>OX101752.1:17590481-18215481 GCA_944452675.1 Tachina lurida | reverse complement strand
CCCTACGCCTAGTGAAGAGTTCATTATAGGAAAATAATATCACAGTGCTGAAGTGTCCAGCTCAATAACTGGACCTCAATCCAATTGAGAACTTGTGGAATGATGTTGAAGAGCATGTACTAGGAGTAAAACCAAAAAAATTTTGCGATTTATGGGAAGAAATCTAAAAAGCTTGGTATGGCATTCCAAAAGAACATTGTATGGCATTATTTGAAAGTTAACCCAGGGGATGCACTGCTGTGATCCAAAATAAAGGATTTTCCACCAAATACTAAGATTATTTTATGAAGCTGAGCTTTACTTTAGTGAATAACCTTTATTTTGCCTATGTCTTAAATTCATGACCAGACTAAAACTTAAGTTAATCTGTATAATATGTAAACAAAAATTCTAAGGAAAATAAATCTAACAAACCATTGTTAATTTTGTTTCATAGCATTACTAGGATCTTGGAAAAAATAACAGGGATCTAAAAATTTTTCGATAAGATGTGAAAATTATCAGAAATATATTAGTGCAATGTCGTGTCTTAAATTCGTGGCCACCACTGTATATATCACAAAGAAAATTAAAATTTCGAAGTCACTGAAGAAAAATTTGTTCAGACCATACCATATTATTTGGGGTATTCAAATGGTAGTCATAAGTTAATATGTTTTAAAATAATAGCACAAAAAAATATGACTGCTGTGAGCAAGCCCTCATAATTAACAATTGTAAATGTTGTACTTATTTGTATTTTCGCTTTAGCACCTTCACTTCACTTCACTTCACTTCACTTCACTTCAATGTAAAATCACCATGCAAAAATTTTGATTTAACTTAACAAGGAATAGTATGTTGTTTAAGTGTGTTGGTGTTTATTTGCTTTGTTCATAGCTGCAATCAGCGTTACCATTTGTCAAGTTTTCCCTTTTTTTTGGAAGTTTTTTGAGATGCCAACAAGTCTTTTTGAAAATATAAAGTTTTTTCAGGTTTTTTTTATAAATATGTTCATAATTGAACTTTTGCAGTATATTGAATGAAAATATTAAGTAATGTTTGTATGGAATAACACAATCTTATATTTTCTCACTCCCTTATTACTGTAACAGTGTCTAAAGGGTCAGTTAGCCTAACCATTTTCATTAGTTTTCACATAACAATATCGATCAGCTGTTTTCTTTTAAAATGTTGGTACTTTTGTAGAAAAAAAGTTTTTTTTTCAGATTTAGGAAGTTTTTTAAAAAATATATATGGTAACGCTGGCTGCAATACACTTTTGTGCTTAGTTGTGTAGGTTGTTTTTGTATTGTTGTTGTTGTGTTTTTTATGTTTGTAAACAGTCCATAAGCTGCTGCTGGCTGGTAGTCTTGTAGTCGGAAGATCACAGGTTCCTATCGTGGAGACAAGTCAAAGTATTTTGTAGTTTTTTTTTTAACTAAAACTTTTCATATAAATTGTATGTTAAATTATCAATTAAATAATGTTGAATTAACATTGTATACATGATTGGTATATATTTAGTGTGTATCTAAAGAAAATTTAAAGTTGTTATCTTGGACGGAAAAGCCAATTTATATACAAACAAACATTTTTCTGATGCCTATGCCAAGCACATGTAAATTAAATAAAAAATACAAATAATCAGTAAAGAACAAACGACAATGGCAAGACTGTTGTAAATTTAGAGATGGTAAAATTGAGCTTTCATTACTAGAAAGCTTTTAGCAAATTGAATACAATTTACATATTCCATTTGCAATAATGGCTAAGTCTACAAGTATAAGTCAGATATCTATATCAACTAACACCACACACAGTGCAACAAACACAAAGAACGCTGATGCTGAAAGGGTCGTGGTATTCGAAAACAGCTAGTTGTTCCGTTCTACTGCGTGTTTTTCAGAATATTTACAATTAACTTTGGTGTTATTTGTTCATTAATAATTATCACATGTAATTTGACTTAAAAAGCGATACGAACTTTAGCCTGTTCAAATCATAAATATAGAAACAAATGAAGTTCAAACAATAATAATTAAAATTAACTTGAATTCATGTTGCTCCAACTTGAAATAACCTTGATTCAACATGGGAGATAAGTTTTGTATTTTTTTAATTTTTCATGCCAAACTATTTCGTTCTCAAACATAAAATTTATTTAATTTATAAACAGAAAAAAATTTATTTGACCTAGTTACTTTTCTATACCAAAGAAAGTGGAAATTTTGCAACCCTGGAATCATTCTTTTATATTTTCTAAATTTCTTACTGTACTAATTCATTACTTTTAAAAATATAAAATATGTTTAATGTATAGATAACAAGTATTTATGCAAAAAAAATCTAAAAACTCGACTGCGACCAACTTTCAGCCGTTAAATATCCCAAATGGTTATTGGAAATGAAAAATCATAAGAGAAACCTAAAGATGATTTTAAGATACCTGTCGAATTATACCCATTTTGATATAGTTCACAGACTTTTTATTTTTTTAGTATTTACAAAATGGCGCCTGTTGGCCGCCATATTGAATTTTGACAGCTGACATATTTTTAGTGACACTCCCGGGATTAAGACAAATAGATTGACGTATGAGTCTTCAAAATCGGTCCACGCGTTCCGTTTATATAGTGCCGCAAAGGAACACACATACATACATACATAGACTGATAAACACAATACACTTCTTTGCTTTGCGCAGTCGGGTAAAAAGAATAAAAATAGTTATTAAAACTATTTTTATTTAATTACTTAGTTAAATTTTCCAACCCTGGAATCGTCTTTTATTTTATTTTCTTACTGAAATATAAAATTGGTTTGACTTGCAAAAAACAAAAATAAATTTTAGCTAATTCCAAAAGAAATTTAAGTTTTCCAACTCTGAAACCGTCTTTTCGATTTTGCTCATTTTCAATACCATATCGGACGGACGGACATCGCTTATTCGTCTTCCCTATTCATAAGGACCCAGAGTATGGGTTGCATATGGAAATTACACGCGGAATGATAAAACCTTTGCCATTTTTGATGAAGGGTATAAAAGCGATACTGAAAGCTGCTGGTTTAGCTTTCAGTACCTACATGAAATCTTAACTAGAAACAAAAGAATTAATTTTATTAAAAAATTCATTGATACATACAAGCAAAGCTTTTTTACTTTTTTTTTTACTTGCTTAAAGTTTATATTAAAACTTTTTTTGTTTTTTTCATTATTAATTTTATTGAATTAAAATTTATAACGAAATTATGCTAATTATGTTGAGTATGTTTTTTAAAGTGCGAAGTGATCGACACCTCGTGTGTGGTTTCTTTTTTTTTAGAAAATTTCGAAATCTTTTTTATTTATTTATACATATATAAAGTGATTTGTTATCTGTTATGAGATGTGTGTTTCATTTCAGTTAACAATAAATTTTAATGTGACAATAAAAATTTAGCTGAACTTTATCAACACAGTTACATTGAGATAATATGACTGGTTACATGTTGAGTGGTTCTTCGATTTCTAGTTGTTGTTGTTTTAGGAATCCAATAATCAGATAATATCTGTATTTATTAATGTGATATGTCATATGTATGTATGTCAATAAAAGTTTAAATTTTTTATATATAGAACTAGTAAAAAGTAGGTTGTATAATTTAAGGCCCAAATAGCCTAAATCACTTCACTAAATAAAAAAAATTTAAATATTGTTTTTGTTTTTCATTCAAAACTCTTCGCCGTACGAAAGCAAGCAAATTTGGCTTGGCTTGGTCTTTAATAATTTTTAAAATTTTTTATAAAAAATAAAAACAAACTTTTTAAAGAGATATTTAAATTTAAATATCTTTTTGGTGAAGCAATTAAAACAATTAAGCCCTAGATATTTTATATTAATTTGTAAGGCTAAAGGCTTTTTAATAATTTTCGGAGTTTATTCCGAATAAAATTATTTTCTCATATTTAAATACATACATATGTAAAACATCTATATATGGGTATTTTTCCAGGAAAGTCTACTTTTTGTCCCGTTCGACACCAAGCAAATATGCTTGTTTTTTCAAAGAAAACGAAAATTTTTTTTTCTTTATGCATTTGTGTAGGGCGTCAGCAGCTCTACGTTAGGTAAAATTTTATCAAAAATTTTTTCAGAAATACAAGGTTATTTGCTTGCGGTCGAACGTGACAAAAAATTTTAATTTTTCGGAGAAATGCCCTTATACACACACACATATATATATGGTAAGCTAAATGAAAAGAACAATAAAATATGAAAATTTCTTGTATAAATTGTAAGTCGAAAGTTTTCTTTCAACATCGTGAAGAAGGCAACACAATTTTTGTGTAAGTCAGCTAATACAAGGAAATCAATTCCTACAAAAGTGAAAATGAAATTAAAAATTATTTTCTGTGATTGATTTTCGAGATTTTTTCGTTTCTCTGTTATCATATTGAATTGTTTGATTCACATATTTATTAAAATAATTTTTGCTATATTGTTGTCTTACAAAAACAAAAAAAAACAAAAAAAACGGACATATATTCAAGACTTTAGATGTTTTCGGAGTTTTTCCGAATACTTGAATTTAAAAATTATTCATATTAAAATTTATATTAAAAATTGTACATATTTTGTATTTTTAAAAACAAGCTAAAAATGGGCTGGTAACTTGGATTGCCTGTAGAAATATGTAGGACGTGAATGACTCTCTGGGTGCTAGGCTACTTCCTGCACTAGCTACTAGCTGAGTGACCTAAATTATCTTTGTCAAAGAGATCAAATGCGAAGTAAGACATATTGCAGACTTTCAATAATTTTCGGAGTTTAATTTCCATTTCCGAATTCGTCTATTTTTATTTTCAACTAGTATTAAAATCAGCATAATTTTTATAAGTCAGCATTCTAACAGCAACAAAAACTGGAAACGACAAATATTTAGAATTTATGATTTTTTCGGATTTTTCTCCGAATTTCTATTTATCATTCTCAACTATGTTAATGATTTAAAAAGTAATACATTTTTGTATTTTAGAGATATTATAGAAGCCTAAGATAATAAAAACCAAGGCATAATGAGGTATTTTTAAAAATTATTTAAGATTTATGATTGTTTTCGAATTTCTTTCCGAATTTCTTTTTTTTTACTTCCGACTGCATTGCTGATTTAAAAATACTTTTTTTCTGGTAATTTGCAGGTAACACATAAAAAAACGATGTAGTCTTGTTTTTCTATTGTTATTTAAGATTAATGATTTTTTTTTGATATTTTCTCCGAATTTCTTTTTTTTTCATTCTCGACTACATTATTGATTTAAAAAATAGTAAGTTTTTTTTTGTAAATAAGAGGTTTTAAATAAACCTAGGATAATAAATATAAAGACATATTGAAGTCTTTTTGAAATTGACTTAAGACTTATTATGATTGATTTGAATTTCTTTCCGAATTTGTGTTTTTTTTTATTTTCCAATATATTGCTGATTTAAAAACTAGTAATTTTTTTTAATATTTATAAGTATCCGAAAAATCTATGATAATAAAAACGATTATTTAATATTTATGATTATTTTCAGATTTCTTTCCGAATTTCTTTTTTTATTGCATTTTTAGCTATATTGCTCATTTAAAAAGTAGTATACTTTAAGTTGATTTTATGACCAATGGTAAATAGTTAAAGTATCTTATAACTTAGAGATATCAGAGGAACCTATGAAAATAAAAACGACTATATATTGAAGCTTTTGAGCGTTTTCGGAGTTATTTTTAATGAGCCTATCAGCTGTGACACTTAACCAAATTGAAGACTATTTAGTTTCCGGACTTTATGCTAAATGAATTATTAATTAAATTATTTATATGCAACTTCATTACTTTTATTAAAATAAAACATAATATTTGTATTAGAGAAAGAAAATTCCTAGAAAACTGAAAGCGAATGCCTTCTCAATGTTTAAAATGTTTTTTAATTTTTATTCCGTACATAGCTTTCTTATAAAATTTGTATCACAGAAATCAAAAACAACAAACAAAGAAACTTCTAAAAATATTTTGAGCTTCCCGCTTTTAAGGGTGGTTTCACTTTAATGATTTTACCCGGATTTACGGAAATCGAGTTTTCAGCAGATCTCGATGTTTTGAAGTCCCAATCTATTCTGACTATTTTTACGATGATATATGTATATGTGCGTGCGTGTGTGTTAGTTTGTGAGTGTGTGTGTACTTGTGAATGCCTCTCATTACTTAAGGAAGGCTTAACCTATTGGAACCAAATACACGGGATTCTAAAAACCTCTCTTTGATTTCGTAACATAAGGAACCTATTCGATTTGGTATATTTGGAGAATTTTCGAAAATAAAGTTTTCGAAAATTTTTATTTTCCTCAAATAAATTTTGAACTACTAAACGGATCGAATCCAAAATCTAATCAGCCTTTAAACTCAAAACAAGGTCAACTGCTGCAAACTGGATTAAAATCTATTGATTCATTTGAGGGACATTGTTGAGGAAAAATTTAAAAAAATAGCGCTTTTCTTTAATAACTCCGAAAAGTTTTTGTGAAATCGAGCTTAAGGATTATTTTATTTTTTTGGTTAAAAGAAAGGACTGCCAGATCTATCATATTTTTAATATTAAATATATATTTTTCATGCGTTAAGAAGCGATATTTAAGTATTTGATCTCCTAAATGTATGCATAGTGGGTGGTTTCGTCACAGAAACTTTTTTGAAATCATACAAAGCTAAAAGAGCTAAATAAAAATTTCATATGTGACAGCGCATAGAAAAAGGGACCTAAGGGTAAAAAAATCAATTATCACTTTTTTTTTTGATGTGGTCAACATCTGAGCATCGAATGAGACCGATACCATGCCCCAAAAGTGCTCCCTCCCAGAGATATGTATGCGCGTTTTATGAAATTGAAGTCGACGATTCTAAGGTTATGTGAAAAAATTTTCGTACTAACAGAGTGATATTCATGATTTAAGAGAATTATAAATGAGTATTTATTATAATTCACAATTAATAATTTCAGAAAATAAACCTGGATTCGAAAAAACGGGAGCAAAATTGATATCAAACTCATGGAAACAGCGCGCTAGGTAGAAAACAGTAAAAACCAACTACACAAAACAAGAGGTAGGGACGACCTATGCGCGTTTTCAAGGTTGACCAACACGTTCCTGACGTCATGAGATGTGTCGCTTTCAAATGAGACCAATAAAAAAACACGCTCAGTGATGGTACACCAAAGATACACGTATTTAAATCTTTAAAATGGCTCTCCTGAACAAAACCGGTTTTTACCCTTAGGTCCCCTTCTATTTTGCACGTCACATATATGGATTTTTTCACTTTTCTACAATTTTTTTTGGAAGTTCGAAATATTGATATTAAATTCAGAAAAAAACTTAATTTTTATTTTGCTTACAAAAAAAATAACAATAAAAGAAAAAAAATCGTTTTTAAACATTTAAAATTTTTTTGAAAGATAACGAAAATTCGTTTAAAAAATATTTTTTCCATACAAATTTCAAAACGAAAAAATCTTTTATACTTTTATATTATTAAGGGCCTAATTCATAAAAAATATTTTGATTTTATAAAAGGTTTATTAATCAAATTTCCATAGAAAATTTGTTTCATAAACCTCTTCTTAAACAGAAATATTTTTTATTAATAAGGCAGTAAATCTACTCTTAAAAAAGTATTTTTTTCTTTAAATTTGAAAGTTATAGAAAACTAAAAATAGATTCAAAATCACATAAAAATGTTTGTTGTGTATTTAAATTTTTGTTTGAGTCCTTTTATCTTATTATGTTTGTGTACGTAATTCTCAATAATATTTCGAGAATTTTTCTTTAAATAAAAAAAGTTGTTCAGATTCCTTAAAGAATGTTTTGGTTAAGTTTCTGAAGCAGAAAAGAAATGCAGGCAAGCCAACAAAAAAAAAAATATTTTTAAAGTAACTTTTGAGTTTAAATTACATTTTTTTTTTAATATAAAACTGGTTTTTCCTAAATTCTATTTTTGTCATAAAACTGTGGCCTCTTTTCTTAGCGATAATTGAGTTATTTATATATGTATATACTTTCCTTTTCTTTAAAATATGTTTGCTTAAAAGCAAATTTTGTCCGGGCCTTGGCCATCATCTAAAGTAAAATTTATAACTCAATTTCATGTTATAACTATTTTAAATATATGTATACATATGTATGTATAATGAATGAATATGGTCAAAGTAATAAAAGCTTTCTAAACCAATTTATAAATAGTAAAAGTAGTTTCTCAGATTGTCATATAAATAATTATATATTTTAATGTTATATGTATGTATATATATATATATATATTATAGCTTTTGCTGATAAGATTATTTTGAACATGTTTATTTTATTTTACAACTTATTTTCTTTATTTGAAGTTTACATTTTTTCTTAGAAAATATTACAATGTTATTTTCAGTAGACATTCGTTGAATTTTAAATCAGTGAAATGTGATATTAGGTCGGAAGTTTTATTGATGAGTTCATTAAAATTCTTTGAATTTGAGTTTAGATTTATGTGATAAGGAAGTAAAATACGAGAATTTTTAATTTATTATATATGACAAATTTTTAAAAATTTTTTTTATTAAACTTCTTTGCTTATCAGGAGACATGGAAAAAATTTCAAAAATACTGCAAGAGAGTAGACAAACAATACTGCAGGAGAGTAGAGTAACAAAGTTAAAAAAATGTAGTAACATTTAATACACAAAATTTCCTGTAGCCTAAAATATATGCAGTAACATTAAAAAGAAGTTAAATGCCGCTGTAGATCATTGTTGGCATTTCAGCATTTTGACTGTTGGATTTAGCATATTTTCTCTTAAAAAACATTAAAGTTTTTCAAAAATCTGCTAAAAGAACCTATGTAACTTTTATATTGTATTGTATCATTATAATTTTCTGGCAACACTGCTGCAGATGCTGGTACGCAAAGAAAGAAAGAAAGAGATAGAGAGAGAGAGAGAGAGAGTATTATAAATTGTATCAACCTTTTATAAAAATCTTTTACATTATTTTTGCGGAAATTTAAACTTTAGGGTATGTTTTTAAAAGAAATTTTAATTATTAATTAAATTTATTTTTTTCTACTTTGTTATCTTAAATTCCATTAAGCCATGACAAACTTTATAGACCACCCTCGTACTAAATTCTTGTTCAACCATGAAATACCATTCATATTCATATGCAAAGTACGTGTATAATTTTTGAATACTTTTTACATAATTTTTCATTAAAATCTCATTTTTAAGGTGGGTGTGGGGTTTATGGCTCTTTTTTAATTTTTCTTTCTTTTTTTTCCACAAAGACATTTTTGATATTGTCCCCAGATTAAGTTGTTTTATTCTGGACACATATGCAGCAACTTATTGGCTTTTTGACGCTCCCACACTTGAGTAGCTTCTTATTGAATGGTGCAGATGATAATTGTTTGCTCCTATTGTTTTTGTAATACTTTTTGTGGTTCAATGTTTTTTCTTAGAATTTATTGATAATCTTTGTCTGCTTGTTGGTCTTGCCATATTATAAACATACATACATACATATAAATGTATTTAAAGATGTATGTGTATATGCCCACATATCTGGTTAATATGTATGTTAATGCCTTGGTGTAATACAAGATTCATGGTTAATTTGAAAGTAACCCAATTCTTTAACGCATGTGTATACAGGTTGATGTAGAGCTTGAACAATTTTTAATTTTTTATTTTTTTTTTTTGCTTTAAATATTATCAGGTAAATCATAAAAAAAGACTTTTGACATTTTTCATAAAGCTGCTGATCAATATTTTTCCTTGGAGTTGGACTCTTGAAAAATTATTATGCTCAATTTTTAGAATGCAAAAAAATGCTTAAATTAATAGCAGTGGTGTCAAGTAATGAAGTCATTAATATATTTATTCCCTCAAAATTCACAGAATTTTGACAATTCCATTTAATCAATCAATTCACTTCTTAAAGATCTATTAAGAAGTCATCATGAAAAATAATATAAGAAAAGATTAGAAAAACCAAAGATCTGTAAGCTGTTTTTTTTTTCAAATCTTATTATTATTATGGGAGAGGCTAAGCAATCACACCTTAGTTTTATTTATATAAAAAGTAATTTTTTCTGGCATTGTTTGTGTAGTTTTTGTATTTTTCTTAAGACTCAAGTATTTGTGTATCTCAAGGAAATCAGGAAAGCAAAAAAAAAAAAATTCAAGTGTCACTCATATTGTATCGAAAAAGAATAAATATTTTGTTTTACCAACCACTCGCACGTTAACTGAATTTTTGTGCAGGCCTGGTCATAAATCTATAAAAAAGACTACTTAAATATATAAATACATTCACACATTTTTTTTTGCTCTAGAGTTTAAAGTTATTGTAACTACTTGTTGTTGTGTTGTGTGTGTACAACTCCTCAGCAAGAATGCGGTAAACAATTGCTCATAATGTGATCGTCGTATACAGCATTACTGGGCTGTGTATGTTTGTTTAATAAATTAAAGTAAACTTTTCTCGTATCTAGCCAAGTACATACATTTTAAAGATTATAAAGAGTCATGGGTAAAAAGAAAGCAATATTTATAGAAAAAAAATATGTAGTTTGTAATGAAGGTCTAGTGTTTTAAGAGCTTTTCAACACACGTACACACACACACACACACACACACGAGAAAAATGTAACAGTTTATGTTGTTTTTAATTAATTGAATAAACATAATAATGAAGGAAGTGCTATAATTTTTTTTTATTAAGTGTTAATACGAGCAACAAAATATATAGAGGAGATCATGTTACTTTTTTGGGTAAAATACTCGTATTTTTAAAAATAACATCAAATTCTTCTTGTGGTTTGTTTGAAGGTGTTTGTGTCTTAAGTCTTTTGTTTGTTTTGTTTATTTACAGTACTACCAGAGTTGCCATTCACACAAGAATAATTGCTATATTGTTTTTTCAGTTCTGTTAAAAGGAACAGAAATGTTTAATTTTAGGATTAGAATTATTTTTGCTGAATATTGGAATAATTTTTCAAAATTAAAAAAATATTTTTTTTTATTATTAACTGGGGTCACTTAACTTCTTTGGAGCAAGGCAAATAAAATATGAAACGAGTTTTTAGTACATTTGGAACGATATATGATGCTTCTACTGAACAAGGTCTAGTAGCTTATATAGCATCATTTGCATAATCATTTTGCAATGACTTCCAGCGATGCCAACTATTTATAACCCAAACGCGCTATACCCCTTCTCAAAACGCGCTGGAACGCGCTAAGTTACAGCATTATCAACAATTTATAGTCAAAATGCGCTATTTTCCTACGCGCTAAATTAAATTTTAATAAAGATCAATATATGTATGTATTAGTAAATACGAGTACAATTAATTTTTTAGTAACTCTTTTTCAGATTATGCAATAGTGCTTCTTCGAAATTATATCCTAAATAACTAAAATCATTTGATACAAAATCAGAGTCGCCTTCCTCATATTCGAAATTCTTAATGATCAAACAGAATTGTGGCATAAACACATTTTCCATACAAATTGACACAAAAAATCAGCACCAGAAAGCAGTCGATAGATAGAATTTATTATATTTTGACAACGTTTTTTCTTATGCCCTCATATATAAATATTCATTCTCTCAAGAATGCTACCATACTTTCAATAAATTTCATACATTTTGTGAACAAAACTACAAAGAAAAATAAGCACAAAAGAAAATAAAACTAAAATTATAGAGCATTTGAAGTTACTGCCGTAGATTTTATTATGGGCTTTGTTAATTTGACAACGATTTTTCCTGAAGTTGCGGACATATTCTGTTTGATCATTTAGTTTTGATTTCAATTTTATTTGTCAAACTTTGTAACAACTTATATAAATTGTCGAATAGTGTTGCGATTCAAATGCGTTTTTGAAGTACAAAAAGATTAGATGCTTAATAAGTTATATAATTTTTTTGGGTCACGAGTACGAGTACATATTTTTAACTGTGAAATTTCAAAATATTTGCCATTTACAATATTAAAATGCGTTTTTAATTCTAACTGTTTACGCCTAGTTCAAACGCTTTAAGTTTCTTATTATCTTTTTTAATCAAAATCCATTATTTTTGTTAAATAAATTTTATGAAATTATTATTTATGACTATCACATACAAATCACATCACCCTAGTAATTTAATATTATGTTCCCATTTAAAATATTTTAATAATTATTTCTACGCCTTTGTCTTCACTTAAAAATCTTCGTTAAAATTCAGTTAAACCGTTTGCTTTATAAAAATACCAACTCGCTTGTACATAAATACCGTTTTAGAACATTTGATTGTATATAAGACGAATTTGGAATAATAAAATATGTCATTGTTGATTATAACGTTCGTATGAAAGTGGTCTGTTGTTTTATTGCGATCAGTGCGCGAACACTATAATATTAAATTGTGCCCTGGAACTAACATATTCGAACATTTTTTGGCGCCCAACGTGGGGCACGATTCAATAGAGTAATTAAAAAAATAATTTAAAGCAAAAAATCTATCGTCATTAGTTTCGTTTTGTGATCATCATAATTTAATTAAATCAACGGCAACAACGAAAAAAAAAAAAAACAAAAACGTGTGTAGTTTTTTTTGCATTTGTTTTTTTTAAGTAAAAATACAATAATTCGCAGTAGCAGAGTAAAAGAAACAGACGTAAATACGTATGTACATATTTACAAATCCATACCTATAAGTAGTAAATACATACCTACAGACATACGTCGCTACATTTAATATCGATTAATTACGTATCAACTAAAGGCATACTTATTGCAAATATTCATTATATTGTCACACAAGCTTCAATTGTTTTCGTTCAACATGACATTAGAATCCCTTCAAAAGCAAAGGCAGACAGCCAAAGCTAATATCACACGACTAAAAAATTTGGTTTCCCCATCAATGTCAATAGCTGAATTGGAATGCCGACTTGCATTGGTAGAGGCATATTTTAAACAGTTGTTAAAAATTCAGTCTGATATAGAAGAGGCAAATCCATTAGATACTGTCAGGCCTGAAATTGAGAATATGTGTATCACCACGAAAGCGAAAATAATAGAGTTGCTAGGAGATAATTACAAACGTTCATCTCTAGATCAGTCAATAGCAGTGCCCTTCACAACAACCAGTAAATTACCAAGCATAGACTTGCCCAAATTCGATGGAAAATATTGCAACTACAAAAATTTCATATCGTCGTTCAAACAATTTGTTGATAGAGATTCATCGTTATCTAAAATTGAAAAGTTCAATCACCTATTGCATTGTTTATCTGGTCAGGCGTTAGACACGGTGCGTGCATTTGAAGTTTCGACAGAAAACTATGACAAAGCACTCCAGAGATTGAAAGAGCGCTACGACAACAAAACACTAATTTTTATGGAACACATTCAAAATCTTTACGACCTTCCTAGTATTCAAAAGGCAAGCGGCACACAATTACGTAGTCTAGTAGACAGTGCTTCAGCAATTTATGGATCCCTTAAATCCTTAGGCAACGAAGAAGAAATTTGTAACGCATTGATCATTCATATCATCACACAGAAAACAGATGTTAATTCTCAAATAAAATGGAAAGAAAGCTTAGATTTTTCGACATTACCAAAATGGGACGATTACTGTAAGCATTTGGAAAGAAGATGTCAGTTCTTGGAATCATCAGAGTCACATACACCGCACAGCACAAGCAACAATCAAAATCGTTCGAATCGTCACCCGCAACGTTTAAACAATCGCTCATCGTTTTATACTCAAGAAAAGTCCTGCAGTTATTGTAAATCACTTGAGCACTGGATTAGTGATTGCACTAACCTACAAGCCCTATCATTTGAAAATCGATTTAGCGCAATCAAAAGATTAGGCCTTTGTATTAATTGCCTCAATGAAGGTCATACGGTCAACAAATGCAAGTCCAAAAATAAATGCAAAACTTGCAAAAAGTCGCACCATACTCTGCTTCACCGCCCAACACCAGAAACTACATCGCAAAATTTACCACCATCGCCCCCGGTATATGCATCCACCTCATCAGCAAGTGTAAACGTACATTTTGAAAAATCGTCAGATATAGTCATTTTAGCTACTGCGGTAATTCTTGTTGAAGATGTCAGTGGACAATGGAAGGTTTGTCGTACACTGTTAGATTCCTGCTCACAGGTAAATCTTATTTCGGAAAAATTTGCTCAATTATTATATTTACCAAAACACAAAACATCAATTAATATTCGTGGAGTCGGCAATGCAGTATCGAAAGTTAAATATGAAACAAATACGACAATTCGTTCAAGATACAATGCATCGCAATTTTCAATTAATTTTTATGTGGCTAATCGTATTTCCGGTTACCAACCAGATATGAATTTCGACGTTAAATATTGGAACGTACCTTCTAATGTTGACTTGGCAGATGAGCATTTCAATGAATCGCAACCAATAGATATGCTACTTGGTGCTGATGCTTTCTTCGAAAGCATTGGGAAAGACAAAATTAAACTTGGTCCAAATTTGCCATATTTACAAGAGACCTGTTTTGGATATATTGTATCAGGTAGCTACAAAACACTTTCTAATCATAGCAATTTTCATTCATACAGCACTTCGCTAAATGACAAATATGTCGAAGATTTAAACCAGCAACTTGAGCTTTTATGGTCAATGGAAAAAGTTTCATCGACACCAAAAGAATCTAATTTAGAACACAATCCGTGCGAGTTTCATTTTAAAAATCACGTTAGTATAATCAAAACTGGTCAAGTTCAAGTAATGCTTCCTTTCAAAGAAGATCCGTCAGTACTGGGTGCATCATATCATTTAGCTTTAAAACGTTTTTTGATGTTAGAGAAGCGTTTGGCTCGAGATAGTGACATAAAACAACAATATGTAAATTTCATGAGGGAGTATAAGGAGCTAGGTCACATGACTCAAGTGGAACCAAATTTAAATGAACCACATTTCTATTTACCTCATCAGTATGTTTTAAAGCCAAATAGTACTAGTACCAAACTGCGCGTTGTTTTTGATGCCTCAGCGACAACATCATCGATGAAGTCACTCAACGATATTTTGCGTATTGGACCGACCATTCAAGATGAACTATTTCTATTGCTTTTGAGATTCCGATTATGGAAATACGTTTTGACTGCTGACATTTCGAAAATGTATCGAATGGTTGTTTTACATAAAAATCACAGACAATTTCAGCAAATACTTTGGAGAGAAAATGAATGTCAGCCCATTATTACATACCAACTAAACACCGTTACGTATGGCATGTCAGCTTCACCATTTTTGGCAATACGTAGTTTACATTATCTTGCTGATCAGTTTAAAGACCAATACAAAATTGGTTCCCATGTCATCAAAACTCAATTTTATGTCGACGATTTGCTGAGTGGTGCGGATGATCTGGCAAGTTTAAGTCGCATTAAAGATGAAACAACAAGCCTATTACGCGAGGGTGGATTTCAACTTACAAAATTCAACTCAAATAATTCTATTTTTCGACAAACAGGAACGGAAGATAAAGTAATTAATAACATTGAACCGGCTGTTACGAGTGCACTTGGAATCACTTGGGATTCTGTTGCAGATCAATTTCTTTTCTCGTTTCAGCCTAAAAAGAAATATTCTATTATAACAAAACGGTCAATACTGTCACTAATTTCATCAATTTTTGATCCAATGGGTTTGGTTTGCCCCATCATAATTCAGCCAAGGGTCCTCCTGCAAGATTTGTGGATATCGAAATCAGACTGGGATTCGGAAGTAACCCAAAAAGCAAAGGATTTGTTTTTATCGTTTATTAAAGACCTCGAAAATTTGCACTTAATAAAAATCTCTCGCTTTGTTTTTCAGACGAATTTTGTGACAGTACAATTGCATGGCTTCAGTGATGCCTCACTTCGTGCATATGGCTGCTGTTTTTATGTCAGAACAACGGATGACAGTGGAAACGTCTATGTACAACTCTTTACGGCTAAGTGCAGAATCGCACCAACAAAAAAGAAAACAATGCCACAGTTAGAATTGTGTGGAGCACATTTGTTGGCAAAACTATATCACAAAATTCGTCACATATTTGAAAAATTAAATCCACAAACGTTTTTGTGGACAGATTCCACTGTGGTACTACAGTGGTTACAAAAGCATTCATCTACGCTCGTAACCTTTGTTGGAAATAGAATTTCGGAAATACAAGAGGAAACAGAACATTGTATTTGGCAGCATGTTCCAACATCGTCTAATCCTGCAGATATTATTTCAAGAGGATGCACGGTACATGAGCTAACAAACTCTATTTGGTTGCAAGGTCCTACTTTTCTCCAAAAACCAATCGAAGACTGGCCAAAAACAACCTTATTAACTAATGACCCTGAAGCAGATTCAGCAGTACGAAAATCAGTTCTAAATTGTGAAGTTATGGAAAACCCGATAATCAAATTAATAAATCGCACCAGCTCGTATAACCATCTATTAAGAATCGTATGTTTTATTTTTAGATTCAAATTTAAAATCAAAGATACTATTGCAATAACACCTGAAGAACTACATCGATCATTACATTGCATTATATGGAACGTACAACAGCATTATTTCAGCAAAGAGTACAAATTGTTACTTAACAATTTACCAATCAAAAGTTCACTAAAATCACTAAACCTTTTCATTCAAGACGTTGACAAATTCTCACTCATTCGTGTTGGAGGTCGTTTAGAAAATGCATCAATTCCCGAAAATCGGAAACATCCATTCTTATTGCCAAATGATAGCAACCTAGTAACTATATTGGTTCGCCATATCCATGTCTCCAATTACCACGCCGGACCAAAAGCGCTCATGTCATTTATTCGACAAAATTTCTGGATATTAGGAGCCCGAATAATAACAAGGAAGATAGTTCGTTCGTGTCCTAGCTGCACTCGTTATCGGCCGAAGCTCCTAAATCAAATCATGGGCTCCTTACCAGCAGCTCGTGTGACAGCTGCAAGACCGTTTGAAAATTGTGGGGTGGATTTCTGTGGTCCTATATATACATATTTAAAAATTCGTGGAAAACAGCCGTTTAAGTGCTATGTTGCATTATTTATCTGTTTTGCGACTAAAGCGGTTCACATTGAAGCAGTATCCGACCTTTCCTCTGAAGCATTTATCGCAGCTTTAAAAAGGCTAATTGGTCGTCGAGGCATTCCAGCAAATATATTTTGCGATAACGCCACAAATTTTGTGGGCGCAAACACACAATTAAGTGATCTTAAAAAATCATTTATTGATAAGTCTTTTCAACATAACATATATAACTTTTGTAATAAAAGCTTTATTAAATTTAATTTTATTCCCCCTAGAGCACCCCACTTCGGAGGACTCTGGGAGGCGGCTATAAAGTCCGCAAAGGGTTACCTTTACCGAACATTAGCAAATGCAAAGATGACGTATGAGGAACTCTCTACAAGTCTCATAGAAATAGAGGCCATAATGAACTCAAGGCCAATATCAGCATTATCCAGTGACCCCAACGATTTTGAAGCCTTGACGCCTGGTCACCTACTAATTGGTGCTCCTCTGAATTCTTTACCTGAGCGAAATATTGAATGTCAAGAAATTAGTCAAATCGAAAGATGGAAACGAATTACGGTAGCTAAACAACAATTCTGGAAGAAATGGTCAACAGACTATTTAAACGAGCTACTACAAAAAAATCGATGGTCACTAACACAGCCTAACCTTCACATAAATTCTTTGGTACTAATACATGAAGATAACATTCCACCATTAAAATGGGCATTAGGTCGCATTGTAGCAACATATCCCGGTAAAGATGGCAAGATAAGAGTAGCTGATGTCAAGACAACGAGGGGATTGCTTCGAAGACCCATTCATAAACTTGCATTACTACTTAATCCTTGAAAGGCAATCCTTTCAATGCCCCCGGTATGTTTACGCCTAGTTCAAACGCTTTAAGTTTCTTATTATCTTTTTTAATCAAAATCCATTATTTTTGTTAAATAAATTTTATGAAATTATTATTTATGACTATCACATACAAATCACATCACCCTAGTAATTTAATATTATGTTCCCATTTAAAATATTTTAATAATTATTTCTACGCCTTTGTCTTCACTTAAAAATCTTCGTTAAAATTCAGTTAAACCGTTTGCTTTATAAAAATACCAACTCGCTTGTACATAAATACCGTTTTAGAACATTTGATTGTATATAAGACGAATTTGGAATAATAAAATATGTCATTGTTGATTATAACGTTCGTATGAAAGTGGTCTGTTGTTTTATTGCGATCAGTGCGCGAACACTATAATATTAAATTGTGCCCTGGAACTAACATATTCGAACACTAACCACAGTCAAGGGAATTTTATTTGCAACATCTGAATCATTAACGAATTTAAGCAAAAAGTTAAATTTTTGATATTAGACAAATGTTAAATTTATACAAAAATGTATGTAAAAAGATATTGAACTGAGATGATATTTTTGACTTTAATCAAAATGCGCTAATTTAGTGCTTTTTTATTAAACGCGCTAAGACGAAAAAAGCGCGTTTGGCATAATTAAAACGCGCTAAAACTAGCGCGAAAGGCGCTAAATTGGCATCGCTGATGATTTCATAATTACATACACTTTATATGATTTATTATTTATTTGTCTTTATAGTAAAACTAGCTGACCCCGCGTTGCTGGCCCTAAGCAAACATTAGTGTTGTATATGGCATTGGTGGTACAATATGAAAATTGGATTTTGCCCACGAATAAACTAAATATTGCGCCATCTGCCGGACGAACTTCAAACTACACAGAAACACTACTCACGCCCTGTAGAGCATGTATATGAAGTTTGGTCAAAATAGTTCTTGAGTTACGGTGTAAAAATACAAAAAAACTAAAAAGTGCGCTATCTGTCGGACGAATCACTATTTCTGAAAGGGGCGTAGCATTTACCGGGGTAGAATATACATATATAAAAACACGCGCCGGTCTTTTAAAAATATTTTGTGGGGTGGAAGGCGAAAATCTGTTGGGGCATTGAAGAGTTCACCCCTAACAAATAAACGTGTTTTTGATTTTGATATATATTAAGATGATTTTTGTTTTCTACAGAAGAACCTTAAAATTTACAAATTTTACAAGAACGCTGATTTAATTTTTGTTTCGTTTCGTTTCGCTTCCCATATTGTTTATCAAAAAAAAAAACGTCTAAAGTTGACAGAGTTTTAAAGTAGTGCAGAATATAACTAAATTCAAGTTAAATAAACATTAACAAAAATCTTGTTAAAAAGAAATTAATTACGATGTTCGGTTAATAAATAATATAGAAAGGTAAAAAATTAGTACAAATCGTCAGCTGGTTATTGGTGTGACCCTGCGGCCATTAAAAAAATAAGAGTGTCCTAGGACACCCAGTTATAGCTTTGCTGCTTAGTTATATAAAACAAATTTTATGTGTGAGATAACAATGCAATAGAACTATATTATATGATAATGTCAAATTTTCTGCAAATATTTCAAAACGTTTCCATTTATTTCTTTTCTAGCGGCGTATGATTAAATTAATGTATTGTTTGTGGCCGGTGGCAGCTGTTAATCTGCCTTGTTCTCTGGCTTGTGCTTATGTGCAAAAACAAACAAAAAAAAAAAAAATTTTAACAATCGTTCTCATTAATTTTGTTGTTTTTATTTCACTTACTTACTTATTTACGCACTCCACTTTAAAGTACAAAGAAATCAAAACAAAAATGATAAGTGTCGATTGTTTTTGTTACGAAAATCGCGTCCTAACTCCTGTATTGTGCAATAAATAGCAAAGCTATTAAAAATCTGAATCCGAAACGTGTTTTGGGAAATTTATTATGGTTCCCTACATATTTAACATTCAGTTTGCTCCATTTCATTTGTAAAGTTTAATTAGTATTGTTTTGCTGCACACGCCAGAGAATGACAAAAGTATCGTTAAAAGTACTCTTTGAGTATTGGCCATCAAAAAACTATGAATGCGTAGAGCTAAAAATAAAAAAACACGCTCATATGCAAACACACGCCTTAATTTTAAATTGAATACGTGTAATTATAAACATCCAAGAACTATGGCGCATATTCATAGTAAAAACAAAGTATACTTTAAAAATTTAAAACCCGTATTACCATACAAAATACTGGTTTTAAACTCTTAAAGTATACTTTGTTTTTACTATAAATATGAGCTTATGTTTATACAAACTTTTTTTTAAAATTACGCAGCATAAATAAGTATGAATAAAATTTACAAATATACGCATGAGAATAAAAATACTTTGGCTATTAATTGCCTTCACATGCGCATATACAGGGCTATTTTATTTTTACACAATTTTATATACTCGTACATAAATGTATGCATACCGGTGGCTAATGATGAATAAATATTCCGACTATCATGAGTTTATTTATTTTCTGGGTAAATATCCATAGTCTGAGTATACTCCAACTATAAGTATGACAAGGAGTTTTGCTTCATTTCCGTAATGGTATAAAAATAATTGGGACGAACGACGAACTTCTTCGCATAGTTTGACAAACTTGCCTTCAAGAATGCTTTCTACTTCAAATAACTGCCCCGCTTTAGATATTTTTTTAGCCCAGGGATACCAATTTATATTCACTGCGGCAAAAATTACTTGCGTATACGGAACAAAAAAAAATATTATTATATACCTGTGCAACATAGCCACGTGTAAGGTCGCTATAATGATAAGCGCTCAATACAACTAACAAATACAAACCGTAGGGATATCTGGAGCCTTGTTGCAGTCATGACGGGGCATTGGAGGTCGGCATATATGCTAGTAGGATAGGGCTGTCCTATAATGAGTTCTGCCGGAGTTGTCGTGAAGAAAGCAAAGAAGAGACAATGTTCCACTTTCTTTGCGAGTGTCCAGCTTTGCATCTCTTGAGACACAAGTTCTTAGGAAGTCATGTAATTAGACGATCTTTCAGATTTATCTGAGATTGGGTTGAATGACCTTATCAGATATCTCAGTGCGACAGGTTGGATCTAGTAACTATCACCATATCAGTATACTGAGATACGGTTCTACATAGGTTGACACCGATGAGTGTAGTGGTCCTTTCAAAAAGGAATCATTTAGATTCTACTTGAATGCCTGCGTGTAGCAGGCATCCATGTTAACCAACCAACCAATAAGTCTTGAAATTGATCCCAATTCGCTTAAACTCTAAAAGAGACAGAACTTTGGAATAAATCAGAACTAATGTGAAAATGCTGAAAATTCGCAATATTGAAAAGAAGCCCTAAATCATTAACATCATTTCAGTTCAAAATTTTTTACTTATTTTTTTGTATAAATTTATAAATTTTATAAATTTTTTTTATAAGTATCCAAAACTCTGCTAAAATTTTTTAAATTGATTAATGATTCAGGTGTCACAAGTAAAATCGCCTTGACTGTGATGAGAATTAAAAATGCTTTTTAATATTGTAAATGGCAAATATTTTGAAATTTCACTGCTAAAAAGGAAGGATGGATGTATTAAATGAATAAATAATCTTTTATTTACATGGAAGAAGACCCAAATGACCTTGAAAGCCCGAAAATTAAATAGGAAAAAAGGAAAATAGGAATTTTACTTAAATGATTTTAGTTATTTGGGATATAATTTCCAAGAAAAGAGTTACTAAACAAAATCAATTGTATTTACTCATACATACATATCGATGGTCACAAATAGAAAGGCCCTAACTCGTATTTTGACGAAATTGAGCTTTTCAGTGATTCCAATACATTTGACACAAATACAACTCGTCACAAAAATTTATTGCAATAGTATAAAAAGTAATGCTTTTACAACCAATTGTACAGAGCAATTGTACATACTGTTCATTATTATGTGTTTACCTTCTCCTATAAAGTTACAGTTATTTGAGTTAGGGCCTTTCTACTTGTGCCCAACGATATATACATCGACTTTTGTTAAAATTTAATTTAGCGCGTAAGAAAATAGCGCGTCTTGGCAATAAATAGTTGACAATACTGCAACTTAGCGCTTTTTAACGCGTTTTTAAAAAAGGAAATAGCGCATTTCGGTTATAAATAGTTGGCATCGCTGCTTGGAAGGCAATTTTATGAGAACAAATATTTTACTTCTTATTCACCATAGGGGTGAATATAAAATATACTCAAAAATATGTTTAATATTTTGAATTACAAGCATAACCCATATTTGAAAAATTAAAAATTTACTTTAAAATTTATTATTATGTTTTCATTCATATAAAAGGTATTAAAGGTATTCATTTCAGTTTTCTTTGGTTGGAAAAATGGAAAAATGTAATTTTTTTTACAACAAACACAGATAAAAAAATTCACCAAAAGTTGAAATTTTAAATTCAACTTTTGGTGGAATTCGCTTTCCATGTTTCCAACAGAAAAAAACTGAAATGAATACCTTTATTATATAATTAAAGGTATTCATTTCAGTTTTTTATGGTTGGAAAAATGGAAAAATTTAATTTTTCTTACAACAAACACAGGTAAAAAAATTCACCAAAATTTTAAATTTTAAATTCAATTTAATTTAAAATTTTTGCTATTAATAAAATAACTATTAAACAATAAAAATTAAATTTAATTAACATCTTAAATATATAATTTCTACAGAAAGTAAAATAAAAAATTCACCTTCAATACACAAAACAAAACACAAAATATTGAAAAAAGAACATGTCTAGTATTTTTCATAATAATTGATAAAACCCTTTTATAATAATTAGTTATGAACAGCATTTAACTGAAGTCATTTGATAAGAAAAGTTAACAACTTGTGCACAATATTCAATTGCTTAAATTCCCTTATTTTATTCAGCATTCCACAGTGTTACTTTGTAGCTTTTAATTACTTTAATTAAATATTTTAACAACTTTTCAAACATCAATTAAAAGTCCAATTATACTTTTTAAGCAGCAAAACTATCTTCTTCTCATATCACAAAAAAAAAAAAACGAAACGAAACTATTTTAAAATTAGTTTTAATTACTTTTCCAAAAACTTTAAACATATAAAAATAATCTTAAATAAAATATCTCTCAAGCAACTCAAAAAATGTCTACAACAAGATGATTTATTTGTTTTAACCCTTAAAGTTTTATTTATTTATTTTTTTTTATATAAAATTTTTAAAGCTTTTAAAGTGCTCGAAATTTTTGTGACAAAATAACAGCACACACACACACACATACATACATACATATACAAAAAGCATAAAAGACTGAAACATATAAAATTTATTTGATGTTAAAACGTTTTATGTTTTAACTTTATCTGTTGTTGTTCTTCTTCTCCCTTCCCCCTTTTTTGGTTTGGTATGCTTTTTAAGTGCAAGTTTGTCTGGTGGTTTGGAACAGAAAAAAAAATAATTTTTTTTTGGTCTTTAACACACAGTTGCGCAAAAACATTTGTCATTCTGACCACTTTGCATTCCTTTAAGACATTTCGGCGTTAAAGCTGCTTGTATTGACATTTTATATGCGTCTTAGTTGTTTCTCATTTTTTTTTCTTTTTCCCATTATTATTTTACTTGTCTTTATTTTTTCCAGCCACCATGAAGTATTTTTATTGATTTTTGTGTAAACTTTTATTGCATAATAAAGTTAAAGCAGAAATTAAAAAGAAATATTGAAAAGTATTTCATTGATGTTGCTATTTAAATACTTTTAACTAAAGGCTAAATAACTTTCTAGATTAAATAGTTAATATGTCTGTAAAGAAGCTTTATTTTGGTTTTTTTTTTTACAAAAATGCTTACAAAAATTGCAAAAGAATTAGAAACCGGGGATAACAGAGGGAGCAAAATGTTCTGGAATTGAAAAGTACTTAATGACAAAGAAAATGTGGCAATTTTAAGAGTTCTCATGAAAACTCTTAATTATTTACAATCAATTATGAAAACAAGAAATAATCACCCAAAATAAAAAGCTTATGTGATTCGTTTGATTTATAAAGAATTGAGTTTGCAGCCAAATCAAGTATTTTTAAGCTGACAATACCATGGAAATTAAAAGTGTTCATAATGGTACCGAATGACGTTTAAAATGAATTCATTGCAGCATACACTGGAGTATTTTTTCAGTTGGATAGACGTTTTGTAACATTTGTGTAAGCTTTTCTCACAAAAGTTCTCTTCTATATAATGTATTTCACTTTCTCATATCTTTTAATTTTATATTGAATTTAAAACAATATATTTGTAATTCAGTGGACACTTTAAACTTTTTCTTACTTCCTATGGTTATAAATATCTTTATGGTTGAAAAAGTAGCATTGTGCATTATAATGTCAAATTGATTTTGTCGAAATCAAGTAAAATGACTTAATATGTTATATGTCAAAAAATATGGTAAATTACTTAACTTCAGTTTCGAACGTAATCACGAAATTACATACTTCAAATAACGTCAGCCTGAATGGAGAATTATGTGGTTTAAATTAATAACAACCTCTGTTACATATTTCTCATTTCATCAAATAATTATACTTTAAATACTTTTGAGAAATTTCTAAGAAATTTTTGGAAAATGTGGATGCAAACATGTGCATAATTTTTTCTTAAAACAACAACATAACTTCTAATTTTTTTTGAAATAAACTTCAAAAAGATTAATTTTTTGAAATGACTGTTAATGAAAAGCAAACGTTAACGTTACTCAGCTAAATTTATTTATTTATGTGAGACATTATTTAAGACGGTCACTTTAATATTTATTAGACTTTTATTTATTTAATTTCGAGCTGGTAACAATTAATTATTTTACACACAGAGAAAACAGTGCCTACTAAATACCTCATAAAATAGAACAAAATTAATAAGAACTCCCTATGGTTTTTTTTTAAATAAGGAAATCTTTTTAATTTCAGAGAGAAAACCTTTTTGAAAAAATCAAGAAGAAATCTTCTAGTTTTTATTAGGTTATCTTATTGATTTTTTCAATAAGGTTTTCTTCTTGTTTTTATTAGGCGACCCAATAAAAAATAAAAAAATGCGTCTTTATTCTCTGCACTTATGTATTTTCATTAAAATTCTATACCATATACATATGTATGTATGTATGTAGTATGCTGTAGATGTTATTCAATTATACTTACATACATACATACATACACATTATGTTATATTCTTAACTAACTTACTCACCAAGTATTGAACCAGCAAACTTCTGACTGAGAGGCAAGCACTCTAACCAATATGCTAACAAGCAGCCTAAATAACCTTTGAAATTATTGTGCAAACATTCTTATACAAAAATGAAAAAGATCATGAAAAAAATTGTCTCTATGTCTATTTATAGATATGAAATAACAAGACACCTCATAAAATCAAGAAGATTTCCTTATTAAAAAAATCAATAAGATGCTTTACACATACTCCTATAGGAACTTACTAAGATCAAGAAGAAAACCTTATTGAAAAAATCAATAAGGCAACCTAATAAAATCAAGAAGAAAACCTTTAAAAAAAAAATCAATAAGGCAACCTAATAAAATCAATAAGATAGATTATAATTTATAAGAAAACCTAATAGAATCAAGAAGTTTTTCTCTATGGATTGTTTTTTTGGTGCCAAAAATAACGGAAATTGAGTAAACAAAAGTTGTGAACAATAAGATTTCTTCTTGATAAAATTAACAAGATTTACCACATAAAAACAATAAGGAATCCCTATGAAAAACTATTCGCTTCTTTCTGCTGGGATACCCCTTAGCCTAAAAACGTTTCACAGAGAAAATCTTCTTGATTCTATGAGACAGTTTTTTCTCTGTGTAACTTAATATTTATGTTTCATTATTATTTAATTTTCTAACGTGAATGTTATCGAAAACAAAAGACTTAAGCAACATACTTTACAGAATGCACACACTTAACATGTTTCGTGCTTAAGTCTTTTGATTGGCAAAGGCATATGAAAATGTTTGTTTTTATCAAAATCATTATTTGCACTTGACATGCCTGGCATAAATAGAGTATCAAAATGAAAATTAAGCTAAAAATAAAATTTTTAAAGTTATTTGAATAAATAAAATAAAAAATCAAGCATCAGTAATTGTTGTTTTTATACCAACACATGCTGTTGCAATAGCGTTTAAAAGTTAATTACATACAAATGGAATTATCTTTAATGCTTCTGATGTTTTGCTACAATACCTTCCTTTTTCTTTCAAAATTTGAAAAACAAAATTTAATTAAACAAAATTTTCGTAGTAAAAATTTTTTTTTACAAATTAATAAAACCTTGTAAAAATTATAACTTTATGATGAATTGATTTGTTAGCAAACATAAACCATAATTGATCCATAAATATGTATGTATGTATTTTTGAAATTTTATAGCTTCGAATTTAAATAGAATATTTGCTTTATTGGTGGTTTGTAAGCTAATGCGTTGTTGAAAAACTTCAATAAATGTAAGCAAACAAGGGCGAAAAATTAATAACTAATAAAAAATGGTTTAAAAATATTAAAAATTACAATAAAACTTAAACTAGACACCAAGTGAGGGTTATTATTAGAACTGAGCCTTAAGGTAGTCAAACAGAAAACTAGGCAATACTTTCTATACGCAAAGAAAATTTATGGTTGTAGAATGATTGAGAGCACAATATTATGTTCTCTGAAAGAAATGTGTGGTCGTTGAAAGCTAGTTATTGTTATTTTAAACAATAATTTCGTTACGATAAAAGAAGTAATGTTTGAATTTAATAATTACATTATTATATGGTTACAGTTTAACAATGCAGTTTTTTATGATTACAACATATGACTACAACATAATTTTTATTATTATGTAAAAATAATATAATGTAAATAACAATATAATGTTATCCAAAACCATACTATATTAAGTTTAAAACAAAATCTTTTTCAGAAACATCTTCTGTCAATTCAATTAAAATATTAATCAAAAACATTGTTTCTTGTAAGCATTCACTTCATTGAAAAAACTACAATACTTTTTTCTGTGTGCTTTCTCACTTTTAAGCCTTTAATAACAAAAAAATAGTAACCCTCGTATGCCCATAAATAAAAATTTTATAGCTGTAAGTGTTAAAAAAAAATTCATATCTATTAGTGTTAATAATTTGAATTGGTTGGCTTGATTGCGTGTGTTTTCATTGAAACTGTGAATTATTGAACAGAATACCAAAAACCACAAAATCACATATTGATCGTCATAAATAAAAGTCTATTTTACTAGAAATACACATTAAAGCTATTAAAGCGTTAATAGCTTTAAAGTGTTTGAATTTTAGAGTATTTTTCCTTGGTTAAAATTATACACACTAAAATCAATGAAAATAACGCAAATGGATAAAAAAAATTTTTTTATTAATCAAACAACTATTCAGCTGAATGTGAGTGTGAAAATCTTGCTTTCTATTATTAATTTATTAGATCAATAAGAAATATTATATGAAAAAAACATAAAATACATTAATAATTTATAGCCCAGACACTTATAAAACGGTAACGATAGGTGGGGGAGGCCTTCCCAGCAAATATATAAATTATACAGCTTATAGAAATAAATAACAAATTAAGCCGTTGTATTGCTGAATAAGTTGACATATTTTAAGTAATATTACCAATGGGACTTTTTAAGCACCAATTGCTTAAAATAAATAAATATAATTAACGGTTGTAAGGCATTTCAGGAGGTCTACTCCGTAATTCGAAATGAAAGGAAATGCTTTCAAATTTGCATGTAATTGACATACAAACTCGAAAGTAATTTCTTTCGTTTCGAACGACAGAGTAGACACCCCAGGTTTTAACTATTTTTGGTGTTGAAGGTGTAACTCAGAGACTTTAATGCTGAATATGAGTGTGAAATTTTCTAGACAACTTAACTATTTATTATAGCTATGCTATTTATGTCACGACACAGGAGCTAGGATGTGACTTTTGTAACAAAAATAGTCGACACTATTACAGTTATAAATTTATTTTTGTTTTGATTTCTTTATACTTAAAAGCAGAGTACGAAAATAAACGAAACAAATTTTTTGATTTTGTTTTGTTTCATTCTTTGAAGTGAGTGAAACATCAATAAAACAAAAACAATGAGAAGTATTGCTCGATTTATTTTTGTATTGTTTTTGCACATGAACACAAATCAGATTACACAAGTCGGCTGTTAGCCGGCTAACAGGCGCCGCTGGCCACAAACAATACATTAATTTAATCGTACGCGACTAGAACAGAAAATAATGGGAAATAAATTCAAAAGTTTTGAAAGATTTGTTACGAACTTGATAATTTAATTGCATTGTTATTTGACATATTAAGTTTCTTTTATATAGCTAAGCAGCATAGCTATAATCGGGTGTCCTAAGACACCTCCCATCTTTTATTTTTGTAATGGAGATTCTACAGCTTAATGTAATTAAAAAAAAACAATTGTATAGAAAATTATTTGATTTTTCTTTGTACATTTTTTTGACACAAGACACAAGCCACGTGACCGATCCCCAAGTGATAGGGACCAGTCCGAGTTCTAACACTTCCTATGAAGTGGACCTGTCACTTTTCCATGGGGATGGCCTAGGATGGGGTATATTGATACTTTGTATGCAACTTGTGAATTATCACTTAATTATCTTATAGTGACCTATTCTGTGTAGAATATAAATGTTATATAAATGTCATTCCGACATTTATGTAACTGTAACAACGCAAAATTGAACTTTTTTTATTATTTCTATTTTTCAGTAAAAAAAAAATTTTATATTCGAACTATCAACCTACGGCATGGCAGGCTTGCACACTACCTACCCGATCATATTTCAAAAGTATAAATATGTACCAGTTAAGCTTAGGTTAATATCTAAGTATAGTTACGGAACTTGGTCCAGAGTGACTTGGCAGTCTATTTATATTGATACATTGTTTAACCACAAAACATACAGAAGTGTCACGAGACGGTAGATAAGGGTATTTTTCTGTTTGTCTCGTTTTCCCTCAAATTTTGTCGGCGTTTTTGTTTTGATTCTTCTTTCTAGTGCAATAAAATTACAACGCTTCTTATTAGCTGTGTTAATTGGTAAGTAAAAATATACTACAGTATCACATACACTATACTTTTCTCTATTTTACACGAATTAAAAAAAAACCTGATTGGAGCTTTTTTTTACCTGTCACTTTCTTCACTTCTGTGTCTTCTGGAGTTTAACCTTCATAGTAAACAGATGGCAAAGCGAAGCCTTTCTTATATGTATTTACATACTAAACAAAAAAAATATTCGTAGTACATAAAACATGCCCCAGAGGAGCCTTTCTTATATCAACAAACTAAACAAAAAAAATATTCGTAATACATACAAGCGTAATATTAGTAACAGTATCCTATTGAACTATGGACGAAGTTATGGAGAATAAAAGTGAACAAACAAACGTGTATTCAGGTAACATTTACCATATGAAGAGAGAGAGAGAGAGAGTTGTTCCTCAACATTCGCAAGTGAAATACTTTGGCATACACCTTTTAATCGACGGCTTACATGGAAACATGACTCTAAAGGCTCAGTTACCCGACGGTAATGCAATATAAAAGTAACGTAGGAAACATCTGATCGATATTTTTATATGGGAAGTAGGTTACGTTACATTACATCTCTATAACCATTTACATTACTTTTCACATAGCAATATCGATCAGCTGTTTGGCTGAAATTAAATTCTCAGTGTAGATCAGCTACGTCCAAACACACATACTCTGACAATTGCATTGTAGGTTTCAATTGTCACCAAATTTTCTGCAGGGAAATTATAAAAGTTATACCTAATTTAACTTAAGCATTTTTCATAGAATTTTATGAATTTTGTTGCACGAAACTTTTTGTATTTGCTAATTGCAGCGCTATAGAAGAGAATTTTATATAAAAAAAGGACGTAGAATGAATTCTTGATGCATTTTTGGCAACATTTTTGATATGACTTGCTCATCCGGGCCTTCGATTGGCAAATAATAAATTTTCATTCAACTAATTTCATGCTAAAAAATGCTTAATGTTAAAATGAGGTATTATTGAAGTGATATTTACAGGGAGAAGAGTAAGTTAGAGAGGGTATTGAAATATTTCACAAAAATATTTCTCGTGGTATGTTACAACAAAAAAAAAAATGCAGGGCATATCTGACAATGTATACAATCTTCTTTTTTAAAAAACGTTGTAATATGTTTGTTAGTTTTTGTCTTCTCTACCAAAATCAGTCTGTAGAATCAAGTTATTTTTTAAAAATATCTAATTTTCTTTTTTTTTAATAAATGTAATAAATTTAAAATCATATCTCATGATATCACATTAGTTTATAATATTTATTAGATATTACACTTTCTCTACCAAGTGTAATTTTAGTTAAAAATTTTTTTTTTGTTTTTTTATAAATATTATTTATTGTTTATTTTATTTAACTTATAAAAACATCAGCAATTCATTATTTCCCAATTAACATTTAGCATAACACTCCCAGTTGTGTTTAAATGAATAAATTAAGCCCGCCTACAAACATCTTTAGGGAAAATGTCATAATATTATTTAAATATTTGTTGAAAAAAAAAAAATAGTTATATACTTTATGCATACACGCTTGAATTCACTCCTTTTTAATATAATGAACAAATAAATAAATAAATTACTAAGACTTAAGGTCTCGTTAGCCGAACGTTGCTGTAAGCGTATCTTAATTAATGGTAACGTTACAACGTTTGTGTATTTATAGAATATGTGAGTGAAAAAACAAACATATTGCACAAGGATTGTGTTAAGGTGAATTTACATATATCAGGTAAACACAATTGCCGAGGTGACTATTTTCACGGCTGGTATTTTTTCATTAGATATCGACACACAGTTTTCAATAGATTTTTTTTCATACCAAGTGAACATTTTTCAAAGCAAATTGAGGTGAGTCTACGTTACATGAAGATGCTGTGCATTGTGTATTTTTGTTCAATTGAGACAAAAAAAAAAACAGATATCAGCTGCACAATTAGGATCACTCAGACGTACTTGCAGTTTCCACACTATCACCCTGCTATTATCGGAAGATTTGCAAGAATCGTGTTCAAGACTATATTTAAAAGAAGAGGTGACAGGACACATGCCTGAAGGAAACATATTCCAACTTCTACCGTTTTAATCGACAGACATATTCTGGCGTCACCCATTCAGAAATCCTTCTGCAAACTATTTGGACGATTACCTTATTAACAGGGACAGGGGTTTCATGCAAATGCATGTTTTTTCCCCTAACCCTGATAACAGCGAGAACGAAATATCTTTACGAAACAATGAATTTGCATAAAAATGGCATCGATTTGTTAGTGCATATTTTTGCATATTTTGCTGAAAATTCATATTTTTGCATAATTTGGTCATAAATGCATATTTTTGTCTTATATTTTGGTACACACGTATGATTTTGTGTTATATTTTAATGGAAATTGTAATTTTCATGATTTCAAGAGAAAATTGCCTGCTATTAAAGCCGAAAATAGTGAAACAATCGTTATATCATATTTAATTTTGTGTAAAAATTTAATGTAAAAGGATTGTTCACGCACCCTTTGAAAAAAAAATATTTTTATCTCTATTTTTAGTTGTATGTAAATTGAAAATTTTCTTTAGAATAAAAGTTTTTAAAATATGTGCATATTTTATTGTTTTAAGTGCATATTTTGAGTTTTTGATGTCATATTTTAGGCGCAAAAAACACCTTTTTTAAATGCATGAAGTCCTTGTCCCTGCTTATTAATCACGTAGAGCAGAGGAATACCTCGCCAGTTATTAGGGTCTGTGATGTTGCCCTTTTTTTCTTTTTTTTTTGTATATTTATAATAACCAGTGTTAACATTTTGGTGCTTTTCTGGTATTTTTTCAGTGCCTTTTTCCTTTACAAATACCCGAAATTTTGTTATATGAACAGCTCGTACAACCTAAAAGCATAATTAATGTCCTAATTCTCTTCGACAATTGTATCGTCTTGTCTATGGATGAAAAAAGAAGCAGTTTTGATTCTTTAAAACAATTTTTATTTATTGTCTATGCTAGAAGGAGGTTCGTGTATTTGCTTTATGATTTTGTTCCAAACACTATATCCAACACATATTTTTTCATATATTTTTCAAACTATTGTATAACACTTTAATTGCATTTTTATGTTTTAAAAACATGGCAATAATATTTATATTTTTCATTATCAAAGACAACAACCATTTTTGAAGAAAATAATTTAGAGAATTCAAACAAAAACTTCCTAAATCTTCTTACTGAATTAGGGCATAAGGCCTGTCCCACAATGTCACCAGCAAACGTTCGCTCGACAACTTGTATTGCAAACAACAATAACATTAGAAAATTTGTTGTTGTTTTCAATACAAGTTGTCGATCGAACGATTTCTGGTGACATCGTGGGACATGCCGTTAGTTTGTACGTGTAGTTCCGTTTGTGCTGTTTGGTTTCTGTTCAATTCAAAATCTGTAGGTGTGTTTTGTTTTTCCTTTCTTGTGATATTTTGTATACAACCGTAATTAGTTCCATAGGTTGGCAGCTGATTTCTAGCAACAGAAAAAGTAATTGCAAAATATTTTATACAGACAAGAACACAAGAACGGCAGGCACAGAATGGCAATGAAAAGTAAAAAGTGATGAGACCTTAATGCTGCCTTAGTCCTAGTTTACACTATGCAAGTCTTATTACTTAGCTGATTAGTTTGTAGGAGAGAGAGACGAGGGGAACAGAAACATTTTTTCCCCTCATCTCTCTCTCCTAAAAACCTAATCAGCTTAGCAATAAGACTTGTATAGTGTAAATTATGACTTAAGACTTTAAAAACTAAGATTAGAGTTTGGCAAAGTTATGTACAGGGAAACCATACATATGCTCTAAAAAACTTAGTTTTATGCGCATTCAATATGCACTAAAAATTTTAAAATATGCACTAAAAACCCAAAAAATATGCTCTTAAAAATATAATATATTAGTTTATTTGTAAATGACAATATATTTTTAATTTAAAAATTCAACAGCATTTACATATAAAATAAGACAAAAATAAAACAAACAGAACAATAAAATAATAACAAAAATTAAAAATTTAAAAAACCCCCGATATTGCTAGAGAAGATGTGATATCTTCTAAACGGCTGGACCAATTTTCTTTAAACATAGTTAAGAACCTTCTCGATCAAGTCACCTTTCAGACAGAAAAAACTAAATCAACACGGACAGACACACAGATACAGATACACAGATAAACAGGTACACAGATACACAGACACACACTACAAAATTATAACACCCCTTTTTTTGGTCGGGAGTTAACAAGAAGAATAATGCACGTTAAAACAAAACTGCCACACAAATTTTGACTAAATGATTAAACAGAATAAGTCCGCAACTTCAGGAAAAATCGCTGTCAAATTAAATTAATTAAAGCCCATAACAAAATCTACAGCAGTAACTTCAAATGCTCTCTAATATTTGTTTTATTTTCTTTTGTGCTTATTTTTCTTTGTAGTTTTACTTTTATTGAAAGTATGGTAGCATTGTTGGGAGAATATTTATTTCTATGGGAGAGCATAAGAGAAAACGCTGTTAAAATAAAATAGATTCTATCTCTCGACTGCTTCCTGGGACTGCTTTTTTGTATCAATTTGTATGGAAAATGTGTTTATGCCGCTATTCTGTTTGATCATTAAAGCAAATAATACAAATTAATTTTTCTTGAATAACCTCGTAAGAATTTAACTTCACTTTCAAAAGAGAACACGATATCAGAATTAAGGGCCTGTTTGTCTGAACATTACTACAAGTTTTTTTGTTTTTGTTTTCAATATAAAGGTTCGAAAGAAACGTTTGTTCGCATTTGGGCAGACAGGACCTAAAACTTTGGAACTTTATTTTGGATAAATAAGACAAAATTCTTATTTATTTTTTTTATTGCAATAAACAACAATATATTGATTCAGATTTTCAAAGAAAAATCGTTGCCCATCACATATAAGTAAACTTTTATACATTGACAATGTTCCTGCAACGTCTACTTGGGACAGAGTCTGTCACAAATGGCAAAACCGAATTTTTTTTTTAAACTAAAGTCAGTGAGATTTTCGTAATATATAAGAAAAATTTAAAAGCTACATGCAATATTGGAAATGATATTTAGGTGGGGAAAAATAAAAATTTCGAGCAACCTAATAACATAAGCTTGTAAGCATATTAAAATAAAAAAATCTACATATTATCAAAATATGCCCTAAAAGCATAAATTATGCTCTAAAAATGAGAAAATATGTCAAAATATGTGTATAAGATTAATTATGCAAAAACATGCTTTAAAGGGTAAAATATGCAAAAATATGCAAAAATATGCATTAACAAATCGATACCAAAATTACATAAAAAGTTCTGAAATGGATAAATATCTCATCCGCGCATTAATACATCACACAAGAAAAAACATGCAATTGCATATTTGCGGTTTCCCTGGTTATGTATAATAATTTCAAATAACAAAAAAAAGGGCACTTGAGCCACTGTGCCACATTCAATATACAATAGTGACATCACTGGCTTACAAATGCCACATACTAACGTCATAAAATTATATTTTATACCGAATGGGACGTTACATCAACGTAATAGAAAAGTTCGTTGAAAAGCTGCATTGTTTTCAATGAACAAAAACGATCAGCTGTTTCGTTAGAAGACGTGGAAGTTCGCTTTATACAATGTTTCATTTTAAGTCTTCAAAATATAATTAAATATTTTGTTAACTGCAAAAAGGAATATAAAGTTTAACTGGCGTTAAAAAATCATTTTAAATAAATTTTAAAACTTACTGAAGTATAAATTTCAAAAACAATTAAATGAACTACAAAATACTGTGGATTTCAGCCAGATTTTTTATTTAAAGTTAGAGTTCACATGTTAAATAAGCACATTTAAATAACATGTTTCAATAAATATGTACATATACATATGTATAATCATATAGATATCGTCATACAAAATCCCAAAAGCCCTAATTTACAAAAAGATTATAAGTCGAATTTTTGACGACAAGCAGTGTACTTACAACAATTTATCTGAACATATCCAAAAAAAACCGATGCTCTAATGATATTTTCTTTTCTAAAAATAAGGGTAAATGTTTTCTTCTTTTCAGAGAGAAATAAATATGTACATTTCATATCCGTAGAAAGTAACAACTTTTTTATAAAAATTATTCAGGCTTTAAAAATCGTTTATAAAATAAGCAAATTTTCTTATTAAGCCTTTATAAAGGCTTAATAATTTGTGTAATTTTTGTCTATTTATTTTGTCGCTTCCAATAACGATTCTGTGATTCTATAACTTCTTATTAACGACAGCTGACATTAACCTACAGCGAATAACGTTAAAAATGTTACTGAATAGCACATTCGATAAATTTTCGTTATAATTATTTAAACGATGCGATTATCGTTAAAAAAAAGTTAGGTGGTCTCGATTTGCAAACTCTGCATATTCGCCTTGTGTATTTGTTAGTGTAAAATTTACTGTTTTGATTTGACACCACAGAAATTCACAGCTGATCATCAGCTGCTGAATTGAGATGATCTGATATGAATTTCACTTGAGTAGAAGGAAGCAATCAATAATTTAAGGCCATATATTTTGAAAAACAAAAAAGTTAAATTTTAAGAGGTTTTGTTTTAATTATTAACACAAAAACTGAGAAGCTACTTAGGCTTGTCGGTAGAAAAACTCAAATTAGTAAAAACTGTAGTTATGTCTTTTTGAAATTAATGTGACGATATGTATGTTAATGTGTATACATGTGTATATCGTCAGAGGCAAATTCAAATCTTTTTTTTTCCTACTAAACATTTCAGTCACTCAAGCGTTTTAACATTTACCATTAATTGTTTAGAACCGTTGACAAGTATTTAAGATGTGTAATCAAATGGTTGGATTTTCAATTAACACAATGGCAACAAATAAGAAATAGAATTAAATAGAATTAAACGTGCATGAGCTTAAATGAAATAATGATCAACAAAAATAAGAAAGAATTATAATTGAATGAACAGCTGTTGTTGTTGTTCATGGTCGTTACTATGGGTCTTTGTGATTTTTCGGCATGACAAAATCTTATTCAATAAATCTCTAATCTCAGCTTCAAATATTCTTTTTATTTGAAATTCCTTAAGATTCAAATTACAGCCTATCAAAGTCAGAACAACTGAATTTGTTTTTATAGCTATGCTATTTATTTCACGACACAGAAGCTAGGAAGTGATTTTCGTAACAGATTAGGTTAGGTTAGGTTAGGTTAGTCTGGGTGGTCAAAGGACCTCACATAGACCAAGATTGATCCTTAGCGATACCCAAATGTGACAAGAAATCTGCAAGTATGGCGGCCTAGTTCGCGGTGCCTGTATCGAATGACTCCCACACAGATTTATCAAACCTTAGCATCCTACAGATTTCTATTCCCGATACAAGATCAAGACTACGAAAATTGTGATCACCAAGGCAGTCATATCTAGTACGGTTTAGAGCCGGACAGTGGAACAGTACATGTTATACTGTCTCAATTACCCCGGGTTCCTTACATTTCCTGCATGTGTTCAGGTGAAAACAGAAATGGCAACTGGAGGACAATCCGATACCTCACCGCCTCAGGGGGCGCACCCTGGGCCTAGCGCTGATACTATAGATTCACTCATAGCTTACGTAAGAGAATCAATGAGGAGTACTCAAGAGGAGTTTAGAAGGGAGATTTCTGAGATAAGGAGGGATTTACGCCGAACTCCGACAGACAGAGCGACAGATACTTCTCAAAATTCAAACGGTAACTCACATGCTACTTCAGCAAACATTCCCATCAAGTTAAAAGATTGGAACGTATCGTTCAGCGGTGACGAAGACCTACAAGACTTTTTGTTCAAGATAGACACACTCACTGAAAGAAGACAATGCTCACTGGACTACTTGATGTCAAACTTCCACATATTCCTCAAGGGTAAAGCAGAGTCCTGGTTTTGGCTTTACATCAAGCAAAACCCTAGGGTAACGTATTTAACGTTCAAGAGAGCAATCACCAAACAATTTGGCACACTTGAGAGTGATTTGGACGTTTTAATGAAATCAAGTGCTGGAATTGCCTTAAGTCTGGGCACAGTTATATATACTGTCCCGAAAATACCCGATTGCTATTCTGTTTTAAATGCGGCCAGAAGGGGGTCACTACTCTCGAGTATAGTAATCCTCATTCGACAAACAGGCGACGGAGCGAGCGGGAGACCGGGGACGCTCGTTCCAAAGACTGAATCCCGAGTTCTCTTCGAGCAATGAGAGTAAACCCGCATAGTGGGATTTACTCTCCGATACTCAAACCAACCCTGACATACAACTTTATTCACATATCCCTTATTGTAACAACAAATCATATTCGACAGGTACGATTTCACGTCAGATATTAAAATGTAGAGCACGCTATGCCTTGAGAAAGAAATTCCGGAAAAAACTTGAGACAACTCTTCTGTAAAACGCCGACGATGGGAGGCCATACGCTAAAGTTAGAATTTTCGACCAGGAAATATCGTGCCTCTTAGACTCCGGGGCGAACGTGTCAGTTTTGGGAAAGAGGAGTGCGGACTTCATAAATAGACACAGCATTCAGCTTAAAAGGTTCAGACCATATATTTCGGCAGCAAACGGTTCAAAGAATCACGTCCTAGGATACTGTTCGCTTCCAGTGACCTTTAAGGGAGTCACGAAAGACATAATTTTTTATATTGTTCCAAACTTGGAGCAGCACGGATACTTGGGCGTAGATTTTTGGCGAGCTTCTGCTCTAGCACCACAAGTAATTCCCTCAATCGACTGTTTACAAGTGACCGAAAAAACCGATGCACTCTATCCATGCTGTACTGCTGTACGGCATATGAAGCCGTACAGCAGTGTCCAGTTGATATCCCCACTAGAAGTCTACAGTTGCTTCTGGTTAGTGATAAAAGGAATTTGGTCGATTTAGGATCATAGGAACTCCACATGATTTTAGAAGTTTTGCAAGTTTTCGTCGCACGCCCACTTTCCTCCGCTTCTTCCTTCATCGTAGAGTCTAAGATCCATTTCAGGTGCTGAATTGGTTTCCGAACATATACCATTTCTTCCATAGGTAATTGGATTCCCCTTTTGGCCAGTGTATCTGCCATTTCGTTTCCCTCAATCCCCATGTGTCCTCGTACCCAAAAAACATGTACTTGTCTGTCAGCAAATAACCTATTTAGGGCATTCCTACACATGAGCACAACCGAGGAGTAGTTACAGTTTGCTGAAATAGCTTTAATTGCTGCTTGACTGTCTATATATATATTCACACGCGCATTCATGGTTTCGTAACAGAAATAATCGACAATATAACAGTTATAAATTTATTTTTGTTTTGATTTTTTTGTACTTAAAACAAGAGTTATAAAAATAAACGATATAAATTGTTTGATTTTCTTTTGTTTCGTTCTTTGAAGTGAGTGAAGCAAAAACAAAACAAAAACAGTGAAAAGGATTGCTCAATTTGTTTTTGTATTATTTTTGCACATGAGCAGAAAACAGAGAACACAGCCGATGGGCTGTAAGCCTGCTAGCAGCCACCGCCGCCCACAAACATTACATTAATTTAATCGCACGCCGCTAGAAAAGAAAATAATGGGAAATAAATGGAAATGTTTTGAAGTGTTTGCAGCGAATTTGACATCATCATTAAAATTACAAAGTCACTCGTATTGCTTTTTTGTGTGTACGATAAGCAAGAATATAAATTTTCAAAATGTGATTTTTGTTTTCATGTAAATATCACTTTGGTGAAGTAATTGGGACAATTATTATACGAAGGCGCATCAATAAGTCCGTGACTTTTTGAATGACACCCACAAAAATTTATTTTTAAACATAATCTCCTTTTAACTCAATAAACTTAGTCCAACGTTTCTCCAGTTTTTGTATCCCTTCCAAAAAAAAAAAATAGGATTTTTCGAGGTCCTTAAAATAGGCATTTGTTTGGTCAATAATTTCATCGTTAAAGCTAAATCTCTTTTCATCGAGCTATTTATTTAGGTTTGGAAATAGGAAGAGTTGTCACTAGGGGCTAAGTCCGGAGAATATGGCGGATGAGGTGCCAATTCGTAGCCCAATTCAAAGAGTTTTGCCATTGAGACTGCACACGTGTGCACTCTTGCATTAACTTGGATAAAAATCGGTCCAATAAGTTGGTAAAATATTCGCCGTTTATTGTTTTTCCCTTTTGAAGGCAATCGATGTGGATTATCCCGCGTGCATCACCTTGGCCTTCTTCGGAGCAGGTTTAGACTGCTGCTTGGTCTCCGGAGTACCGTAATGGATCTATGTTTCATCCACAGTTACAAAACGCCGCAAAAACTCATTCGCATTGCGATTAAACAACTCCAAGCAATCCTTTGAAATTTTCACAGGTTTACGTTTATGGTAAATTGAGAGCAAACGCAGACAACTTTCTTAAACCAGATGCTCATTTAAAATCAAAGCCACACTGCCATGAAATGGCTATGGCATCAACAATCGCATACACTTTTACTCTCCGATCGAACAATACCATATCGTGTTTTTTTTTCAAAATTTTCGGGTGTACTGAGCTCAATTGGCCGTCCAGAACGTTCAGAGTCATTTGTACGCGAGCGAAAACAACGAATGTCACGAAACCACTTTTTTTACCATTGAAATCGCTGGTGCAGACTCCCCATAGTATTTATCGAGCAAAAAATAATGTTTAATGAGCACTCGAAATTCACTTTTTTCCAGTTTTAGAAAAATACGCGAGGTTGTATGTTTTGAACAGCTCTTAAACGCAAAGTAAACAGCTGTTATACCTGCAGTCGTCATAGTAGTGTATTAACAGGTGATACTTGATGGGAACAGTGTTGCATTTCATATAACTACGAGGGAAGTTCGAAAAGTCACCGACTTATTGATCCTCCCTCGTATGATTATCTAGACTGCAATATCAATAGCAAATAAATGAATTACTCAAAGAAATATGTTTCACTGTTTGGTTTGTTCGCAATTATGCGATTTCATAATATACGAGTAGTTTCCTAAGACATTTGACCATTTCAGAGAAAATTGCTGGTCGGCTGTTATAGAAAATATATTAAAAAATTTTTGGTGTGATTTTTTAAATTAATTTCTGTTTCAGGGATTGATAAAAGTTCTCACATTTATTGCATTCGCTAGTAAATAAATACGATTTGAATATTCAGTGACTTGCTTATTTGGTACAAAGTTTCAGTGAACTTTTGGACAGACCAAATTTTAAAACTCTTAATGCTTATTGCTTGATATTCCAATAGCATAGAAATTATTTAGTGTATGGTATTTGGTAATCAATTCTACTGTCGAATGTTAAGAGAGAAAAAATTTTGCTTTATGTATTTTGATTCAATTGTTAAAGTCGGAATTTTATCAAGCATAATAAATCTAAATCAAATTTGAATAAAAATAAAATTGACAAGAGCGCTTTTGAACAAGCGTGGGTATGTTGCTCTTTTAAGTGTTAGTATTTTTGTTTCAATTTGAGTTCATGTTTTAAAAGGATTTAGTGGGAATTTTGATTAAATGATAAAAATTTTATTTGAAATGTTTTGCTCAAATCACTAATCTTCGACTGTAGGTGGTTTTTATGCGTAAAAGTGAAGAGTGTTGAACAGCTATGCGGTGAGTTTAAAAGCTGTAATTAAAAAATTCATTTGAAAACTTAACATAAAACTATTATTAAAAGAGTGGATTTTAATAAAGGCAATTTTATTTATTTATTTTTGACATGATGCTCATTAATTTACATTGCTTTCTAATTTTAGTTAAAGAAATTGTTATGTTCATTTCTACTTACCAATTTCTACAATTTGCAAAAAAAAGCATTTGAAAAATAGTTTTTTAGCTAAAGCAGATTTTTTGCTTGATATTCTTCAAAGACAGTCACTTCAAATCTCCCTCTCTCACTGTTTAGCCTTTTGTTATTTATTAACTTAACATTTTCATAAAATATTTATTTAAAAATCAATTTTTGTGATGAAATTTACATTACAAAAGGCTTAAAACCTGTATTTGTATTTCAAATAAAAATCTAGTATCTGTGTGTATACCAAACAATGAAACAGTTTTAAACAACTATTTATTTTATTTGCCTTATTTAGCAAAAGCTTATGACCAGGGCAACCGCAAATGTGCAATTGCATATTTTTTCATGTGTGTCCTATTAATGCAGAGATAATATATTTCTCCGTTTCTGAACATTTTATGAATTTTGACATCGATTTGTTAATGCATATTTTTGCATATTTAACCCTTTAAGGCATATTTTTGCATATTGCAGTCCTACACGCATATTTTTGGCATATTTTCCAAATTTTATATTATAATTTACGCTTTGAGCGCATATATTGATACCTTATATAATTATTTTTATCCTATTTGTTGCTTAAAAATTTGTATTTTATTTGTTTGCCATCTAATCCCCAAATTCATAAAATTTAAAATGAATTTGAAATGTATTTTATTTAAAATTTTTCATAAAAATTTTTCTTAAAATGGATTTCAAACTCATTTAATTTTTTTTTATGAATATGGAGGTAAATATCATTTCCAATGTTCCACGTAGTGTTTAAATTTTTATTATACATTACGCATTTCTTACGCACGTTAGTTTCAATAAAAATTTGATTTTGCTAGTTGTGACGCAGTCTGCCCCAATTACATCAGTAGATTTTGTTGTTTGTTGCAGTGAAAATTTGTAAATAAAAAACTTGTCTTATTTAATCAAAATACAGCTGAAAAGTTTAAATTCTGATATCATTATCTCATTTAAAGTTTGAAGTTAAATTTCTGCGCGAGTATCCAAAAAAAAATTAATTTGTATTATTTGTTTTAGTCAAAATTTTTATGGCAATTTTCTTTTACCATGCACTTGAAATCCAAATTATTTTTTAACACGGCAGTTATTCTAATTTTTGTCTTATTTCAAATGCACAGAGAAAACAGTGCCTACTAAATACCTCGTAAAATAGAACAAAATTAATAAGAAATCTCTATGGTTTTTTTCAATAAGGAAATCTTATTAATTTCATAGAGAAATTTTTTTTGAAAAAATCAAGAAGAAGTCTTGTAGTTTTTATGAGGTTATCTTATTGATTTTTTCAATAAAAAAATGCGTCTTTATTCTCTGTACGTATGTATTTTCATTTAAATTCTATAACATATACATATGTATGTATGTATGTAGTATGTTGTAGATGTTATTTATTTATACATACATACATACATACATACACATTAGGTTATATTCTTAACTAACTTACTCACCAAGTATTGAACCAGCAAAGTTCTACCTGATAGACAAGCACTCTACCCAATATGCTAACAAGCAGCCTGAATAACCATTGAAATTACTGTGCAAACATTCTTATACAATAATGAAAAAGATCATGAAAAAAATTTCCTCTATTTGTATTTATAAAAACGAAATAACAAGACACCTCATAAAATCAAAAAGATTTCCTTATTAAAAAATCAATAAGATGCTTTACACATAATCACATGGGAACCTAATAAAATCAAGAAGAAAACCTTATTGACAAACTCAATAAGGCAACCTAATTAAATCAAGAAGAACCCCTTTTTAAAAAAATCAAGAAGGCAAGCTAATAAAATCAATAAGAAATCCCTATAGTTTACAATTTATAAGAAAACCTAATAGAATCAAGAAGTTTTTCTCTATGGATTGTTTTTTTTTTTTGGTGCCAAAAATAACGAAAATTGAGTAAAAAAAATTGTGAATAACAAGATTTCTTCTTGATTTTATGTGGTATTCTTCTTGATAAAATTAATAACAATAAGGAATCTCTATGATTCCTTTCTGCTGGAATACCCCTTAGCCTAAAAACTGTTCATAGAGAAAATCTACTTGATTCTACGAGGCAGTTTTTTCTCTGTGTGCAAATGTTGCATTTTTGATATATTTTCATTTACAAATAAACAAATTTATTTTATTTTTAAGAGCACATTTTTTGAGTTTTTAGTGCATATTTTCTAGTTTTTAGTGCATATTGAATGAGCATTAGCATAGTTCTGGTCTCCCTGCTGATGACATACATAAATTGGCATTTTGATATGTTAACAAAATTAACAAAAAGAATAAGATTAGATTTCAAAAGACTACTTTAAAAAAAAATATGTGCTCAAAATACTCGAATTTGGCCTTATGAAAGTAAAAATGCTGAATATTATTAATTTCTATAGATAAAATTTTTGTTCATAACCAATGTCAAGGAGAAACAAAATATGCCAGCAAAAAATTACACATTACCATCAGAACTACTTGCCATATAATGACTTACTTTTCTGATTACCAAATTTCATTACTCGCTTACAAATCACATTACCTAAAATTTAAAAAAAATTATGTACAAGTTGCTAAATGAGGGGAATAATTTTTTTAGATTAAATATATTACGTGAACAAGTTGTCAAATAAAAAAAGTAAGTACTTCTCAAGAATCGATTATTTTAGTCTCACGCCTTGTTAAAATCATTAAGTTGTTAATCCAGTGAGGAACACATTCCACCAAAAATGCTTAATTCCAAACCGTTTTTTGAAAATTTTTGCTGGGATAGTGTCTATTGAGCGTCTAAAATAAATCGATCGACACAATAGGCCTGGTTGCATAATAAGTGATAAATATCAGATAATATTTTTACATAAAAATATCGACGTATAAGAGTATTTCTTTGACATTAATATTTGCATTTAGAATTGTTATTAGTGACATATAGACATGCTTAGGCAACAGCAAACACAAATTCTTCAATTTGTGAAGATAGAATTGCATCCTGTTTGCTTTACAAGGAATCATGCCAAATGTATTCAATATGAAACATTCATATGCATACATACGAGTATATTTTCCTCATACATAGAGACGTTTTTAATCACTAACAAACTAATGGCCTGTTTCGCAATAACGAAACGAAAATTTAGACAGAAAATTTATATTGAAAATAAAAATAAAATATGAAAATTTGTTTCTGTTTTCAATATAAATTTTCAGTCGAAAGTTTAGTTTCGTTATTGTGAAACAGACCATAAAACACTTCACATTTTTCCTCATAATTTTAAAACAATTGTCTCTTTTTTGTCAGATGCACTGATAGCAATCGAAAACTGTTTTCATATGTTTTATTTTCTTTTGTTTCCAATAAACAATTTATTAACCAGTTACATAAACCGACATTCATTGAAACGTTTGTCTTTTCTATCTGAAATATTTAACATATGAACAGCATATGTTTTTATGACTAACATGTTTCTTTTTTCTTTTTTTTTCTTTGTAGGTTTAGCAAAGAAAATGAAAACACACTTTTTTATTACAAATAATTGAATTTGAATTGAAAATTTTATGAGTAATAATTCAAATATGCTTAATTGCAAATTTGCTGCGGTTTAAACATGTTTTTTCTGACTTATTTGCCATTTATAATTGAACAGCGTGTTTCTGTGTGTGCAGAGAAAATTATTTCTTTGTTAAGTTTGAAGCGTTTTGCGATTTTACTAAGACAATTATACGAGTAATTTTAAATTGTTTCCAGATGTTTTCATATCTTAAGGCCACCAGCGGGAAGGTTGAGTTGCTCAAATAATTCATGAATTGTTGTTGCTTAATGTAACTTGAAATGTTTAGAAATCATGCTGAGCACTTTTGGCTACAAAATAAGTAGTCTTTGGCGTTCTTGAGATTGATGTCAAAGTTCAGGCTAAAATTCAGTCAAATATTTTAAATTTGGCCCAACAGTAGTTTAAAACTACCCCTGGGAAAAGCTTCATTTACTGTGACTTGCTTCTCATCTTTTTCGTTTTATAATCTCATATGGAATACATAATAGCTTAATTTAGCTTATACTTTGGTATATTTAAAATCAAATGTTTTATTTATAGTGTAAAGAAGGAAATTTTCTAAAAGAAATTTAAGTGAATAACGAATTTCCTAATTTAACTGCAAAGGAAATAGATTTCTGAAAAAAGTTTAAAAGGTTAAAAGTTCTCCCCAGCAAAACTATAAAATATGACTTAAGCACTTTTTCCTTATTGCCACAGATATTATACATATATTTTCTTGTCATTAAGGATTAAATAAAATTATAATGAAAATGTCTATGTTTAAAGGCAAATCGTTAATATTTGATTACCTCCTTCATGAAAACGCGAAATATTTAATATGAAACAAAAGACTTAAGCAAGAAACTTCAGTTTGTACGTGATTCTCACTTTGAGGGCAAATTTTTGGTTTTCTCACGTTTTTTTTTTTTGAAATTTTAACTCAAAAATAATAAAACTATGAGCAAATAAGTCAATGAAAGGAATCAGAATAAGTTCATTCAGAATATTAACTACTGAGGCAAATCGCAAGCGAAGGCGATTTGTGTCAAGTCTGCTTATATATCATTCAATTAATTTTGAAAAGAAATGTTATTTATTTATTTATTATTATAATTATTTATAATTAAAAATAAAAATATATTAAACCTTTCGTATTATTAAAGATTTTTAAATTTAAAATTTAAAATAATAAAATGTAGTGTTGCGAAAAATATATTATTTTTTTGTTTGTAAAATGCGTTTAAAATGCAACTCATTGCTGCTCGTACATACTCATCATTTTAGAAGCTGTTGAAGAGCATAACAATTACATCTTGATTATCGTGACCAATAAGTTTAACAAATCTCTCCACAGTGGCTCTCACTTAAGCTTAAATTAGACGTGACATAACCAGAACGCTATAGGCATAACCAAACCAAAATTCAATTGATTTCTATGGTGAGAGTGAGAGTGAGAGAAACCATAGAAACCAATTGAATTTTGGTTTGTTATGGCTATAGCGTTATGGCTATGACACGTCTAATTTAAGCTTAACAAAATTAGTAACACTTAAGAAATTTTAGAATATTTCAAAATTTTTTTATTTTATGGGTTTTCCTTTTTTTTAATTTTTTTTTAGCAAAATGTTTTGATGTTACGATTCTTATGACATTTTTTTATTCCTTTTATTTAAACAAATTCCAAAGTTTGGTTAAAAATTATATATAAAAAAAATTAAATTTAAATTCCAATTAGAATTAGCAATTGATGCAATTGGTTTATATTCTCTAATTCATCAAACAATTAGAATTAGTTCAACTAATTCCCATTAGATAATTGAAGTTTTTATTCCAATGGTAAAACTAATTGCAATTAGTTGCCATTAGCAAAAAAAAATTGGTTTACCTTTACAATTAGAAATCTAATTGAATTCTGCTAATGCAATTAGATATTCAATTAGCTCGAATTAGAATCAATTATTTTGATATTTTCAAAAACAAAAAAAAACTAAAATATTCATAATATGAATTTCACACATACTATATATATATATTACTTATGTACATAATATGTATTACATATATTACATACATGCACACCTATTTAACGTACGTACTAACTGTTTAATAACTACAATGACCGGGTATATTCGCTTTTAGCAATACGAGCTTTTCAAAAGAAAAGTCCGTCAAGCGACCCTGCCTTGGACTATTAATAATGCCCGCAAAGGAAAATAGTCGCTACACACGGCCTGAAGACATAAGCGGTGTGTTGCAACACAGTGCTATTTCCTTTAAAATAATTGATTCTAATTCCAGCTAATTGAATATCTAATTGCATTAGCAGAATTCAATTAGATTTCTGATTGTAAAGGTAAACCAATGTTTTTTGCTAATGGCAACTAATAGCAATTAGTTTTACCATTGGAATAAAAATTTCAATTATCTAATGGGAATTAGTTGAACTAATTCTAATTGTTTAATGAATTAGAGAATTTCACAAAAGAAGGTTAATTAGCAATCATTAGCATTATCTAATCATTATTTAACATCTTTGAATTAAACCCAACCACCTGCAAGTGGATTCACCTTGATTTGTGTGAAAAACATAAACAAATTCAAGACATATTCATTCAGGCGAATTCATATTAGGTGGTCACAACTGCTAAGGTGAATATTTTCGACGCTTGTAATTTTAATATCCGTTACCTTGCATATTCACATAAAGTAGACTCGTCTCAATTCGCCTGAGCAGTTGAGGCCACCTAATATGAATTTGCCGTGGCCACCTGTAAGTAAATTCGCCTTTATTTGTATGAAAAACAAAAATAAATTCTAGGCATATTCAAATAAGGTAGACTCAACTCATTTCGCTTTTAAAAATTTCCCAAGTTTGAATTTTTAAAAGCGAAAAAAACACCATCTAAGAGATATTCAATTTACAAGCAGCTTGAACAAATATTGAAAATTTTTGATATTTTCTTTTTGATTTCTATATAATTTATAACTGGCCTAGACCGTCATCGTAGGCAGCACTTGAGAACATCTGATATAGATTCGCTTTCAGCTGGACAAGTAATTTTGTAGGAGTACTTGAATATTTCTTGGAAATGTTTTTAATTCTAATTTAGCCCTTTAATCATCTAACTATAACACATGAAATTGTTGCAATTCCAATGAAAATTATAAATAAAAATCCATTAATACATTTTGTTTTAAGTTTTCTCTTATTTTTTAAATACAATACTTGCATGTATTTGATTAACGAAGTGAAATCGATTTGCTTAAAAACAGTTAAATAATTAAATTTGACCATAAATCTGCGTTTTCAAAGATAAATCTTAGATTTTGAATGTTTCTTATTTATTCAATAAACTCAAATTAAAATATTTAAATTAAATACAGGTTGAAAACATTAAGTTTTTGTGAAGAATATTTATTAGCTCTAAAAGAATTTTATCTTGCTTAAGTCCTTAATAATGGCTCCAAACGAGTTTGACCCAAATAGAAAGAAGAGCAAGAACAAATGTTTGGAGTATTTGAGAGAAATCAATAAAAAAAAACAAAACTTATTTATGGCTTTCCTCTAAATGATCAATTTAGCTTATTTTAATTATTTTATTTTTTTTTTTGTAAGTTTTAAAGTGACTTCGTAGATGGAGAAGTGTTTCGGTGACAAAAGATTTTTTGTTGTTGTTGTTGTTGTTGTTGTTGTTGTTGCAGCCGCTGATAAGCACCTGCTTACAAATTTTAATGCATTTCAGTTGGATTTCGTCAAAAATTTTATTATGTTTTCGTTTCTAAACGCAATTATCAATCACACTAGGCTATAAAATTTGTGTAATTTCTGTTCTGTAAAATGATTCACTGGAAAATATTCAAAAGAAATGTAATATTTCTAGGGTAGTCGATTTTGTTTTTAGTGACTTTTATATGGCGTTGAAGGAAGAGCAAAGGTTTCAAATAGCACTAAGCTGAAAACATTCAAATGATTTCTTTTTATTAATACTGTCTTTTATCTTAACAACAAAAATTTTATATACGAAGGGTTCCGTACAGCAATTTTTTTTCTGTATTTGCCCATTTTTTAATATTGACGTTTTTTGGCGATTTTTTCGGTTTTAGTAATTTTGTTTTAGTTTTTCTTAAATAAAAATTTCAAACTTTAGCGATTTTTTTATTTTTGGACCCTTTTCATTTCGGCAATTTTTTCTGTTTTTGACTATTTTTTAGTTTTGCCGTTTTTTCGTTTAGGCGTTTTTTTTAACATTTTCTTAATTTATGCTATTTTTAACCGACTTCAAAAAAAGAAGGAGGTTAACAATTCGTCACTATTTTTTTTTTTTTTTTTTTTTTTAGGTGTGTAGGTCCATAACTCGGTGCATTTTAGACCGATTGTAAAAATTTTTTTGTTGTCTGAGAGGGTATAGCTTCCCATTGGTCCCATTTGAAAAAAGTGGGCGGGGTCACGCCCACAATTTTTTAAATTTGATTTATTGATCTTCTACTTATTTGATTGCTGCGAAACCTAGCAAACATCTTTGGTCCTTGTAATTAGAAAATTCTTGAGTTGAAAAAATGGGCGGGGCTACGCCCATTCAAATGTATTATAACATTACACGTGGTTCTACTTAACCGATTTTTACAAAACTTAGCACACACCTTGAACTCTAAAATAGACAAAATTTTCGTTTAAAAAAATGGGCGGGGTTACGCCCATTAAAATTTTATATTATATTTCACAGGGTTCTATTTCACCGATTTTTACGAAACTTGGCACACACCCTAAACTTTAATCAACGCAAAAAATTGCGTTAAAAAAGTGAGCGGGGCACGCCTATTAAACTTTAGTATAATATTTCATGTGCTTGTATTTAACCAATATTGACGAAACTTGGCACACACCCTAAGCTTTAATAAAGCCAAAAAATTGCGTTAAAAAAAGTGGGCGGGGTCACGCCTACAATTTTTTAAATTTGATTTTGTAATCTTCTACTCATTTGATTGCTGGGAAACCTAGCAAATATCTTTGGTTTTTGTAATTACAAAATTTTTAAGTTAAAAAAATGGGTGGGGCTACGCCCATTAAAATGTATTATAACATTACACGTGGTTCTACTTAACCGATTTTTACGAAACTTAGCACACACCTTGAACTCTTAAAAATACACAATCTTGTTTTAAAAAAAGGGGCGTAGCCACGCCCCATAAAATTTAACACTTAATTTCACGTGCTTTTACTTCATCGATTTTTACGAAACTGGACCATATTTCCAAATAAAGAAAGATACTTACAAATAAATTTTTTTTGAATTGACCAGAGTTTAAAAGTATTCACTAAAAAGGTAAAAATAAAACTTTAAAAAAAAAAATTAAACCGACTTCAAAAATAAGCACTAAAAAGCAACAAATAATATAGATCTAGTTAAATAAAAGATTTTTATATATGTTACCTACAGTGCCGTTTGAAGTTGGTGCCAGTAATACTGGTACTAAGCACATAGGAACATGCCCGGTAAAAAAACTGCAAGTAATTTTTATGTACATATGTATGTGCTTAGTTACCAATGTTGCTGGCACCAACTTCAAACGGCACTGTAGGTAACATATATAAAAATCTTTTATTTAACTAGATCTATATTATTTGTTGCTTTTTAGTGCTTATTTTTGAAGTCGGTTTAATTTTTTTTTTAAAAAGTTTTATTTTTTTGATTTTTTTCTGTTTTTGCAGATTTTTTTTACATTATTTTAGTTTGAGCGTTTTTTTACTTTTTGGGAATTTTTTCGTCTTGGCGAATTTTCGGTTTTTGGCGAATTCTAGTTTTGGCGTTTTTTTTACTTTTGGCGTTTTTTCATTCTGGCGACTTTTTGCGACTTTGGCGATTTTTTTTTTATTTTTCTAAAATACATAATATTTTTAGTTCAAACAATTTTTATTTATGAGGTTTTTTTCGTTTCGTCGAGTTTTTCGGTTTTTGCAGATTTTTTTATTTATTTTACATTATTTTAGTTTTAGTTTTTTTTTTCGATTCGGCAATTTATAAGTTCGTGTTCGGTTTTTAGTTTTGACAATTTTTTTCGGTTTTCAGATTTTTTTTGTTTTTGTTAAGTACAATTTTTAGTTTAACCAATAAGTTTATTATTTTTGGTGTTTATTTTTCGTTTTTGCGAGCTTTTTTTCAGTTTTGGTAATTTTTTTTTATATCTTTGCAATACATTATTTTAGCTATTATTTAAGGTTTGGAGATTTAATCGGTTTTAGTGATTTTTTTTTGGATTTTCTAATATATATTTTAGCGATTTTTTCGTTTTGGAGATTTTTCGGTTTTGGGCGATTTTTTAGTTCTGGCGTTTTTTTTCGTTCTGGCGATTTTTTTTCGGTTTCGGTAATTTTTTATTTTGTGGTTTTTGTATAGGACCTATTTTAAGTTTAAGCAATTTTTTTTATTTTTGGCGTTTTTTTTTTCGTTTTCTTGAGTTTTTTCGGTTTTTTGAATTTTTTTTATTGTTTTGCAATACAAGTACATTGGTGATTTTTTTTCTCAAATATATATTTTTAGTTTAAGCGATTTTTTTAATTTTGGCGCTTTCTTAGTTTTGGCAATTTTTTTTGGTTTTTGATGATTTTTTTTAAACACATACTTTTAGTTTTACCTTTTTTTGCGATTTTGTTTGGTTTTTGAAGATTTTTTTATTTTTTAATTTTCCGTGATTTTTTGTTTTTGGTTTTTTTTTAAATACATATTTTAAGTTTAAGCGTTTTTTTAGTTTTGCCGGTTTTTTTGTTTAGAGCCCAACCTAAATTAGAGCGTCAAGCGTTGCGTTATTTGAATGTATTAAAAATAACGCAACGCTTGACGCTCTAATTTAGGTTGGATTCTTGAGCGATTTTTTTTCGGTTTTCTGTAATTTATTTAGTTTTTTTTTTTTGCAAATTTTTGGCATTTTAGCGATTTGTTTTATTTTTTGTGATACTTTTTAATTTAAGCGCTTTTTTTATTCAGTCGGTTTTTTGTTTTAAAAATTTCATGAGTTGGCCTCCCACGGTTAACAACATACATCAAGGTAATTAATATAGCATTGGCAAAATTACATTAACTGATAGAATACCCTTTAATTTTAATTTTTAAATTATTTATTGGTGTAGTCTGTATAAAAATGCACTAACTTTTTCAAGTGTTTCTATATGAGTACTTCATAATTTTTCACTGCTCGCTTTAGAATACCCTGTAATTTTTAACTGTCATATATTTGTTAATGTAGCTTCTTATGTTTTGCATATTTTGTGAAAACTTCAAATCCGTAGCTCTTACGGTTCTCGAGAAAATAGGCTGTGACAGACAGACGGACAGACGGACATCAATAGAATTTCTTTTTTGCTAATCAGTTTTTTTTTTGATATTCTTCAAGTAAGTCTCATGAATGACAAAGCCGACATTTACATTTTTAATTATGATCTCTGTGGTTGTCCTTAAAGCGTTTACGATCAAAGGATTTATATGCGAATATATTTCTATGAAACAAGTTAAATGTGTATTTTTTTTTTTGTATCATAAAAGAAAAACACACAACTTATTGGTATTCCAACAAGATAAAAGTGGCAGTAAAATATTTGCCGTATGGCGCCACATTCTATTAAACACTTTTGCGCGCAAATCACATTACACAGAATATAAACAAGATACTTTTTCACTCAAGTGCTAAATAAAGGTTACGTTTTAAGTTTATGCTTTTTTTTCTTTCTAACTTATTATTATTAAATAATAATAATAATAATTAAGTAAACTTGCTATATTTCAAAAAAATGTCTATGCATATTTATAAGAAACTGAAACAAACAAAAAATAAGCTTTACTGTCATTTTAAACACGAGTTAAAGTATTTGTGTGAGAGTCAACTTGTGTGGGTAAGTGTACATTGACTGTATTTGTATGGCAAATACAGACAATCAGCTACTGTTTGAAATTCAACGAATAGAATAACAAAAATAAAAGTAACAGCCTTAAAGCGAAGCAGCAAGACAACAAAAGTAACAAACAACTTAACAAATACTTAATTTCAACTCTTAACCTGACATATGTGGGTTGTTGTTGGTGACTGTTGTCTGCATATTTGAGCAACAAAAAAAAAATATGATAAAATAAATAAATAAATAAATGTTTGCATGTCTGTCTATACAATAGGAATGGCATACGTATGCATGAAAATAACAAACACCAACAGCAGCGACAGCACCACCAGCAGCACCAGCAGCAGCAGCAATAAAAACAATACCACCAACAACAAAATTGAGAGTTGGCAGCCATAGTGACACAAGCTACAACATATTTGCAACACTGGAAGCGATTGTGAAACCTTTAAAGAGTGAATTCCTTTAAAGTTTAAAAAAAATGTTGTTGTAAAATAATGTGACACACAATAAAATAAATAAATAAATAAGTAGGAAATCAACGAATTCCACAAGTAAGTATTTTTTTTAAACAAAATGTCAAATGAGGAGAGCATTTATTTTTATGATTGAAAGGGAATAAAATACGAGTAGTTTTTAGGGTTCCGCACACCAAAGGTGAAAAGGAACCTTATTGTTTTCTCTACTCTGTCCGTCTGTCCGTCTATTTGTCTATCATAGGCTGTTTTCACGAGAGCCGTTAGAACTACGGACCTGAAGTTTTCACAGAATATGTTAAACTTTAGTCGCTATAACAACAGATATGTAAAAGCTAAAAATTAAAGGGTGTTCTAAAGCGAGCAACTAAATGTTGAAATCTTAATTTAATATACAGACCAATATCAAATGTATATAAAATTTGAAATTTTCAAAGTTAGTGTATGTTTATGCAGATTAAACAAATTAGCACTGAAATTTAAAGAAAATAAAATTGAAGGGCATTCTATCAGTTAATGTAATTTTGACAACTTGCTGTATCTTGGAAACTGTAAGAGGCAAGCAAACTCTTAAATGTTCAAAAGCGCTAAAACTAAAAAATTCCAAAATGAAAAGAATCGCTAAAACGAAAAATCGCCTAAATAAAAAAACGGTTAAATGAAAAATATCACCAAAAATTTACAAAAATCACCATAAATAAAAAGGTCGCCAAAAAACTACAAAATCGTCAAAATCCAAAAAATCGCCTAAGCGAAAAAAGCGATAAAATTAAGAAATCACTAAAAGAGCTTTTGAGCTTTCACAACGACGAGAAAACAACATCCAATCAGATCTTAGCGAAAACAATGTTTGCTGCTTACTTTGTAAAGAAAGAAGAACAAATTGTAAAAGCTTTCAAAGCTGTTTACTCAAATGGAAATATCAGGGTATGAGTGTTTGAATTTAGCTGCTTTAAAAAGAAAAAAAGTATTTTGCAAATTTTGTGGAAAACAATTTGCATAAATTATTTTAATTTTTTTTTTGGCTATCTATAGAAAATAATGGCCCTGCTATTGTAAATTCTAGTGTTATCATCGCTAACATAGAATCAAGCATATATTTAACAAACTTAAACCAATTTATTATCAAACTCTTGAAGTTTTTTTTATATTTACTTAAATTTATCGTTTTGAGAACAATTGCTTAATTCACAAAACCTCTTGTATCTTTGTATCGATTATACAATCACATTAAATACAATAGTGCATAATTTATTGGTGGTAGTTTTCATATAAAAATTAAATACGCTTGTTCAATTCACAACCTGTTGTAGGAGTCGTAGTTCGTTCAAACGTTGTTGGTAATTTTAATAAAAATATTGTTTATAAGCAAATGTTTACATAGAAATTACCAACAACTCATGTACGAACTATAACTCCTACAACAGATTGTGAATTGAGCAACTGTTACACTTTTATATAAATTCAAAATGTTGTATTTAGAGAGAGAGAGATTCTCTGAGAGAATTTTTACGTAGCTTGTTCTTCTTTTGTCTTTAAAAATACAAAATACATTACAAACTAAAAGTGTATTTGATACGAAATAAACGACACAAATTGTTGTGAATAAAGCAAATTATTTCAAAAAAAAAAAAAAGAAAGTTGTAAAATTATACCCAAAATAAGAGTTCTTCATGTGTCAAGCGTTTTTAATAACTTTAAAAAAATTTATAGTTTTTCTCTTCCAATTTAGATTTTAATTACAGAAGACATTAACGTTTTAAAGAATTTAATAAAAATAAATTTATATTTCAAGTAAGCTTTAGTTAAAATTTGTATGGACATTTTGTTTTAATATACACTTCAAACCCAAATTGTTTTTTTTTTCTTAGAATATGGAGTTCGTCTTTAATGTATTTAGAGTTTTTGCTTAACCAATAAAAACAGCAAAAAGTTCCAACGAAATAGTGTATTTTCTTAATAATTTCTTTTAAAGATTTTAATCCTTTACACCTCTGCTCTGCTCAATAAATGAATATCTTTGTTTGAAACTTTTAATGCAATTGTGTGAGTGCAATTGTAATGTTGCGCGGCATTTTATGGCTTTAACTTTGTAAAGTAAAGTGTCAATTTCATTTAGCGCCCGTTTCAAATTTTTTTCAAATGATATTTATTCAAGTTTTTGTTTCACATCTCTGTTCTCCCTATGCACGCTCATTTAAAACAGCGTATTGTTTCATTCTCATTAAAGTTTTCTAACTAATATTGGCGTCATCTGGCGTTAGCTAATTGCAAAATTATCTCAGTGGGCGTGTATGACGGACGGGGTTTTGATTTTGAACAAACATGATTTCAATGAAAATTTAACTTAAGACACCAGCGATATTGTAGTCAGCAGCAGGACAATTCAATCAAGTACAAAAGTTGAAGTTTAAACAAAGACTTTCAATTTTTATTTTTATAACAAATGTAGGAAAAAAAATTTTTTATGTTGCTGCTCTTGTAAGCTCAATTTTCTTAAAAGATTGTTATGTTAGATAATCAAATCAAAATTTTTATATAATTTTTGCTCTCCAATGTTTTTTGATTTTATTTTTATTTCTGCGTGGGTTGGCTGCTGTTTTGTTCTACATTTTTCTCATTGTTAGTGCAAAAGTTTTATTTATTTTTTGTTTGTTTTGTGTGCATTTTTGCTGCCATAAATCATAACTTGATAACCTTAGCTTTAGCTCATATTTCAAAGCTACACGAGTAATTTTAACATCAATCTTTGTGGCATGATGTATAGATCAAATATGTATATATATTTTATTTATTATTTATTTTTTTATTTTAATTTTAAGTGCTGTAGTGTGTTTTTATTAATTAATGTTAGCAAAAATTGTTATTTTGTTCCATTACATATTCATGTATCTTGTTTATTTGTTGTAAAACTTTTATTGAAACATTATGCAAAACAAAAGACTTAAGAGCCATACACGTAAATTTTTTAAATGACTTGACATTTTTGTGAAATGATTTAGGCTTATTTTTGAAATGAAATACAAAAAAACATTAAAATTTCTGTCTTTTTTTCTAAAGTGGAAAAAAATTAACATGACGCACAGAAAAAATTTCGTGGAAAAAATTTCATGGAATTTTAGTAGAAAATTCTTAGTGAAAATTAGGGATGTAACGAACACCAGTTCAGCGAATGCGAATGCGAAAACGAATAATACATTTTAATTCTTGCGAAAGCGAATGCAAATATTACAATACGTTAAAAAAGAAAATAAATTTGTATAAGAACATGAAGTTATGTTGTATACATAGATCTACTTGAGTCTTGAATTCCTCAAATATTTATTAATCTATTAAATATAAAAATTCTTAAACAGAAAGATATGTCTATGAATCCACATTAAAAAAGGTATAGATAATCTGCCTTATCGTGGTTGGCGTATTTGAAATACGACTGCGACTGTTTGGTAATAGATAGAATCTCTTACTAAACAGTCGTAGTCGTATTTGAACCCGAAAAATCGATTATCCAGAATGCTCCCGGTCCCTACCATTACATCTACTCGAGACCTAACTGTCTATTAATTTAATTAGAACTTTATTATTTATTAAATTTAGGTTTATAAATTCAGTTTACTGTCATTGAAGTCAATTGCAAGATAATTAATTGAATTAACATTCTATACTAAAAGCACTTAAATAAACCTTAAACGCCAGTAATTGATTAAAGCAATTCTATGTTTGTCACTTATAATAAAAGCATTGCATATACTTTAAATAATTAAATGTAAAGCGTCACTTTGGTTAATTGAGATTTTTTTCAATTGGTCAGCTTTGATTATTGGCAAAGAAATTAAACAAAAAATAAAAAATAAAATATTATGCATTAGTTGTTAAAGATTAATCATTGCCAATGAGTTGTTAATTTTTATTTTACTTCCAGCTTTTGATTTCATGCTTAAATACGCATTTAGTTAAAGTTTAATTAAATAGAAGTTTTATTTGTACACGTTTTAGTTTTTCAGTGGTTTAATTAGATTTTCTTTTTAACTATAAACTCGTCTTAAATTCCAGACTACCATACACGTCGTGAAATCATTTTGAATCATTCATTTATTCACATTGGTTTAATGAACATTGTTCAAACTTTATTTGTTTCTATATCGCTCTCTAAGCGATTCAGGTGATAGTTTTTAAGCCAAAAGTAATAACAAAATTAATTGTAAATTATTTGGACAAATACTAGCAGAATGGAACAACGTGCTGTTTCCGCCACACCGTCATCATAAGCAGTTTTGTATTTGATCCACCGTATGTGGTGCAAGTTTCAGCTTTATATACTAATTTTTCAGTGCAAATGATTCATTGTTTACAATTTGCTGAAAGCTTTTTTGTAATGAAAGCTCAATTTTTCTATCTCTAAATTTACAACAGTCTTGTCCATCTCTAATCAATGTAAGTCAGTGCTATCCAGGTTTCTGCATAAAGTATATTTATGGGCAATGAGTAGGTCGACGAACTAGCCAGAGCTGGATCCGCTGTGGAAGCTTTTAATGCATTATCAGCCCCAGTGCTGTTTGGCATTATTACAAATACTATTCTTAAAAAATATCTTTAGAAAGCAGCAGATATATCGAATAGGCTGAGCACATAAAGGGTCGAATACAAAATGTGAACATACTTCCTCAATTAACGCTCAGAGCGAATAGCAAGTAAAAATATTGAGAGCATCTCTTGGTGGGTCACAGTATTGATGGGCAACTGGACGATTGGCATGCTGTAGCAGCTGTCAGAAACAGCACAAAGAAGATACAGTGTCTCAGCTGCTCTACGAGTGCCCGGCTTTGCACACTACACAATATGAACTTCTAAGAAAATTACGAGGTATTACAAATTGGTACAAGAGACCACACGCGGTACCTCAATGCAATGGAATGGATCTAGTACGATTGATATAGGATCTAGTATGGTATCCAGACTTTTTTTTCGAAGGTTTGGACTACTAGGACGAATCTAGATTCTACTTGATTGCTTGTAGATGGTAAGCAGTCACGTTAATTAACTAACCAACCAACAACCCACCAGCAAAATATAACATAAAAACATTGCTCGTGAGATTTTACATAAAAGAGCTAAATATTTGCTTTAACTAAAATTAAAGGATTTCCTGAGTTCCTCTAGCAATTCACCATAAGAAGGCGCCAAAGAGAAGACTTAAAATCCCATTTAAATAAGACCTAAAGAATTAATGTGGAATAAAAATGTTATTCATGATGTATGATATTTAGTGTGTCTGTAACATATATTTAAGGTTGTTGTGGCTGCAGCGGTAAGGTCGTCGACGAGTTCCGGTTTCAAATATTGACCCAGAAAACCAACAAACAAACATTTCCCTGATGCCTGTGCTAATACACACAATAATGTACGTTAAATAATTAATAAAATATAATGCTATAATATTAAAATAAATTCATGTTATTTCAATTTGAAATAACTTTGATTCAACATGGTTCTTTGTGTTATCTCAGTACGCAAATGTTAAATCAACATGAAATAAAGTAATTTCACAGAGAATAATTTTCTTTAGAAATTACTGCAAATCATGTTAAATTAACATGAAACACATATGAAGCAACATTATTGCCGAAATATATTCGATTAACCTTGTTTACATACAGTTTTATTTGTAAAAATTATTAAGGCTTTATAAAGGCTTACTAAGAAAAATTTTGCATGAAAATTTGTTTTAAAAACCCTTTATAAAGCCTTAATAATCCAGCAAAAAAAAAAAAAAAACATGACAAATCATGTGTTGAATCATGGGTTCAGGTGATGACGCATTGGTTCGATTTAGGTGAAAAATGCATGATTTTTACTTTAGCTTGTCATTGGAGATCATGTGTTTGTACGAGAATTTAAATACTTTGATATATATTCAAATGAATGAATTAAAACCCATGCAAGTTCCCTGATTCACGAAAATACAAAACAAATAAATAAATAAAAAATTTGGCTCAGGATACGAACCGTGCTGTTCTCACTCCCAAGGCACACTCTCTACCACTGAGCTACTGCACTCTTGTCATTTATTGGAGATGAAACTTTTTATATGAAAATGTAGCAATGTGATGATTTAGATAGCAAGTAGCCAACCAACCAAGTCACCAGTAAAATGTGACACAAAACATTCCTTGTGAGATTTTACATAAAAGCGCTGAATAGTTGTCTTAATTAAAATCAAAGGATTTCATGATATCCAACATAAGAATGTGCTAAAGAGAGAATTTCAAGTCCCCTTTAAATAAGGCCTTTCAAAAGCCGAAAGGCGTTTAGTTTTCAGAACGTTGTTATATATTTTTCTCTGTTGTGCAATTACAATTATAGAATTTTTTATATATTTTTATTTGCCTGAAGCAATTAATTAATCAAGTTACAAAAAGTCACTACTTACCTTCACATAATGCCTCCATTTATTCCAATTGTTAAACAGTTTTAAAGCTGCTGCTCACTTGAAATGTTTCATATAATTTTTTTTTTTCTTAATTAATTTAAGACAAACACAACACAAAGATTTACTTGAACTTATTTGAAGTTTAATTTAGCACAAAATCTGCAAAGAAAAAGGAAAAGTTGTATGTTACTTAAAATACAAACAAAATTAATCCTGCTTACAAATAAATTTATAAAATATTGCTCGTTTTTTAATATAAAGTCTTACATAAACAAAAAAAATACTTTTGGCATTTTCATTTGATTGTATGTGGAAGTGCATGGAATTGCATGGAATTGCATTGACTTGCATTTTGTTTCGCTTATTGTTCAAAAGTTAATGCTTTTGTTTTTATTATTTTCGTTACTTTTGGTGGTATTGTTATGTTATGTTGTTGTTGTTGTTGCAGTTTTTGCTGCTGTTGGTTTTTATATTTTGGCTTATTTAAACAACTATAACAAGAGCGTTTTCATATTTTTTTTTCTTTCTTTTTAAATAAATTTTGTTAATATCCATCTTTTTTTTATTTATTTTATTAACTGGTTTGTATTTGTTTAAGTTGCTGTTGTTGCTTTCTGCTCTTTGGCATGCTTTTGTAAACAAAAATACAAAAATTGCATACAAAGAGCAGCAGCGAAAAAAGTCAGTCAGTCGTCTCTACGACAAAAGCGTATACAACGAAAATGCAGACAGACGATTGCAGCAACAACAATAACTACTCTTACCACATTCCAAAGGCCTTTTTGTGGCAGCAAGAATAAACTGCTGCTAAAACTGACAAACAGGCCAATAATGAAAACAACAACAACAACAACAGGTCAAGCGTTTGTGCTGCCTGCTTGCCACGGCACTAAGAAAACCAAATATGCAACAAACAACAGCAACAACAACAACAACAACATTAAAAAGATACTACTTAATGCAACAGCATGGCCAATATAGCACGTTTTTTTCCTACTCTGTTTCTTTGCTTCTTCTTTTTTCACCAAATGCTCCTTCCTAAAATATATACATACATATATATAAAATTGTGGCACGCAACTTTTTGGGTTTTTGAGAAAATGCTGCTGTCAAATGAAAGAAGAAAAAAATACGATACATTAAGTAACAGCAAAAGTGGTAAATGTAAATGGTACCACCACCTTCATTCTGGTGGTGGTACTTTTTGTTTGGAAATTTTATGGTACTAATAAAATTCATAGAATTTGTTTTCTTCTTTTGCATAAATATTATACAGCCTTAATGGATTAAGTAGGTAAATCTTAACTTTTTTTTTCGAAATTTATTATCTCTCGTAAATACAATCAAAATGGGATCTAGTTATGTAGTTTGGTACCTTTTGTTTTCGCTCTCTCAAAATTTATTATTGGCAATAAATTTTATATTTGCACGTATTTCATCATAGAAATAATTGCATTTATTAAACAATAAACTAAATACGTGACTAAATAATTGAAAGGACTTAGTTTTATCACTGAAATAACCAAATAAACAAATAAGCTGTTTGTGTAAAAAAAAGGTGCAACAAAAAATAAGTGCAATCACGAAATGAGCTATTGCATTTTTTTCCTGTGCATACTCCTAAGAATTCTTTTAGGAATTTTTCTGCCGAGGACAAAGATATTTGGTGGATTATTTTAATAAATTCCGACCCATTGGAGAATATTTTAGCGACTCATATAGGAAAACCAAAAATCAACACAGCGCTGCTGTCTAAGGATTTAATTTTTTTTTTTGTCAGAATTATACTTGTAATGTTAAATATTTTGTAAATATCTTCTCAAACGTGGGATGGCGACTATATTAAAAAATGCCAAAAAAAAATAAAGTGTGATTTTTTTTTAGCAATTTTCTTTTTGGCAACACTGTGTTTGGCAAATCAGCTGTTTTTGTGTTTCATGTTAAGCCTGGTACTCTGTTCAAAATTTCTCGCGAAATGTTGACATAATCCATACAAAAAAAGTTTACGTGAAATTTTCATGAAATAATGTTGCAAAAGTTGTACTCTGTTCAACTCGTGAAAAATGTATGAAATGTATCTGGCAACATTTCCTTGTTATCTGTGAAATAATGAGACTGGCGTTTATTTCGTGCGAAATATTGACAGCTGATGTTTTTGTTAACAAAAGTCGATCAGTGTTGCCTAATTCAAACTAATAAATACGAACATTTTTTCCGAAAAATTAAAATGGGCATCACTTGTTACGTGTCAAATTTTTCACGCGAAATAATCAATGTTGCTGAAAATTTTTCACAACTTCGAACAGAGTACCAGGATTTACTGTTAATTAAACATGTTCAGTTTGGTCTATAATTTAACCATGAATCGACTTACAAATGAACAACGCTTTCAGATTATTAAATTTAATTATCAAAATGCATGCTCGGATAAAACAGTGCATCTGTGCACTTCTTCCATTTTCTGAGGCGACTATTCGGAGTCTTGTGATTAAATTTTGCACCTAAATTAAAAAAAAGAAGAGAGGTATCTTAGGACACCCGGTTATAGCTATGCTGTTTAGCTATATAAAACAAACTTATTATGTTAAATAACATTGCAATAAAATTATATTATATGATGATGTCAAATTCACCGCAAATATTTCAAATTGTTTCCATTTATTTCCCATTATTTTCTTTTTTAGCGGCGTACTATTAATTTGATGTATTGTTTATAGCCGGAGGTGACTGTTAGCCGGCTTACAGCTGATCCTCTGTGTTCTCTGGTTTGTGATCATCGGTAAAAACAATACAAAAGCAAATTGAGGAATCTTTTTTATTGTTTTTGTTTTGTTTTTGTTTCACTGAGTTCGTTGAACAAAACAAAAGAAAATTAAACAATTTCTTTCGTTTATTTTTGTACTCTAGTTTTAAGTACAAAGAAATAAAAACAAAAATAAGTTTATAACCAGAACAGTGTCGATTAATTTTGTTACGAAAATCACGTCTTAGCTACTGTGTCTTGACATAAATAGCATAGCTATAATTATTGAACATTAAACCACCAACACGCATAAGTAGAGTGCGGACAGAGAAAAATATGGCAGTTGTATCCTCCAGTGTTGTTGATAACCGTGAACTATCGATTAGGCGCCATTTGCAGCCTATGTTACTTTTTTTTTGCCCAAAATGGAAGAGCTAAACTTGGCTGACACGTGGTTTCATCAAGACAGTTACACATGCCACACATCACGCAAAACAATGGCCAAACTGAGAGGTGAGTTCAGTGAACAATTTATTTCACGTTTGGGGCCGGTCAATTGGTCGCCTAGATCCTGGGATTTAACGCCCTTAGACTATTATTGGAAATGATGCCATATGCCATGATGATGCTTAAATAAAGATTTATTACATTTCGCTAAATTTTATGTGTCTTTTTTTAATAAAATCTGAAAGTTCTTAAAAAATCGCCCTTTATATGCGCAAGGAAGAAACAGTTCCCATAATTTTTTATACATTTTGAAAGTTATATGAAGCAACTAGTTGAACCGGCAAACGTTGTTTTGCAACATAAATTATTTCTAGGGAGTTTCTAAGTTAGAAAAAAATAACTAAACCATTGTAAGTGTGTAAGAATTTGGTACATAAGTGTTAGTGGTAGGGAGTACTGTGAACGATGGCGGAATATAAAAATAATAAAACGCCAAACATTTATGCCGTTATGCATACGAAATTCGTTTGCTAAACCAACTTTAAGTTTAACAATCGTTTTTGCATAAGGGGGTTATTGTTTTAATGCCTGTTATTTCTACAACCAGGTTTTTACCTGGTGGTGCCCCTTTTCCCAGTTCTATTATACCAATATTTTATATTACTTCCCACCTTGCTCTCAAAAGAGTCCATACCAAATTTGAATACTCTGATTCTTATAGTTTTCAAGATATGAGATATTTCGTTCGTATAGGCGTGACACAGCCTACTTTGGGGTATGAAAAATAGATTACGACCTATTCTTAGACCTACCGAATATGCACAAAATTTTTTAAAAACCGATCAAGCCATTTCGGAGGAGTTCAATTACAAATTATAAGATAGATATGTAATTTATTTAATATTTTTATGTAATAATTTGATTTATAAAAGAAAAATTCGGAATAATTTTGGCTTCGAAGAAATTTAGGACTTATCTCGCTCTCAAAAGACTTATGTATGTTTTTAATAACGAAACAATTTGGGGCTTTTTGATTTTATTTTAATTTATATATTTAAATTTTATACCCTTTACCAAAAATGGTAATGGTAAGTGTAGCGTTGTCACTGTAAAGTATAAATGTATATTTCGGATACTTTTGAATAAGAAAGTCGAATAAACGATGTCCGTGTGTCTGTATGTGAAATTGCTTCTCTGACGCCCCCAAAAAATCTAGAGACTTCATTGTTAGGCTAATATATGAAAAATAGTACAAAAAATATTGGTATTGAAAAATTTCAAACCAGAAAGACGGTTCCAGGGCTGGAAAATTAATTTTTTTTTGTTCACGGAAGTAACTAGCTAAAACTAATTTTTAGTTCTTTATTATTTACAAAAAACTAGAAAAATCAATAAGATTTTTTCAGGGCTGCACAATTGAAATTTTTGTTTGTATATAAAAGTAACTAACTAAAACTAATTTTACTTCTTGCTTAATAAATAAAACTATTTTATGTATTAAAAAATAATTTTTTTGGTAGTGAAAATTAGTAAAATCGAAAAGCTGGTTCCAGGACAGAAGAATTTTATGTTTTTTTTTTTTGTAAATAGAAATAGTTAACTAGATTACATTAAGATATATTCTGTTTCATTAATTAAATTTATTTTATATTTAAGCTAGAAATAGATTGGTATTGAAAGTTAGAAAAATCAAAAACACAATTCCAGGATTGGAAAATTAAATTTTTTTTTTTGGTATATTTTGTAGACTTGTGTCCAACAGTTCTTTTTGAACTAGTTCGTTCAGTTGGACACAAGTTCGGCCAACAACTTCAATGTAAATTAAATGGGTTTGAAACAACTTTGGATTCAAACGCTCTCAAACTAGTTCAAAAAGAACTGTTGGACACAAGTCTAATATTTTGGTATATTAAAACTAATTTAAAAAAAATAAAACTACTTTTCTTTTTTATTTATAAAACATTTTTTTATACCCTTTACCAAAAAAATGGTAAAAGGGTATATATAGGTTTGTTTTATATTTAAGAATGTTTTAAATTCGTTAAATCTTTTTATATAAAATTCTCGTGTCATCCCTAAGTGGGCCGTGCCACGCTCATACGAATGAAATATCTTTTATTTTGAAAGCTATAGGAGTCAGAGTATTTAAATTTGGTATGGACTATTTTGAGAGTGATGTGCGAAGTAGTTCAAAATATTGATAGAAGAGGAGCGGGGGAAAGGGCATAGCTGTACAAAGTGATAAATAATAATCTTATATCGTGAGAGCTGTACTAGCAACAGTCTTCAAATTTGGTATGAGTTAAGTTGAAAACAATTAATATAAGTATAAATTATAAAAGACTTAAAACAAGAAATATTTAGTGTTTTGTTAGTTTTATATTCCGTCACCGTTCACAGCACTCCCTGCCTCTATCAGTCATATACCACATCGTCACACACTTACAATGAGTTAGTTATTATTTTGTACCCTAGAAATTGCTTAAAAATTCCCTAGAAATGCCCTAGGAATAATTTATGTGGTAGGAGCTCGTTTCTCAAAAATACAAATTACACACCTACAAGTAAAATACACACAAAACAACAAAACTTTTACAAATTTTATTGTTGTTCTGTGTGTATTTTACTTGTAGATTTGTAATTTGTAGTTTTTGAGAAACGTGCCCCAGGTAGTTTTATATACAAATCTAGTTTAACCATACAATCATAAATATAAATTTCTTGCTACTGTGTAAGGCATGGTCACTAATTAGTTTTACAAAGAATTGTGACATGTTGTTTATTATGCTTTTAGCACATAAAAGCATAATAAACAATAACAAATTTTCTAATGTTATTGTTGTTTGCAATACAAGTTGTATCGAACGATTTCTTGTGACATCGTGGGACAGGCCGTAAATAGTTGAAAGCAATGCCAAACCGATGGTTATACATTGTCAACACACAACTGAGCTCTTATGAGATTTTAGTAAAAGTAACCAAAATTTTACTTTTTTTTGATGTGGACAACATCTGAGCATCGAATGAGTCCGATCCTATGCCCCAAAAGTGTTCCCTCCCAGAGATATGCGCGTTTTATGAAATCGAAGTCGACGATTTTAAGGTTATGTGAAAAAATTTTCGTACTAACAGAGTGATATTCACGATTTAAAAGAATTATAAATGAGTATTTATTATAATTCACAATTGATAATTTCAGAAAATAAACCTGGATTCGAAAAAACGCGAGCAAAATTGATATCAAACTCATGGAAACAGCGCGCTAGCCAGAAAACAGTAAAAACCAACTACACAAAACAAGACGTAGGGATGACCTACGCGCGTTTTAAAGGTTGACCAACACGTTCCTGACGTCATGAGATGTATCGCTTTCAAATGAGACCAATACCAACACGCTCAGTGATGGTACACCAAAGATACACGTATTTAAATCTTTAAAATGGCTCTCCTGAACAAAACCGGTTTTTACCCTTAGGTCCCTTTCTATTTTGCGCGTCACATATATATATTTAAAATTAATAACTACAAACTAAATTAACGGATATCTTGCATTTCATTTTCCTAAAGCTGTTCCTTTCTGCAGAACAAAATTTAAGAATTATGTGGGAATAAAATGCGTACCTAATAGCGCGATGTAGGTTAGGTTAGGTTAGGTTAGCAGGCTGCTAGTGAAGAATGAAAATTTAGGAGTCTAGCTTACTTGGGTCCAATACGATGATCCCTTTGTGCTGCCTGTAAGTTGAAAGTATGAGAATAAGGGGCAGACCGAGATTATAGGGAGAAATATAGATGGAGAGGGTATAGATGGAGAGTTTTTGTACAATAAGAGAGAGTAGAGGAGTGAAGAAGTGGGACAAGGAGAGGGTCTAGTACATACACATGCCGTAAAGGCTAGCGGCCATACCAGCCACTGCTCCTAATGTATGGACTTAGGTTTATAAGTCATATTTCCGATAGCTCGGACAAGCTATTGAAGGATATTCTAAATTAAGAAAGGCAGTATCGAAGCGTCTCCAGCAAGACGACAGAGGGAGCCCACAGAGATTGTCAATATCGACTTCCCCGAGTAGGGTTCCTCTCTTTGCTAGTTCATCCGCAACTATATTGCCTGAATTGGTTCCGTGTCCACGCACCCAGTATAGTGTGATGGTTGAGTGCTGCGCCAGTTCATCCAGGACTGTGCGGCATTCTTGGACAAGTAATGATGTAGAATATACAGCTGCAAGGGTTTTGATCGCGGGTTAGCTGTCCGTTATTATCTGGATATTACTATTGTGTATCCGATAATAACTCAACCAGTGTGTTGCTCTTTTTATGGCGGGAGTCTGAAGGATATTTCAATTCCAAAATCTGGAATATATATCCCCCCTCCAACTCTTCCCCTCCGCATAGAGCCGTCCGTGAAAACCTGCACGGCTCTGTCCACTGGGGAGAACCCTTCTGTCAAAGAAATATTGAAATTCCTATTGAAGTAGGGTTTGGGAGTGCAGTAGTCAATGAGTTTAGCGCGATGTAAGTGAAAATACAATATTTGCACCTGCGGTGAGAGTAACATAATTTTTCTTACACATTTTTTCCCCCTACCAAAATCAGTTTCCATATGCCATCTTCAACACTTTTTTGCTCATATACAACAAGAGATATTTTATTTCTTCTTGCCAATAAATATATTTCTTTTAACTTTATAAATTTCTTTTGTTTACTTGAGACATACACGCACCTTGAAACCATATGTAAAATATTACAATTATTTAACTGACATTTTTCTTAAATATGATTGTCATTGTGTTTGGATATTGAAGAAAAAAAAACTAAAAACTAAACGAAATAAAAAATAGTTTATCTTATTCAAGCCTGCTGTGCTATTTAGTGTTTAAAGCGAAAATGATAACAAATCATATCATTTATTTAATTTTCTGCGTACATATGTAAGTTTATCTATATTTAGTTTATAACTTAAATAAATTGAAGCAGTAAATGACGCGAGTGCTTAATTTATAACAACTATTAAAAATTTAAGCATAATCATAATTTGTTATAAAAGTGCATGCAATAAATTTTTGTAAATACAAAAAAAGAAACTGATTTGAAAAAACTTTTTATGACGACTCTTTTTTTTTTGTTAGAAATAAACTTAAGAAAAAAAATCATTTAATCATTTCTTTAGTTGTTGCAACAACATTCCAACATGTTGCTTAGTTGTTTTTATTTTATTTTATTTTATTTTTAATTTTTTGTATTCTTTTTTCTGTAATATTGATGAAGCATTTTGTAATGGTTTTTCTCTTGAGTTTTTATTTTTCGTTTCCTTTTTTATATATTTTGCCACCATTCTCTTGTATTTCTTTACATAGAATTTAGTGTGGCAACAGCAATAACAACAGCAACAGCAGCAGCAGCAGTAACAACAACAGCATATTGCGTGCAGTTTTGTTGTTTATTTGTGCAACAACAATTTCATTTGCTTTAAAATTTAAGTGTTGCTTTTGCAACATTTTATTTTAAAATTTTTAAGGCTAAATCAATGCAGTAACTGGAAACAGGGCTAAACAGCGAGTTGGAGAAACTTTTGAAAGAAGCTTAAAGTTACGATAGAAAATTCAAAGTTCTAATAATATATATAAAAAAAAATACAAAAATATGTTTATTACCAAATTAAATTAAAAAAAAAATAACTACTGCTTAACGCAGATGCCATATGAGGAGCCGCAAAACAAAAGGTGCGTTTTTGCTTATTTAAAATTTTTGGGAAATCGAGATTTATTTTTTTCGCCCATTTAAAAAACTGCAAGAACCTGGAAATACTAACAAGTAAAGGGTGTTTTTTATTGAGGTATAGAACTTTAAGTTGGCATCACTTTTTTAACTGGCGGCCATTTTGTCAGCTGTCAAGTGATTAATATTTAGTTTGGTTTGCCATTTCATCATGAACAGGTTGACAAAAGAACAACGCTTGCAAATCGTGCAAATTTATTTCGAAAATAATGGTTCAGTTCGCAATGGTTCAGAGCAATTAATTCGGTTAACCATGGATCGTTTTCGCACTACGTTTACTCTATGTGATAATACGCATCCGCAGAGACGTCGAACAGTGCGCACCGAAGAAACAATTGCCGCTGTAGAGCAAAGTGTTGAAGAGGACCCGAATGAATCGATTCGCCACCGTGCACAGCAATTGGAGCTTGTTCCATCAACTTTATAGAAGATTTTGATGGCATGAATGTGGATGAGTTGTGGTTCCAACAAGACGGCGCTACATGCCACACAGCGCACGTCACAATCGATTTATTGAAGGAAACATTCGATGAGCGCATAATTTCGCGGAATGGACCTGTCAATTGGCCACCAAGATCGTGTGATTTGACACCATTGGATTATTTTCTTTGGGGATATGTGAAGTCGCTCGTCTACGCCAACAAACCAGAAACGTTAGGGGACTTGGAAGCCAACATTCGTGGCGTTATTGCCAACATACGGCCCCATATGCTCGAAAAAGTGGTTGAAAATTGGACCTGTAGAATTGGCTTTATTCGAGCCAGCCGCGGCGGCCACATGCCCGAAATCATATTTAAACATTAATGGCATAAAATTATCCTTCCAATAAAGCCAAATTGATGGACATTAAAACGATTTTCTTGTGTTTTATTTCAATTCGAATTCTATACATCTAAAAAAAACACCCTAACTAACTGTCATAAGTCACCCCATTAAATATTAAGGATGTTTGATATAATTCCATTTTTATTTCGAAAAAAGCACCTTTTGCAAAAAAGAAAGCAGAAAAACACATTTTGTTAGGGAAAACAAGTAAAAAAACACCTTTTGCTAAAAAAAAAGTAATAAAGTACATTTTGTTAATAGAAGATAAAAGTACATTGTGTAATTCGAATACACATATATGACGATAAAATTTTGACTGAATGTGGTTAAACCTGATCTAATATAGTAAAAAAGCACCTTTTGTTAAGCATAAGTTTTTTAGATCACATTTACTTTGTAAAAAAAAAAAAAAAATAATAATGCTAACTTGATTGTTTCTACAAGATTTCAACCTAAATATTATAAAAATACCAAAAAACCAATTTTTCGAGAAATGCGAAAAAGCACCTTTTGTTCTGCGGCTCCTCTTATCAGACCATTATCAGCTGTTTTTCCAATTTGCAATATTGACATGACTTTATTGCCAGTTCTAAGCTCATTATTAAGCAATAAATTTTTGAGTTTAATTTTTTTACAAGTTAAAAAATGTTGAAAAATTACACAAAACTTTCTACGCATATGGCAACACTGACCTAAACAAGAAATCACACAAATATAAGCAACCAATTCTCAATTCCTTTTTAAAGCTCTTATGTTATACTACTGCTGCTGCTGCTGCTGTTGTTGTTGTTGTTGTTGTTGTTGGTATGGTTTTTGTTGTTATTGTTGGTGGTTTTCTTGCTCATGTTTTTGTGTGCCTAAAGTTGTCACTGCTGTTATTACATGTTGTTGGCCTACTACTTACAATAATTTTTTGGTTGTTGTTGTTGTTATTATTGTTATTGTATTTATAGACGTTGTTGTTGCAGTTGTTGCCTGAAATATGATTGTCCATTGCCAGTGGAAAGAAAAAAGATGTATGTATGTATAAAATATAAAAAAGCAGCCAAAACAGAAAAAAGTCAAACTGCATTGCTTTACCACTACAAGCTCAAATAAACAACTAACACATGCTTACATTCATATATACATATAAGAAAGTATTTATGTACATATGTATATGCATGCATGTAAATATTTATGAGTATTTGTTGGCAGAAAAAATACCAACCTAAAACTGCAACCAAAACCAGCAACATAACAAATTATAAATAAAAATAAAATATTAAAAAAAAAAGATTTTTTTTTCTTCAGCAGCTCAGGAGTAAAATATTACAATTCCATAAAGGAAAGTTCAAATGTTTTTTATTTCACTTTTTTTTTGGTAAATACATTTTTTTTGTCAAACATTGCAACAAGAAAACTAAAACAGCTAAAGAATTTCTTAGTTTTCTTTTTAATAAAGAAAGTAGTTAGATTTTGATGAAAATTAGTACAATGCAATGGCTGAGATATGGAAAAATATAAAAAATTAATTAATTTTATATTTATTTATTTATTTAATAAATACTTTACAAAATTAATTAATAAATAATGCAAAATAATTAATAAATAATTCATAAATATGGGCGTGGTAACTAGACCACGATGCCCAAGATGTTATTAACGGTATTTAAAAAAGTTTTTATGACTGACTATACACAACCTATGCCTTCAGATAGGAAGTAGCAACGTCATTGTCAACGAAATTCCACAAAACAGCCGCTAAATTATACGGTTAGTCGTGGCAGATCAGTCAACCAGTGCGAGCGGGACGAAAAACTGTCGAAGGCCAAATAACACACACAAGCCTGATCGCACTTAAAAATTAATTATGATGACTCGAGAGCTGTTCTTCAGCCGAAAGCTGCTTAACGACTGAATAAAAATTATATATTTGGTTATGTCACAGAGTTCAATTCCGTTCGGAATCGGGATTCAATACATCCCATTTTTGTAGGAGATGGTGTCTAAAAGAGAAAATACGGAATTTTGTCAGTTATGTCCATAATGTGGGAGACCGTGGTATGCTCCGGCTAGGGCTTGACATTTCGTGATTTATTCAATTCCGATTAAGAACGGAATTCAACTTTGTGACATGGACGATTATTAAGGATATTTTTATTTATTTTTTGTCGAAGGTGTAGAACTATTTAAATAAAATTTTTAACTCACAATCTTTTAACTGTTAGACTATCAATCGCTTGTAATTCCAAGACAGAATATTATTTAAGTTAATTTTTTTACTGCAAAAAATTTCTATATATGAGCTGATATTTTTTAAAGTGGTATAAGTAAATTTTTTTATGTATCGAAATATTTATAAGCTTGCATTTGAGTTAATTAAAAAAATTTTTAGACGTAAAGCTATTAAGGTTATGCCTTCAACACTATATACTAAAATGTACCACCTAACAGGCAAAAAAATAATAAAGTCTGCCGTTCACCTTCGAGTAGGAAGTATTATTGCAAGGAAACTTGGAAAAAATTAAAAATGCTTGATAATATTTTAAATTACAAAATGTTTAAAAATCAACATTTACTATGATTTACTTTTACATAATTTCTTACATTATTTATTATTTTTTATTATTTGTTTATTCTATTCTATTAACAGATACAAAAAAGCATTTTTCAAACCCTGATCAGATATCATAAGCATATGTACATATATAGACAAAAAAAGCCGCAGTTTTGATTATTTAAAACAATTATTATTTATTGTCTATGCTAGAAGGAGGTTCGTGTATTTGCTTTATGATTTTGTTCCAAACATTATATCCAACACATATTTTTTCATATATTTTTCAAACTATTGTATAACACTTTAATTGCATTTTTATGTTTTAAAAACATGGCAATAATATTTATATTTTTCATTATCAAAGACAACAACCATTTTTGAAGAAAATAATTTAGATAATTCAAAGATTAGAACTCAGAAGCATTTGCAAACAAAAACGTCCTAAATCTTCTTACTGATTTAGGGCATTAATCAAAGAAAAATAATAAATAAAGAAAATATGTATACACTAGACTGATCGCAGCTTATATAGGATTTTCTATAGCTATGCTATTTATTGCGCGATATAGTAGTTAGAACGTGATATTCGTAATAAAAATAAGCGACAATATTAAAAATATAAATTTATTTTTGTTTTGATTTCTTTGTATGTACTTAAAAGCAGAGTATGAAAATAAACGAAACAAATTTTTTGATCTTGTTTTGTTTCGTTCTTTGAACTGAATAAAACAAAAAGCGATTGCTCAATTTATTTTTGTTTTGTATGAGCACAAATAAGAGAACACAGCCAATCGTCTTTAAGGCGACCACCGACCACAAACAATATATTAATTTAATCGTACGCCGCTAGAAAAGCAAATAATGGGAAATAAGTGCAAACGTTTTGAAATATTTGCAGAGAAATTGACATCATCATATAATATAATTTTATTGCATTGTTATTTCACACATGAAATTTGTTTTATATAACGAAGCAGCATAGCCTTAACTGGGTGTCCTAAGACAACTCTCTTCTTTTTATTTTAAATAAAAATATTTTATATCATTACCTTAATATAGAAAGGCCTTATCTCATTTTTTTCCATACATTAAATGTTCTTCTATCGAAATATACAAAAATTTTGTCCTCAATAAAATTGACTACTGTACAAGACAGCATACATCAAAGTTAAGAAGCCGCAAAAGCATCCAACTGAAAACTGCAACAAAAACGATAGCACAATCTAACAATTTATTTAAGTTAAAGAAAAAAATAAATAAATAAAAACAACTTTGTGCAACTGCAGAATTAACCACCAAAGTGTTGCACAAAGTGACAAATTTCACGCCACATACCAAACACACCAGATAATATTCGATACAAAGTAAAGCAAAGCGTATTTAATATTAAATCAATCATTATGTTTGCAACTTATAATGCAACTGCAGCTATGAAGTGGTCATTTACCACAAAAAAATTGTTGTTGGAAGAACACGATGGCTTAATACAGACATTATGCAACAAATGAAAAATTTTGGAGTAGCATATGTACTTGAGAGTATAGATGCGATAACACTATCAAAAGAAAGTAGAACCCTATACTTTGTTTGGAGATTTTGGTGAGCAATTTATTTTATGGGACTGCAAAGATTTCTAAAATCAGTGGGGTCTCAAAAAATGGTGTCATCAGTTGCTGTCCAACAGTTAATTCAGACTTTGTAATACATCTAAACTTTATATGGCAAAAATGTAGTCAAGAGTCTACCAAACAAATGTTATTAACATTTTATGCCAAAAAAAAATAATTTCTTCGCGCACTTTTCTTTGCAAAAATTAAGGAAAAACCTGTTTTTCCCCTTTTTTCATTATAACTTACAGGGACTCCTAATTGTTTGCTTAGTTACGTGTCTAGACACCCTAAAAGCTCATTAAGACCACTTTTTACCTTAAAAATGGTGCAAGTCGGGGCTTCAGTGTTTATATTTTTTTTAATATCAAAAATAACACTATTTTACAAATTTAAATTGATTTGTTAGAATATTTGGCTTTCCATTTTTAAGTTTCTTTTCCCAAAAAAAAGCTGAATATAATTAAAAGTTCTTTTGTTGCTCTTTTTGGTATTCAGAAAAAAAAATTCGTTATTTATGTTGTATGTATGTATGTATATTTCCCGTTATAGTTTTAATAAACTTAAGTGATTTACACCATCAGCCCAACAAGTTTATTTGGAAAGATAAAGTCATTGACAAAATATAAAGAAAAACTAGAAAACCGATCAATAACTAAGAAAATAGACAAAGCAAACTAACAAATAACAAAATGCCTATATAATGTTGCAAATTTTTTGCTGTAAGCACTTTAACATGCAAAACAAATATACATACATACATACTAAAGTCCTGCACAAGACTATTTATAAGACTTTTCAAGACATGCGAAATTTTTTAAACGCTTTACTAGAGCGAAATCTTCTAAGACAAACGCTAAAAAACATTGTTGGCAAGACAAATAACTCAAAAAAATATGGCCAACAGTGTTGTTTAGCGTTTATTTTAGAATATTTCGCTGTAGTAAAGCGTTTAAAAAATGTCGCATGTCTTGAAAGGTCTTATAAATGGTCTTGTGCAGGTCAATAATACATACAAGATTATGGTATTTGTGGCTTAAAAATCAAAATTGAAATAATTTTAAATGCAATGCACAATTTGAATTATATAAAATTGGCAATATACAATATTTTTTTTAGAAACAAATAAAAGAATTTATGGTATAAAAAGCAAATACTTTCAACAAAAATTGTGAAAACATGCATAGCACTGATACGAGTTTATACTATGTATAATACTCAAGCAAATACAAAAAATAAAAAACTTGAGAAAAAGCCAACAACTAAACTTTAAGACGCTGACAACAAAAAAAACTGAAAACTGAAACATTCAAACCTGTTTATATTGGTACAGATCGGTGGAATAAATACACATGCATACACAAGATTACGGGGAACAAAAAAAAAGTATGTTGCTGCTTCAACATGAATTTAATGGTGAGTAAAGTGAATAGAAGAAACCATACAACTACACCAACAAGCTTAAACTTTAACAAGTTTCAAAAAATAAAATAAAATAAAATACAACCAGCTACAGAACAATAATATTAATAACACACAAAAGAAGTTATAATTAATAACAAGAGAACAAATAACATCACTTCTATAACATTTTTAATAATACGAGTATCTAATGTTAACACCACAAGTACATACTTCAAGAACACACAACATAAAAATTATTTAGCAAAAAAAATATTGTATATTGCAGTTTTAGTGCTAAAAAACCAAATTAAAATATTATTAACAATTATCTGTATGCACGTAATGAGCCGAGCGGCACAAAAACTTTATTCTTTCTTTCACTCTTTTGAAAGCAATTGTTGTCCTCTTGATTCCACCTTACTTTTCTTATGACACCTCCAGTATTTTGTTATATAAATATGTACGTATATCCTTCAAGTATTATCCCTTTTTCTGCAATTTACTTGATTTTTTTTAACTGATTTAATTATTTTTATTTATTTAAGGTAATTTTTTATATATCTTTCAAACTTATTTTGTGTATTTTATATATTTTCTACCAAATATTTTTTTTTGCTATATTTTGTGCATTCTCTTTTAATATTATTTCTTCACACACTCACACTTTTTTTTCCTTTATCTTATATATGTACTATATATTTTCCTTCTTTTTTTTGTATTATGTTGTTATTGAAAAACACTCGTTTATTTATATGATAGTTGCTTTTAATAAATTTCGTTTGTTGCTTGCATCCGACACGTTTACACAACACGACAACAGGTAAAATCAAACTGTTGTCTAAAATTTGCTGTATTTGTTACAAGAGCATTAAAAGAGAACATTTACGTACGTACATACGTGCACACTCTCTTTGTTAAGTACAAAATTGCAGTTAAGTGTTGCGTGTGTGCGTGTATTGATTTATTAACTTTTGTTTTGCTATTCGATCGTTAAGAGGATTTTCAACTTTCAATTGTGTGGTGAATTGTATTCATACACCTTGACATGGTATTGAGAATAAAAGACTCAAGACACAAACTTGCAGTAAGATGGAATGGTGGAAATGTTTTGTACTCTGGGGCAAACAAAAGACTTAAGATACAAACATCTTGTGAGCAGGGATGCCAGAAGTTTTGCGAAGAAAATCATCATTTGTTGGAAAGAAAATCATATTTTTTGAAGAAAAAAATCATCACAAGTCCAATTTTTTTTCAAATAATAAAAGTAACAATTGACATATTTACAGTGGACAAACAAAACTATTCGAAGTACACCAATTTTATTTTGTTTTCATCAATAAAAAGGTATTTAGTAGCTTATTTTACAAAAAGAATTTAGAAAGCATTTTCAAATTGAATTCAATAAAAAAAATGAGATCATTAAAGTAACTTATATAAAAATTACATTAAATGAAAAATTAGTTAAGAAATTCAAATGGAATAAGTATTCGACATTGCAAATGTTCTTATCATATGCGGTACATATGTACAGGAGTGATGCATTTTGGATTTTTTGGTTTAGGGCCAAATTAAATAGTAGGAAAGGTAAAGGGCCAAAATACCTTTGATGGGGCAAAAAAATTTTTTTAATGTACTCGACTATAATCTTTTAATTTAAATAAAGACAAGAGTATGTATTAATAATATGTGATTTATTTTGTTTAGAGCAAAAACAGAACTTAGCGACAAAAGTTCAAATTGTTTAAAGTATTTTTTGTTAAATTAAATTAAATACATATTTTATATGCATGTATGTTGCTTAAAAAACTAAATTTTAGTTAAAAAACATTATTTATGTAACTCTAATTATATTAAACATAATCTCTAAATTCTTAGTCCAATAATTCCTCCATTTACCCCTGTTTTTTGTGTTAAGTCTTAAAATGTCTTCATCCTAACAATTATTAGAACTAGATTTCATTAATTTTTTTTAATTGTATTAAATATGACACTGTATTTTTACATGACAAAGATTTCTTCTATTATGGCATGTTTCACAATATCGAAAGAAAACTCTCGACTGAAAATTTATATTGAAAACAAAAGCGAATTTTCAAATTGTATTGTTGATTTCAATATAAATTTTCAGACTGAGGATTGGTGAATAGAAAGAGTTCCTTGAATAATTCTGTATGTATTTGTATACAAAAGTTTACATAAACGATTTTAAATGCTAGAAATCCTTTTGCAAAATTTACTTCTACTTAAAAGTTTAATAGCAAGTGGTATAATACTATTGGTTTCCCCACTCAAAACATGATCTGGCGCATATTTCGGAAACCAGTTTAAATAAAAATCTTCAAAAATAAAAGTAGTTTTTAAAACGAAGAAAACTAAATTAAAAAGTGTACTCAAAGGTTTGAAGGATTTAGTTGAATTTTAAGCTGAAAGGGCCAAAATATCCTAGAGAGTACCACAGGGCCACAAACATCCAAAAGTGCCACAAACATCCAAAAGTGCCACAAATGGCCCAATTGTGCCACATTTTGCATCACTGATGTACAGTTGTTTTATACTCTAAAATTTAGAGGCAAATTGCTTTTCCTTAGCGACGAATGACTTCTTTTAAACGATTTGGTATACATTTGTGCAAGATTTGAATATATTCCGGACCGATTTTTCGTCACTTCTCTAACATGACTTTTTTGTAAAGTGACGTTTTTTTTCAAATGACTCCTGGAGGGGACGGAGAGTTGTGCTCTCTGCCCCTTACCAACCTGTTTCCATGAAGACGAATATTTTCGCTGGAACAAAAATGTTTTCTTTATAGGTGTAGCTATTGATAAACATTCTAGAACAACAAAGAAAATTGTACATACATATCGCACACTAAATCATAAAGAGTCACAACTCAAAATTATAAAAGTGCTTTTGCTTTTTTATAAACCAGTTAATTGAAGAAATCTATAACGACCTCAACAATTTCTTTTGCAATACAGTCCTCTTGAAGAATATAAAATACCGTTATACTTGTTTTTATGTTACATACTTGCGTCATTTGTACAGTATCAACAGTTGTTTGCAACAACTCAGCATCTGAAATTTTTTGAGTTGTGACTCTTTATGATTTAGTGTGTGATATGTATGTATTAAAAGTAAAAATCATAATTTGCAAAATTAAAAATCATCATTCGAGAACAAAAATCTTAAAATCATATTTCGGTCCAAAAATCATCAAAAATATGATAAAATCATCATTCTGGCAGCACTGCTTGTGAGATGTTTTGGAAAGAGCGGAGAGATTTAAAGAAATAAACATGTTGTTGGCAATGACTTGAAATGCTTTATAAGTTTTGCTAATGATCATAATTTTGGTAATGAATTGTTTTTGATTAATTTTATTTAAGTTTAAGAAAGAGTCAATAATTATTGAATATTTACTAAAATTGTTAATGGAAAAAAAGGGAAGTCTATCAACAGTCGAAGGTTATATGAGTTTCTTAAATCACAGAAAAAGAAATTCTAAGCCTTTAAAGTCATTTCTTCTTTTAAGGTGAAGAGCGATAGGTAACTTCAGCATTTTTTAATGATATAATTTGTCAACAACCTATTATACGATATTAATTGTAATCATAAAGTTACACATTTGATTCAAAAAGTATTGAGCAGCGTTCACCGTTCTCACGATACTTCTTAATTATAAGTACATTAAATACATGTAATAGCTATTTAAAATTATGGGTAACGTTCAATAAAATTTTTTGAACTGCAAGTCATGATCGATTTTTTTAACAACTTTTTAATTGGACACAAGCCCCCTTATGCAAAAAAAAATATTTTACTTGTGCTTTAAAATTCGTAGTAGTTACCAAGCACTTTAAGGCTAACATTGCTTTGTTAAGAGATTGTATGCAAAAGACAAATTTAATTATTTTGTGATTTAATAATAAATACTGGTAACACCACCCTGTGCAACAACCACTTCACAGCTTATGATGTACAACATCGAACACAATTTCATTCGAGTAATCAAATATTTTTTTATATTAAAGTAACCTACTTTACAAAACATGAGCTTCTGACATGGACGGAAAACAAATAAACATTTCTATGAAGTTAAAGTTAAAATAATATGATGAATAAAGAAAAATTATCACAATTTATTTTATTCGAATGAAATGAGTATTTTTTCGATTCGTTCTGACTGTATGTACATCACTTAAACATTTTTGTACAATTGTATTTATTTTAATATTTTTTTTATGGATTTAGCTATGTATTTCGAATCAGTTGGATAATTTGGTGATGTTTTCCATAACATGACAGAAAAATTAAATCTAAGATAAGAGCTAACACTTCTAGCTTCATTTTCAGATGTAACATGAATCAATATGTGTTACATTAACAAAAATATTTGAGCTACAAAATACACATTTTGGAAATATCAACTTAAAGTTGCCTTAACAAAAGTAGGTGCCTACTTTAGAATTTTGATATAATAATTTTTTTAGAATATAACTTTACTTAACATTGCTTGGCAAAGCTTTGTTAAGTTTTTTTTGCATAAGACCCAAATAATTAAAAAAATTATTAAGTAAGTGTTAAGAAATTTTTGAGAGATTTCTCTTATGAATATCTGCGAGTTATATGGTTTTTAAAGCACACAAAAACCAATTCTAAGTCTTAACATAGTGTTCACTAGAGTGGTTCGAAAAAAGTTTGTGCCAGTCACCCCTAGGATTAAAAATAACGTAAGAACAATTCCAAAAAAAATTTTTTTTGCCACGCCTACATATACCGCCCTTTTAGTATTTTGTTTATTGTGTCGCCATTTTTAGTCCAATCATAACATTTTGTATACCGGTGCTCATGGCTCTCTGTATGGGCTACATTTATGTACTTAATAATTTTTTACTACCACGTCATATTTTAGACACAAATGTATTTTTGTCTTTTTAAATTTTCACATTTAAAATTATATTGTTATTCAGAAAAGACCTTTAATTGAGAAAAACCAAATCCAAAAGTTAACTAAAAGTTTAATTTTGTCACTTGAAATTAATACAAAGTTTCCACAAGTCAGGCAGGCGACTCGTCTAGAAAATTTTTATGAAAATCACTCAAAAAAAAAAACGAATGCTTTTCATATAAATTTGCTACTCAAGTCAACCGTTCGTATTGTGGAAACAGGGAGTGAATTAAATTTTAAGATTTAATTTTGTCATTTAAAATTAAATTAAATTTTTAAAGAAAAGTTTAATTAACTAAAACAAAATTTTTATTTTACTTTTAAACAATTATATTTTGAAATAGAAGTCTAGTCGGGTCAATTAAATTTTTAATTAATGATTGGTTCCTTCCTTTCAATTAAAGCGTTTGATTAAAGAAAATTTGCTTCAAACATGAAATTCCTAAGTAAATTTATTTGACATAAAGTCTTTATTTATTTAATTTTAAAATTTTGCTTGTTTTTATTGTTAAGCAATTGTCTATATGCGTTTCATTCCCGCTTTTGGGATGACGTCTACTGATGAGTTCCTAAAGCGGGAACGAAATCCATATAGACAATTGCTTAAGCATAAAACAAGCCAAATTTTCAAAGAAAATATGTTTCTTTATATAAAACTTTTCTTTTTGTTTCAAATATTATTATTAGATTAGCTTTTAAATTACAATTATATATAAATCTAATATAACTATTTGTTTGTAACACATGATCTCTGGGACTATAAAAGCTGTATAACTGAAATTTTCAACACAAGTTTGGCTCAATATCTGGTAGGTTTTTGTTTTGTTTTTGGCTGTGTGGAGTAATTTGTAGTTTAAAGAAAAAACAAAATAATTGAGGGTAAGACAACATTTTCCGTACTCAGCTGGTATGTTAATAAATTTATATTTCTTATTACATTCAACAAAATATTTAAAGCAGTTAATAACAAGAAAATACCTCAGCCACTGAAATGTCTGTGGCAATATGGAATAATCGCTTAAGTTAACTGAAGCAAATTTAGCTTTATTCCAATTTAGCTTGATAATCATGCCTTAGAGCATTTTTATCTCTTCTTTTCTTTTGTCCACTTGAGTGATTATTCCATATGTAGATACATACATATGTAGTAGTTGTAATAACATTTGAAAAAAAATATTCATTCAATACTGCACATAAACGTATTAGGTTTTCTTATTTCATGTACATAAAATGCAACCATAGAAGCTAGAAAAAAACTTCGATACTACCATATCCATAAACATGTTAAGAGCATAAGCAATTCTAATTGTTTTTGACCATAATTTCGCCACACAACCTGTTCCTTAAATAATAAAATAAGATTGTTGGAAAGAACGTTTTATAAAAAAATATATAATCATAGAACTCTTTTAACTCTACTCTTGTGGTAAGGAAAAGGCAATAAATTTGGAAATTAAGCTTAAATTAGACGTGACATAGCCATAATGCCATAGCCATAACCAAACCAAAATTCAATTGGTTTCTATGGTGAGAGTTATGGCGTAATGGCGAGTCACCTATAATCAAATACAGTGTTGCCCATTAGTTTGGTTCGAACGGCTGTTTTCTATGGCTATGGTTATGTCACGTCTGATTGAGCCTTTATGAACAACCCACAAAATTTCACATCATGGAGTAAAGAAAAAACCTGTAATCATGCCCAAAGGCCAGACGAATACATTATTGATCTACTCGTAATACAAATACACACCACGAAGTGTTTCGAATACTCTTTATGGAGAAAAATCATGTAAAAAGAGAGGAAAACATTTTTTTCGGCTCATTTAACTTGAGGCCAGCAATTGCTTAAGAGCTTTTTTTACTACAACAAATTACAAGAAATCCGTTGTTTAGGCTCTACATCAGGCATCTTCGAAACTACCCACACTCTCTTACTAGTTCTCCAGCTTGCATACATTCCGATTATAAATACTGTTATCAGTGTGACCAGACCCTAAAAATTTGTAGCCAAATTTACTTAAAATATTAAAAAGCTAAAATTTAATGCTTATATTTTAGTTATTATTGTTCGAACTTTATTTGTTTCTATATTTATGATTTGATTAGGCTAAAGTTCATATAGCCCTATAAGCCAAATTACATGTGATAATTATTAATGACCAATTAACACTAAAGCTAATTGTAAGTATTCTGAAAACCACTAGCAGAACGGAACAACTAGCTGTTTTCGAAAGCCGCTACGCCTTCATCACCAGCATTCTTTGTGTTGTTGGTCCACTGTGTGTGGTGTCAGTTGATGTAGATATCTGCTTTATATACTCAGCTTTTCAGTGCAAATGGAATATGTGAATTATTTTGATTCATTGTATTACAATTTACTGAAAGCTTTTTTTATTGAAAGCTCAAATTTTTTCATCTCTTAATTTACAACAGTCTTGCCATTGTCGTTTATTCTTTAGTAATTATGCACATGTAAGTTTATTTGCTTAGTTTTGTTGTCCTTAAGAAAAAGCTGCTAAAATTTAATATCTACTTCTTTTTCAGCAAGTATTTTCTTTTAAGCTGCTTATTTTTGCAGTTTCTGCTTATATTACATTTTGCGTGAATTATAAAAATAAAAATTGTATAGGTTATATTATTATAAGCTGAATTGAGAAATTTTAAGAGTGAACGCAAAAAGTTTGCACATAAATCAACAACAAAAAATGTTAAAATGGTCACACTGACTATTATTAAGAGCGATTCCCTCCCATATTCGGTGTTTCCAGCATGACTGCTCTACATATTTATATGTAACAATTTTCGCAGCTAAAGAATTGCTTACAGAAGCCTTGGTTTAACAAAAAGAGGGTATTTTTTTCCTTAATTCTTGCCAAAGAGATTGTAGTTTCTCATAAAAATTCCTTGGGAAAAAACAAGTTTGCTTCGTGCTCATTTTAGTGTTGTTGCTGCCACTTTTTTTTCCTTTTGGTATGAAATTGTTTTGTAAAGAAAGCAACAACAAGAAAACCAAAACTTTTAACAAACTGACAGATTGACTCAATGCATGGATGGACGGATGGATGTATGGCTGCATAGAAGTTCACATTTGACTTGAGGAATGTTTAAGAATGTAAGCCGCCACTATAAGAAGCATACTTATAAAACGTACTTTTTCATTATTGTTGTTGCTGCAGCGGCTGCTGCTGCTGCTACACTTTTTGTTATAGAGCAAGTGTTGTTGTTGTTCTTGTTGTTGTTCTTTTTTTTGTGCGAGTGTGTAATTTTTACTTCTCGCTTTGGCATTATTTTTTTTTTCAGCTCATAACACATGCGATTTTCTTTAACATTTTTTAAGATTTGTTTTTATTTTAAAGCAGATTGTTTAAGCAATGCGTTCTTGAAAAGTATATTTTGGTAGAAATCTACTTAATTGTCTAGTAAGCGTAAGGCCCGGGCCTTGTAAAAATACATCTAAAGGCTGATTGGTACTCACCATCCTACAAAAACGTTCGACTTTTGAGAAAATGCAACCCAAGGGGCAAATTATACCACTCGACATCGAAAAAATTTTCATACAATTCGATATCGTTATTGAACAAATTTTCATATAATTCGATAGCGTTATCGAATAAATTTTCATATAATTTAATTGTTTTTGTATGGAAATTTCGAATGCCATAATTTGACCTCTGATATAATGAAGCTTATGAAATTTTTCCAAAGACAATAACAACTGTTTAGAGCAGGCTTGCATTTTCCCAAAAGTAGTCGAACGATTATGTAGGATAGTGGGTGCCAGCCTTAAGATGTATTAGTATAATGAATACACAGCTTTAACAGTAGGTGCGTTCAAGTACTTTTCCAGTAAAATCCAATAACTGAGTAAATACTCAGTATTATAAAGAAATTACTATTAATAAAAACGTTTACATATAAAAGTACGCGATCGGTAAAATTGTTGAATCAGGTAAAATATATATTTAACAGCTAATAGCTAATAGTTTTGGCGCTAAAAAAATTTACATACATATCGTGCCATAACCGCTAAAATAGCCTAAGCGACATAATTTTCCAACCTCATTTTTTGACCAAAATCGATTATTTGCGATAAAACAAAGTCCAAAAAATGTGTCGCTTAAGCTATTTTCGCGGTAATGGCTCGATATATTAAAAAAAATATACAAACATCTAATTTTATATACATATGTGACTTTCTCCGAGAAAAGGGACTAATGCCCGTAATTTCTACCCATTAGTGTAAAGATATCTATCGTGTAAGTCAAATTTCATAGGTAAAAAGATTAGGTAAATTATCTGTGTGTAGAAATTACGGGCACTAGTGTGTGAAAATGAAATTTTGAGAAAAACGCATATAAGAAATTAAATTTTAATGTTTTTCTCATTTTTATCGATTTTGACATACACTCGTTTTTTGACACACTAGGTCCATTTTCTCGGAGAAGTCACATGTGTATGTATATGTAAAAAAAATATTATAAACACAAATTTGAGTATATTCATTGATTCAATTTATTCATACACGTGAAATATATAACATCAAAATTAAATTTTTTAAATATTTTGAATTCTCGAACGCAGCTATTGTAAGAATAATATTAAATTAAAGCTATAGTAGTACATGTGACTTTTATTTCGTTTGCAAATACGAACTTGAATAAATAAACATCATTAAAAGGCAATAACTACAGAATATTACAAGTAAAATTTAACTTCAACAAAACAAACACTGCCTGGTTAAAACTTTCAACAAAATTTAAAAAGAAATCTATTTTACAAATTGTAAGTTTACAATAAGTTTTTATCAAAGTTGTCTAGGTTATTAAAATTTTGAGCTTCTTAATTTTAAAATACTCGTAGATACATTCAATTTCTATATAAATAAATATGAATGAATGAATTCATTAACAGCTCAAACTCAAACTACTTAACGCAAGTAGTATGCATGCTGGCTAGTGTTTTTTTTTTGCTTTCTTTCAAGTATAACAAAACAATACTTAAAAAAAAGTACTCCTGATAAAAACACCATAGAAACATGCTCTTACATACGTGAATTGTAAATGATGATGGTTTTAAGAATGATGGCAAAGCATCAAAACAAACAATACACACTATCGGCCAACAAGTCAACCAGCCAGCCAGCGAGTTAGCCAAACAGACTGACGGACAGACAGAAGCGGACGAGCACGGTGCGGTTGATGATCCAACAGCAGCAGCAAAAATTTGTTGAGAGCGCCCTGAGGGCTTAATGGCCGCATTGAACGAGTGCACGAACCAAATACAACAATTTACAATTCCTGGTTGCAATGGTGGCTTGCATTCCACTCGCTTCCGTCATCTAGCAACTGACTGACTTCTTCATTGACTTTCAGACGTTTTGGCTTTTTTGCTCGGTTGCTTAATAAAAAACAAAAGCTGCTGCTTCATTGTTGCTGTTGTTGTTGTTGTTGTTGTTGTTGCTGCTGCCCTATTGTTTGTTCCTCCAACAGAAATATTTTCTTTGCATTTTTTCTCCCATTTCTTTGCATTTTGCATGTCGGTGCGTGTCTTTATGATGGACACGAAATGCAAGTGTCGTGTATGAAATATGAGTTTAAGGCCAAAATAAAAACGTAATAAACCATGAGTAAAGGGACCTTTGTATGGCTGTCTAGTGGTAGTTGCAGTCTGTGCTTGTTTTTTTTTTAATTTATTTTTTTGCTTTTTCTTGTTTGGAAAAGAGGATTAAAGTAGAGAATTGTATAGAAAATAGTCTATAGAAATGAAAATATGTACTAAAGTAAGTATAATTGAGTTTAGAATATAATGATTGTAGGTTTTTTTCCTTTCGGTTGTATTATTTGGGTGTTTGTTTAAAATTTCAGGGTCTCTTTTACACATGCATTTATGTATGGATGTATGTATGTGTGTCTGTTCGCTTCAAAGGTCGGTCTTTCCATAAACATAATTTTGTGCGGTTTTTTGTTGTTTTTAAGAAAACTATTAAAAATGCCTGAAAGTATGCTAAATTTATTTGCAGTTGACTTTTTAAACAGCTATAAAAAATTCGTTGCCATTCCAATGTCATTTAGACAGTGATGGACAAAAAAAAAACAACAGAATGCATAGGAAATAAAGCGATATATGTGCCCATAATTATGAAAGTGATCTAAGTCATATACATATTTCTTGTATCGAGTTATTTAGTAGAATTGAACAAATCAAAAAATTATTTTTTTAACAATGATACATATTTTTAAGTTAGAGTAGTTGTATCAGTAATATATAAATTTATTTAATATTTATTAAATATTTACTGAAGTTTTCTTAATATCTATTTAATATTTCATCTATAAATGAATAAAGGTACCCCTATACTATTAAGTATTATTGAGTACCTTATTGCTAGTATTTTTATAGACGTTTTATTGCATTATTATTATTTAATATTTCATCTATAAATGAATAAAGGTACCCCTATACTATTAAGTATTATTGAGTACCTTATTGCTAGTATTTTTATAGACGTTTTATTGCACACTTCAATATTTTTATAGACGTTTTATTGCATTATTATTATTTAATATTTCATCTATAAATGAATAAAGGTACCCCTATACTATTAAGTATTATTGAGTACCTTATTGCTAGTATTTTTATAGACGTTTTATTGCACACTTCAATATTTTTAACAATATTAAATAAATAGCGCAATATTTCTTACAATATAATATATTGTATGTAGAAGCCAACAAAAGCTAAGAAGTTTCAGTTAAGTTAAGAAATTTTAAATTAAATAACTTTTAACTAAGTAATTTAAAAAATGGTAAAATAATGTTTAGTGGTGTCTATACTTGGAAATAATTATTAAAGAATATATCGGCGGATCCATTCTAAAACATGCTAAGTCAATAAAGCCAGTTTTGAGATAAACGCCTTCAAAGTTTATAGAAAGAAACTTGAGACTTTTTGTAATCATATAATAATTGCAATATAATTTTAGTTTATTTAAACTTTATAAATGTGTTGTAGATCATAGTTAAAAGTGACTTAAAATACTTAAGATTGTCCTCTAAGTAGACTTTCTCACCTGCAGTGGTCATCTAAGTACATATAGCATGTTTTAGGTGGGAGAAAAATTGAAATTAATTGTTTTTTGACTACTTAATTTTAAACTAAATCATGCTAAGTGTACTTGAAACATTTAAAAAGGAGATTTTTTAAACTTGACAAATTATGCTAAGTATGTACATTTTTCCTCATAACTTTTGATAGAATGGTCCGATTACTATTAAAATTTGACCGAATCTAACATAACATGCTATGTCGTCTTAGCATGTTATGGAATGGGGCCGTCGATATATTGTTTGTAGAAGCAAACAAAAGCTAAGAAGTTTCAGTTAAGTTAAGAAATATTAAATAAATTTTTTCGTGATACTTTAATGTGTGTACGTATACAGGCGAGATCTTAAAAAATTAAATAATTTTTAACCAAGTAATTTAAAAAAATAGAAAAATAATGTTTAGTGAGGTCTGTACCTGGAAATAATTATTATACAATACATATGTACATTACAAAATATTTTTTGCGAATTATAAAACAAAAGACTTTTGATTCTATTCAATATACATAATGTACCATGAACCAATAAAATATAAATATAATAACAAAAATTAAAAATTTTAAAAACCCCCCATATATCTAGAAAAGGTGTCATGTCTTCTAAACGGCTGGACCAATGCTCTACAAACATAGCTAAGAAGACTTTCGATCAAGTCACCTTTCAAACAGAAACATAGGCGTAGGAAGGCCATTCTGGAGGGTGCATTTCCTCTCGAAGAATTGCTGTCGTCCCCCTTGAATTATTAAAAATTGCACAAAACTATATATTTTTATATTACTCATGAAAGTCAATAGTCATAATGGCCCCATAAGAAAAATTTCTAGCTACGCCAATGAACAGAGAAAACTAAATCAGAATCAGTGCAGCCGTTTGGTCTGTACGTGGACTCGTACAAAAACACAGATACAGTGACACACACTACAAACTTATAACATCTCTTTTTTTTTTGTTCGAGGGCTAAAAATATATATTAAAAATAAATTATAAATTTTATTGTACAATATCAGTTATTGCACAATAATATGGCAAATGTTTACGTATATCATTATTTGGTTTTAAACTACGGATTGTTTAGTTATAATTCTTCAGTATTACTTCACCAAAAAAAAACCTCTACTTATTTACAGCCTGTTTGTGTAAGACGTTGACAATGGAAAGCTTAACGTTACCGTAATAGATTAAAGAAAAGAAAAACGCCACGATCTCTATCGTCGACGTCCTACACAAACAGGGGTTAAATGTTATTTTTCAGGCTCACAATTTTTTGAGTTGGTAACACTGGTTTATTTGACAACCGATGAAGTGTTAAATAATTCATAAGTTTAAAAAGTTAATTTATTACAAATTTACGTTTAGATATACACATACTTTTTTCTGTTTATACCGCGCTTTTTGTGCTAGGCTAAGAAGTTTCCGAACCGCCCTCGTCACTTACATGCACTTACTCATCATCGTCGTAAAAATAGTCAGAAAAAAAATTCTACCAGGGATGAGCTTATCTAAAAATTTATGCCAGTATACAGTATATGTATTTATGTAGTACTTTTACTGCTTTATATAAAAATATATGAAATCAACAAATCACCAACTGGACCTTAAAATCTCTTCACTACATATTTGCTCCTCACTGCTTTTGTTTTCAAATAATTTTCTTTTTTTAGGACATCATGTCTATGGTTACCAAAAAGCATGTATGTATGGATTTGTTATAATTTTCAATTTTGGCCTGATTTTCTATAACATTTTAATACTAAACATACAAATATATATATGTATATATATATACATAAGTACAAATATAAAAAAAAATTTATTTTTATTTTATTCTATTTTTTATTGAATGAATTTGCTTACAATCATTTGAATGTTGGTTAAACCGTGACAAAAGTCGTAGAACTAATTTAAAATGAAGGTATTGATCAAACATTTCTTTACCTCAATTGTTGCTTGCCAATGTCTGTTGTAATTAGCTAATTTGATGGTGCAGGGGTTTGGGGCTTTACAAAAAGATTAATAGTTCAGATAGAAAAATTTTTCAAAAAGGCAGAGTTTTAACAAGAGGGGCGGGGTAATGATTTTCTATAATTATATAAAATTTTAATCAGAAATAATTTCTTAAACGGGCTTAAGGTCAGAATGAAATATTAATAAATTCAGTAAAGTGCAACTAAGACTCGCTCACGAAGGGTTCCGTACGGACACTAGATATGTAATACTATACGAACTTTACCCTATATAATATTATGACATTTTCTTTTCTGAAAAAAATGTGCAATTAACTTTTTATTAAAAAAAATACCATTTAGCGTTCGTTTAAAGAAACAATTTAAGCTTGCTTTCTAATAAATTGTATACATCAGAAAATCATTTCATTGAAAAGTATTATAAGTGTAACATATTTTTCCAGAAAAGAAAATGCCATTAGTTTGGTAATTTTTTTCGTTTTCGGGATTTTTTCGGTTTTGAGCGTTTTGTTAATATGGCGTTTTTTTAGTTTTTGGCGTTTTTTCCGTTTTGGGGGGTTTTTTTTGGTTATGGCGATTTGTTTCAGTTTTGGCGCTTTTTTCTCATTTTGGTGACTTTTTTCAGGTTTTGGCGTTTTTTTTTTTCATTTTGGCGTTTTTTTCAATTTGGTGAGTTTTGGCGCTTTTTTCTCATTTTGGCGACTTTTTTCAGGTTTTGGCGTTTTTTTTTCATTTTTGGCGATTTTTTTCATTTTGGTGATTTTTGTTTTTCATTTAGGAGACTTTTTTCATTTAGGCGATTTTTTTTCATTTTGGCGAACTTTTTTCCTTTTTGGCGGGTTTTTTCATTATGGCGATTTTTCCGCTTTTTGGCGATTTTTTTAAGTTTTAGAATTTTTTTATTTGGCGCTTTTTTCGTTTGGCGATTTTATAACTTTGGGATTTTTTACTTTTACCGTTTTTGAAAATTACATTAACTGATAAAACACCCTTTAATTTTAAGTTTTTTAATTTTAGTGTTAACTGTTGTAGTGTGTATAAAAATACATTAACTTTTTTCAAGTGTCTATATATGTATATACAAAATTGTATGTACATATGTATATAACATGGTATTTTAAAAATTTTCGTTGCTTATTTTGGAATGCCCTTTAATTTTTAGCTCTCATCTATTTGTGGTAGCTCTTACGGCTCTCGAGAAATTTGACAGACAGACGGACAGCGTAGCGAAAACAATAGGGTTCATTTTCACCTTTGGTGTACGGAACCCTAAGAAAAGAGCAGAAAAATTAAACTAGACTTTAGCTGGAGGAAATGTCAAAATTTTTCTGTGCCACCAAGCACTTCATCGGCAGCCATGTCTATATACTTGGGCACAGATTGTTTGTTAACATGTTTAAGATTAATTTTTAATGAAATGGAATACGAGAAATGCTAATATTGCGTGTAAAATTATTTATTTATGTGTGTAAGTACAACTAATCATCTTCTGTTTTTTTTTCTTTTGCTTTCACTGTTTGTTGAAGTTGGTTTTAAAGTGAAAACCATTATTTATTAAAGATATGTCAGTGTGAAAACATTAGGTTTGTTCATTCACTAAAAATTTGTTAGGAATTTGTAATAATTGTTACTAGAAAGCGTTCATTATAACTGAAAAAATTTTGCAAGATGAGAGCATCAAAAGAAAGAAAAAAAAAATAGAGAGACCAAAAATTTCTTACAAATTATTACTAGTAAAATTTTTACTTTCAAGAATTTTCTAAACAGCTGTTCTGTGTCTTGTTTTCAAATTAATTATTTGAAAAATATCTGACTAACGTCCTTTTTCACAATGTATGGTTAAGTGTTAACGTGAACTTTAACTGACAGTTCTTCATACAAAACTTGCAGTTAAAGTCACGGTTATCTTTTCACCATACATTGTGAAAAGGTACGTAAGTCAAATAAATTTAATGCTAAGATAATTTTGTTTGCTTATCATATCTGATCAGAGATGGAAAGTTGCATTCTTGTATTTGTTAATAGAATAGAATTAGACAATAATGATAAATGCATAAAAATAGTAATAAGTACATGAAACTGTGTAAAGTATTTCATATTAAATGTCAATTTCTAAAAAAAATTGCAATTTAAAATGTTATCAAATAAAATGCATCAGAAAAAGTACAATTGTATTGTGATTTCCATCCATGGTTCTGATATTAATAAAATTTTCTTGCAAGCTTTTACAAGTAAAGCGTTCATTTGCTTTTTCATATTTAGGAGAGTAATTTTGTAAATGTCTGCCTTACTCTCTCGTTGCTAGTTTCTGCTGGGAAAGTCAATGAACAGACCTATTTTTTAGAAATAAGGCTGTTAAATAATAACTTAATTTTAATTGCTATTTTCGAACTTTTTTGTTTCTTTATTTATGATTTGATTAGGCTAAAGTTCGTATCGCTCTCTAAACCAAATTACATGTGATAATTATTACCAAACAAATAACATGAAAGTTAATTGTAAATATATTGACAAACAGTAGCAGAACGGAACAACTAACTGTTTTTGATGGTTGCAGCAGCTGCGGCTTTTCAGTGGTAATGCAATAAGTGAATTGTTTTGATTCAACATGATTCATTCATGATTTTTGTTTCTTTAGAGATGGTTGAATTGAGCTTTAAGCTTTAAGTAAATTGTAATACGATTAATTAAAACAATTCACATATTCTATTTGCACTGAAAAGCTGACACCACACACAGTGGATCAAACTCAAAGAACTCTGATTATTAAGGAGCAGTGACCTTCGAATACAGCTAGTTGTTCCGTTCTACTGAGTGTTTGTCAGAATATTTACAATTAACTTTGGTGTTATTTGTTCATTAATAAATTGCCTTACATTGCCTTACATTGTTAATTAATAAATTGCCTTACAGAGCAGAAATATGTAAATGTGTACGAAAGGCACTGTAAATAGCAAAATTTCACTTTTAATAATCCCTGCTTTTTTACTACTCCACTGGCTTTTTCAAAACTTTATTTGCTGTTAGTGCTGTTCCCTACCACAAAAATAGAAGCAGTAAAACGAAAATTATGTTACGGAATGTTCTTATTATTTTTGAACACACATGGAAATAGTACAACCTGGTACAAAAGCCATTAAAATGCAAAAGCTACAAGAAAAATAAGAAGCTAAAGCCCTTCGATATAAAGTTGTTAACACAAAAACACACCTCCTTGCACTACTAAAATCAAAATATCATATATAAAATACTATAACAACAGAAACAACAATGCACACACACACACACACACACACACACACACACACGCACACACACGCATACAACAAGTCTATAAAAGCCTTGACATAAACCTGACAACATTTCAGTTGAACGTTAAAAGTGAAGAAACGTATTCTCGGCTTCGAGTTAACCACAAAAGCAAACAACTAAATAAAATAAACTTTTGGGAGGCGGTTGCACAAAAAAAGGGAGTTAGAGGAGGCATTACAAAACAATAACAACAATACAGAAGCAAAGTTTTATTTATTTTAAAGTTGTGAAAACATTTAAAAATAATTGCATACAATTGGTAATGGAAGTGCTGAAGAATTTGCCAACACAATAACGGAAGGAAGGAAGTGTTGAGTTTGCATTAAGCTGCTTCCTTCCGTCTCTACTGGTTGTTGTTGTTTTTTTTTTCTTTTTCCTTTTTTGTCTTGCTTGCAGTTGCGTTTAGAAAACCACAAATTGGCTGGCTTTACAATTAAAATAACGCCTGCAATTGCTAAAATATAATAACAGCATAACAAACTAATTTAAAGTGAACCTTTTTAGCCGCAAAGTGGTTTAACACAACTTGGCATTTTTGCGTTTTATTTGAATTTGATTTCTTGCTCTTTAAGTTGGTCGGTCGGTCGGTGGCGTGTAAAATGAAAAGTGAACACTATTTGTCGGGTATTTTAAGCCATTTGCAAGCGAACGTTCAAGGCGGTTTAAGCTTAACGGATGCACGAAACATATTTAACGGCCATAACGATTCTTTGTTAAACGCTGATCAGCAGTGGAAGCAGAAATCCTCGCGTTATAATTCCTTTGGCAATTCAGATAAGGAGAGTGTTTGCAGTGCCAGTACAGTGCGTCCAAGAAGGATAAAAACGAGGCAAGATATTTAAAATATTTTATGAAAATAGGTTAAAAAAAAATCAATTAAAATTTTATAACAAACATAAGATAATGATTTTTTTGATATTCCTTAAAAAATTTATGGATGATGGGTTTGCAATTTTCGTTGGCAAAATTGTAGTAAATGTGTTAAAGTGGCCAAAATAAAAAATATAGTTTATTATTTTGTTTTCTTAAAAAAGGATTTCTGAAGGACATTTTTTTTTTGTTACAGTTAATTCAAAGGATGTGTGGTGATATTCTGAAACACTAGACTCATAAAAATACAAGCAAGAATTTTTTTAAAATAAATTCCTTGTTCCAATGTAATAAGCAGGGCTCGGATTTTTCATTCAACTAAAAATTTATTTTAAGTGTTTCACAAATGCAACCTACGAGGCAGGCACAAAAATAATTTAATGGAAATATTTTTAAAATTTTTGTTATTATTTAAAACAAATAGAACATAAGGAAATAAACATAAAAATGCAGGTAATAAAACTTATGCCCTAATTCTGTTCGCCGAATGTATCGTCTTGTCTATGGACGAAAAAAAAGAAGCAGTTGCGATTCCTTAAAATAATTATTATTTATTGTCTATGCTAGAAGGTTCGTGTATTTGCTTTATGATATTGTTCCAAACATTATATCCAACACATATTTTTTCATATATTTTTCTATTTTTTGCATAATACTTTAATTGAATTTTTAAGTTATAAAAACATGGCAATAATATTTTTATTTTTCAGTGGTTATCAAAGACAACAACCATTTTTGAAGAAAATAGTTTAGTGAATTCAAAAACAAGAACTCAAAAGTATTTTCAAACAAAAACTTCCTAATGCCCTAATTCTGTTCGACGAATGTATCGTCTTGTCTATGGACGAACAAAAGAAGCAGTTGCGATTCTTTAAAACGATTTTTATTTATTGTCTATGCTAGAAGGTTCGTGTATTTGCTTTAAGATTTTGTTCCAAACATTATATCTAATACATATTTTTTCATATATTTTACAAACAATTGTATAATAATTTAAGTGATTTTTTATGTTTTAAAAACATGGTAATAATATTTATATTTTTCATTATCAAAGACAAAAACCATTTTTGAAGAAAATAATTTATAGGGCATTTACATCAGCATAAAATCTAGGATATTTTGATTAAAATCTTAATGAAAATCTATACCGTTTACACCAGCTTTTTTTTGACATTTATGAAAATTTTTTTTTATAAAAAACAAAACCCATCAACTGAATTGTTTCCAAAACTACAACTAAACAACTGAATTGTAGCCAATTCAAGCACTTTTTTAAGAAGGCCGTAGCTAATTCACCCACCTTTTCTCTACAGGGTAGTAAAGAATAAATAAAAACATTAGATTTGTATTAGATTTCCTACAAATCTACTGAAAAATTAGATTTCGTTTTGTATGGGAAATCGGGAAAAAAGCAGCTTGATTTAGCTGGAAATCTCAAAAGTACTCGATTTCGAGACAGTGTAAATGCACTATTAGAGACTTCAAAGACAAGAACTAAGAAGTATTTTCAAACAAAAGCGCCCTAAATCTTCTTACTGAATTAGGACATTAAAAACGATTTCAAACAAAAATATGAAAATTTTTCCCTCGAAAAAATGCATGCTAAAGCAGCTCGTGTTTACGAATGTATAAATTTTTTTTATATTTTGAAAAGTAAATCGAACTCTGTTAGGACGCAAAAAGGTATTGTACATTAAAAAATAAGTTATTTCAATGATGATATTTCTATTGAATTTTCACAGTGGTATGATACCAGTACTTTCACTTAAAAAATATTGCTTGAAGATGGAAAAAGGTCAGCTCATTTTTTATAGAGTTCAATTATAATTTTTCATGATTGTTTTGGAAATGATGATGGTTAAATCTGCTAGAATATTCGTTTATTGCCAAAATATGTAAAATAATTCACTTACCACCAAAATATGCAAAAATATGCAAAAATGTGCAAAAATATGCAAATTGATGCCAAATTACTTAAAAATTTAATAATTCCGATAGGCCATTAAAGGTCACTCACTACCTTTTTATTGATCACCAATAAGATAAAAACATGGAATGAAAGTCCAAGCCTGCTAACAGAACTATAAATTTTGTCATTTAAAACATCATGCCATTATGTTTTCATTTCTCGCCCATGAACTAAAAAGTTGTTGAACTAAATTGTAGTGTGTAAGCCGAGTCTAAGGGATGAAAGTAAAGGAAACAAGTAAGAGTGTTATATTAGGCTGTGCCAAATTTTATATATCCTTCATCAACTTATGTAAGGAATATACTCGTATGTATAAATACATACATTCACAAATACAAAATTTTTTGTTTTGTGAGAAAAAAGGGTTCATTTATTTTTGGCTCTATTGCATTTATTATTGCCCAACTGATTTTAAAAATCGCCTAAGGTTGCCAAAATCATATTTATGTAATATTTATTGTAATTTATTAGATAATTAATTTTTTTTTTGCACAATACTTTTTCTAACATAAATTTCTATAAAATAATTGTAAACAAATTTAGCAGAAAATCGCCAAAAAATTATTTCTTGTTAATATTTATCCACCAAGTTCAAAATGCATTTATTACTAGAAATTAATATATGAAAAACTATCACAATCCAATTGTTTCAATTTATTGCAGACGAGTTTTGCCAGGATTTATTTTTGAAACTACTTCTTGAACAAACTAATTTTCTTGAATTACAAACAGTTTGAATTTTTACTGGCAGTTTATTATGGTTTTTACAAAAACTAACAAAAGCTATGGCAGGGATGGAAAAGTCAATGTGTACACATATTTGTTGGTAACATAAGATGTTCAAAAAAATTTTAGTATTGTACTTATATAAACATATATCATTAACTACACTGCAAAATATGCATATACGAACTGCAATTCGAATCAACTGACACCACACACAGTGGAACAAATACACGAACCCTGATGATGACGTTTTGGTGGCCTTCAAAAACAGCTAGTTGTTCCGTTCTGCTAGTGTTTATCAGAATATTTACAATTGATTTTCGTATTATTTGTTCCTTACAAATTATCTCATATACATAATTTGTCTTACAGAGTCATACCAGCTTTTTAGCCTAACCAAATGATAAATATATAGAAAAAATTTTTTGTTTTAGCTTTAGTTAGTTACTTGTATGTACCAAAAAAAAGTTTCAATATTCCAGCCCTCGAACTGCCTCTGGAATTTTGCTGATTTTTAATACCAATCTATTTATGATAAATTCTGACACGTAAGTTCCAGATTGATCTCACGTGCAGACAAACGGACAGAGCTTATTCGACTTCCCGGACCCAGAATATAGCGCACACGTAATCGTAAACAGTCACAACTCAAAACCACTTTACTCTAACAACCGCAAAAATTTCTTTTGCAATAAATTCTTCTTGAGGAATGTAAAATACTCTTATGCATGTTTTTATATTGCGTACTTGCGTCATTTTTCCAAAACGAAATCTAATTTTTCAGTAGATTTGTAGGAAATCTAATAAAACTCTAATATTTTTTTTTTATTCTTTACTACCCTGTACAACAAAAGGTGGGTGAATTAGCTAAGGTCTGCTTAAAAAGGTGCGTGAATTGGCTACAATGCAGTTGTTTGGTTGTAGTTTTGGAAACAAATCAGTTGATGGGTTTTGTTTTGGATAAAAAATATATTGATAGATGTCAAAAAAAATCTGGTGTAAGCGGTATAGATTTTCATAAAGATTTTAATCAAAATATGCTAGATTTTGTGCTGATGTAAATGCCCGATTATGTCAAAATCTAGCACTTACGAGATTTCGAGCTAAATCTAGCTGCTTTGTACTAGATTTGCCATACAAAACAAAATCTAGCTTATGAGTAGATTTGTAGGAAATCTACATAAAATCTAATATTTTTATTTTATTTTCACTATCCTGTATATAATATTTATATAAAAGATGATTGAATTAGCTACGATCTGCTTGAAAAGGTGTGTGAATTGGCTACATTGCAATTGTTTGCTTGTAGTTTCGGAAATTTTTCACTTAATGGATTTTGTTTTTGCTAAAGAAGTCTTTATAAATGTCAAACAAAAACTTGGTGTAAACGGTGTAGATTTTCATAAGGATTTCAATTAAAATCTCCTAGATTTTGTGCAGATGTAAATGAAAATAATTTATTCTTCAAAAATGTTTGTTGTCTTTGATAATGAAAAATAAAAATATTAGTGCCATATTTTTTCAAACATAAAAATTAAATTAATATATTATACAATAGTTTGAAAAATATATGAAAAAATGTTTGAAATAAAATTATAAAGCAAATACACGAACCTTCTAGCATAGACAATTAATAATAATTGTTTCAAAGAATCACAACTGCGGCTTTTTTTTTTTGTCCATAGACAAGACTATACAATCGTCGAACATCATTAGGACATTAGTGTGTGATATATTCGTTATGAATATTGCATACAAATATTGTCCAATTTGTAAACGAATTTACAAAAAGAGTTTAAGGGCTTAAATATTTTTTTTCTTGACTAAGCATATCTACGAGTAGATGTATTTCTTTAGAAAGCACAATTAAAAAAGCAATACAAAAATAAATAATTGAGAATTTAAGAACTATTGATGATTTGTTATTACGCAGCAACGAAATGTATCTAGACGGGCTTAACCAACAACAAACAAACTTTTTAAATTCGTATTCATTTTTTCAGGCCTTAAATAACACTAACACTTAATTTTATTATTAAACTAGCCTGCTGTTACTATTGAACGTTTAATTGGTATTTCAAGTGCTGACACCTGTACATTTCAGCTAGGATTAGATGAATATGAAATTCTTAAAAAAAAAACTACTCGTAAGCGCTACAGACATGTTAATTATTTGATAACTTTGCCATGATTGTAAATTTCTTAACTCTATTCACCAATAAACTAAAGCAGCATTAAGAAATTTGTAAGAGCATACATGTACTTTATTTGCTAAAACTCACCCCCTCTCTAAATGCGGTACATTCGCTGCTCTTTTAATCGCACCCCTAAACAAACCACCACAACTGTTCCGACACACACACACACACACACACACACACACACACACACACACCAGACACTGCAAAACACTTGGGTAAATGCGGCCAGTACTTATTTTGCCATGTGGGGTTGGGTTGGGTTGGGTTGGCTTGGCTGATAAGAAAATTTATTTATTTTGTGTATTTTTATTTTGTGTGACCAATTTATTGGTTGCCAAAGTAACACGAACCTGACCAACAAACAGCAAACACTTGTCAGTCAGAGGAAAACCCACTATTTAGTTAGAATTAAGCAAAGAATGTTTATAGAACAAAGAAAAAGAAAACGACGGCTAAAATATGTTTAAGAAACTGAGCAAATATAAAACATATTAAATTGTCCACAGAAATATTTTTACAAGACCCAGCCGAGGAGGTGTTCAAAAGAAGCCTAAAGTTATGGATTATACAAATTATGCCTACAATGAGGCGGTGGGTAGACTTAAAATGATGTTGGCCGATTCATATGCAGCGCCCAAGGCCTGCACCACCTCCTCCTACTTGAGAACTTTCAATGATGATTCAGCCGACAATTACTCAGACAATATGTCGGTAAGTTTTCTTTGGAATATACATACATACATACATGTGTACTTATTATAGTTTTATTTTTAATTTTTTAATTTTAAATTAAAGGTCATAGATCGGCCAGTGTTTGCGGACATTTCCAAATATTTATCACCCAGCCAAAAGTCGCGCTTGGCTGGTGGCGCCAGTTACCGGCCCAAGAAATCATTAAGCGGCTTCTCAGCTTCCAAAGAGAATTTAACTTCTCCGGCCAGACAATATCAGGCCACAGTTCTGCCAACTAATGTGGCCAACACAGCAGCAGCTGTAGACTATTATGCCACTGCGCCCAAAGTGGCAGCAGTGCCGGCCACAGACAGTGTTCAAGCGCCAGTAGAAATTTTCAGTTTCATTGAAAAACAAGAAGACTACATTGAGCAACTGGAAAAGGAATCCAAATATTGTCGCAATGAATTGTCCAGTCTGTTGGGCAAAGTAAAAGATGTCATCAACGAAAATGAACAATTGACTGAACATGCCCGCAGTGAATTAAGTAATTTGGGAAAAATTGAAAAAATTACCACCACCAGTCCCTCCTCCGACAGCGATGAGATTTTATATGGCAGCAAAAAACCCTCAACGCCCCGCAAAAAGGAAGTCAAGAGCCCACGTTATAGCTCAGCGCCCAATATAGTGTATGAGGCGCGTATTAGTGAATTGGAGGCCGAGCTAATGCAGGCCAATATCGATTTGAAACGTGTTAAGATTGAAAATGAGGATTTAAAAAAGAAATTGGCTCGCTGTGATGCCACAACTCCCACAAACTCTGCTCTCAATTGTGACTCCCATCGCAAGCAAATTGAATTATTGCAAAAAGATAAAAATGCCTTGGAGGAAACCATAAGGCAATTACATAAGTCCTTAGACGAAGCCAAGTCCCAACAGTACACTCAATCCTCCAAACGTTATATTAACGATCTGGTGCAAATGGAAAGATCGCAGGCGGAACTGGAAGTGCGCCATCTCAGAGATGAGCTCGATCGCCAGCATGAGCGTGTTAGAGAATTGCAACACGAAATGTCTAGACGCTTGGCCGACGAACGAGCCAATGCCGAGCGGCGTTACAATAATCAAGTTGATCAATTGGGTGGAGATCTTAGTTCGCAATGGGAACAAGTGGCCAAGCTGCAGTTGGAGTTGGAAAGACAAAAGCGCTATGAGAGTGATTTGAAACGCGACCTGGCCAATCGCAATTCACAAATAGAAGAGCTGAAAATGGAATTGAGAGCAAATCGTTCTACATTTTTGGCCGACATGGCCCAAGTGAATGCCGAAAAGCAGTCGCTGGAGCAAGAAATTACTGCTTTGCGTTTGCAACTGGATCGTGCCTCGCGGGAGAATAAAACTGAGGCCGCTCGCCTAAATGCTGAAATCAATTCGTTGAGACAGCGTTCAGACAGAGCTGATGCCGATTTGTTGCATTCGAAGCGTGAGGTTTTGCGTTTGAATGATGAAATTGCCAATTTGGAAAAAGAGGTCAGTTGTTCATCTAAAAGAATTTATATGTACAAACTTTAAAAGATGATAATATTTAATATTTAATTTAATTAATTAATTGTAGTTGGCCTATGGAGAACTTAAAAATGAAATACGACCTACCAAAAAGGATTTGGATAAACGCATTACCGAAATTCAAGAGAAGCATGGTAAGTTGACGGTTACTTACTTTTTTATTTTTAAAGGCACTTGCAATAGTATTTATTTGCTATTGTGGAAAGTTTCACTGACTCACGGCACCTTTGCAAATGCACGTTATTATAGAAATTTTTTCACAAATAGAATTACAATGAAAAATTAAAAATCTGCACTTTAGTTTATGACAATCTTTAGAACCTGCACTTGAATGTTTCGAATTTTTTTCCAACACCAAACACAGCACCATGTCACCAAAAATAAGACTTAAATCTTTATAATTAAGTTATATAATCAGAAAAATTTTAATTTTGGTAGGAAAACTCGAAAGTTTTGAAGAGGTTAATGTATTATCTGAAACTGCAATATATTTTTATTAGTCTGTTAAGCTTTTTGTCAATTTGAAAAAATAATTTTATTCAAAGTTCTTCCACTTGAAAACATGATATCGCTACAGGACGTATCAAGGCGGGGCAAGATTAGTCAGCACAAGACAAGACATGATAAAACAAATAAGAAAAAGACAAGACAAGAGAAGACAAGACAAGAAAGGACAAGACAAGACAAGACAAGACAAGACAAGACAAGACAAGAGAAGACAAGACAAGACAAGACAATACAAGACAAGACAAGACAAGGCAAGACAAGACAAGACAAGACAAGACAAGACAAGACAAGACAAGACAAGACAAGACAAGACAACACAAGACAAGATAAGACCAGACAAGGTAAGACCAGACAAGACAAGACAAGACAAGAAAGGACAAGACAAGACAAGACAAGACAAGACAAGACAAGATAAGACAAGACAAGATTAGACAAGACAAGACAAGACAAGAAAGGACAAGACAAGACAATACAAGACAGGACAAGGCAAGACAAGGTAAGACAAATAAAAAGATAAGATAACACAAGACAAGATAAGATGAGGCAAGTAAAGACAAGACAAAACAAGACAAGATAGCACCAGACTAAATAAGACAAGGGAAATCTAGACAAGACAAGACAAGATAAATCAACACATAAAATGACAAATCAAGACACGGCAAGATATCATAACACAAGAAAATATAATACATCGAAGATCAATACAACACAAGACAAACTAAGGCAAGGGAAATCAAGACAGGAGAAGGCAAGATAAATCAAAGAAAATGAAAAAGGTAAAAGAGAAGAAAATATTAAGTAGAAAAAGAAGAAGAAAAGAGATAACAACAACAGAACACAGAAAAAAAGTTTTTGCGATGAAAAAAAATTAAATTAAAACTTTTATTGAGCCAATTAAATTTTTGATTCAATTAAATTTTTAAGTAAAAGTTTGATTGAATCAATTACATTTTTAATGGAATTTGGTTTTTTTTAAATAAACGTGTCTATTGTAGAAAGTTTTTTTCCTCTGAAGAGAAAATAAACGAAGAAGACAAGAGTAGAATTATACGGGAGAAAGTTGAAGCAGCAAAAGTAAGACCCCTTTTAGACACGCAAAGTTTACTTTGCAAAGTCTTAATTTAGCTGGGTGAAAGACAGAGGGAGAAACACTTTCTCTTTCTGTATTTCTCCCAGCTGAATTAAGACTTTGAAAAGTAAGCTTTGCGTGTCTAAAAGGGTTCTAAGTTATTTGCCGAATAAGTTTCATGCGTGGGCGAAGACTATGATAAATCAATCTGCTAAGACTTTGTCAAGTTTTAAATATCGGTGACCAACGAACTGAAGGTATTAGATTCTAAGTATAGGAAAGATAAATAGAAGGTTGTCCAACGTTTTCATCTAATCCTTAAAAGGCTGAATGACTGCCTGCGGTAATCCAGTCTTTTCGTGTAAGATCATAATCTGAGTATCGAAGGCTCGTAGCCACTCTGTTTCAAAATTGTATTTCGCCAGTGAGATATATATATAATTTCGAAGGCCAAACAAGGAAAAATACGCATATGGATAGTTTTAACAATTTTAATGGCCAACCATGTTTTATAATATATAAGTCTAACAAACACCTAAACAATTTTTCTTTATTTCAACACTGTATTATAATTCTTCACATTTGCACAGCTTAAAATTTTAATATTGGCACCAAAACTGTGGGTAAGCTATTGATTTGTGTTCCTGTGTTCTAAATGTAATTTAAAAATTATTCTTCTAACACAAATATTACAATTGGTTTGCTTGCAAGATAAATTTCAATTAAAAAAAATATACTCAAGAAAATAAATCAATAGTTTATCCATGAGTTGTAGTAGATTCTATGATATGCGATTTCCAAAGTCACTTGCAGCTGAAGAAAAAAGATAATAATAAGCATTTTCTTAAATTTAATTCTAGCTGAGACTGTTAATGAACTAGAAGAAATGATACAAAGTCAAAAGCAACTCATGGATAAATTAACCAATGAATGCAAAATACTGACAAGCAAATTAGAAGACACAACCATTAAACACAAGTAAATATAAATTAATTTTAGTATACGAGTAGAAATCAAAATTAAAAAGCAAAATATTTGTATAATATCCGGTACAGCACAGGAACACAGGTTACAATCAAATCATTCCAATATTTCTTCTGCTCTCCCTAAGAAACTCATATTATTTGTAATATTACATATATTTTTTTTTAATTTTTTTTTTATTGCTAAATCATTTTATTTAATTGTGTTATAAACAACAATCATGATTTATCATGTAAATACACTTTCAAAAATATTGTACAAAAACAAAAAAAAAGAAAAAGAAAACTCCATTTTTGGTTTAACATGATGTCATTGTGAATTTTTTGTGCTGCCATTTGAACCAACAAAACGTCAAGAAACCATCGAGATACAACAACAAACTTTGGAGCTGGAGAGTGCCAATGCAATGGGAGATTTAGCAACTCAAGAAACCTCAAAAGACAGCGATGCTGTAGTGGCTGTACAAAAGACTCCCTTAGCGGAGTCACAAACCACAGATACAATTACAACTCTGGCTATAGAAGAGATACCAAAAGTACTGGAGATAGAACAGCAGCAACAATTGAGAGAAAACGCAAACGTGTACACTTCTCGTTTTGATGATGAAAGTATTTGGGCGAATATTTCACGCAGCACTGAACGTTTGGACACGGAATGGGCGAAAATGCCACCCTTACCCGATTTCGAAACCACCGCAATACGTAGCAAAGCAAAATGCCACTGCCATTTATATAAAAATTCCCGTTCAAAGGAAAGCGGTACCGCCACTGCATACCATTTCACTGATATGACAAAATATGGCAAAAGCTTAACAAAAAATTCAACAAACACTAACAGAACCACCGCTACCACCACCACCATACCACAACCTTTGAAAGCAACAACAGCTGATTGCCATCTATTCCATCATGATCATAAACATAACCTCACTCTAGATCTTAAGCACTCCTTAACGAATATTAAGGATAGTAAAAGTAAAAACATTTCTGTAGATAACACAAACCAAGTAGAGACCACTAACACTCTTGGCACCTGCAGTAGTAACAGTTTTACAACTTCTCCCACCAGCACCTACGAAAGAAGCTTTTGTAGATCGAAATATAGAAAATCGCCGCGTTTGGCTTGTCCCACACGCAGCAGATGCTATTCGCAAGATCGTTTAATGGATTATAGAAAAACAGAGCCGTTGACTTGGTTGCAACAGCATCTTGTTTTAAAACAAACTATTAAAACGTGCCACCAATTACCCACATCAGCAACGACTTGCGAAAAATTGACACATCCCTGCCATAGACTGGCAACACCTGATGCAATTTGTTGCCAGACTCAGCGCCTAATGCGAGCCTGTTGTAACAACAAAGAGTGTCTGGTAGAACCAGAAAATTTAACCAATGCCAAACACGAGAGAGATGAAAGCAGCACTACCCCAGCGAACAAAGAGCAAAAGCTTAAGAAACCGAAACCCATTAAGGTCGACATAAATGTCAGACTAGTGCCAAAGTCTACAAAACAAGAGAAAACAGTTGCAAAGACTCAACTAGAACAGACAACAGAACCGCTTGCAGCAAATGGAGTAGAAATGGAGCAAAATATCGACGCAGTTGGGACAGAGTCTCAAGTAGACCTTGCTACAGTAGACAATCAAGAAATAACTACACAATTTTAAAATATTTTGGGGGTTAATATTATTCAATTTCTTTTGTAAATTAATGAATTTAACACTTTGCACAAATTTACTTATTTTTTTGGTTGGATTTTGGTTTTCGGTTTTATTTTGTGGCTTCCAAGCAGGCATCCACAAAGTATCGCACACAGTTGCTTGTAATACGAGTAATAGAGCTGGTTCGAACTCGTGCATTCATTCAGTGGTTTATTTTAGACACAAACCTATGATCGAACCCATTTAAATTATACGAGTTTGTGCATAGCTTCGAATCTAAAGCGACCTGCTGAAAGAGTTCGACCCAAATATACTCAAAAGTAGTAAGTCCTAATTTACACTAAGCAAGTCTTATTGCTAAGCTGATTAGTTTTTTAGGAGAGAGAGAGAGGGAGACGAGGGGAAAAGAAACGTCACTCTCTGTTCCCCTCGTCTCTCTCTACAACAAACTAAACAGCTTAGCAATAAGACTTGCTTAGTGTAAATTAAGACTAAGAAAGGTGTTTCGAACTCATTCAGTCGATCCTTTAAGACACAAGCCTTTGATCAAATTCAGTTCGACTTTTGTAGAGCTGGTGCAGTAATACATTTTTGACACAAACTTAAAATCCAACCCGTGTAATTTAAGTGAGTTTGATCATCGGTTTATGTCAAAAAGCACTAGTGAACGAGTTCGACCCAAGTCTAAACCCATATAATTTAAGAGATCTTGAGATAAAATCTAGACTTGCATCGAACTCTTTGGATACAAGCCGATGATCAAACACATATAATTTAAATGAGTTTGATTACAGGTTTGTATCTAAAATGAGCTACTGTAATTGTTCGATACAAGTCTAATAAAATCCATGTAATTTAAATGGGTTTGATCATAGGTTTGTTGCAAAAGCAACCGACTGAATGAGTTTGACCCAAGTCTACATATTTGACATGACTTGTATGTAGACTGGTATCCAACAGCTCTTTTTGAACTAGTTTGAGAGCGTTCGAATCAAAAGTTGTTTCAAACCCATTTAATTTACATTGACGCTTTTGTCCGAACTTGTGTCCAATAGCTCATTTTAGTACAAAAGAGCTGTAGGACACAACTCTACTTGTATGAAACTCTTTCAGCAGCTCATTTTGGACACAAACCTCTAATCAAATCCATTAAATTACATTTGATTATAGTTTTGTGTCTAAAATGAGCTACTGAGAGAGTTACAAGCCTGTTGCTGGCACAAACCTCATATCCAACCCATTTAATTTAGATGTGTTTGATGAACGTTTTCAACTCAAGTCTAAACACATATAATTAAAGAGAAATTGATCACAGGTTTGTGTCTAAAATGATAGACTAAACGAGTTCGAACCAGCGTTAGTATGACTACAAAACCGAAGGTAGTGGGTTCGAACCCAGTCTCCAACATTCATTAAATAACAATGCAACACATTTTTCTGAAGAGCCTTAGCGTCCATTTGTATAAGTTGTTGTAGGAAAGTCCAAGTTATGAAGGCATAGACACTGGTCACTAAACTACACGGCTTCAGCGGATACTAATCAATCCTAATGTAACACCAGAGTGCCCTCCTTTGTCGGTATTGTGTAGCATAATCATCGGCAAAGTAAAATACCAATGAAATGGCTACTAAGCACAGCTTTAAAAAAGATGATACGCGTAATTGACACCACAGGTGCTGCAACACTGCATTATAAAAAAAGCAGAGTTGTACAAGAGTGAAACTTTCTTCTATCTCTTCCTGCACCCTCCATTATTATCCCATTCCTAATGAAGGTAACACCTAGTAATAGTAGTAGGCATTTATTGCATAAGTGTTACTTCTCTTTAAAAAAAATTTTCACAGCCTCTTTAAAGCAACCATCTTCAAAACACCCCGCACTCTTTTCTGGATTTTACGAGTACGTACAAACTTCATTTAAAATTAAAAACGGGTGGATACCTGCTTCAAAGCCTGGTTATTTAAATGGGCTTGATCATGGTTGTGTATCTAAAATGGCCGACTGAACCTGCTCGATCCAAGCCTCATTACTCTTGAAAGTTCCGAATTTTCGCGATATATATTTAAATTTAATTGAACTAGAGTGCATTTTAATCGGGAAGGATTATTTCTCAATCGGGCTTAAGTTTAGTATTTTCAATTCCTTTAGAATGATATATTTTTATTAATTAATGTCGGTCTATGGTTGCTGATGAAGTGCATAAGTAGTGGCACAGAAAAATGCCAGTCATTTTTCTTCTTTTCTTTCTATAGGAGTTGAAAATAAGATTAGATTTCTGATTAGAATTCCGAATTTTATAATGTGAGGAGAGCTATATTTGCGTTTGATTAGTAGAGACTCAAACCATGTTCTAGAACATACATGCGTATGCCACTCATTTAATAGTTAATAGTCTACTTCCCACAAAGTCAATAAGATCTTAATATATTGTAATCAAAAAGCTGTGCAAATGAAGATATTTTTCAGTGATTTCAGCGTAAACTTGCACTAGAAAATCTTTCATTCTCTCGACATCCATTGTTCGAATTGTAAGTCAAGTAAAATCTGTACAAATTATGTTCTTTTGCATCAGAGAAACTAAGCAAATAAGAAAAACTTAAGATTTATTTGAAAAGTGTGTGAATGCAAATATGATAAAAAAAATTTTAGATGAGAAAAAGTGGAAGTTTTAAATTTTAAAAGCAACAACAGTGTTGCCGAACTTCATTTTCAGCTATGTCAGCAAGTTCAGAGATAATTTAATGTTTTTAAAATAAAGCAAAAGTTATATATCAAGAAACATGAAAAAATAATCTAATTCACATAGGAGTTAATTATTTGGAAATTTTCAGACTCTGGGTTCAAATTACAATTTTAACTGTGTTTCTATAAAAATTCCGATAGGTGCCGTAATTTGCTCCCTGGTTTTGAGGGCACCTATATTTTCCAATAGTTTTTTCTTATTTATATATTCTTGAAAACATGTTTATTTTCCTAAATTTTATGTAAATATTTAATTAAATTTTGATTAAGTTTTTATATATTTTTATATTTTATTTTAAAATGTTTTTTATTTTTATTATTCTTTAGTGGTGAAAAGCAAAATTTACGTGATATGAACTCAAAACTAATGGATCGTTTGAAACATATTTGGTCTAGTTACAAAGATCTAAATACTAAATTGCTTAACGCCAATAGTTTTGAGAGTTTTGTCAAGTCACCTGCAATAAATGATAAAGAAAGTGATCGGGAAGAGCATAATTCTACACAAAATATAATATATAAGCAACTGCAACAACAACAAAAGGTTTGTATATAAGAACTTGAAAATAATTAACAATATTTTCTTCTCTTTCTCTCGCTCTCTCTTTTTTCTCTTTTACGCTCTCTCTCTCTCTCTCTTTTATATTCCTCATGTTTGCTTTTTCTTTCTTCCTGTCTTTTTTGGGCTATTAAATCGAAAATATTAAATAAAATTACCAATAAAGGACGGAAATATCTTCGCTACAATCGAACGTTGAATATTTAACAAATCGCATGTTGAATAGCGATCGTCTTGGTAAATTAGATAATACAACAACATCTTACAATAGCTTACCATCAACAGGCAAAGGTAGTTACAATTTTTGTTTGTATTTGTTGCATAATAAAAAAAATAAAACACCTAAGATACAGCTTATTTCCTTAAAAGTTGTCCTGGGAGTATCCACAGTAATTCGAAATGAAAGGAAATACTTTCGAAATTCCAAAGCGTTTTATTTTCGTTTAGAAATACACAGCATACCTGCTGTATCTATTTTTTCAAAAGCCTTTAGTTTTTGTTTAGGCAATCCTTAAAGCTCCTAAACTATAACTAATTTTCCGAATAATGATCTCTAAATAATTTTAAGCTGTAATTTTTGTTGAGAGGTCTGATCAGGACTACGCTAAGCTAAAGTTATTTAACGACATTAAAAATTACAAACTTAAGCAGTCTTATGAATGAAACACAATTGTTTGCTTCAACTCTGGCAACATTCTTTTAAACCAGACGCTTTTTGTTCTAACTTCTATCACAAAACTTCGCCTTTCTTTGCTGCAAAGGCTTCATTTTGCTAGTCCATTAAGCACTATGATCACAGGAGGCTACAAATCAACACGACTACAAATGCTGCTGACTGCTGTCGTCGCACTGTCATCAGCTAGTTAATTACATTGACAACGACATCATCATTAAAACGTACTTATGTATATGATGTCAAAATATCATAAATTCAGTATAGTGCGACTTCAACTCGCACACGAAGGGTTCCGTAGGGACACTACATATTGAGCCATAACCGCTAAAAAAGGCAAATAATCGATTTTGGTAAAAAAAATTAAGTTCGAAAATTATGTCGCTTAAGCTTTTTTGGCGGTTACGGCACGATATGTCATACTATATGAACCTTACCTGATGTAGACAAGTTTTAAAATTTTTTTTTTGTTTGTCTTGGAGTTTTTTTAGTTTAAGCCTTAAACGAAAAGTTTTGCTGATTTTGTTTTAATTTTTGCCGATTAATTTAGACTAATATGTTTATTTTGGCGAGTTTTTTCGTTTTGGCGATTTTTCTTTGTTTTTGACGATTTTTCTTAGTTGTGGCACTTTTTTCAGTTTTGTCGCTTTTTTCGTTTTGGAAAATTTTTTTCGGCTTTCGGCGTTTTTTTAGTTTTGGAGCTTTTTTCGTTTTGGTGATTTTGTTTTTTGGGTTTTTCCGCTTCTTTTTATTTGTAGAGATTTTTTTTAATTATGGCGTTTTTTCGGTTTGACGATTTTAAGTTTTGGCTTTTTGTTTTTGTCTAAACGATTTTTTTAATTTTGAAATTTTTCAATTTTATCCTGTTTGAAAATTGCAAGAGTTTGCCTCTTAACTTTTGCCAACATACAGCAAAAAAATACTTTAACTTTGAAAATTTTACAAAAATATAAATTAGCTTAAGTTGGCGACAGCGACAAGAGTGGTCGTGTAGCCGGGTAGCTGTGATGGCGTCAAGATAATCGTTTTCACAGATTGTAGTCGGTAGCCTCCTGTGGCTTATGTGTTTAGTAATTAAAAACTTTCTTTCTCTCTCTGTCTCTCGTTAATTGCCTTCTTCTTCTTCTTCTCTCAGCCTCTCTCGACTACAAGCCGTCCACATTTGGCCCAAGCAACAACGATACCCCACGTTCACTCACAGATGGTTACAGCAACAACATCAAGACCAATCCCTACAGCTATGACTCTATACTGGGAAAGACTACAGCCGGTGACAGAAAAATTACAACAGCCTTACCCAACTCCACAACAGCCGCCTCCTATAATACAGACTACAAGTCCAAATATGAAACTGCCAAGGGAGCATACGACTACAAAGCAGCAACACATGACAACGATGACGAAAATATCAAAGACAACATTGGCGAAGGAGAGAAAAAGCAATACCAGCAGCACCAACAGCAGCAACAGCAGCAGCAGCAGTCGAGAGACCCAATTGCTGGAAATAGCAATACAAACACAAATGACACAACAGGCGACGACTATACGGCCTCCGGAGAAATACCCAATGTTACAGATTATAGCACAACCGATTATGGCGCCTATGAGGGATACGATCAGCAACAATACGACACCTCAGCCTATGATCCAAACTACGATCAGTCGCAATATGCAGGAGACCCCACGCAATACGATGCCACCGGCCAGGGCTATGACACCACAAACTATGACTACAGTGCCGCAGATTATGAAGCCTCTGCATATCAATACGACACTACGGGAGGACAGCCCAGCGAAATTAACTCAACCCTTGAGCCAGCTGCACCCCAAGCGCCCACAAAATCAGCTCCAGCAACAACAGCTGCAGTCGCAGCCACAACAGCCAGTGCAGCAGCCTCCAGCACTGCTAGAAATGGCTCAACAGAAAGCCCAACTCAACCGCGAAAGGGCAGTGGCCTTGTGGGGTCATCAACTGCAGTTGGAGGAGTCTCCAGCTCAAAATCCAATTTGCCACAACAGTCTTCCGCGCCAGCAGCCAAAAAGTAGTTGCGATCCCCAACTGGATCTGACCACAAATCTCAGCAGTGATTTAATAGATCCTTTTGATTTGGAATTTAGTATAAGTAGTCCAAGTTTAATGCGTTCCTTTGGTTCCGACACCTGCACTGAAATTGATGAGCAAGACGAGCTTTTCGCTGAATATCAAGCCAGCAGTGATTCGTTGACAGATAAAACTCTATCGCCGGCTCAAACTGCCATACGCAGACCAACCCCTCAAATTCCTGGAGAGTTGCATTAAATAGAAAAGGGTTTTGGTACGAGAACGTCTAGATAATTTATTTCTTTATCTATTTACACTTTATTAAAATATTAATTACATCTTGTACATTTATATTTTGTTTAGTAAATAAGTTTAAATTAATTAAATATTAAAAAATATATAAAATAACATTTACATATACATACATACGAGTACATAAATAATTAAAAGGAAAGCCTCATTGTTACGATTCCTACAGATAATAGGGCAAGCAGGCACATCAATCTTCCATTGAGGGATAGGCAGTGGCCAGGGTTTTCTTACCGTGCCAATCCCAGGCATGTGTTATAATAGTAAATTTCACATGGCCCAGCTGTATGGGACAGGGCTTACCCACACTTAAGAAGAAACATGTGGTGTATAAACTCAGTTCCAACTCGGGCGTGGTGCCCACTAAAAGTGTATTGTAGGCTTTGTTGATATGATGAAAATGAAAGCGTACGGCCGCCAGGTAGTGGGACTCCTGGAAAAATTGTTGAAGGATTTTTTTTTAATAATTTGTTTAATGCAATTATCTAGAATTACCTTTTCCAAGTCCAATTTAGTGATGTAACCTTTATAGTCCAAATTGCCCGATTTCTCTTGCTCATGGAAATACACCCAATTGTGCAGACCCAAGACACTGTGATCTCGTATTTCGGCCATGAACACATGTTCAAAACCCGAACTTCCTAAGCGCCCCTGCCCGCGCGAATACTGTATAAACCAGGTTTCTTTTAGCAGCTGCAATTGAGCCTCGTAGTTGTTGGTAACGACTCCTAAAATTTAAGTGGTCTTGATAAAAAAAAATCTTTAATTTTCCACACAGAAAAATTAAAAAAAAATGCTTTAAGTCATGATATGCTTTGGATCAATTAAAGAAACTAGATCCAAAATAAGCCAAATAATAAGGGGTGTTCGGTAACTCGCACGTTTTGAAATCGCATAATTTCTAGGAAAGAACTCAAATAAAAAGTCGATTTATTGCAGCTTTTTAGTTGGTTTTAGTGCTTTGGATGTTTAAGATATATTATTCGAATTTAACTTCGAATGCACTAAATCGTCCGATCAGTAGAACTCTGTTTTTCTATTTTGGAAATCCCAAGATTTCAAAACGCGCGGTTTGCAGAACACCCCCGAATAATTTCAGTGGTCAGAACTGCAGGGGTTTTCGCTTATTTTTAATTAAAATAATGACTAACACTAGAAATTAAAAATCCCTAATTTAATGGAAACCGAAACCAAAAACTGCCAAATAAAAAGCGCTTAAATGAAAAATATCATCAAAAATCAAATAAATCGCTAGAATGTAAAAAAAATATCGCAAAAAGCCGAAAAAATCTCCAAAACGAAAAAAGCGCACAAAATTAAAAAAAATCGCTAAAACTAAAAAATAAATAGAAAAAATTGCTAAAAATCGAAAAAACCGCAAAAAAAAAACACTTAAACTAAAAACAAAATAAAAGAAAAAAAGTCCCAAAAAAACGAAAAAAAAAACGCAAAAACAAAAAAAGCGTAAAAAACCCACCATATAGAAAAAATGCACCAAAACTAAAAAATCGCTTTAACAAAAAAAAACGCTACGATCGAAAGAATCGCCAAAACTAAAAAAAAGCACCAAAATTAAAATATCGCTAAACAAAACATAAAAAAAAACGAAAAAATTGGCAAAACGAAAAGTGCACTTAAGCTAAAAAAACACCAAAAATGGCTCGATTATGGATGGCAACCGAACTTCAGTTGACGAGTTAACTGGCCACAAAATATAAGTGCTTAAAAAAAAATCATTAAAAATAAAAAAAAATTAAAAATTTTAAAAACCCCAGAATATATTTAGAAAAAAAATGTGATATCTTCTAAGCGGCTGGAGCGTTTTTCTTAAACCATAGCAAGAACCTTCTCGGTCAAGCTATCTTTCAAACAGAAAAAACTAAATCAAAATCGGTTCAGTCGTTTGGTATGTACGTGGACTCGTACAGACACATAGATACACAGACTCACACTACAAACTATTTTTTTTTGTTCGGGGGTTAAAAAGTACTTCACACATTACTTATCATAAAAATTATTAGTTAAGTGGAATAAATTGCTAATGAAGAGAAGGAAATACAAAATGTTGAATCTATTAGAATTACCACATCTACTGTGAGTCAATGTTATTGTCTAAAATAAGTTTTAACAATCTCCTTTTAACTTTAAAGCATATTTTCTTTAAATATGCAAAGAAGAAACTCAAAAATAAAAACAATATAGCACTTAATTTTTAAATTTTCCACTTTTTTGCTTTAAAAATTATGCCAATATGCCAACTAAAATTATCAGCTGTTAGTTGCCGTCCGTGATATCATTTCGGAAATTAGCAACGCAACTAAAGTTCGGTTGCCATTCATAATTATAATCGGGCCATTAATCATGCTTTTAAAATACATACATACACATCTTTAACTCATTCTTTTTTTTTAAATCGAGTTTCTTGTATATTTCGAAATGTATCGAAAAATGCAAAAAATAAGATTTCAAAAAAATAACGAGTTACAGCCTTTTTATATTAAGGTAACGATATACATATATGTAAGTATCACCTACCTTTGAACTCCAAAAATTTCATAGTTTTTTTCATAATCTGTGTGTCCAAAACAGCCTTGAGAAAGTCCAACTCCTCTTGCTCTTTCTCGGGTGTAACAAGTTCAGCGGCATGCGTATCCAGTTCATAATTATCGAACAAACGACGCATTAATGCTATAGTTTTGACATCTTCCAAGGCCAGCAGATCTTCATTGACTTGAATGAAACTGAAAAATAAAGGAAAATAATATTGTTTTAATATTTCTGCATTAGCATTTCATCCCCACCTTCCCCCTTTATACGGGGAGATTTTGCCCAAGGGGTACACCCAGGGAAAAATAGCTTAAAATCTATAAAAACAATATTATAGATTAATAAGAAAACATTAACGAATGTCTAGTCATGTTGAAATTTCTTATTTCAATATCGAAAAATATTAATTTACAGTATTAATTTATTAATTTTATTTATTTTTAAGTATCTCACCATAAATTTTCTATTATATTGAAAATCATTGAATTAATGTGACGCGTTCGTATTTTTAAGCTGCAGCTTTTCCCTGAGTGTACTTTTGAATATAAAGATTGTACGGGTGTCATTAACTTAAAATTAGCTTAACTCGACTTAAGCACTTTTTCCTTTTTGCCACAGATATTTTCTACAAATTTGCTATACTTCAGAAGTCGGAAACACAAAGTTTCATGTACCGATATGTTACACTGAATGGCCAAAAGGGGGGAAAAGATATATCGAGCCATAACCGCCAAAATAATGTATCCCACACCATAATCGATTTTTGTTTTTTATCGAAATCGATAGTTCAACATCATTTAAAATTATTAAAATTAAATGTATTACACAAAACAATATTTACATTATAAATTTTAAAATAATGGCTTTATTCAAACTGATTTCATTTTGAAAAAACCTTCCTCTGTAAAATTTCGAGTTTGTGGGATACATTTTTTCGGCGGTTATGGCTCGATATATTACCTGCTCCCCGACTCTCTCTCTCACACACACACACACACGAAATTATAACATGAGCATCAAAAAGAGATGCATGTGAAACGGCGCACTATGAGCCGTTTTCAGAAATTGTGCGGCCAAAACACGAACATGAAGAGCAATATTTAAATATATGACACGTGATATAATTGATTTAGTTTACCGGAAAAAATTTTAGTACCGTTATGGATACTTATTCCAAGTCGAATTGAGAAACCGGTGACCTCATCAGACCTGGTGATAATCAGCTGTTTGATGCCGAATGGAATTGCTTTAGACATCAACCGTCAAAATATGTTTTTTCTAATACGTTTAAGTTGGAAAAAAAATGTAAAAGCGTTTGCCAGAATTTTAATTGTACTTTAGTTTTTAATAGATGGTAAAATTATATATTAAACATATTGATGGTAAAATATTGTTTTTTATTTTTTTCTACACATTGTAGCCTTGGTAAGGCCTGACACAATTGTTATACAAGTTGCTTTAAATGTGGGCGAATAAATTAAAAAAAAAGAAGATATTATAGTTATGGTCCTACTTGGCAAATATTTGCCAAAATAAGCGTAACCACTAAATAATAATGAAAAACCTTTTTATGCAGACGAGTATGTAAATATTCTAGAAAGCAAAATCGATAAGTTTTTGAGTTACTAAATCCTTGTACAGGCAAATCTCGGTATAATGAATCTGGCTTTAATGAAAATCCTTCACAACGAGTGTATAAATTTATTACATTAACAACCTTATATAGAGGATACTATATTTATTTATTTATTTTATACTCATCTCAAAATAAAAGAAACTTGCCAGCAACAAATTTCTCAAATTAACTGCCTTATATGGCAACTATTTTTATAAATGTTAAAAAAAAAGTAAACAAAATCTACAGCTGCAATGTAAATGCAAAAAAAAAGGTCCTGTATCATTAGTTTGTATTTGGAAGCTTATTTGAAAACAAATTTTTGCCATTTGTTTTATTAACCGACTTCAAAAAAAAGAGGAGGTTATCAATTCATCTGTATCTATTTTTTTTTTGACTGAGAGGGTATAGCTTCCCGTGGGTCCTATTATAAAAAAGTGGGGACACTCACTTAAATTTTTTATTTGATTTTATGATATTCTACTTATTTGATTGCTGCGACACCCAGCAAACAACTTTGTTTCTTGTAATAACACACTTTAAAAAAAATGGGTGGGCCACGCCCCATTAAAATTTATTACTGTATTTCACGTGGTTCTATTTCACCGATTTTTACGAAACTTATCACATACCTTGAGCTCTAAAATATACACAATCTTGCATTAAAAAAAAATAATAGAGACGAATTGTTAACCTCCTTCTTTTTTTGAAGTCGGTTAAAAATGGGCTGAATCACGCCCATTAAAATTTTATATTCTATTTTAAGTGGTTCTACTTTACCGACTGAAGTAGTTTTTTTGCATGTCTAGAATAATAATAAAAATAAAACTTATATATAACGAATGAGCCTGACTTCATATCGTTCGTTATATCGGGCTTCGCCTGTACTCATTGTCTAAATATCGAAAGTTAACTGATACTTTTTTGAGCAGCTTGGAGAATCGCTTGGATAAAGCATATTTAAATGAAAGTTATAATTTTATCTGTATTTTACAGTAAACGAGTCAATAGACAATTAAATAATTGTGAATTTGACAAAGAATTAAAAAAAAACAAGTAAGAGTGGTATATTCGGCTGTGCCGAATCTTATATACCCTTTACCAACGTACACATATATAAGTACATAAACTTTTTTCGACTAAAGAATTTGCTTGAGTAAAGATTTTCCTAAAACATGAAATATGTTTAACTGAAAAAAATTAATTTTTTTGGTTATTTTCTTATCCAATTTTTTTTTCAATTTCCAACCCTGGAACCATAATTTAAATTTTTGTGGTTTTAATACGAGTACTAATTTATTTATTTCTAAAGTATAGAATATATTTAATTACCAAAGAAATAACTAGCTTTATTTAATAAGTTTTATATATACTAAAAAAAATTGTAATTTTCCCAACCCTGGAATCATTCTTTTAGATTTTTTTTGGTTCCTTATACCATTATTGTTCTTTGAACAATATATAAAATATGTTAAGTGAACAAAGAAAAAAAAAATAAATAAGGAAAATATTAGTTTTATTTAGTTGCTTTAATATCAAAAAGAGTTTAAATTTTCCAGCTGTGGAGCTGTAGTTTTTATTTTTCTAATTTTCTATACCCAAGTTTTCTTTCCAAATCATAAAATATATATACATATAAATTAAAATATAAAAAAAAATTATTAGTTCTAGTTAATTTTATATATCACAAAAAGTGTAAGTTTCCCAACCCTGGAATCATAATTTAAAATTTTTCTGATTTCTTACACCAATATTTTTCTTTTAAGAATGTAAGGTATTTTCAATTTATAGATAAAAAGGATAAATTAGTTTTACTGGGTTATTTTTATACAACAAAAAAGTTAAAGTTCCCAACCCTGGAAAAACCTTTTTTATTTTTTTATATTTTTAATACAAAATTTATTCGTACTGAAATTTATTTATTTAACAAAAAATAAAAAAATTTGTGTTATCTAGTTACTTTTATATGGCAAAATCAAGTTTAAGTTTTCCAGCTCTGAAAACGTCTGCTCGATTTTGTTGATTTTTTTTTACAATTTCTGATACACCAGTCTAAGACCGAAGCTTATAGCTTTTCTGGGAGCTTCGGAAAACCGACTTCACGTACACCAGACGGACGGACGGACGGACATCGCTTATTCGTGTTCCCCTTCATAACGGCCCAGAATATATGTGACGCGCAAAATAGAAAGGGACCTAAGGGTAAAAACCGGTTTTGTTCAGGAGACACATTTTAAAGATTTAAATACGTGTAGCTTTGGTGTACCATCACTGAGCGTGTTGGTATTGGTCTCATTTGAAAGCGACACATCTCATGACGTCAGTAACGTGTTGGTCAACCTTGAAAACGCGCATAGGTCGTCCCTACCTCTTGTTTTGTGTAGTTGGTTTTTTACTGTTTTCTACCTAGCGCGCTGTTTCCATGAGTTTGATATCAATTTTGCTCGCGTTTTTTCGAATCCAGGTTTGTTTTCTGAAATTATTAATTGTGAATTATAATAAATACTCATTTATAATTCTTTTAAATCGTGAATATTATTATGTTAGTACGAAAATATTTTCACATAACCTTATTATGTTATTCGCGAAAATAATTTAAAACTAATAACATTCTTACTGACTGTTTTAGGATGAAATGGTGGACGAAATCGAAGAAGTAGATTTACTTCATCGCTTCCCTGATGACGAGGATGATGACGATCACTTCTCAGAATTATCGGATAGTGACTCTGAATATGATACCGGTAATATGTACCTTGATAAATCTGATCTTAATTTACGCGAAGAAAAGGTAGTTGCTCGACTGTATGGTTCAAAAATACCTCCGTGTTGTTCAAATCAATGCAATGAAGTGATCTCTAAGAAGATAGCTGTGAATTTTCATACGTCTTTCATGAATTTAGATAAGGAATCCCAAGATTTAATTATTCTCGCACATCTGGCAGCTCACCGTGACGATGCAATGCTCAGGTCAAAAGTTGGAGATCGATCGCGAGCTATGAAGAAACGGTACAATCAGATATATTATTTTCGAAGTTTGCCGATATGCCGTGATATGTACTTATTCCTGTATACAATGGGAATTAAACGCTACAAAAATATAATCGAACATTACGACAAAAATGGTCGACTGTTAGGTCCCTTTCTATTTGCGCTTAGAATCGTCGACTTCAATTTCATAAAACGCGTGCGTATATCTCTGGGAGGGAACACTTTTGGGGCATGGGATCGGTCTCGTTCAATGCTCAGATGTTGTCCACATCAAAAAAAAAAAAAAAAAAACACAGTGAAAATTTATTTTTTTAGCCTTAGGTCCCTTTCTCTATGCGCTGTCACATAAATATTTTATGGGTCGCATATGAATATTATGGAAATTACACACGGAATGACAAACCTATGGTGAAAGGTACAAAAACATTTGAATTTTGTTTACCCACAAGCCTCAACAAAGTGCCGGGACTTGAAATAAATATTTACTTTACCGCACACCCTAATTTATACCAGAAGTAAAATTGATTACAAACAGCTCTGAATATGCACACGTTTACAAAGTCTTAACAAGATCGCAATTATTTGTGCTCACACATAGTTGGCTGGAAATACTTTTAAACAAACTTACGGTTGTGGAGCTCTATCATCACGATGGGAGGCCTTGGTCTTACCCTGAAAATTTACTTTTGCTAAATACGGATTGTGTTTAAGTTCCAGTTGATAGAGATCCTGGCTAAATTCGTGCAGTTCATGTTCCGTGGGGGTGGTGTGATCTTTCGTTGAAGGTTCATAGATAAAATGTTCTGGAATTAAATGTTTTACGATCTTATTACAAAAAAAAAATAATAACCAAAATCTATTTAATTAACACTTGGCTATCACTATACCATATAAATGCCAGCCAATGATGGCCAATGAGATCAAGATGCCAAGTACAATGAAACGTTTTGTTTTAACACAATTTTCATCTTCCGTTCTGGTTGAGGAAGTATGGGCGGGGGTGTTGTGGCTGTCATTCGCTTGGGTTGAGCTTGTCATTTTAAACTTAATTATTTTTTATTTTTTTTTAATTGCTAAGATTCATTTATTATTGTTAAATTAATTAGATTTTTGGCCATATATCACAAAATTACTGTGCATTTTTATTTCTTAATTTAATTACAAATTCTATTATTTTTATCTTTTAAACTTTTTTTTTCTATTTGTTTCCAGTCCGCTGTTTCTTTAGTTTTTTCTTCTCCAACTGTTTCTGTATATTTGATAATTTGTTTTGGAAATTTTTGTATTTTGCTTAAAGATTTTGTGGTTTTGGCTTTGAGATCATTATTATACCAACTTTTTTTTTTTGTATTTTTTAAATTCAACGCAGTTGTTGTTTTACTGGATTTTATTCAAATACAACTCCAAACGTGTGCGTGGTGCTCTTACCAATTGTTGTTTATTTTTGTTGTTTTACTTGTACATCTGTCTGAATGAAATTCTCATACTGTGAGATACAAAATAAAATTTCACATATATTTTTTATCGTTTTTTTCGGTATCTCTAGAGAGCACTTGTATTAATAATGACTTAAAACGGTCGTCAATTTTTGGAGAGCATTTTTTTGTTTATGGGGGCTACAGTAATGCTAATTTAGCGTTTTTTTAAATTTATATACGTAATGAATTTGGTTCTCCAGTAATCATTAAATATATGCATATACATGTATGCATGCATCTTGGACATACATAATAATAATAAACGCCGAATTTATTTAAAAAAATTCTAAAATTGAAATTCTAAAAATAATGCTAATTAAATGCTAACAAATGCTAAGTGGTAAATTGGCGGCTAAATCCGAATACTAAATGCTGAATTTAGTTGAAAAAATTCTTAAATAAAAATTCTGCTAAAAATGCTAAATAAATTAGTGACTAAATCAAAATTATAAGCGCTGAATTTAGTTGAAAAAATTCCAAAATCTAAATTCCGCTAAAAATGCTAAATAAATGCTAAATAAATGCTAAAAAATGCTAAGTAAATGAAAATTGGAAAATTGGTGGCTAAACCAAAATAATAACCGCCGAATTTAGTTAAAAAAAATGCTAAAATAGAAATTCTGCTAAAAATGCTAAAAAAAATTCTAGGTGAAAAATTGGCGGTCAAATCAAAATAATACACCCCGAATTTAGTTGAAAAAATACTAAAATAGAAATTCTGCTAAAAATGCTAAGCAAATGCTAAAAATACATATGCATACATACATATCGCTCATTTACTTTAATAGTGTCACAACTCAAAAAAACTTGTTTTGCAGAAACCGCGTTTTAAGTTTTCAATTTGCATACAACTCAATGAAGACATGGAAAAATATTCTTTTCTCAAGAGATAATGGTACAAGCTATTTATAAAAAATTTTTACAAGTTAAAGTACAAAATACCACATTATTCTGCGTTATTAACTCAAAAAAGTAATCACTGTTGTGCAGTGTAATTAGTAGTTTAGTGTTTATTAAAAATAATTGTTGTTTGTTAAAATTGATGCTGATAATAACGTTTCAATCACACGTGTCATCAATATTTTCGAATATGAGATAAGAATATAATTTTTTTAATTTTAAATGAAGGTGAAGATTCGACATTGCAAACAGTCTAACCATCTGAAAAACTTTTTAAAAAATCAATCAAAAAGCTAAGCGCTTTTTACATAAATTTCCTACATACTTGTAAAAATTTTAATTCTAAAATACGAACTGCAAAATATTGAACTTGAGCCCTATTAAAAAATTATTAAAATTATTTTAGCAAGTTGTTTCTTTGTAATGTGTCAACGAATGATAAAAATAATGCTAAATAGAAAAATGCTAAACGCTGAATTTAGTTGAAAAAATTCAAAAATTGAAATTCCGCTAAAAATGCTAAATAAATGCTAACAAATGCTAAGTGCTAAATTGGCGGCTAGATCAAAATGCTAAACGCTGAATTTAGTTGAAAAAATGCTAAAATAGAAATTCTGCTAAAAATGCTAAATAAATGCTAGGTGAAAAATTGGCGGTTAAATCAAAATAATACACGCCGAATTCAGTTGAAAAAATACTTAAATAGAAATTCTGCCAAAAATGCTAATCAAATGCTAAAAAAAATTCTAAATAAATGCTAGGTGAAAAATTGGCGGCCAAGATTGAATTGAATTTGGTGTTGCTACCTGGTCAAAAAGCAAAATATATGGAAAATGTATATCAACAGAGATTGGAATTCACTTTCTGTGCCGTTATACATTTTACCCGCATTTTTTTGTAATTTATTATTTTAAATTTTACCCTCATTGATGCCGCATTTTTTGTTACAGAAATTTCTCAATGTTTTCTGTAGCCGTTAATTTTGAATGTGAAAATTCGCCCTTTAAATACATATGCATACATACATATCGCTCATTTACTTCAATACTGTCACAACTCAAAAAAACTTGTTTTGCAGAAAACGCGTTTTAAGTTTTCAATTTACATACAACTCAATGAAGACATGGAAAAATATTATTCTCTCGAGAGGTGATGGTACCAGCTATTTATATAAAATTTTTACACAAGTTAAAGTACAAAATGCCGCATTATTCTGCGTTATTAACTCAAAAAATTACTTTTTTGAGTTATGACACTATTGAATTAAATGAGCGATATGTATGTATGTACAGCAACCCATCAAACAAAATGCTCCGAATTCGTAAAGGATTCGTAACGACTGGTCGACAAAATCTTCCGAACCGAAATATTACCGAAATCGTAACAATTTTTGTATGAAATGGTTGATACGACTTCGTAACGATATGTCGGTACGAATATAATATAATGGAAATATTACATTAATCCTTAATGGGCATGGCCCCGCCCACTTCTTTAAGCCTAAACTTATGTCATTCTATAAGTATAAACTCTTTGCCAAATTTCGTGGGAATCGTATAAGTAGAAGTACAAATAATTTAACAATAAACTTCATGGGCGTAACCCCGCCTCCTTTTTTGAACACAAGATTAAGGACTTTTCAGACTTCAAAGTTTGTGCCAAAATTTCGTAAAAATTGATAGAGTAAAAGCACGTGAAATATAATATTAAATTTTAAAGAGCATGACCACGCCCACTTTTTTTTAACGAAATAATGTGTTCTTGCAAGAGTTAAAATTTAATAGAAGTGACCCAGCCCACTTTTTTAAATGAAAAATAGTGTGCTTCTTTAAGTTTAGGGAGTGTGCTAAGTTTCGAAAAAATTTGTTAAGCAGCAGCACGTGAAATATACTATTAGGTTTTATTGGGCGTGGCTCCGCCCATTTTTTAAACTTCAAGATTGTGTCCTTACGAAAGCCCTATGTGTTGGGTAACTTTCGTAGCAATCGAATGATTAGAATATTATAAAATCAATTTAAAAAACTTGTGAGCATATCCGGCTCACTTGTTTTTACAGTGGGACCAAATAGAAGCTATACCCTCTCAGACAAAAAAATACTAATTTTTACAATCGGTATAAAATGTATCGGGTTATAAAGAAAAATTTCCAAAAAAATAGAGACGAACTGATAATTTCCTGATTTTTTCTTGAAGTCGATTAAACATTAACTGGATTTATAAAATTTATTAGATTACTTGCATTAAGAAAGATTAACGGACTGTCCCACGATGTCACCAGAAATCGTTCGTTCGACAACTTGTATTGCAAACAACAACACATTTTCTCATGTTATTGTTGTTTACAATACAAGTTGTCGAACGAACGAATTCTGGTGACATCGTGGGACAGGCCCGTAAAAATATATTTTAAGTAATGCAACAATAAGCAAATGAAAGCAAGCAGGAAAAAAGTTCAAAGAGAAGAATATTTTTTTCGAATATATTAATTGAAATAATAAAAAATAAGTAAATAAATCAAATTCTAAGAATTTGTCTCTTTTTTTTGTGTAACGTATATCACTGTCAATGTTCTTAAGGTTTTGTATCTTCTTAGTTTTTTTCATTATAATCTGAAAATATTTGACTACATCCGGAAAAAAGCACTTCATATTTTTTCTAAGCTATTAATTAATCGTTTATTAAAAGTTAAGGAAATGTTCAATGGTAACTGATTCAATATTTTTATTTTAAATTGAAAAATTTTTTACCCGCAATTGTATAACCCGCCTTTACCTACTCCACAAATGCGCGATAATTGTGTGTATGTGTGCCTGGGTATGTATATACATATGTATATGTACTTGTGTGTGTGCGTGTGTAATATGCATTTTGTTCTAGTATCCTCCGAATAATATTGGACTACGTGGTTCAATATATCTAAAACAGACTACATAGTTAAAGTAAAAACAAAAAAAAATGTAAGGAAACTATTTATTTAAAGTTTCAAGTTAAAGTAGACTTTAAACAAAAACCCTAACAAATTTCCTCAAATTACTTTCTTTCCTTACGTTTGTATAAAGAAAGTGCAAATTAAAATTTTCTCATATTGGCAAAACTTACGTTTGTGGTGCCACGTCATCGCTGGAGTTTTTGTTTGTTCTTCCCTGAAAATTTATTAGCATGACGTTGGAATTGTGCTGCAATTCCAACTCATACAATTGACTGGTGAAATCAGAAATCTCTTTTCTTAGTCTGATTAATCGTTGAAGTTTTAAGGAATCCTTATACAAGAAATGAGCTAAAGAAATAATCAATTAATAATAGTACAAAGATTATTTCAATATTACATTTTTTTTATATAAAAAGTATTTTGAGTACCATAAATATGCCAGCCTATTAAAATAGTTAAAGCACTTAAAACTCCCAATAAAACAAAACGTTTGGTTTTTGTACACCTTTGATTTTCCATTTTTTGTTTTTTTTTTGTAATTTTATACTTCATAAAAATTACATAAAAATAAAAAAAAGGAAAAATAATGACAAGTTGTCAATATGCAATCACTCGTTGCACTATTTTGGTTGCATTTAATTAAAATATATCGTGTCATAAATTAATATAAAAATAGTAAAAACACAAATTGTTGTAGTATTAATAAACTAATAGGGGGGTACAATTCAGTTGAATTGAATCATGCTTAGAAATTTTTTTTATAATATTATTTACTGGGAGTTTTTTTAAGTGAAATGAGCAAAATTAAGGGAATTAATTCGGAAAACCAAATACTAATATTCCAACTGAAAATTTTTCTATAGAAAATATTTTTGTTCCAATTTTTTTCTATAGAAAATATTTTTGGTTTGCAAAATTTTTCTATAGAAAAATATTTCTATAGAAAATATTTTTGGTTCCAAAATTTTTCTATAGAAAATATTTTTGGTTTCAAAATTTTTCCATAGAAAATATTTTTGGTTCCAAAATTTTTCTATAGAAAATATTTTTGGTTCCAAATATTTTTCAATTCAAAATATTCTTGGTTCCAAAATTTTTCCATAGAATATATTTTTGGTTCCAAAATTTTTCCATAGAATATATTTTTGGTTACAAAATTTGTCTACAGAAAATATTTTTGGTTACAAAATTTGTCTACAGAAAATATTTTTGGTTTGCAAAAGTTTTCTATGGAAAATATTTTCGGTTTGCAAAATATTTCTATAGAAAATATTTTTGGTTCAAACATTTTTCTATAAAATAAACTTTTGGTACGCAAAATTTTTCATAGAAATATTCTTGGTTCCAAAATTTTTGGTTCCAAAATTTTTCTATAGAAAATATTTTTGGTTCCAAAAATTTTCTATAGAAAATATTTTTGGTTCCAAAATTTTTTTATAGAAAATATTTTTGGTTCCAAAATTTTTTTATAGAAAATATTTTTGGTTTGCAAAATTTTTCTATAGAAAATATTTTTGGTTTGCAAAATATTTCTATAGAAAATATTTTTGAATCCAACATTTTTCTATAAAAAATACTTTTGGAATACAAAATTTTTCATAGAAGATATTTTTAGTTTTAAAAATTTTTCCATAGAAAATATTTTTGGTTACAAAATTTTTCTATAGAAAATGTTTTTGGTTACAAAATTTTTCTATAGAAAATGTTTTTGGTTACAAAATTTGTCTACAGAAAATATTTTTGGTTACAAAATTTGTCTACAGAAAATATTTTTGGTTACAAAATTTGTCTACAGAAAATATTTTTGGTTACAAAATTTGTCTACAGAAAATATTTTTGGTTTGCAAAAGTTTTCTATGGAAAATATTTTCGGTTTGCAAAATATTTCTATAGAAAATATTTTTGGTTCAAACATTTTTCTATAGAAAATTTTTTTGGTTTGCAAAATTTTTCTATAGAAAATATTTTTGGTTTGCAAAATATTTCTATAGAAAATATTTTTGGTTCCAAAATTTTTCTATAGAAAATATTTTTGGTTCCAAAATTTTTCTATAGAAAATATTTTTGGTTCCAAAATTTTTCTATAGAAAATATTTTTGGTTCCAAAATTTTTCTATAGGAAATATGTTTGGTTCCAAAATTTTTCTATAGAAAATATTTTTGGTTCCAAAATTTTTCTATAGAAAATATTTTTGGTTCCAAAATTTTTCTATAGAAAATATTTTTGGTTTGCAAAATTTTTCTATAGAAAAAATTTTTGGTTTGCAAAATTTTTCTATAGAAAATATTTTTGGTTCCAAAATTTTTCTATAGAAAATACTTTTGGTATGCAAAATTTTTCTATAGAAAATATTTTTGGTTTGCAAAATTTTTCTATAGAAAATATTTTTGGTTTGCAAAATTTTTCTATAGAAAATATTTTTGGTTCCAAAACTTCTCTAGAAAAAATATTTTTGGTCCCAAAATTTTTTTATTAAAAAAATTTCCGCTTTCAAAATTTTTATATCGGAGAAACTCTGCAGAAAAAAATTTTCTACAGAAAGAGTTTCCAGTTGAAAAATTTTCCTATAGAAAAAAGTTCCAATTTAAAAATATTTCTATAGAAACTTTTTTCAGCTTTAAGATTTTCCCATATAAAATATTTTCTGGCTCCAAAATTTCAATATTTACAAAAAAAACACCAGCTCGAAAAGGGAATGATTTAGCACATTTTTACAGTAAAAGTTGTATAAATCATGTTTACCCTGGAGTTAATGTCGACGTCGTCGACGGCGTCAAATGTCAAAAAAAAAGTTGAATCGTATGAAATTGTATGAGAGCAGTTAATCTCAACGCGTTGCAACGCCGTAAAAGTTCAATCTGTTTCAACTTTTTCGGCGTTGAAACGCCGTCAACGACGTCGACATTAACTCCACTATTAGCTAGGAGAATAAATCAATAATATTATGCGAAATATTCATATGACGTATTTTTACAATTTACATTTCTTCTAATAATTTTTATGAGACGTTTAAATTCATCTGAATCAGACAAACGAGCTTTAATGACGATGATGCTTTTGTAAAGAAAAAAGGTCTTTTGTAGAGTAAAAATTTTGGTAATTTCTCAAGTGATAAAACAAAAAACTGCCCTCGCACTCTTCAACAAAACGGCATAACATCTAACGAATTTTGAATACCGTATAGAAGGAGTTTAAAAATAGCATTTGAACAGAAATAATTGAAACATTGAAAAACTTATTTGAATCAACTAAATTTTTATTTGAAATAATAGTTGCTTCGACAATTCTTTTTGCTACAATTCATGAGCCAAAGTAATGTATGAAATGATAGCAGGCTATTTAAGGATATGCGACAAATTGAAATTATAGTGCAACTTCTAGGTTTTCTTACATTTTAGGGACATACCACATACCACATGTCGAAGCATTACATATGGTTTAGCAAACTTAATTACCACTATTCTCAAGGTGTAGTATCCAACATGAAATTTGCTTGTCATTCAATTAATTTGTTAATGTTTTGGTTTTAGCTTTCGTTATACAAAAAGTATCACACATTAGCATTGTTCGCTAGCTAAAGGTACTGATGTAAACAAGAGCTACACTTCAGACTCTTTTAACATAGTTAAAACTAAAATCATCTTGAAATAATTTTTTTTTTATTTAATCTAATGAAAATCTTGCTTTATTAACGGAATATCTGAAGCAATGATAACGCCTCTTGCATGTTTACAAGCTTCGGAATTCTATCGGAAACGACGACTGACGACTCTTTTGTATTCAAGCAGTATTGGCTGAAATTGACATTTTGGACATATACTCTACATTATACGGTACCGAGGAGCATTTATTTTACAAATATGAGTTGCGGCGAATTGAGTTTGAATTCGCCGCAAGTAAAAAATTCCACGGCGAATTCAAATGAATTCATTTGAATTCACTGTGAAATATTTACTGTCGAATACTACACATATTAATATTATTTTCGCTTATTTTTACACATCTATGACGCCTACAAAGTGATAGTTTGAACCACGGCGAATTTTAATGACTTCGATAACGACACAAACTCACAAAATAACTGGCAGCGTGTTGAATATTATAGTTTTTTCTTATCTCAAAAACTATATACACATACATACATACTGCTCATTTACTTAAACACCGTCATAACTCAAAAATGTAATACTCATATCGTTATTCATATTGTGTAAAAATTTGATAAAAAAATCTAGTTTCCTCAACTCTTTAAAGCAAACTATAATTTTCTTCTTCCATTAAATTGTGTGTAAATTGAAAACTTTGGGTTTTTTTTGGCAAACTAATTTTTTTGAGTTAAGACTTTGTTTGAGTAAATGAGCGATATGTATGTACATAAACAATTACCCACCGCTGTTAAAAATTTTCTTTTAACTAAATTCCCTTTACTGGCAACACTGGTAAGTTTGCTCATATTCAGTGTGACCAGATTTTAAAATAACATTAAGCTAAATCACGTTTGAAAAAAAGCTAAAACAAGCTAAAAAGTTAAATTTTAAGCCAGAAAATAAAGCTAAACTTTTTTCTACTTCTTTGATCACTTTTCAATACTTTCTTATTGCTAAACTAACATTAAATATTTCACAAATATATTTTTTATTATACATATTGAATATTTGTTCAATGAAATTATTTATTAATTATTATATTTTAGATTTAATGAAGAACAAAACAAAAACTTCCCCAAAATAATCTTAAAAATAAATATAAATGTAAAAACATTTATACTAAAATACGAAAGTTTTTTAAGTGAATTAATGCTATTTAAGGTAAAGCATGAATCACACTATCGGCACAATGTACCGAGTTTCGTCAGATCAGTGAAATAAGGTCATAAGCTAAATTTGCTCTAAATTTATCGACTAATTGAAATACAAGGACATAATTGCGCCACAATGCATTGGTAATAAGCCCATATAGACTTATTCCAGAATTAATTGAGTAATAATGCCGTTTTGACTTATTACTTATGACTTTATTGAGGTGGCCCGACGAAAATCGGTACATAGTGCTATCCAGACTTAAGGCTATTTCAAGTTTTTGTTTTAAGTTAATTGATACCGCTGAATGAACGTTCAACTCAAATCAAACGATTTTATACCCAAAAAACTCAAAAAGTGTTTTTAGTATGATTTAAACTTTTTCCATTGTAATTCTTATCATTCTGCCATTATCTACTATTTTTCAACTTTCCATTTCTGTTATAAAATTGTCGTATAATTTACATTTTGTATTTTTTGTAAACTATTTTACAATGTTAAAAAATTATAATTTTTATAAGGAGTTTATCCCTTTATGGCGCCATGTTGCAGATATGCAACAAAATATTCAATCCTCATAAAAAACATCAAGTACAGGCAATTGTTAATTTTATTTTAATGCAATAACTTTCAGACAATATCTAGTTTCAATCTGTAAAATTCGTTCTTAATAAAAAATTGTATCGCTTTCATCACAACAGATTTAAAATACCCTACGATTTTACTAAATCAATGTTACCGTAGTGCAATTTTCTAAAAACTTATTTTGCCAGCGTTTTAATTCAATAAATTTTGTAAATGACCAAGTCAATTATTGTTTTTATTGTTAGAATATTATCAGTAAAGTTATTTCTGAATTGGAAGTTTTATTGCCAAGATATCTGACTTTATTTCCTCTTAATTGTTTACCTTTTTACTCTAATAAATAAAATTTCAATAAAATCCCAGAACAAAATTTTTTACTTGTGCTATGAGCTCCTATAATCTGTAGAAAAAAACTATTTTCTCAATGTTGCGTCACAAAGGGTTATGTTTTTAATATATTTTTAGAGAACACGCAATTTAGACTAAAAAAAGGCTAAAAAAGCTAAATGAGTTTTTAAAAAAAGCTAAAAAATAAGCTAAGAGCTAAATGAAAATTTTAAAGCTAAATCTGAAATAAATAAGCTAAATTTAGCTCAAAATAAGCTAATATGGTCACGCTGCTCATATTTCATAAAGAGCAGGGAACTTCAAAACCTCTCTCTCTCATATTATACCCAAAGAATTAAGACAGTTGCTGACAAAAATGTCCAACATTTTCCATTTATTTATTTGTTTGCATATGTATAAGAAATTTGACATACATACACACTTGCATTACAAATATTTATAAATCAAACAAATTTAATGCAAACAAACAATTAAACTTAATCTCCCGGAGGCATTGAATTTTCTACTAAAAGTATAAAAACTAAATTTTCAGCCGGGCAAAAAAAAAATGTGACACGCAATAAAACTATTAACTTTTATCATTTACATTTAGACTATTTTTGGCATTAAACTTTTTGTCCAAGCACTCCATGAACAGCCAATAGTGCGTCAAATTATATTTATTGAAGCAATAAACGGTTGTGGTAATTTAAATGAAAACAATTGCTTTTAATCACTAATTATTACAAAGTTAAAATAACATTTCTATTATATAGAAAATTTTTTGCAAACTTGTCACGTAATATTCAACTTAGTAAAAGACGTACTCGTACTTAGTACTTTTTTAGAAGAAATGACAACCCTGGAAGTAAACAGTCATTTGTTATTTGTTTTTCCTATCGAAATGAATTTTTAATTAATATTCTTTAGAGACGATAATTGTTTGAAATTATTTGGACATAAGGAATACAAAAATTTTAAAAATATTGTTTTTGTTTTTTTAAAGAATGCGCTACAGTGCGTATGAGATATAATTGGTTTGTAAGGGGATATCTAACATGAAGGCACTTACAAAGTTTAAAAAATAAATAAGGTAAAAAGTGGTCCTAATGTGATATTTAGGATGTAAAACTTGTTCAGCCTTACCGTGGCTACAACTTTGCCAAATATTGTTAGCAAAAAATCAGGAGTTCCTGGAAGTTATTCTGAAAAAAAAACTTTAAACAAAAATTGTCCTTAACTTTTGCTACAAAAAAATTCATGAAGAAATAATGTTTTTTTTTGGCATAAAATAGTAACAGGGTTTGTTTGTTCGACTGTTAGCTACATTATTTCTATATAAAGTTTAGAGCTATCATTATCACTCTGAATAAGCTGTTGAATAAAAACTGAAGACTGAAGACTGAATAAAAACTGAAGAGGGCGCACCCTAAAAAAAATTGGTAATTAAAATCGCCAAGCTAAATATAGGGTCTTACTACCCTTTGGTAGTACTGTCGAGCCGTGTGAATTTTTCACTGTTGCACAGTGTTATTAGTGTTACTTTAATGTTTTTAAAAACTTTTTTATGGTCCTTCGAACCAATACTATTCACGACAGCACATTGGAAGGCAACATTGCACGTATCATTTGTAACATAAGGCCAGTAATGCTGGAAAAGTGCAGCATAACTAGAAGTATTCGTCAAAAATAGCCACGGTGACCCAAAATGCCAAAATTCATTTTCAAATGTAGAAGAATAGGGGAGAGATCTGATTCAAAGACCGGCACTGCGACACTTGATGGATCTTTTGTACCATAGATCTATGAATTAGATTAATTCAATCTCTGCATGACGCTCCTTATGAAAGTCAGTACAGATATTGGAGAAGCCCGCCTAATATCATCTGAACACAGAAACTCAGAATGAAAAACACGCCTTCTACTGTCACACAATACAATACACTCACGAAGAATGTGTGTCGTACCGTGTCGTCATCTTCCAAGCACAAGCGACACAAAGGTGAACAAACTTGGTTACTTTTCCACAGAGGATAGTTCACTCCAAAGTGACCAGACAGAAAACCAGTAACAAGCCGTCAATTATTCCTGTTGAAGTTCAGGATGCCCTTATATGTAAATGGCTGCATCAGAGCCTTGGCCTGTCTTAAACCAGAAGAAGACAGCCACATCTCCTTAGCGGTCGAAGTGACATCGTCTTTGTTCACAGACATTATAGTCGACCGACTTACGCCACAACACGGCTATGGGTCCATAAAAGGAGCAGAAAGAAGAGGCCCTCTTGGCCACTTCATTCACTTCCTCATTTCAAATGCTAATGCCATGTATTATTTTTTACAATCGAAAATTCTCTGGTGATCTTGGATTACGTTACTCGCTGAAGCAAGTGTGGATGCTTCTTATGTGATATTAGTTGCATTACCGCTCACCATCATTAGGCTCAATAGCTTTAATCACTATCTTCAGAGTGCAGCAGTAATATGCTTTAATGTATTCAAATACTTACAATAAAATTTAAGGAATATGTATTTGTAGAATCTGACCAAGCACGAAATTAATCCTAAATCGCCTTTCAAGTTTTACAGAAATCTGCCTAAGATATCTGACCATAATAATAACCCTGCAGAAAATTTGGTGACAATTGATCCAAATGTACTCGTCCTATAACTGGAGATAATGTGGGTGTTATCAAAAGTACGTAGTAGTGTATGGTGAAAAAAGTCATATCGTTTAAATGGTGGCATATTGACCATTTTCGTGGTGTATCGTCTTGATCTTGAGCCAATTTAATTCGGACTCGGTCTAGTATTGTAGTAAACTGCACTGAACATGTTCGATCTGGTCGAACACAGGACCTATCAAATAGTGTAAATATAATGTTAATTGCTCCCTTCAATGTGACTCTGGGATCAGTCCCGTAACTATACTTAGATATTACCCTAAGCTTAAATGGTATTTATACTTTTGAAATATGAGTGCCCCTGTGGTCGAGTGGGTAGTGTGCCAGCCTGTCATGCACGAGGTTGTCGGTTCGAATCTCAAAAAATTTTCAGATCAAAAATAAAATTAAAAAAAAATGTCATTGCATTTGCAACAATAAAAAAATATATAAGCGTTAATTGTTACTGTTAAATGTCGAAATTTTATTTATAAATAATTTATATTATTATACATCGAAAGGTCCCTATGGGATAGTTCAGTGACAAGTCACAAGGTGCATACAAAGTATCAATTAACCCCATCCTAGGCCATCCCCATGTAAAAGTGACTGGTCCGCTTCATAGGAAGTGTTAGAACTCGGACTGGTCCCTATCACTTGGGGACCGGTCACGTGACTAGTCTTGTGTCAGTTCCATTTCCTGCAGGAAAGCAACAGATCAGGGAAGGAACTTCAACACTCCTTAAATTGAACTTATTCATATAGACGAGAACACTAACTAACGGCCTGTCCCACGATGTAACCAGAATTCGTTCAATCGAATACTTATATTGAAAACAACAACAAATTTTCTAATGTTGTTGTTGTTTGCAATACAAGTTGTCGATCGAACTATTTCTGGTAACATCGTGGGACAGGCCGTAATATTCATATAACTTTATTTAACATTTATTATATCGTCTACTGTGCTTGTAAGTCGACCTTTGCTCAATAGTGCTAATTGATTGTTTGCAATTTCAATAGTGTCTCCATTTCATTTGCTCCTCTTTAGTTTCAAAACAATAGTTCAAAGATTATTTTATGTTATGGTCTTAACTAATACTCAACGTCACAGACACGAGCCCCATAAAACAACCGGCCCAACTTAAGGACGCTTCAGTTGTTTACTATCAATCGTTCTTGATACTCGCAGCAAATAAAGTGTTCGAAATTGCAAATAATTTCACAGAAAGGCCTAAGCCGCTTACAACAAAAATGTAAGACTTAAGAAATTAAAAAAATAAAAAATAAACTACTTAGAAATAATTAAAAACAATTTATTAAATAGTGATATTTTAAATTTATTATGAAAACTCCGATTTATATCAAAATAATCTAATCTAAATTTATTTGTTTTATCTATTTTATTTGTTTAAAAAATTTGCACTTAAAGTGTTAAACGTAAAAAAAAAATTACAATCAACTGCTAAAATAAGCACTAAATTTTAATAATATCCGTTACAATATAAAGGCGCGTAGTCATAGTCAAAACAAAGTACACTTTAAGAAGTTAAAACCAGTATTACCATACAAAATACTGGTTTTAATTTCTTAAAGTGTACTTTGTTTTGACTATGACTAGGCGCGAAAGTTTTTTTTTTCAAATTTCTTCAGAAAATTTTTTTTTTACAAATACGTTTATTTATAAAAACTTTTTCAAAAGAAGTGTTTTTATATAAATAAAGTGGCAACGACAGTTTAGAAAAAATAGTTGTGACATTAGTTTATCTGAAAAAAATAATTGGTTATTGGTTTTTTGCCAAAGGAATTTATTATTACATATATGCAGCAAACTACTTTAGAAAAAATATTTTTAAAAAAGCCAAATATCGTAATTTATTTTCACAACAAAATTTTTGGGAAGGAGTATTTTAAGTTTTTTAAATAAAAAATCCAATTTTTTTTTGCAAAAAAAATTGTTGGGACAACAGTTTTCTTGTTAAGAAATTCTTGTGGAAATTTTTCTCAATGAAGCATAATTGTAAACAATTTGACACAAAAGTTCTTAGTCGAAAAAACTCTATGACAATAGGTTTATTGAAAAAAAATATTTGAGAAAAACATTTTTCTTAACTTATCAACTTTAAAACAGCAAAATTAAAAAAAAAATATGGGACAGTAAAAATTTTTTGGGACATTCTTTTATATTTTTTTAAGTTTGGGACATCAGTTTCACTTCAGGAAACTTTTGATATTGGAGTTTTAAAATTGGTTAGGAAATTTTTCGGGCAATGAAGAATATTTGTCACAATTATTTTTCTTACAATTTCTTTGTTACATAAGTTTTTCTCAATTAAAATTTTCTAACGAGAGTTTTGGCCTAAAAAAATATTTGGGACGAACATTTTTCTCAATTAAGAAACTTTTAAACTAGAAAACTATTTTTACCACAATTTATTGTTGAAAAATATTTTTGAGACTGTGAAAAAAATTTTTGGACAAAAATCTTTAAAATTTTTATTTCTTTTTTAATTTTGAATTTTGGGTTATCAGTTTTTCTCAGGAAATTTTTTGAATTTAGGTTTCTGATTTATTAAGGAAAATTTTCGGAAAATGGACAATATTTGGCACAGTTGTTTTTCTTAAAAAATTTTTTTCTCAATGAAATATTTTGTACCAGAGTTTTGACCTAATCTATTTTGAGACAAAACTTTTTCTGCGAAAAAATTGGTGGATTAGTTGTTCTTTTAAAAAAACTTTATTTTTACAGGTAAGAAATTTTTTTGCACAACAATTCTTTCCAATAAACATTGCTGCTGAAAAAAATTTTATTTAAATACTTTAAAAATTTTAAATTTAAAAATTTAAAGTATTTTGTAGGGAAAATTTTTTAACTACAGATTTTTTTTTTTTGGTACAGCGGATTTTCTTAGTTGTTCCTAACAAAGTTTTTGGGACAACAGTTTTTCCCGATGCAGGGAGCAAATAACGGAATACGATATCGAAGAAATTTCCATAAAATTTTAATTTCGTTTGCATGGAAATTTTGATTGATATCGAAATTGCCCCCAGTTTATCTATGGCAGTATTTTAGTATTTTTGGGACAAAAGTTTCCTATACAAAGGATTATTCACCCAAATGTTTTTCATTGAAAAAATTTTGCGAAACCTTTTTTTTTTTTCAAAAATATATAGGATATTAGATTTTCCATTAAAGAATTTTTAACGATTTTGTTTTGTATTTATTGCAGAGATGTTAAGACGGACATTTTTCTGAAGAAAGAATTTTGGGACAAAATCATATTTGTGTAAAAAAAAATATTTTGTGTGTATGGGAAATATAGAGAGAAGTATTTACATATTTATAATATATATTTTGTCACAAATTTACAATAAAAAATCTTCTAAGCTGGAAACACTGCTTCTAATGCATTTTGATATAACTAGACTATTTTGCGGGCAATACCTTATATTTAATTTCAATGCGAACTTTAAAGTCAGTCAATTGAGTTAATGATTTTGAATTGATATGAAATGGGCGATTATGTAGGTTCTTAGGTTTTACATGTGAGAACTCAAATCACTTGGGTCCTAATGGACCTCGTTGTGCTGTATGGGATTATAAAGATATGTTAAGTATTTGAATTGCGTAAGTATTATTCCGCCTTCTTTGCAACATTTAATTAATATGTATTGCGTGATAACTTATGAATAAAATTATGGTTTAATGAAATTATAGTAATTATTGTTGTTTCTACTCACTTATGGTCTTATAAATATAACTACGAGTATTTGTTGTTTTAAGTTTGATGTTTAAGAAATTTGGTTTATACCGAATTAAATTTTTTTTAATTATAAAGTTTTGGCTTTTTTTTATCAACAAATATATATTTCCATGACTAGACAATTTTTATAACTCAAGTAACGAATAATTAGTAGTTTTGTGTTTATTAGAAATAATTGTTGTTTGTTTAATTGATGCTGATAATAACTTTTCATTCAGTGTCGAACACTGATTGAACATATTTTCGAATATGAGATAAGATTGAATTTTTATTAAATTTTAAATGAAGGCAAAGATTCGACATTGCAGACAGTCTACCCCTCTGGAATATTTGTAAAGAAATCAATCAAAATGTTGAGTGCTTTTTACAAAAATTTTCTACATACTTATAAAATTTTTAATTCAAAAATACGAATTGCAAAATATTAAACTTGAGCTTAAAAAAATTATTTCTTGTTTAAAAATTCATTATTGGCGACTAAATCAAACTACTAAACGGTGAATATAGTTGAAAAAATGCTAAAAATAAAAATTATGCTAAATATGCTAAATAAATGATAAGATAATGCTAAATAAATTGGCGAGTAAATCAAAATAAGCTGAATTTAGTTGAAAAAATTTCTTAATCGAAATTCCGCTAAAAATGCTAAATAAATGCTAACAAATGCTAAGTGGAAAATTGGAGGCTAAATCCAAATACTAAATGCTGAACTTAGTTGAAAAAATGCTAAAATAAAATTCTGCTAAAAATGCTAAATGACTGCTGAATAAATTGGCGACTAAATCAAAATTATAAGTGCTGTATTTAGTTGAAAAAATTCCAAAATCTAAATTCTGCTAAAAATGCTAAATAAATGCTAAAAAAAAATGCTAAGTAAATGAAAATTATGAAATTGGTGACTAAACCAAAATAATAAACACCGAATTTAATTAAAAAAAATGCTAAAATAGAAATTCTGCTAAAAATGCCAAGCAAATGCTAAAAAATGCTAAATAAATGCTAGGTGAAAAATTGGCGGTCAAATCAAAATAATAAACGCCGAATTTAGATGAAAAAATGCTAAAATAGAAATTCTGCTAAAAAAAATGCTAAGCAAATGCTACATAAATGCTAGGTGAAAAATTGGCGGCCAAGATTGAATTGAATTTGCTGTTGCTACCTGGTCAAATCAAAGCAAAATATATGGAAAATGTATATCAACAGAGATTGTAATTCACTTTCTGTGCCGTTATACATTTTACCCGCATTTTCTTTTGTAATTTATTATTTTAAATTTTCCCCTCATTGATGCCGCATTTTTTGTTACAGAAATTTCTCCATGTTTTCCTGTAGCCGTTAATTTTGAATGCGAATATTTGCCCTACACACCACCACAGCATAGAACTAAAGCTTTTAAAATACTTTTCAGGAAAGCTTAGAAAAAAATAAGCTTTAACACAGAGGAAAGAGAAGTAGTCTAGCGTCTAAGAAAAGTATAAAATAAAACACTATGCACATTATCGTCGTTAAAAAGATTCCTTTATTTGTCAAAGTGTCTACAGGTGGCACTTGAGACAACAACAAATTTTATGGAAAGAGAAGGATGCATAATTGTTGCATGGAAGTCTTGAAGAGAATTAATTTCTAAAAAGAGACTTTTAACAAAGTTGGGAGGTTGAAAATGAAGAAGTAACAAAATTTAAATCAAACTGCATATATTTAAAAAGCAAATGGCTGGTAAAAGTATTAAAGTAATTTTCAAAAAAAAAATATTTTCAACAGCTACAATATTCAATGAAACAATTTTCATATGAATTTTAGTTTGTAAATCATCAGAAATTTTTTTATGAAAGCGGCAGTTAAAATTGAATGTATATTTTCTTTTCAAGGAAAATTTAGTAATTCTTCATAAGTGTCTTGAAGCTGAATAAAATTACTTGAGATTTTTTTGAAAATTTGTAATTTAATAAACAAATCTTGTCCGTAAACTCCTACACAAGCTTCAATTAAGTTCTTTTGTTATATTTTTTTAAATTCAAATATTTTTTTATATCTCAAAAAAAAACTTTTTTTAGTTATTTAACCCCTATATTCATAAAATTTTAAATGTGTTTCAAATGTATTTTATTTCACAAATTTCATACATAAAGTTCTTGAAATAGATTTCAAATACATTTTAATTTTTTATGTATAAAAGCCTAAAGATTTTTTTTTAATATTTTATAACAGAGAATATTCAAGTAAGACAGGCTCACCTCAATTCGCCTTGAAGAATCCGTTTTTTGGATGTCAAAAAATATACCGAATATTTATGTTTATCAGCGGCGAAAACAATCAGCTGGTCTGTCAAGGTATTAATCATCGCTTTGAATGTATGTTTAAGAGTTTTAAGAAAGTTCCGCTTTACAATAAAAAAAAAGCCGGATTTCTAATTTCATAAAAAAATGTTTTTTTTACATATTTTGCATATTAATATAAATTTTAGATAAATATATATGCATATGGGCATTTCCACAGGAATGTGAACTTTTTGTAGCGTGCGACACCAAGGAAATATTCCTGTTTTTCTTTCAAAGAAAACGAAACTTTTTTTTTACTTCTTTATATAGTTGTGTAGGCCGTTGAAGCTCTACGTTAGGTAAAATTTTTAGAAAAATCGACTCACGTTGTTCAGAAACACAAGGTTGATTGCTTGCTGTCGCACGTGACAAAAGAGTGTAATTTCTTCGAGAAATGCCGACATGTACTTGGCTCAATTCGCTCTAAAAAATCATACTTTTGGTGTCAAAAAATTTACTGAAAACTGCAATTTACCGAATTGTAAGATTAAATTATAAATAAATAAATCTCCAAAACTTCAAATTGCAAGCGGCGAAAAAAGTCACCTCAGTATTGGTTGCCTTGTTTTGCACATTACATTTCTGCCAATTTGTCCTGCGGACACATTGAATTTTGCCACACAAAAAAACTTTTGCTAAGCTTAAGAAAATTATTTTTTATAGATCAGAGATGTTAAAATTTAAACCTATTTTTTTTATTTTATTTCTTCATAAATTTTATTATGCTGCTAATTAACCTCATTCACCTCTATTTAAAGCAGAAATAAAAGCTTATAATGCGCGCCAAAAAATACAACACAAACACAAAAAGCTTTCTCAGCCACCTCCTACTCCTCCCACACTTGCACAGTTAAAAAACCAACAACAACCATTAGGCATATCAACTTGTAAATTGACTCTCATAATCATTAAATTCAAATAAAATTTGAACTTGAACTGAGAGACAAAATGAAATTACACTGTAAGAACCCAGTGAACATTTTTTAATGCACTATAACATTTGAGATTATTTAATTTATTTAAGTAATAACTTAATAGCAGTTACTTATTATTATTAAAATTATCTTATTATTGAGACTATTTAAAAAAATCAATTAATTATAATCATGCATTCGATTGTGAAAAGCAAAATTTGGAATGCAGTAGAAATACTATATTTCAATGAATGTCTATATTAAAAAAAATAATAATAAGAATAGATAAGGCACGGAAAAGTTTCCATATATATATATATATAAATATATATAAATTAATAAACAAATAGAACGAATTGATTTTGTCACACCAATTAAAATATAATTCCGGGGTTTCTAAAGATTTTTACAGGCTCATAAAATCAAAAATTATTTTGCAAATGGATGATTTCCGACCACTGTCACATGTAGGGTATATGTCGACAATTAAAATAAATTCAGTGACTCGCACACGAAGCATATTTCTTTTTGGCGGTTTTTCCCGTTTTGTACAATATTTTCGCCGCATATTTATTTGTTTATAGATTTTTTTAGTTTTAGCGTTTTTTTTTAAATTTTGGAAATTTTTTTATTTTTTTTGGCGATCTTTTACTTTTGGTGATTTTTTGCATTTAAGAGATTTTTTTTGTGATAGTATTCACTTAGTTTGGGGTTTTTTCGGTTTGGCCATTTTTTTAGCGATTTTTGTTACAGTTATTTTATGTTTTAGCATTTTTTTAGTTTTAGCGCTTTTTTTCATTTTGACTTTTTTTCGGTTTTCGGCGATTTTTTTTCAGTGTTTTTGGCGACCTTTTTCCTTAAGATGATTTTTTGTTTTATTCACTTAAGCGCTTTTTTTTTGGAATATTTTTGTTTAAGCGTTTTTGAAAATGTATGCTGATTCCACCATGCAGCAATTTGTCAAGATTACATAGACAAAATATCAGGCTGACCCTGTGGCTGCGTGGTAGCGATGCTAGCCTCTCAGTCCAGAGGTCGTGGGTTCAATTCCCGCCATAGAACCTGGGTGTATTCCGCAGACAAGCTAATCGCTTCGCTGTTGGTGTTGTGTTTGTTAAAAAAAAAACATTAACTGTTAGAATACAATTTAATTTAATTTTTTTAAATTTCGCTGTTAGTTGGTGTAGTCTGTATAAAAATACACCAACTTTGAAAATTTTAAGTGTCTGTATATAATTGTATATATAATATATATTACATTAAGATTTAAAAATTTTTCGTTGCTCGCTTTAAAACACCCTTCAATTTTTAAACTCTCTTATATATGTTCCTGTAGCGGCCAAAAGTTTATAAAATCTATGAAAACTTCAGTTCAAAAGCTTTTATGATTCTTGAAAAAATAGCCTGTCCGGCCTACAGACGGACATCGTGGCGACAACAATATGGTTCATTTTCACCTTTGGTGTTCAGAACCCTCAAAGCTCGCACTAAACACATCCTTAAAGGGTGATTTTTCACCCTAAAAAACACAAAATAAATATTTCTAAATTTTACAAATTTTAAAATTATAAATTCTAGAGTTTAGACACTTTTTTCCGACTCAATGGATTAAGATATAGCAAAATTTATTTTCTAAATATTGAACTGGACTTTTAGCGTAAATTAAACGTTGGGCTTGATATTTAAATGAGGCATTTAGTAAAGAAGTTAAGCCCTAGAAACAAAAAAAAACGAGTAAAAAAATTAGAAATTTTAATTTAGAAGTGGAATATCTCTTAAGCTTTCAAGAATGAAAAAAAAATTATTTCAGCATTCTTTTTTGTCTTAGCTAGTAAAATCTAAAATCTTTAAAATTTTGAGCATCTGTCTGTATTTTAAAAAGCTACAAGCCACACAAAGTTTTTCAGACCCGCTAAAGCTAATTTTTTGTCTCTAGTAGCTCCATCCCCGGTTCAGCTACACACATCACAAGATATGCTGCTGAAAATTTGACTCCTTCTCAACAATTATTTGAAATTTTGAGGCAAAGACATTCAGTACTTTATTACCACTTTTTTGTCATTTTATACCACTGTGCGATATAATTTCTGGCTTGCTGTAATCCTCTTAGGGGCTATTCACATATTACGTAACGGTATTTTCGGAGTAACAGTTTTTAAAAATTGTCCAAGCCGTAACAAATCCTTAACCCCGCCATCCCCCTTCCCAGGGACGTTACGAAAAATTTTAATAGCACCATAGTTCTGTGATATACATACGTCAATCGAGTATATCGAGTATCCTGTTAGGATTTTTTTTATACAAACAAATGTTCGCTAGGAAAGCATTCTCATACAATTGCAAATAAAGAAGAAGAAAAATACTAAACACAAACCTTCCAAGTAAATTGTAAGTGAATTTGAATTCAGTCAGTATCATTTTGGGAGCACAAGTGTGCGGTTAACGGCGTTTTTTGAAAAAATAAATAAATCAAAAAAATTTTATATAAAATTAGTAAAATAATATAAAAAAAAAATTTAATAAAGCGTAAATTAATAAAATTAATAAGTAATAAAACTAAAGTGAAGAGCTGGAAAAAAGTGTAATCAAAGCAAAATAATGTGGAAATTTATAAAAAATTAAAATTGCACAAACAACATAGATTGCTTAAAGGAAAGACAAAAACAATAAAGAAACTTATGGATTTCTTAAATGTCCTTGTTGCAAACTAAGGCAATTAAACGTTTTAAGGAGAGCAAAACAAAAGCTTCAAAATATACATAAGTATAAAAAAAAATTAATACAAGTGCATGCAAATATTATAAGAAAAAAAGACAAGCAGAGGATTAAATAAATAACAAACAAAATCACGTATTCATTTTCTTTTAGATGATGAAAATTTCATAGATAAAGAAAAAATAAAACAATCAATTTAATACAATATAAATTAATATTTTTTTTTTATAGAAAACTTAAGGTATTCAATTTGATTTATTTTGCTAAAATTTTTGAAATTTTCAATAGATTTAACTTTTATAATTTCATTTCCATGTGAGCTGTCAATCTTTGATTTTTCACTCTTTTTTTCCATTCCATTTCACATTGTCTTAACTAATCAACCGTGGGCAAATTGCATTTGTATAAATGTTTGTTTCATGTGTATTCACATAGAAGAGGCACTGCTGTTCAGCTCGTGCCACAATATAATCCAATATTAGGAAGGCACGCGTTGACTCTAAGAACTGTGTCTACTAAAAACTTCTATTTGCAAATAATTTAAATGGTTTAAAAAATTATTAACATGTTTCTGATTATCAGCTGCTTGTGCTAATCAGCTGTTTGTGATTTTCGTTTTAAGCTTAGACCCCTTTTAGACACGAAAAGTTTACTTTTTAAAGTCTTAATTCAGCTAACTTAAGACTTTGCAAAGGGGCTTTAGGCACGGTTCAAGCTATGCAATTTTTCTCTTTTAAATTTTCTTTGATACTCTTTTAAACTTTCATTCGTTTAAAAAATATAAATACTTACTTTAATAAGAATAATTTTATAGTTTAGAAAACAAAAGAGAATTGCGAAATACTATGTATTGGCATCTAAAGCAACTTGAATCTGCACATGTTATATACAAGATTTTGCCAGCTTTTCCAATATTGATACCGACACCCAAAACTGAATTAAATAAGTATTCATAATGATACTTTAAAATTTAATGTTTTAAAACAGCTATAAGCAACCTTAAATCTATTACAAAACTGTACCGTATCTCCATCTTTTGGCAGCACAATTTACGAAAACGCCTCATAGTGCGCCATTTAACATACATTCCATTTTGATGCTCCACCCCAGGTAGCATTTTGTATCATAATCCAATCGTTTCCGAATCAGCTTGACGGGAAAAATAACCGTAAATAAGCTAATTTTTCGATCATAAATGATACTCCCGTTGTGAGAAAATGGTACCCTACAGATGAATCATACCAAAGAATCAGTTATGATACGATTTGCTGACTATTTTTGAGCAATTTTCATATTAAATCATTTAAATCACCTTTTTGCGGTTTGCATGATGTTTCTCTATTTTCAAGAAATCATTATTTGATCATATAGATGAATCATAAGTGAATCCTCTTTCAATCGCCCAAGTGATAAATCACTTTTTAATCATCAAAAGCGATCTGTAGAGAATCATATAAGATATTTCTGCCAAAAATGATCACCCAAATGCTAGCTGGGACAACAGAAAATGATGCATGTAAAATGTGACTAGATTCAACTATGGATTTTACAAAAGCAAAAAAAAAATATATGGCAAAATTGCTACAATCGTAGTTTTTTATAGCATATGGGCATTTCCACAGAAATATAATATTTTTGTAACGTGCGACATCAAGCAAATATGCTTGCTTTTTCAAAGAACCCGAAACTTTTTTTTACTTCTTTATATAATGTGTAGGCCGTCCTTCGGCAGCTCTACATTAGGTAAAATTTTAGGAAAAATCGAGTCACGTTGTTTAGAAGGTTAATTGCTTGCTGTCGCACGCGACAAAAAAGTGGAATTTATCGGAGAAATGGCCATATGCAAAACTAATGAATGCCCATATTCATGTTTCAATTAGATTTTTATATCACAATTTGAATACAGGTCTTCCTAAGATATCAATTAAAACTTTTTATTACGTTCAATCAGTTTTCCAACCCTGAAACCATGTAATGTTTTTTTTTTATTTTTAGTACAAATTTATTTCTTTCTAAAATATAAAATATGTTTAATTAACAAAGAAAACAAAATTAGTTTTATCTAGTTGCTTTTATATACCAAAAAAGTTAAAATTTTCCAACCCTGGGATCATTGTTTTATATTTTTCTGATTTGTTATAATCAGGGACAAGGACTTCATGCATTTAAAACAGGTGTTTTAGGCATCTAAAATATGACATCAAAAACTCAAAATATGCACTTAAAACAATAAAATATGCACATATTTTAAAAAATTTTATTCGAAAGAAAAGTTTTCAATTTACATACAACTAAATAAAGATATAAAAATATATTTTTTTTCAAAAGGTGCGAGGACAAGCGTTTTACATTATATTTTTACACAAGATTAAATATGATATAACGATTGTTTCACTATTTTCTTTTTTAATAGCAGGCAATTTTCTCTTGAAATCATCAAGATTATGATTTCCATTAAAACTGGTAGGTTCGTGTGCTTATACAATCGTTTTACAATTCTGCAACAATTCAAGCGAACAAATTGTCCAAAAAACAGTTAATTTGTCAAAAATATTTTTTGAAATTTGCATTTTTGAGAAAATATTACACAAAATCATGCATTTGTACCAAAATATGAGACAAAAATATGCATTTATGACCAAATTATGCAAAAATATGCATTTTCAGCAAAATATGCAAAAATATGCTCTAACAAATCGATGCCATTTTTAAGCAAATTCATTGTTTCGTAAAGATATTTTATTCTTGCTGTTATCAGGGTTAAGGGAAAAAACATGCATTTGCATGAAACCCCTGTCCCTGGTTATAATAATAAATTTCTTTTTAAAAAGCAAAATATGTCTAATTTATAGTAAAAAAGAAAAAATTAGTTTCAGTAGATTACTTTTATTTCCAACCCTGGAATTATCTTTTTAATTTTTTGTTTGAATTTGAATACCAATTTAATTACTACAGAAACACAAAATAGGTTTATTTAATAAAAAATAAATTAAATAAAAATTAATTTTGGCTAATTTACTTTAACCAGCTATGATACCTATTTTGCTTATTTTCAACATTAATTTGGGAGCTTCGGAAAACCGATTTCACGTACAGACAGACGGGCAAACGGACATCGCTTACTCATCGTCCCTATTCATAATATTAAGGAAATTAAACACGCAATGACAAGGCTATATATACCCTTTAAAGTTTTTGATGAAAGGTATAAAAAGACATAACAGAGCTTCATCAATAGCAGCCTCTCCCACGACCCACTACCCACCGCACCAGCAATCTAAATCGATTTTTTAGCATAAAATTTCCAAGCAAAAGTTTTAAAATTTATTAAATGCACTTTCTAGATTAAAACAGGCCTATGCAGAGTTTCACAAAAGTCTCCCACGTTATTCGACAAAAAATTTTATTTATTCTTTAACTTAATCTGTTTAATACATCAAGCTCCAAATCCTTTTTCAAGCTGGTTTTAAAAGGGATTAATTAAGCCAGTAAGCAACGAAACAATTAAAGATCTTAGACAAAAAATATAACGAGAATAAAAACGATGTGAAGTGTAAATTGATTGTATTTTTCTCTTACGTGTAAACACAGTGTTTTCTTAATAAAAAATAATAATAAAGCCGGAGTAGTTACAGCACCTTCGTCCTAGATTAAAGAACAAATGTTGTGATATTCCTTAATCTACAACAACACATCGTTGTCAAGGTCGCTAAGCTTATTAAGCTATAAGCGAAATTATCTATAAAAGCCTTGAAGCGACTTTTTTTTTATTAAACTTTATTTTTTCTACTCGTGTCTCTTGGTTTGACATTTTCTTTAATTTTACACCTGTTAGAGACGAGTTGAAAAATGTGCAAGTCCTCCAACTAAAACAGGAAACAAAAGCACGTAATTTTTATTTAAAGTAAAGCAACAGGCGTTTTAAAAAGCAACTTTTTTATGTAAATTGAAAAATTTTTTTTTCAAAAATAAGTGTGCCGGCCTAATAGTGATGAAGCTTGTGTATTTGTATTTGGCAGTATGAGTGACAGCTGTAGCATTTGTAAATATTGCATGAGCTTTTATCTGTCTCAATAATAAGTTTAAAAGGCCGGTGTTGTATTTAGACTTTGTAACCTTTTTCTACTTGTGTATGTGTGTGTGTATGTGTGTGTGTGTGTCTGTGTGTGTCACACACCCATTTGTAACATTAATATAGAATTCTTTGAATTTTAATCGTAAAATCCTGTCGGAGGTTATGGTTACGTGTAGATGATATTGTGTAGTAACAATCTTGTTGTTGCTGCTTTTATTTTTTTCTTGTTACAAAATGCCAACGAAGGATGAACATGAACATGAACGTGAACACAGACAACAAGAAGAACAAAAAAAAAAATAACAATATCACATTTTCAATGTTTCTATTAAACTTAATGTGACACTCATAAAAATAATGTTAGTAAGAAAATTATTATTATTTTGCAATTTATCTTCACATTTTCCAGGGTTGGAAAACTTTAATTTTTTTATACATAAAAGTAACCTACTAAAACTAATTTTTCCTTTTACTCTATAATTTAAACATATGTTATATTCTTAAAAAAATATATTGGTATAAGAAATCAGAAAAATCTACAAAGGAGATTCCAGGGTTGGGAAACTTACACTTTTTGTGATATATAACAGTAACTAGGTCTAATTAATTCTTTTTTCTTTATAAATTAAATACATTTCATGTTTTGGAAAGAAATAAAAACCAAAGCTTCAGAGCTGGAAAGTTGGAACTTTTTTTTTGCATATTAAAGTAACTAAATAAAACTAGTTTTTTTCCTTTTATTTCTTTGTTCACTTCACATATTTTATATAAAATTTTTAAAGAACTAGATTGGTATAAGGAGTCCAAAAAATATAAAAGGATGATTACATGGTTGGAAAGTTTAATTTTTGTGTGTATAAAAGTAACAAGATCAAAATAATTTTTGCTTTTTTTTACAAATTAAATATATTTTATGTTTTAGAAGGAACGAGTTTGGAATTAAAAATTAAAAAAAAAATAAAAAAATTTTATCCAGACCTGGAAAACTTAAACTTTTTTCAAATAAAACTAATGACTTCATTGGTAATTAAATATATTTTATATTTTAGAAAGAAGGAAATTAGTATTAAAAAGCAGAAAAATCTAAATTATGGCTCCAGGGTTGGAAAATGAAAAAAAAAAATTTTTTGGTAAAAAATAGCCACAAATAATTTTTTTGTTTAGTTAAACATATTTCATGTTTTAGGAAGAGCTTTAGTCAAGATTTGTTTTGAGGTTTTTGCTTATTTTGACAGAGATGCCACATGTTGTAGAACTAAATGGCGAATAAAACTCAGCTGAGGACTGTCATAAAAAAACACTAGAGAATAACATTACAGTTACTGCAACCGATTAAATATATACATTACGATTGTTTATTGCTACTGGTATAGTACCTTCATTTTAGAATGTTCTTTTATTGGCCTTGCAACATTTTTTTATCGAGTGTAACTTCCTTGTACTGGTATGTGTTAACAGCTTTCCATTTATCCTTTTTCTTTTTTTTTGCATTTCTTGGCCCTAAACAAGCGGTAGTTGCTTGTGATGATGGTATGGGATTCATAAATAATGGATATGGGTATGATGGCACTAATGTTTTTGTAATGATACAATACAATAGTAGTTCACAAGGTTATGTGACCGTCCGTAGTTGTATGTTCAAGTACTTAAAAGCAGCTACACGTCAACATGTGTTTGGTTCGTAAGCAGAAGAGTTACATTTAATATTGTATACTTGCTAACAATTATTGTTTTTGAAATATGTATAAATGTTTCTTTTAAAGAGATTAAAATTAACTATGCTCGTATAATTTAATATATGAATCAGGCATGATAAATTTGTAAAATAAATTGTACCATTTTTGGTACATTTTAAGCTTCAAAAGTATGATGGCAATCATGTGATTAATTTAATGCGGTTTAAAAATTATCCTGCATTTGTCGTTTTATTATATAACACAATGATATAAATATTATTACGAAGAAGTCATTATTATACATATATATATAAAATAATTAGATAAATAAGTACCACTCATTACTTGGTAAGCCATTACAATAGCACTACCCATTACAAAAACTTGTAATGTTTTTATTGGAATACTTCTTGGGTATGTTGCTAGTGCTCTTCCTGCTCTTCACGTTTTTCTTTATATTCCCCCACTTACCTGATCATCATTTATTTGTTATTGCATAGTCTTAAGGATATTTTTTTTCTCTTTTAGCTTTTATTTAATTAATTATTTTTTTCTTGTTGCTGCTAATCAAATGTTTAACTATGTTGAAGTCCTTATTTAAAAAATTTCAATACAATTTCCTGTTATACTTGTATCATCACAATGATTTCAAAGGAAACCAAGGATAAGGTTAAAGCTTCTAAATAACAAGGATGTTTTCTTTGTTTTGTTTTACCAGCACAAAGCAGGAATCGAGCCCAGTGTTGATTATTCTACTTGAAAACAAAAGGATATAGAGCAAATAGTGTAACTTATGTTAGCAGGATAATTTTCAAAAGTAGATAAATAAAAAATTAATCCTCTTGTGTTATAATTCCTATAGGAAATATAAAAACTTTATTTGTAAAAGCTTACATGCAGTAAATTATTAATCAGCATAAATTGGTAAAATTTGTTAAGTTAATGCTTTTTCCCATCGAAGTCAAGAAAAATTTTAAGTTTGGAAAAAATTGGAGCAATGACATGCCCAAGTCCCATATATCCTTAATTTAATGCAGCGAATTTCAGGTATAACTATGAGCAAAATATATTGCAAATATTATTATAATTTCTATAAATACATCTTTTCCCATATTATCCTTAATCTGTGCAAGGATATGACTACCCTCCATATATGCTTAATTTTAAATATTCGCTTTTTGCCACAATTTTTCAGCGTAGTGCAGTTAAACTGTGTGGATAAAGCTAAATTTATGCAGCTAAGAAAACTTTACTGTTGTCGTAGCAAGGACATTGTTCTGCTTATATATCCTTAATATTAAAAATTGAGATTTAGCTAAAATTATGACCAGAATACCAAAAGACTTTATCTGTCTGACATATTTCATTTAAATCCTTCGAAGGATATAATTATCCTTAATTTTAAAAACTTAGCTCTCAGCTGTAATTGCTATGAAACTACAAAGAAAACGTTAACTCGCTGTTTCTAAAGCAAATTAGTCAGCTTCTTCAGCAAATTTCAGCTCAATAGTTGCAAGGATGTGTCTAACTGCCATATATCATTAATTCGTGAAATACATTTTAAGCTAGAACTATGACTGGAAAACAACAAAATTTTGTAATTTCAATTAATTTTTTTGAAATCTTTTATTTAAATCAGTTCAAGGACACGCCTACCACCAACAAATCCTTAATTTAGAAAACTTAACTCTCAGCTGTAATTGAAATCAAACTACAAAAAAACTTAAACTCACTGTTTCTTAAATAATTCAATGAAAGTATTTAATAAGATTCAGCTCAAAAGGTACAAGGACATATGTATCTACCTTTCATATACAAATGTGCATATGAAAAAAAAAATTTTTTCTATAATTTTACGCACCTTCAATAAAAATTAGGTTAAAAAGTCCCTTGTACATTTTATTTAAATTTATGCAGAAACATTTTTAACTTCCATATATCCGTAATCTTAAAAAAAAATCGAAATACGCTAGCTATGAGCATTTTTCAGAGCAAAATTTATAGCTATTTAAGGAAGTTAATTGTAATCGATATAAGGATATTGCTTCCTTCTATATATACTTAATTTTAAATAAACCTTGTTTTTGCTAAAATCATGGCCAGAATGAATTTAAACTTCATAACTATTTCCGAAATGATATGATTAAGCTTCGTAGAGAAATTCACTTCAATCGGTGCAGACATAATACTACCTCCCATATATCCTTTTTTTTTGGAAGTTTAAATTTATTTTTAGTTTTTACTATAATGCATGGAAAACTCTTGACTTCTTCTAAAATTAATTAATTAAGCTTCCTGGAGAATTTCATTTATATAGGTGCAAGGATAAAGCACCCTCCCATACATCCTTTTTTAGAAATTTAATTTTTTTTAATTGTCTCTTTATAGCTGTTAACTACCTCTAAACTTACTTAACTAATCTTCCTGTTGAGATTCCTTTCAATCGGAGCAAGGATAATTCTACCTCCTATATATCCTTTTTTTATATATAATTATTTTTTTAAACTCTGACTCTAATGCAAAGAAAACTTTTGAATACTTCTAAAATTAATTAGTTAAGCTTCCTGGTGAATTTTATTTTTATCGGTGCAAGGATAATTCTACCTACCATATGTCCTTTTTTTGGATATATAATTTTTATTAAACTCTGACTATAACGAAAGGAAAACTTTTGACTACTTCTAGCATTAATTAATTAAGCTTACTAGTGAATTTTATTTTAATCGGTGCAAGGATAATTCTACCTCTCATATATCCTTTTTTTTAAGTATAATTTTTTTAAACTCTGACTATAATTGCAAGGAAAACGTTTGACTATTTCTAAAATTAATCAGTTAAGCTTGCTGGTAAATTTCGTTTTATTCGATGCAAGGATAATTCTACCTCCCATATATTTTTTTGTTGGAAATTAATTTTTTTTAATTGTCTCTATAAAGCAGGGAAACTGTTAACTACCTCTAAACTTACTTAACTAATCTTCTTGTTGAAATTTCTTTCAATTGGAGCAAGGATAATTCTACCTCCAATATATCCTTTTTTATATATATTTTTTTTAAACTCTGACTATAATGAAAAAAAAACGTTTGACTACTTCTAAAATTAATTAGTGAAGATTCCTGGTGAATTTCATTTCAATCGGTTCAAGGATACTTCTAGCCCCCATATATCCTTTTTTTGGAAATTTAAATTTTATTTAAATTTTGACTATAATGCATGTAAAACTGTTTATTATTTCTAAATTAATTAGTTAAGCTTTCTGGTGGAATTCATTTCAATCGGTGCAAGGATAATGCTACCTTCCATACATCCGTTTGTTGAAATATATAAAAAATTTGTTTAGTTAATTGTTTTTATAATGCATGGAAAATTGTTGACAACTTCTAATATTAATAAGTTAAGCTTCCTGCTGAAATTCATGTCAATCGGTGCAAGGGTAATTGTACCTCCCATATGTCCTTTTTTTGAAATATTATTTTATTTTTTTAAACTGTCACTGTAATGCATAGAAAACTGTTGTTCACTTCCTAAATAAATTAAGCTTCCTGGTGAAATTCTTTCCAATCGGAGCAAGGATAACTCTACCTCCCATATATAATTTTTTTGGACTTATATTTTTTTAGCTCCCTTATATACTTTTCTTTGGAAAATTTAAATTTATTTTTAATTTTCACTATAATACATGGAAAACTCTTGACTACTTCTAAAATTAATTAATTAAGCTTCCTGGTGAATTTCATGTCAATCTGTGCAAGGATAATTATATCTCCCATCTATCCTTTATTTACAAAATTTAAATTTTAGTTCAAATCATGACGGAAATACATGGGAAACCGTTCATTACTTCTAACATCAATAAATTTCTCTTGCTGCAAACAATCGTTTTAATTTACTAATAAGCATGTCTACGTTTCACATGTCCTTAATTTCCAAAATTTTATTTTATTTGTAATTATCAACAAGATTAAGTAAAACTTTGAAATCACACATGCATTGTTTTTGATGAGTTGCACACCAAGCGCTTGAAGGACATGACTACCTGATATTGGTGAATATCCTTAATTTAAAAATTACATTTCAGCTACAACTATTGACCATAAACGGTAAATATAGGTAGTTAACTAAAAAATTATATAAGTTTTTATTCATGTTCATTTGCTTTATAAGTGCAGATTTCTGAAAAATTTTTCTTTGTCCTTTTAATCGTCAGGAGTTGTAATGAATCCTTTGAATTACATGAATGACTTTTTTCTCCTCTTAACGATTTTTTAATATTAAATCATGCAAAAAAAACTGCTCCAATTTACTTGGGGCAAATTTGCCCCAGACTAATGCACTTTTATTCAACATAATTCTTAAGCTGAATACTTTAACAGCTTTATGAATATTTAAGGCAATTTACATATGTACGCTTTTATTTTTCTTGTGCATACTCGTATTTTGATTGCTTGCTAATCTCATGCTGATTTTATTTCCTCTTTTTCATCCGGATATATACTTGTATTAACGCAAATATTTTATGAGCAAAAATACTGGGATTGTTAACAGATTGTATTTAAGAAAAACAACAACTAAAGACAAATAGAGTGTTATTGCAAAATTTTAATATTCACGTAAAACAAATAAACCGTAAAGAGAATTCATGAAAAGAATAACAAAACGAAATAAATGAATTGACAAAATATGAAGAGAGTTTTTTTCTTTCTTTTTGGCGACATGAATTGAAAAGAATGTATTCTTAGACGAATGTAGAGCAGAGAAACAATCCGTCTTAAAAAGTCGGCGGCGGCGGCTCACAAGCCGGCTTGAGCAGGCTGACATTGACAGCCGCTGGTTTTGATTTTGATAAGATTTTTAAACATATTTCTATAAAAAAAATCATAATTTGTAAGATTGTGTAAAAATTTGCCACTACAAAAATAATTAGCCAGCTGCAATTTTGAGCTGAGGCTAGCCGTAAAGCTTCGGCGGCGGCTTGAAGTTACGTTAAAGGTCGGCGGCGGCTCTTGAGCCGGCTGTAAGCTGATCGGCTTGTTTCTCTGATCTAGAAATTTTATTTGAGGCAAAAAATTATAAAATTAAAAAAATTAAAATTAAAATAAAATAAAAAAATGTTAAAATCAAAAAATTATTTTTAGTTAGTTTTAATTATTATTCGAACTTCAATTGTTTCTTTATTAATGATTTAAACAGGCTAAAGTTCGTATCGCTTTGTAAGCGCCAAATTACATGTGATAATTATTAATGAACAAATAACACTAAAGTTTGTTGTAAATATTCTGACTAACACAAAGTTGAACGGAACAATTAGCTGTTTTCGAAGACCACTAAAGCTTTATCATCAGTGTTCTTTTGTGTTTGGTCCACTGTGTGCGGTGTCAGTTGATGTAGATTTCTGTTTTATATAATCAAATGGAATATGAGCAATGTGTGTTGATTCATCTTACTTCAATTTGCTGAAAGCTTTTTTTGCAATGAAAGCTCAATTTTACCATCATTAAATTTGCAACAGTCTTGCCATTGTCGTTACTATGCACATGTTAATTAATTTGCTTATTTTTTGTTCTACTTAAGGCAAACTTTTTTGCTTTGTTACTATTAAAAAATTATTTGTTTTAAAAATTATTTAAAGCAAACGATTTAAAAAATTAAAATGAGTAGAGGGAAAAAAATTTCATTAATTCTTGTTCGACCTTTCTTGTTCAAAAGGATTAGAAAGTACCTCAAGCTTAAAAAATCGTCCTTAATTTGCATTAATTTTAATTTCGAGTCCCATAAATTGTAAGTGTTTTTTTTTTTAATGTAAAAAAGGACATTCTGACAAACTGATCAACCTGATTTGAACCGTAATGCATTTTTAGTTAAACTCAAGTTAAGTAGTCTTTACTTCTTGTCACGGAATAAATCATTTTTGTAATCCTCATCTAAGGCCAGTGTGCAGCAGTTCATTTATTTAGTTTCCTCATTTTCCAATTCAAATCCAAAATTCTTTGATTCAAATTTTATTTTGTTCAAATCAGGTCCTGCAAAGAAATTTGTTAATTCAAATGCAAACATTTTTAATAATTTTTTCAATCAACAAATTGTGTGATTCAACAAAATTTTTTTACTGAAATTAAAGAGCAAATAAATCAATTAACTATTCTCTACAATTAGCAATTTCAATCATTGAATTCTTTGAATACTCTGCCTAAAATTTTCTCAATACTCCCCAGTACAGTGTGACAAAAAATTAATAACTTTGAGTTAACGTTATGAAAAAAAAAATTCGCTATTAAATATTTGGTTTCGATTAAATGTATGGTTGTTAAGCACTTTTTCTTTCAACAGAATTATTTAATCATCCCCAGCTCTGATTGACAAAAGTAAATATCAATATGTTTGTGATTATTTTTAATAATGGAGAAGATGTACAAAAGTTTATATTACTTTGAAACAAACGGTACAAAGTGACAATTAAAATGGTGATTGAGGTGTTAATTTGCACGTCTGCTTTCAAGCGACAAGCATACAGTACTCACACACATGCACTGATTGAAGGTGTTCTTTGATCATCTCCAGGTTACTTAAGAAAAGTTGTACTGCAAATTCTTGAAATTTTTTTGCAATATTTTTTGACTTCATGGGAATTACTTGAGCAATTTTTGCATGTGTATGTCCCATAGTGCTCATTGCTTTTATCACATGTCACAATGCAAACAAAACCACTTGACAGCATAGTTATGAATTTTTCTTAATTTTTTTTTTGTATTTTTATTGCAAACAAATAAAAAATTTTGAATTCTTCTTGTATGAGTTGTTCGAACATAAAATTGAAATGACAACAATCATAAAACAACAACAAAAACAATATAAATATGACAAGTAAACAAACAGCCTGTCCGAAAACTTGACATTAAGCACAAAACAAACAGAAAAAACCACTCACACTTAAAATATACAATAAAAGAAATTAAAAGTGGCAAAAAAAAAAGTTTCCAATGCTTGAAAGTGTCACGAAGTGAGAAGGGGCAAAAAGATGGGCAGAAAATAGTTACGATTGAGTTTAATGGAAATAACAATTACTTGCATTTTATTTTGATTAATTCCATTCAAAATTATATTTACTAAATTACTCTGCTATTAAATGTTTTTTTTTTCTTTGCTTTACTTTCAGCTCACACTAATAATTGAGGGTTTCCAAAGAGCTTTTAAAGCATAATATTTAACAATCATAGTTAATTAAATAACAACAACAACAACAATAAAAAAAAAACTAAATAACATGAATTGCGATGAAGTTCACGAGATCAAAAGAACTTGGGAAATACCCGCTGCCACACCCACAGACTCTGGCGTGGCGATATTAACCACATTCTTTACCAAATATCCGTCCAATTTGCAAAAGTTTAATTCATTTAAGGATGTACCAGTTAGTGAATTAAAAGTAAGTATAGATGGATTTTTTTTTTTGAGTGGGCAAATTATGAAGGAACATTTAAAATATTTCAAAGAAAATTTTATGGAAATTTTTTAAAATATTTGCATGAAATTTTTACACAATATGAAGAACGATATGAGGATTAATCCTTATTCATTCCTAATTCCGTAAGAAGATTTAAGACGTTTTTGCTTGAAAATACTTTTGAGTTCTTGTTTTTGAATGCTCTAAATTATTTTTCTTTTAAATGGTTGTTGTCTTTGATAATGAAAAATAAAAATATTATTGTCATAAAAATTAAATTATAGGGTATTTACATCCGCACAAAGTCTAGCATATTTTGATTACAATCTTTATGAAAATCTATAACGTTTACACCAAATTTTTTTTTTGACAGTTATCAAGATTTTTTTTTATCCAAAACAAAACCCATCAACTGATTTGTTTCCAAAACTACAACCAAACAACTGCATTGTAGCCAATTCATACACTTTTTAAGCAGACCGTAGCTAATTCACTCATCCTTTGTTGTGGAAAACTAGATTTTGTTTTGGATGGGAAATCTGGAAAAAAGCAGCTTGATTTAGCTCGAAATCTCGAAAGTACTGGATTTCGAGACAGTGTAAATGAACTATAGTTATAAATGAACAATAGTTTGAAAAATATATGAAAAACAAATGTGTTGGATGTAATGTTTGGAACAAAATCATAAAGCAAATACACGAACCATCTGGCACAGACAATAAATAATAATTGTGTTAAGGAATCACAACTGCGGCTGTTTTTCGTCCATAGACAAGACGATACAATCGTCGATAGACGATACTATTAACTCGAAAATTCAATTTCTTGAGTTATGACGTTGTTTGAGTAAATGAGCGATGTAGAATACACATCCTTAACATTTTGAAGTCGTTAGCTTGCTGTGGTGAATGTGTTTAATGCTTTATAAAACCAGAAAGAATTTACATCTCTGATTTTAGCCAACAAAGCACAGTTTGAATTATATATTCCTTATGACATATTAAGCCTTTAGTTAAATAATCTTTTACTCTTTTCTGTTTTATTACAGACCAATGCCCGCTTCAGAACTCACGCCATACGCATCATCAAAGTTTTTGACGAGTCCATACAATCATTGGGTCACGATTGGTCGGGACCTAAGCTGGAAGAAATGTGGTCGACTATAGCTGCCACACATTTCAAAAGGCAAATTGAAAAACAAGCTTTCAATGTAAAGCACTTGAATTGTTCTAAAAAACTAAATACAAAAAATTAATAAAATGAATTTTTTTAAATATTTACGCAGGAGCTTAGAGAAGTCATTTTGGAAGTGTTAACGGCCGCTTGCAGTTTAAATGAAAAACAAGCAGCTGCCTGGATTAAACTACTGGACACCGTCTATACAATTGTTTTCAATGCACTGGACAAACTTAAAAGTGAATCACAATAAAACGAAGAAACAACACACACACAGCGTTAAAAAAATTAAATTAACTTTGTTATATATGTACAATTATTTTTAATATTTTTAATATTTTTTTTAAGAAAAACAAAACAAAATTTAAAAAAAAATGCAGTCATATTTTTTTATTTTATTTTTTGTAATATTTTTAATTTTGTAATGTTAATATTAATATGTGAAGATTTTATTTTGTATTTATAAATTTAATTTATAAAAATAATTAAGCCGTCATTTCAATAATAATTTTGCATTATCGTTTTAGGCAAATTTATATACAGATCTGCTAGAGAATTTATAATCAACTGAGAAATTTGCGCATTTATCAATTAACAATATTTTGGTTTTTGCTGCTTATCCTGCAACCTCATCAGTACTCAATTAATTCGAATTTTAGAGTTATTAATGAAGTTAATACTAATTGCTGAATATCTTGTAGAAAATAATCATCGCTATTGTGAATAATATGTGAAATTTTCTTCCCATGAAATTTTCATTCACCATGAGGGGAAATTTTCTATTGTGAATTTCATGAGCACGTTTGTTCCCGCTATCAATGCTTAGTGAATGTAAAAAAAAACTGGAAAAAGATTTGTACAGCTTAAAAATTAATTCAAAATCAGACAAATTTAAGTTTTATTGTAAGAATGACAGTAGTGTTTTTAAATACTTTAGGAGACGTGCAAAAAAAATTCTTTAGTATACCACAGACATAAAATTTACTGCATGTCAACCAAAGAGGTTTATGTTCATGCAATGACAAAAAAAATGTTGCAAGGAATTATTGTTATTAATCGTGGATAGTATTTACTGATCTTGTCCTAAAAATAAGGGGAATCCAGAAAGGGAACACATTTCTGGGGAAAAATTATTAACGAGTGCAATTTGGGGAAAGGGGAAAATATTCACGATAGTGGTGAATATTTTTTTAATTCTTCTTTCACTTGTATGCATGATGCAATAATAAAAAGGTAGAGCCACTCTCTCTCTTTTTGCCGCCATATTAAACTCAGTGATGCCAACAGCACTAAAAAGCGTAAAACGCACTAAAGTGAGAAAGGAGTGAAGATCCAAACGAGTGAAGTTTAATAATGTTAAATATTTTCTAAGCTATTCTCCATTTCGGCAATAGTATCATCTTTAATGAAATATATCAGATGAAAAAGGTATGCTTTACACTGAAAAAGTAAACACACCAAGTTTTTATTAAAGTAATTTTAAGAAATACACAAATTTCTTAAAAGCACTACTTAGTGCTTTTTCTTAGTTTGGCACTAACGCTCTAAATTTGGCGTTTTGAGTCTTCAAAAAGCACTAAAAATAGTGCCAAAAGCACCAAGTTGGCATCGCTTATTAAACTTTTTGACGTTTTTGCCTCTTTACTCTTTTACTATTACTCTCAAAAACAATGCTACCGTAGTCATTTGTAAAATCCAAGCTTTCAGTGGACTTTTTCTGGTTGTTAATTGTTTTTTATTTATTATTAAAAAAAAAATTAAAAAAAACATTTTTTAATAAAAACTTAAAATTTGTGAATTTTTCTAAACAAAAAACAATGAAAAAATTCAACCGCCTGCGCTGTGTGCTATATAACTAACCGATCTAACACATGAGTGTTCCTTTTTTTTTTAAACAATTGGTTGCGGAGATTAGTCTACAAAAATTGAATTTGCACATGTGATATGTCTGAGTTTGATGTCCTTGAAATATAATAGTCAAGAATCGGCTGGCATAGTTATCAGCAACGGAAAGTGCTTAAAGATATTCTATGTGCACAAGGCCACAGACATCATAAGCAGCCTATTCAATGATGATTCTATGAAGAAATTGATAAGCAACTTGGGTATTGGCCATATACATTAGAATAGAACAGAATAGAGGGAAGATCTGGTCTAAAGACCGGCACTGCAACATCTGATGGATCTTTTGTACCATAGGCATAACTATAAAAAGCTAGTTTTGTAGAAAATAAGTTTAAAGTTTTAAGTTTACATACGACTCAATGAAAATATAAATATATTTTCTTTTTTCCTTTTATATACAATTTTTACACAAAAATAAATGTGATTTAACTATTTTCAGCATTATTGCCTATAAAAACGCATTTGAGTATGTAACAATAAAGGAGCGACACTATTAAGATGATATTCTAAATATTTCAAATAAATTAACTTCATTACAAGGAAAACAGCTAATAAATATCTAAGCCGTACTTTGCTCAAACTCTTGCTTTGAAATACCAGGAAACCACAAAAAAAACACTCAATCACTCATTCTCTATCACATTTCCATTTCCCTGAAAAAGCTTTAAACACATAAACCACAGTAGACTACCGACCACATTTTTTGCTGTCGCCAATTTAGGCTAAATTAAATTTTTATAAGCAAATAATATCGACCCTTATTTTCGATTTTATCGTAAGCAACATGTTATCGAAAATATACTTTTTTTTTAAATTAAAATTTTAAGGGGCCACCCATAGTTTAGAATGCCAAAATTCTTGAAAACTTTTAAGATACAAGCTGTCTAATTATATCGTAAGCGATATACCTAAACAACAACATATTTGTATATTTAATAAAAAAAAGACCTTCTCCTGAAAACTCTAATTTTTGTCGCTTATGATAAAATCAAAAATAAAGCTCGATATAATACAAAATGTGAAGAGAAGGAAAACTTAAAATTATTGAATACTTTTTAACAGAAGTTTAGGTTAGGTTAGGTTGCACAGGTTGCCAGTTGCTGTTGTTATCGTTGTCACTATAATTAATTAGTTGACTACACGGCGACGCTAACAGTCAACAGCAGTTGTAGTCGTGTAGTTGTGTAGTTGTGTAGCCTGCTGTGGTCAATCTACCCGCTGTTAATAAAAAATAAAGAAAAAACAATTCAACAACTAACTGGTAGTTGCAACCCTTAGCCCACCTTTGAGAAGAAAAAATTATATAAATTTAAATTAGTTTTAATATCAAATGTAGAACTAAATGCCCAATAAAAGATTGTTAATTGTAATAATGAAAAATTATGAAATTTTTTTCCGTACAAAAAATGTGTCTATATGTTTTAGCGCTTGTTTTTGTAAATGAAATATAAATATTCGTTTGGGAATTCTAATTAAGGCAACATTGAAGCAAGAAACCTCTAATTGTTTTTGATTTCAATTCAAAATTCCCTATTGAATACTCTTATATTATTTATAAAAATAGGCAGTTAAAATGTGTTTATAAAATTATGTATGTAATGAAAATTTATTTATGTAAATGTAAAGCTTAAGTTATAATTGTAATTTTTGTGTAATTAAACAGGAATAACCGCCAAAGGTTTTAACAACAACAAAAAAGTAAAATAACTATAATAAATTATTTGTATTTGACCATGAAAAAAATAATAAATTTAAAATAAATGGTAGAAAAATTGAAAAGCTCTTTTAATTTGATTGCAGCATTTTATAGCAAAATTAATAGCTATATGGTTCGGCAAAAATTAAATAAATATAATAAAAAAAAAAAACAAAAACAAATCAAAACGTTAATCGTAAGTGGAACAAAAATAAGCTAATTAACTGGCATGTTGATAATTATTAAAGATTAAACGACAATGGCAAGACTCTTCGAAATTAGAGATGGTAATATTGAGCTTTCATTACAAGAAAGCTTTCAGCAAATTATAACACGATGAATGAAAACAATTCACATATTCCGTTTGCATTGAGAACTGAGTATATAAAACTGAATTTGGCATCAACTGATGATGAAGTTGTGGCGGCTTTCGAAAACATCATGTTGTTCCGTTCTATATGTCAGAATATTTACAATTGATTTTGTTGTTAAAAATTATCACATGTAATTTGGCTTACAGAGCCAACTTTTGTAACGAAAAAAAAAATTCAGAATTGCAAGTTTCCATTTTCCATGGTGACTATGTCATATTTATATTACAAAGATATTCTGCAGAATATGTATGAAAGTGTTAGTGTAATTAAATTTCTTTTAAGCAATATGAATTTCTGTAAGTACTTTAAATTTATTAGAACAAATAAAATACGACTTGAAGGCGCAAAGTTCGTGTTATAATAACAACAAAATGTAATTGGGGTACTCAAATGGCACTCATGCTATCCTCTCAGTTCAAAGGCCATGGGTTTGATTCCCGCCTTAGATCCTGGGTGTTTTCTGCAGACAAGCTAATCGCTTCGCGGATTGAGTTTGTTAAAAATAAACGAATTAATTAATATGTTTCAAAGTAATAACAAGAAAAAATATGACTACTGTGAGCAACCCCTCATAATTTACAACTATAAATATTTCACTTATTTGCATTTTCGCTTTAGCACCTTTGTACATTGCTTACTCTCTTTCTCTCTGTCACAAGTCCTTTGTTAAACTCTCTCACATTTCTACGTGCAGTTATGACAAAATAATAAATATAGTTGGCAAAGTCTTATTATTTTATAACTTTCTTGTTTAAACCAAACTAACAATTTTTTAAACCATGTTAACATATTAAGACATTATGACACTTAAGACACTGGTATGAATACCCCAAATATGTATGTATGTGAAGATATAACTCTCGATTAATTAGCAGGGACAAAAACCAGAATTTCTAACAGCAACTTTTTTGGCTCTGGAAGCACATCAAAATTGAAAACAAGCACAAAAAAGCGTAATTTTGAGATCTAAAAGGCGTAAAAAGCACTAACGTGAGAAACGAGTGAAGATCCAAAGGAGTGAAGTTTAATAATGTTAAATATTTTCTAAGCTATTCTCTATTTCGACAATAGTATTATCTTTAATGAAATATATCAGATGAAAAAGGTATGCTTTACACTGAAAAAATAAATACACCAATTTTCGTTAAATTAATTTTAAGAAATACACAAATTTCTTAAAAGCACTACTTGGTGCTTTTTTTTAATTTGGCACTAACGCTCAAAAATTGGCGTTTTGAGTCTTCAAAAAGCACTAAAAATAGTGCCAAAAGCACCAAGTTGGCATCGCTGATTTCTAACATGGCATGTTTAGCACATAACAGAGCACTGTTAGTTTTTTTACAGTATGTCCTCAATGGATTAGTAGGAGACCAAAACCTTGGAACCTGAGAAGAGATCAATAAACAATTTTATAGAAAAATCTTTCCAAAAGGTATTTAATGATATTAAAATAGTGGTATGTTGGTAATATGTCTGGTGGAGAAAAAACCATATGCTTGTGAAGATTAGTGGTTATTTTGGCCAAATATTGCATTGCACTGGTACTACACCATAAGTTGAGGTAGATCTAAAAGTTCTAAATGTGATCCCATTGCACACTTTTCTACAATAAATTCGGAAATTAGAATGATCGATTTTGAAAAATAGATTTATTATTATTATATTATATTATTATATTATCTTATTAGTATTATATTTCTTGAGTAGAAGAAAAAAGTCTTAAAAACTAAAACAGAAATATACAATTTGTAACATCATTGTAATAACAGTAATATATTTTTTTGATATACTCATCTATGTGAACTCTACTCAAATGAAAGAAAGTATTTTAATATTTGGAGGACCATTAGTGAAATATAAAGCCAATAATTCAAAAAGTGGTATAAATTATGCAAATCCCAAATGTAACTATATTTTTAAAACTAGAGCTGCTATTGTAGTCAGCACATGAAAATGCATAAGGATAGGCTATTTTTTATTTAAACAGCAAAACCACCGTTCCGCCGTGTTATCGATTTCTTACTAAAATATGAAGTGGTAGTAAAAAATTATTAAAGACAGAAATGTAGCCCTTACTGAGCCATACAAGATGTTATTATCGGACTAAAAATGGCGACATAGTGAACAAAATACTAAAAGGGAGGTATTTGTAGGAGTGGCAAAACAATAAAAAAATATTTTTGGAATTGTTTTTCCAATATCTTTAATCCTAGGGGGTGACTGGAACAACTTTTTTTTTCGAACCACTCTATTATACAGTTTGTGAAATAAGTGTTATAAAAAGCAGAAAAAAAATGCAGCAACAAATACATGCATTTCTGTAGGAGATTTTTTATATTTTGAGTTAAAGTTATTAGACAGTCTCTGCGAGTTAAAACCTGAATTTAACAAACTTGCAATGTGAATGCAAAATCAGCTGTTTATGCTTTTAACGTTAAAACCAGGTTTTAAATTTCAGTGTGAAAACACTATTAAATTTTGTTTCTAAGTAAGAATGTACAGCTATGGCAACACTGTTTATGGTATAAAAAAATTACTGTTATGCTCAAACAAAATAATTCTTTATAAATTATAACAGGTGCATGTTATCAAAACTTATTTTCGATTGGTGAAAAGCTTTTATTTTATTCAGTACTATTATTGTTGTTGTTTTTCAACTTTTCTTTCCTTCGTTTTCTTTGCTAATCAACCCAATCAATGATAACAGTGAGTGTGGGTGAGTGTGTTTCACTGCACACACATACATATGTACATATGTATGTAACTATTGCTGTTACTGTTGCTGTTACCATTATTATGTTTTCATTGTTTAACAGTTAACCTTTAGCAAAAGAAATTTTAAAATTCATACAACAGTTGCGTATTGTTCAGTCAAACGTTCGGTGTATGTGTTTTAGAAAAACGAAATAAAATAAAAAGCCGGAAAATCTAAATAAAAGCCGCGTGTTTGAAATATTTATTTAGAAGAATAATTCTTAACTAAAAATTAATGTTGAAAATTTAAAAAAAATTATTTGTTAATATACATACATATATAACAAATAATTAAATATTAAATGCTTTTGTTACTCATGTGATTAAGTACAAACAACTGGTGCTTGTGTGAAAGTATTTTTTAATAATTATTTCTGGGTTCTTTCGCCTTGTGATAGGCTTTCATTAAAACAGTTAAAAAAATAAATAAATAAATAAATAAATGCGGTTAATTAATTTATTAGACAAAATAAAACCGTCGGCTTTAATATTGATTAATTAGAGTTCAAATTTCAAATAAAACAAAGAAAAATAAAGAAAATAACCATTATTTTTAATAAAAAAAATAAGGATTATTGCATGGTAAAATAATTAAGAAAAAATATTTTTTTTCTATTGTATAAAAATTTGTTTTTATAATATTTTTGTTATCTAATTTTTTTACCTTTTTTATATGTACAATTAAACCATTTTTACAAGCTTTAGGTGTGTTTATATTTTTATTTTTTAGTTCAATACTTCGTTAACCTGCGTTTAACTTCTTCAGAATATTTCTTATTTTTTATTTTTTTTTTGATATTTAAGTTTTTCTTTCAATCACAAAATATTTTTTATACAAAATATTTCTTAACAGCTTTATTTATAAAAATTATTAAGGCCTTATAAAGGCTTAATAATAAAAACTTTGTATGAAAATTTGTTTTAAAAACTCTTTATAAAGGCTTCGTAATTTGTATAAATAAGGCTGTGAAAGTTTAAGCTTCAAACTTACAGCCCCATATGCAAAAAAGTTAATGTGTGCTGGAAGTGTACGTTAAAACAAAAGTTCCATACAAAAGCCGGGTTTAAAGTACATTTAAATCACACGTTGATTTTTTTTGGCATATGGGGGACAGTCTTTAGTTGAATAATAACGTACTTTTTTGAGCTAGTTTTTAACATAAAGATAAACTCTGCTTGTCAGTTAACTGTAGTTTAAGCTTAAGCTTGTTGTTTATCAAATAAAGATGATCTAGTTAATAATCAAGGTTTAACCGAGCAACAATGCTCAGTTAAACTCAAGTTAGAATTGTCAAATGATAAATTTATGAAATAAATATTATGCAATTGAAAAAAAAATACTTACTAAAAAGTTTAATAAATACATTCATACCTAAAATAAAATAAATAAAATGGATGTTTCTTATGACGACCAGAATAACTTGGATAGGACAATTGTGAGAAAAATAAGAGATAAAAACACGTTCAAATCATTTTTATGTGTATAATGAATTGGGATTCTTGCAAAGATTTCGTTTAGTATGATTGTTATGATTTTAGAATTGATTGGAAAGAACGTCCATATGTTTCGTTGGATATAAAATTTTATATTTTTTTTTGGTTTTATTTTTGGAATATCACTATATTCCATATTATTTATTTTTAAATTTTCCAAATCTTCAGAAAACAGTTATTGAAGTTTTTTTTAATAATATTAAAGAATTATCACAGCGCTTTTTAAGTGTTGCCCTATTTACATAAAATATTTTCAAGAATGCCATATCTAGATTGAAATCAAAGTCTGGCATTTCTAGTTAAATTGACAACTGTTCAACCAGCACTGAAAAACAGCATGTGCGCTTAAACCCCGTTTAAATTTGTTTCTGGCTTAACTCAAACAAATGTTAAACTTAGTTTAACTAATTAGTAAGCAACTATTTTTTAAACAGAAATAATATTCTTTACAAAATTAGCAAAGAGAGAAAGAACAACCATACAACAACAATTATAATCGTTTTCTTACAATAACATATTAATTACGTTAGCATGATCACATTAAAACTCCATGAAAGGTACAATGAATTGTTTTTTATATACATACGACTACTTACATCACAAACACTAAAATTTCTCATGAAAAGAAAGTTTATCTCTACAAAATCTCTATAAAATTAAGAAGGCGTTGGTTGGTAAGTTGCGCAAATTGATAAATAAAACATCGAATTATATTTTTAATAAATTCACTTTTTTATTGGTAGCGAAATTGGGTTAGCGATAAATGTCAATTTGAAGCACTTAAATTCAAATTAAAAATTTTAATAGTAAATTTTATACTCCACAAATGGAAATGATCTCTTTATTTTTCTTCATTTTTTATAGACAAGAACTATAAATTAAAGAAAGTGATGTGCCTGAAATCATACACGTTTTTAGTTTGAAATGCAAACAAACTTTATATTTATTTAAAACAATTTGGTTAATATGTTGAGCCATAACCGCAGTCATTTGATAGTTTTACCTAAAAGTTTTTCCATAAACTTTCTGGTGCTTTTCAAAAATTAAAACTTTGTTATGTTACACAATAGCTTTTTGGTGTCCAACCCTATAATCTGGGATCGCTCAACTTCAAAAATCTCATAATGCATTTCGTTGAGAAATTTTTAAATATGAAATGTGCGTTTATTTCCTTAATTTGAAGTTTTAATTATTTTTTTTTAAGTTTTGAAAAACTGTAGTAAACTACATGGAAGGTTACTAAGCAACAACTGACTTAGTGGCATTTTCCCGCAATTCAAGGCTCAAAATGTTCCACAAAAATATTTGCCATGAAATTTTACCCTAATGCCCTGAGTACATCAAAGCCTTAAATTAAGCCTTAACAGTACAAAATATGAAATACCTGAGATCCGTTTAAGGGTTAATTAAATTCTTTTATATTCGTATTTCAATTCAGGGTAAAGGATATGCTCCGCAGTTTTATGTACAATACAATCTTCAAAGGAACTTTTTTGTGGAACATATTATTAACCCATTAACTCTTCTCCCCGTACTGTTTTTTTTTTTTGCTGTTTTTTAAAAGAGGGACAAAAAGTACTTTTAAATGGTGATATTGCCTACTAAGCAGAGAACACAAATGAGTAGTGAAAAAGTGAGTAGAGTTGAATCATGACTTATAATATCTTGTACTTATGCGCACTCATACTTATTGCAATTAGACTTGGGTTTGATCATTGGTTTGTGGCAAAAATGAACTAGTGAACGAGTTCGACCCAAGTCTAATTGCAATGTTGTCTATGAATCATATTCACATTTATGACATTTAACTCAATGCCTATGGACGATGCAAAATGAGTATGATTCACAATGCGAATTGAATTGACAAACAACCCTATTTACTACTATTGTATACTACTTGCAAACTCTGTAATGACTAAAACTTTAAATAAACATATATGCCTGAGTTGAGTGAGCTGAATCAATGTGAGTAGTGTAAGTATTTTCCTGAAATTAGAAATTAAACTAAGGTGATTTATGAGTGTGAGTGTGGTATGACTATGATGTCGATGTCGCATTTATATTTATTTCAACCTATACTTATAAATTAATGTCATCGTGAGTATGCGTAAATCAGAGTAGTTGATTTTAAATCATGTCTACTCACTTATATTTAAAATTTCATTAGTCAGTATGAATAGCGAAAACATGATTCATTGCCGATCGCTGCTACCAAAATGTTTAGAATTGTTTTTTTTTACAAAATTCTACTACAAATCTTTGAAATCGAAATTAAGCTTAAACAACAGATATTAAGCAAAACTTTAAATGCGTTTAAGGGTTAATGTTGCCAGTAGGAATGCTTGCATTCTAGTTTTAGGTTGTGTTTAAAAATTTTATGCAAAATCCTACGAAGACCAAGTTTATATAGTTTTTGATCAGCATCTTTTCCGTAGATGCTGCCTATCAAATAGGTAGTCTTAGTAAGGGGTTCACCTCCTCCTTTTAAAGGTTAAAATGATACGAAAAATTATTGGATATAAAATTTTCCTAGAAGTATCTTTTGCTTAAGCTGATAAAAGCCGGCCTTGGGCAAGAATTGTACAAAAGTATGACATTCGACCTAGTACGCTTCTTAAGTTTCGATTTCTGTCGGAAGTTAGAGCTGAATCCCTGGCTTTTGTGTGCTCAGAGACTTCGAGAATATTTCCAGATAAATAGCTTTTTGGAATATTTTAACGCATCTCTCCAAGAAGGCTATTTATTTCATTCGCCTTTTAAAAATGGGACAAGACAGACCCATGCGGAGAAGTGTTGAAGAGTCAAAATGTTCCATAAAGATGTCCCACCTAAAATTGTAAAAAAAAATTAACATATGTTATACATGCGGGAAAGTGTGGTTTCCGATGCTGATTCACCAAAACAAACCAGTATTAATGGAACTTAAACCAGTCTTAAAATAGAGCCGCGTACCTGGATTCATTTACTTTTTGCGCATAGAAAATTTTAATATTTATCGATATAGGAGTATGTATTTATTCGATTGCAGTAACGATAATGTATGCCATTTTATAATTTCTTTTTTGCGATAGTCTACAGCTGTTTTTTACTCACCCCATTTCATTCTATATCATGTGGCATCTCTGGTATACAAAATGTGAAAATAAGCGAAAAACATAAATCTGTGGTTTTCATGAATAATAACATTTGCTAAATATTTATCATTTCGAGTTTATGATGACAAATTATTCTATTTTTAATGATTTTTAAAAAAGTCTAAAAGCCCTTTTCACAATGTATGATTATTTTATTTTTAGCAGAAGTTAACTAATCTCCGGTTTGTTTAACAGAAATTATTTAACCAATGGTTATTGATTTCCATTTAACTATCCGGCTGTTACAAAAATATTTAAATCACCAACCAACATGTTTGCTGCTAGACTTTGCTATTCTGAATCGCTTTCTAAAATCCTTATTTGATGGAGAAAAATAATCACGCAGAGCGAAAATTCTCTTTCAGCTTCTTACTTTTTTATATTATACAGGTTCCAAAAATAAAATTGTTATCCTTTCATTTTCCTTAATACTCCTTTTTATTTTTAAAAATTTTTCTTACAAATCTTATTTCATTAAATTTAACCGACAATTTTCTGTTAAATGCTAACCATGCTTTGTGAAAGGCAGTTAAACCTAACTAAAGGTTAAGCTTCAGGTTATTTTTTAATCATACATCATATTTTCTAAAACAACAACAACACAACTTCTACCTTTCATTCCGTCTGTAATTGCCATAATATTCATATGCGACCCATAAAAAAAATATGCGACCAATATAAAATATATATATCAGTCTGTCCGTCCATCTATCCGTCCGTCGGTCTGGTGCACGTAAAATCGGTTTTCGAAAGCTCCCAGAAAGGCCAGAGACTTCGTTCTTTTACTGGTGTATCAAAAATGGTCCAAAATAGATTGGTATTGAAAGTCAGCGAAATCGAGCAGACGGTTTCCGAGCTGGAAAACTTAAACTTGATTTTGCCATATAAAAATAACTAAATAACACAATTTTTTATTTTATATTTCAGTACGAATAACATTTGTATTAAAAATATAAAAAATAAATAAAAAAAATTAACAACAAAACGTTTCCAGGGTTGGGAACTTTAACTTTTTTGTTATATAAAAATAACCTACTAAAACTAATTTTTCCTTTTTATCTATAAATTTAAAATATTTAACATTCTTAAAAGAAAAATATTAGGGTAAGAAGTCAGAAAAATTTTAAATTATGATCCCAGGGTTGGGAAACTTACAATTTTGTGATATTTAAAATTAACTAGCTCTAATAATTTTTTTTTTGTATTTTAATTTATATATATTTATATATCTATATTTTATGTTTTGGAAAGAAAAGTTGGGTATAGGAAATTAGAAAAATAAAAACCACAGCCCCCCAGCTGGAAAATCTAACCTTCTTTTTAAATTAAAGTAACTAAATAAAACTAGTATTTTTCTTGTTTCTTTTTTAATATGTTCACTTAACATATTTTATATATTTTTTTAAGAGCAAGATTGGTATAAGGAATCAAAAAATCTAAAAGGATGATTCCAGGGTTGGAAAAAGTACACTTTTTTTAATATACAAAACTGATTAAATAAAGCTAGTTATTTCTTTGGTAATTAAATATATTCTTTATTTTAGAAAGAAATAAATTAGTACTCGTATTAAAACCAGAAAAATTTAAACTATGGTTACAGGGTTGGAAATTGAAAAAAAAAAACATTTGGTTAAAAAAATAGCCAATAATAATTTTTTTTTAATTAAACTTATTTTATGTTATAGGAAGATCTTTACTCAAGTAAATTCTTTAGTCAAAAAAAACCGAGAAGTCACTTACTAAAAATTTAAGGAGTCAATATTTCAATAAAAAAATCATTGAACTAAATTTAATTTATGTTTGTATATCACAACAAAATGTGAATTGATAAAGAAAATTTATGGCAAAATTGAACTTAAAAGTTTTAATCTGATCAAAGTGTCAATACACGCACATTCCGGGGGTGGAGAAAAAAACTGAAATACGAGGCATGTGAAAGAAATTAAATCTGAAACAAAAAGTTCAGTGCAATAAATTTCCACTTAAATTTGTTGTCTAAAAGTTCCTTTGAGGATAAAACTTACGATTTTTTTGAAGCATACAAATTTATGATGCAAACTGTGAGTGCGTACACTCACGCACGTGTGTGACAGTCTGCCATAAAATTAAAAATTATGCAATTCCTTATTTTTTCTTTTATTAAACATCTTAGTTTTTTATTTTTTGTTTTAAAATAAAATATGAAAGTTTTAATCCGTTTGGGGTTTATGAAGAACACGCCACACACAAAACTTAATGTTGTGTAAAAGTAGCAAAACAAATCATGGCCTTCAACAGCAAAAAAGTGTAATGAAAAAAATTTGTAGAAAAATAATGGAAAAATCTCAATTCAGTTTTATTTTATTTATAAGAACATTTAAAATAATTATTTTATGGGCGGAAATTGGGAAATAAAATTAAGTCAAAGGTTTTAAGCCAAATTAAAATGAGATGAACAATTTTCCCTGAGAGTATTGGAAAAGAGGAAATTGTTTTCTCAGTCCCACTTTAGATGATAAATAAGTAAATAGTCCTTACAAATGTATTTGTGTTCACATTAGAAACTTTTCTTACAGGAGTTTTTTTTATCTTATGTATCGATGTGAATGTATGTAAAGGGTGATTTTTTCAAGCAGAATTACTCAAAAATATTAAATTTTCTCTCATTAATGGCGTTTGCTTTTCTAACTTTTTTGTATATGCACAGCCCACTTATTCTTTTGTATGAAAATTTGATAATGTATAGCCCATTAATTTTTTAATTAACTAAACATTGTTACTCCATAACTCGGTTCATATTACACCAATATAGCTGCCCTTGGTCCCATTGTAAAAAAAAATTGGGCAGAGACACACCCACAAATTTTTTTATTTGATTTTATAATATCCTGCTCATTTGATTGCTGCGAAACCTGGCAAACACTTTTTAAAGTTGAAAAAATAGGTGGGGCTACGCCCAATACAATTTATTATAATATTTCACCAGGTGCTACTAAACCGATTTTTACGAAGCCTACCACACACCTTGAGCTCTAAAATATACACGATCTTCCATTTAAAAAAAGGCGCAGTCACGCCCACTAAAATTTAAAATTTTATTTTAAGTTGTTCTAATTCACCGATTTTATGCAAAACTTAACCTTAACCTTAACCTTAGCTCTGAAAAGCACAAAATATTGCTTATAAGAAATGGGCGGAGGTACGCCCATTAAAATTGAACTTTATATTCCACAAATTTTTTTTTCGAAAATTTTCTATCAGATCTTTGCATTAAAGTCGTTTTTTTTTGGCCAAAATAGACTATGTATAGCCCATTTTTTTTTTGTTGAAAATGAGCGATGTATAGCCCGTGTATTTCTTTGAATGAAATATGAACTATTTGTAGCAAATTTATTTTTTTAATGAAAAATTAACTTTATATAAGCATATTTAAGTTTTTTGTATGAAAAGTAGACGATATATAGCCCATAAATTTTTTTATATAAAAATGATCGATGTATAGCAGTTTTTTTAAATTTTTTTGCATTAAAAATTAACGATGTGTTGCCTTTTTAATTTTTTAAATCGACGATTTTTAGCCCATTTATATTTTTTTTTTGACAAATGAACAATGTATAGCCCATTTAATTTTTTGTGTGCAGAATGGACGATGTAACCCCATATAATTTTTTTTATGAAATACATATAGTCCAATTTAAAGCCCATTTATTTTTTTATATAAAAATGATCGATATATAGTATTTTTTTGATAAATTTACGATACTTAGACCATTAATTTTTTATATAAAAATGGTAAATGTACAATATAATTTTTTTTTTTGAGAAATGGACGATGTACCTACGATGTTTTTTTTATAAAAACTATCGATGGGCTATACATCGATAGTTTTTATTTTTTGAAAAATGCGAGATATTTAGAAAAAAAATGTTTATATAAAAATGGTCGATTTATAGCCCTTTTATTTTATTTTTTATTTTTATTTTTATTTTTTTATATTTTTTTGTATCAGAAGTGGACGCTATTTAGGCTATTTAATTTTTTGTGCGAAAAATGAACAATGTAAGGCCCATATAATTTTTTTTAAGAAATATGGTCGATATTTAGCCCATTTATTTTTTAAAATCGTCGATGTATAGCTCTTTTGTTTTTGAAAAATTAACTATATTTAGACCATTAATTTTTTTATATAAAAATGTTAGATGTATAATGTAGTTTTTTTGGTGGAAAAATGGACGATGTAAATATATATAGCCCATTAATTTTTTTATACAAAAATGATCGATGTATAACCTTTTAATTTTTATTTTTTTAAAAAATTAACGATATTTAGCAAAATTATTTTTTTATATTAAAACGGCCCTTTTATATTTTTTTATTTTTTATTATTTTTTAGTTTTTAGTTTTTTGTGCAAAAAATGGATCATGGTCCATGGTAGACCATGATGGACGATATTTAGCCTATTTAATTTTTTGTGCGAAAAATGGACCATGTATAGCCATATAATTTTTTTTTTTTGGTTTGAGAAATGGACTATGTATAGTCTATTTAATTTTTTTTATGAAAAATAGACGATATTTACCCTATTAATTTTTTTATATAAAAATGGTCGATGTATAGCCCTTTTGTTTTTTTTTTTTTTTGCAAAATGACCGATATTTGGATTTTTTTTTATAAGAATTATAAATGTATAATATAATTTTTGATTGTTTGAAAAATGGACGATGTATAGCCCATTTAATTTTTTTTTATGAAAAATTTACGATGTATACCCCGTGTATTTTTTGAAAAATGGACGCTAAGTTTATAAAGTGAAAAGTATGGCAACTTAATAATATATGGCTAGTTCAAATGTCTAATGCCAAGTAAAAACTATGACATTCTGTGACATCGCAATAGTGTATACTACTGGCCACGTTTGTCATTTCAGATATTTTTCGTTGTTTGGCATTACTTTCCATATAAAAAAAAAACATAAAGTGACCGGCGTTGCACAGATTGTGAAAATGACAACACAAGAAATGCCAGATTTGTACTCAGCATAAGTCTAATGAAAAACAAATTACAGATAGGATAAATTTGTTTTTAACTTATCGATCACTTTTAGGTTAAAGTGAAATTTTAATAATGAAAACGTGTTTATCCGTCCGATAAAATTCTATCTTTAACTAACGCCAAGTTATAATACAGGCCCTAAAAGTTTAAGTGTTTCTTTTTTTAGTTAACGAAAATACCAAATTTTTTAGTGTATTAATTATATTAATTATGACTATATTAAAACATTGTCAAAAATTTTAAACCTTATCTGCAAAATGATAAATCGATGAGGTTTTTTTTCTTTCGCAGGCGACATGAACACTGAATTTTATTGTGTTTAAGCGAATGTGGGTGCGCGCATGGAAATCTTAGCAAATAAAAATATTTATTTAAAGTCATCATCATCATATGGTGACAATAATAATAGCAAACGTAACTATATTTTTTTAAATCAAATTTCATAAATAATTCAAATTGAAAGTTTTGAACATCATCGGAAATTATACAGCTGCTATTGTTTTTATTGTTAATGATAAAATCTCGTTGACTTTAATGCTAAAAAATAGCAAAGACAGTTTGTCAATTTAACCAAGAGAAATCAAGTAATACGACCGCAGCATCGAGAGTTAATCTAAGAAAAAGAAACAAAGATCATAATAAAAAATTTTAGTTTCTACTTTTATTAAAATTTTTATCATTAACCATAAACAGCTGTTAGCACTTTTAAAAATTAATAAATAAATGAGAACATAAACAGCTGTTTATGATTATGGCAGCATTAACACGTGCAACAAAAATATTTATGTCAATGTATTTTTTTTTTTCGATTTGGGAACAATGCTAATGAAAAATTACAAAATTGTATACGGCACGTTGACACTATTATATAATATCTTTCCCTCGGTGTACTTTCAAGTAAATACATAAATATGCAATTCCTTTAGCAGGCACAAATTGCTATTTTTTTCCTAAGTCGACTTTAGCCACACTAAGCACAAAATTAAGAAAGAAACTAAAACAAGTAAACTCTCGTATTCTGTTTCCTTTAATTATTCATATCAAAGGATTTCCATGGACCTTTCATTGCATGAGAATTGAGGCACATGAAATTTTCTGCCTTTACTCAAATAATCATGAAACCAATTTTTATACTTTCTGCAGACCTGTAAAACAAACTAAAAGTTGCGTAGCCTACGATGTACTTAATCATTTATTTGATTTCATTTAGAAGAGTGAAAATTTATGTTGCTCATATTTCACTTGATTAGATTTCCGTTACAAAAAGCCCTTTAATACTTGTCAAAATTTTATTGTCACGTTTCGGCACCACAAACACAACAGAGAAAACTTTTCAATTTACAACTGCATAATAGTTGTTAAGCAGTTTACATACATAATTCGTACAAGCACACATATATACTTATGTGAGCTTTCATTAAGGATTCAGCATCGAAATGGCAGGATGTTAAAAGGCTAAAAGTAGGTGTTGTTTGCAGTTAGTGTAAAATTTTAATACATATAATAAAATTTATTATTTATATACATATATTATAATTATTAGAAGCAAATAAGCACTTTGAATAGGCGGTTTGAAGAACGGATTAAATACACGTGTTGCCTGAATTCAAGTTCAATTTTATATGGGCAAAACTTAAAATTATTCAAAAATTTATAAATTACACAAAGAAATTGTTTTGCTTGATAAATAACTCTTTTATTTTTTATGAATATACAGCTGCGGTCGAAATGATAGCATCATGAGAATATTTGTTGTAAAACCACTTACATCTCTCAAAAGTCTAATGTGATTCTACTAAATATAAAAATAAAAATTAATGCTTCTAGGAGTCTTTACTTAACATTTTTTTAATATTATAAAATAATTTAATAGTGTACTAAAAAAAGTCAAAAGTCAAAATATTAGCAATATTTTTTATTGTATTGTACTTTATTCTATTTCAAGTTGTATTACTATATAATAATAATATTTATTTTATTTAATTTTTTTATTTTATTTTATTTTATTTAATTTAATTTAATTTAATTTAATTTAATTTAATTTAATTTTATTTTATTTTATTTAATTTAATTTAATTTAATTTAATTTAATTTAATTTAATTTAATTTAATTTAATTTAATTTAATTTAATTTAATTTAATTTAATTTAATTTAATTTAATTTAATTTAATTTAATATAATTTAATTTAATTTAATTTAATTTAATTTAATTTAATTTAATTTAATTTAATTTAATTTAATTTAATTTAATTTAATTTAATTTAATTTAATTTAATTTAATTTAATTTAATTTAATTTAATTTAATTTAATTTAATTTAATTTAATTTAATTTAATTTAATTTAATTTAATTTAATTTAATTTAATTTACTTTAAATTAATTTAATTTAATTTAATTTAATTTAATTTAATTTAATTTAATTTAATTTAATTTAATTTAATTTAATTTAATTTAATTTAATTTAATTTAATTTAATTTAATTTAATTTAATTTAATTTTATTTCATTTCATTTCATTTCATTTCATTTTAATTCATTTTATTTTATTTTATTTTATTTTAAATTATTTTATTTTATTTCTTTTGTTTATTTTATTTTATTTAATTTAATTTAATTTACTTTAAATTAATTTAATTTAATTTAATTTTATTTCATTTCATTTCATTTCATTTCATTTCATTTTATTTCATTTTATTTTATTTTATTTTATTTTATTTGATTTTATTTTATTTTATTTGATTTTATTTTATTTTATTTTATTTTATTTTATTTTATTTTATTTTATTTTATTTTATTTGATTTGATTTTATTTTATTTTATTTTATTTTATTTTATTTTATTTTATTTTATTTTATTTTATTTTATTTTATTTTGTTTTGTTTTGTTTTGTTTTAAATTATATTATTTTATTTCTTTTATTTAATTTATTTGTTTTATTTTATTAAGTTTTTTATTTCAAAGTTATTTTATTTTATTTTATTTTATTTTATTTTATTTTATTTTATTTTCTTTTCTTTTTATAATTTATTTATTATTTTACTTAATTTTTAATATAATTTTATTATTCTTTCTTTTATTTTATTTTAAACTTTTTTTATTTTCTTTTATATTTCTTATTTTAAATTTATTTTCTTTTTTTTTATATATTTTTTTATTAAAGTTTATTTGTTTATTTTATTTAATATTTTTTATTTTAAATTTTTTGATATTATTTAATTAACGTTTAATATTGCTTACTTGATTTTATTTCTTCTTATATAATTAATTTATATAATTTTTTTATATAATATTTTTTTCAATTTATTTTATTTTATTCAATTATATTTTATTTAATTTTATTTATTTTTAATTTATATATTTTTAGTTTATTTCATTTTAATTTTTTTTGTAATATTTTAATTTATCTCATTTTGTTTATTTTTAATTTATTTTATTTTATTTAATATTATTTTATTTTTAATTTATTTTATTTTATTTTGTTTTAACTTATTTAATTTTTTTATTTTAAATTTAAATTTCATTTTATTTTATTTTATTTTCTTTCTTTAATTAATTTATTTTTTTACATAATTTTTTATTATAAATTTATTTATCTTAAATTTAATTAATTGTTTATTATTATTTAAATTTTTTTATTTTAAACTTATTTTATTTTATTTATTTAATTTTTTTTTTGCTTAATTTTATTTTTCTTTTATTTTATTTATTTTTCTAATTTTAAACTTATTTTATTTTCTTTTATTTAATTTATTTTTATTTTTTATTTAAATTTATTTTCTTTTATTTGATCTATTTATTTTTTTTACTTAATATTATTTTTTTATTTTATTTAATATTTTTTTATTTTAAATTTATTTGAAACTATTTTATTAAATTTTAATATTGCTTATTTTATGTTATTTTCTCTTATATAATTTATTTATATAACTTTTTTTATTTATTTTTTTTTTAAATTATTTCATTTTATTCAACAAAATTTAATTTGATTTTATTTATTTTTAATTTATATCATTTTAATTTATTTCATTTTAATAATTTTTAGTTTATTTTATCTTATTTTATATTCTTTTATTTTAATTTATTTTATTTTAGTTCATTTAATTTTATTTCAATTTCTTTTATTTTATTTCAAATTATTTATTTTTTTTAATGTTTTATTGTTAATTTCTTTTATTTGGTTTCATTTTATTTATTTATTTATTTTTTTTTTTTTTTTTTGATTATTTTATGTTATTTCATATTATTCTATTTTGCGTTACTTAATTTATTTAAAATAATTTTTAATTATTAGTTAATTTTATTTTAAATTAATTGTTTCCATTCTATTTTATTAAATTTTTTTTAAGTTGTGTAGTTTTTTGTGTTACATACTTTAAATTTTTTTAAAGTATTTAATTTTATTTTGTGTGATTTTATATAAATTTGTTTTATTTTAAATTATTTTATTATATTTTATTTGATTCGATTTTTTATTTAATTTTAAGTTTTTTTTATTTAATTTAATTTTTGTTTTACTTTTTTTATATTATATGTTTCATACTCTCTGAAGAGAGTTCTCATTACACCTAGAAAGTTAACTCTTGTAAAGCACTTAAATAAATTAAAATAGTTGTCCTTTTGAGGGTAAATTATAAAAATAGTCATGTTCATTGCAAATCGTGAAAGACACTTTAAGATAAAAAAAAAAATTTTTTTATTATTTATTTCCCACTCAACAATAAATAGAATGCATTATTGTAAGGTTTATTTCAATATTTACAAATACTTTAATTGTTTTTAGAAAAGACAAGCAAACGATTTTATTTTAATGCCATTATAGTTTAAGAATAAAAAATGCTGATTGAATTTATTTTTAGACTTGAGTTATTTTAAAAATAATAATAGACGACAAAAATGTACTTTTGTTGTTTGGAAAAAAATATATTAAATAAGTCTTACTAGTTTATTTCCTTCTTTTGTCAAACAAACACTAGAGATAAGATTAAAATATGAAAAAAATAAAATAAAATTATTGACAGCAAAACTTTGAACAAATATATGCCGAATGCGTAGAAAAGCGCCATATGTGATCAATATTTAGGTTAAAAGATTCAATTTGATATTAAAATTTATTCAAAACTAAACTTAATGTTTTATGATTTTTGCTTAGTAAAAAATTTGCAAACGTACTACGTTTTTGTCCTAACCCTACGTCTACACCTGATATATTTTTGTCATGACAAATATCAAAGTCCATAGCAAAAGCAGATAACATAAAAAAAATTATTTTTCAATATAAAGTTTGACTTTTGTCATCATAAAAATATATCAGGTGTAGACGTAGGGTAATGTACATATTTTAAATGAATTTTTAAGGCAATAATCTATTTAAATCTTACTTTTCATAGTTATTTATATTCTTATCAAATTATTTTTTTTTTTTTCAATTGAAATATTATTTATTATTTTCAGATATGTCGAATAGAATTCTTAAGATAAGCTAATTTTACTTAATAAACGTTTATCAAAATAAGTCTTTGACTTTAAATATAGTTTTTGTACAGAAATAGATTATTAAATTTTTATATATTATTTTTAATTTGAAATAGTAAAAATTAGGTCAACTTGTTTTACGAGCAGAAAATATTTTAATATTTTCCATAAAACGTTTAAACACAATTACAAAAAAAAAAATTCAACAGAAAAATGAAAACAAGGACAATAAAAAAATATTTAAGGGAACTTTGTTCAGCTTAAGATATAAAAAGTTCTAGTGTCAGACATTTTTAACCAGACGTCTACACCAGACAAGAAATGATTAACATTAAAAGTAGCATTATGTTAATTTTAAACATACACGGTTCATTTTAGTGTTTTTAAGAAAAATCTTTTGAAAGAAAGAGATAGGATAAAAAAAGGAATTTAATATTTTTATTGCACAATCTGTTGTATTGAAATGTTATAACATTAACATGACTTGCATACATGACATGCATGCCACCATTTTAATTGCAACTCTCTCTCGGATTATCTTAGGAGCCAGACTGATGACGAAACAAAAAGAAGATGATCCACAAGATATGATTGCGTGATTATCAGGCAGTTCTGGACTCAGCTAAATAAGAAAATATGGATTTATTGATTGCAAGAAACGGTTAATAAATCTCGTTTCCAGTATTGAGCGGGCAATATCTCATAGAGAGGCAAGCACAAAGGTTAAGGTTCGCCAATTATTGCCTTTGCCGTACCTGTCAAGACATCATTGCAGAAGAAATTTTAGTGTATTTTCTAGCAAGGAAGAAAATGTGGACATTCATAGGCGCTCTTGAGTTCAGGGAAATTTCTGACATTGCCAAATTTTTACTGTAACGTATTAATAGATATGGTTGGTTCAACGATGGAAACGACAGTTAAGCAGAGTCTACGTGATGTCACAATGCAGCTAGAGGTTCTAAGTCTGACAGGGATTCTAGCTGCCATCCTTACCTAATTTAACCTAACCCTACCTCGGGTTATCTTCCGTCCACATTAGACATGAAATTCTCTTCTGATATGATGTTAAGGGTTGCTATTAAAAGAGACGTGTTTAACCGTGAGAATAAACGTACTTATGGTTTGTATTAATCTAGCAACAGCATTTTTAGCTTTTATACCACAGTAGACAGTATGTTAAAATATCAATGTTAAAACAGATGTCTTAACAATGCTGTTAAAACATTAACAAAACATTTAAGTGAGTAGGCTATGAGTACGTTGTCCATTAACGCTGTAGACGGAATCTAAGGAATATAAAAATGTTCCGCATGGGCTAGTCAAGCATTTAAGTCATTTTATTCTTAACCCGTTTGGAGGCTGCGGCGACTGAATGTGACCCCACTTAACTGAAGTTTGGATCCACTCCTCAGCCTAATTGACATATATTTTAATAATGCGTTCAGCAATTAAATTTTCCTAAAAACTATGCTTTTTCTAATAATTTTTGCTGGTGTACAAAAGAATTCAAGTATTTTTTGCCTTTCCCTAATATTCTGGCTTGAAGTGTGCCACAACAGTGCGTCGTATGAATATACGTTTGTAAAATAAATAATACAAGCATGAAATTACAATGACGTAAACTAAGTTGGCATATCTGCAAATATAGATGGGAAAAATAATAAAAAGTAAAAATATAAGCGGCAATAAAACTGAAGCATAAAATATTGAATTAGTTATTGGATACCAAGGCATTTGTTATATTAATTAAATCTATATTGTACAACATATGAAGTATTTAAGTACTCGTAAGTACATGTGCTACAATTCAGTTTTGATATAGAAAAAAAAGATAACAAAATGAATTAGACACACAAAAACTATTTGGAAAATAAGAATATATCGAGCCATAAACGCCAAAAAAGCTTAACCGACAATAGAGATTTTTTTAAATTTTTCATGAAAAATATGATAGAAAAAAAAACTACCTTAAACCCTTATTTAGATTAATTGTTTCAAAAGAAAACCCAGCTTTAAATACAACATCAATCCATATAAGAGCCCTTAACAATTAAACTTTTTTTTTCAACAATTTGCAAATAAATTATTTATTTAGAAAAATAATTTGCGCTAAAAATTTAATTGAAAGAATTCGGATTGATTAGATTATACAAGCAAATTTTTGAAATTGTTTTTTCAACAATTTTCATGTACAGTCAAATTAACGGGTCAAGTTGGTTAAATTTACTTAAAATATTTTTATAGCTATGCTACTCATGGCGCGATATAGGCGGCAAGACGTTTGTTTTGATTTATTTGTACTTAAAAGCAGAGTACGAAAATAAACGAAACATATTGTTTGATTATGTTTTGTTTTGTTCTTTGACGTGAGGATTGCTCAATTTGTTTTTGTATTGTTCTTGCACAAATCGGAGAGCACAGTGGCCAGCTAACAGCCGCCACCTGACACAAACAATACATTTATTCAATCGTGCGCCGGTATAAAAGAAAATAGTGGGAAATAAATGGAAAAGTTTTGAAATATTTGCAGAGAATTTGACATCATTATTTAATGTAATTTTATTGCATTGTTATTTTACACATTAAATTTGTTTTATATAGCTAAGCAGCATAGCTATAACCGGGCATCTGAAGGCACCTCTCTTCTTTTTTCTTTTATGGATTAACTAACAAAAATAGTATTTCCATTTATATTCGAATATGTTCTGTAGTCTTTGTGAAATTAAAACGTGTGGAATTGCCTTGCCATAGAATCGGTGTGGGAAATATAAAATATATATAATGTATTTATAATCTCCCTTATTATGAATGGCGTCGTCGACGTTACATTAAGACGACAGTAGATATTGTCACTTGTCTACTCTTTATCGGGAACAATGGGGTCTTATTGACAATCTCTTACTAATCTCTAAGGCTTTGTAAATTAATGGAGCACATTAATAGTAGCCAATTGTTCTCAATAAAGAGTAGACAAGTGCCAATTTTTACTGTCGTCTTGATGTGACGTCGACGACGCCATTCGCAAAAAAGTTTTCACACAAAAATTTTCTTGCTCTAAGAAAATGGTATTTGGTGCCATGCAATTGTACAAGAAAAAAAAAACAGTTTGAAACCCTAGCCAAGAAACATAGGGCACGAAAAACCACTCCAGCAGAAGATATATTAATTTGTAGGGCCAGTAAGAAAAAGCCATTCTTGTCTTCACGCGAAATAAAGGCTGAATTTGGACCCCAAATAAATATGGAAATATTCACGCGAACAATAGGAAGGCGCTTGCAAGAGTCAGGACTTCGTGGATGCATTGCACAAAAAAAAACCGAATGTGTCCAAAAAAAAAAAAATATTAAGAAGCGGCTGCAAGTTTGCAAGGAAAATGCTGAAAAAAGATCCACGTTACTGGAACAGAGTTCTAATCAAAGTTTAACTTGTTAGAGTCTGATGGAAAAACGTATGTAAGACGTCCTCCAAACAAAGCCTTGGACCCCAGATACACGGTGAAAATGGTGAAACACGATGGCGGCACTTTTTCTTGGCGTGATGTAGGCCCGATTGTGAGAATACAGGGAATAATGGATCAACATCAATATAAAAGCATTTTGGAATATTTAATGGAGCCGTCTTCCTTTGAGAATATGCCTGTTCATTACATTTTCCAACATGACAATCAACATGATCCAAAGCACACTTTGGCTTTTGGATCAAAATATTGATGTTCTGGACTGGCCACCGCAAACTCCTGATCTCAATCAAATTGAAAATTTGTGGGCAATTGTGAAAAGAGATCTCAGAGACTGGCGAACGTTAACAAAAATAAGAGGTACCCAACAAAGTATTGAAGGATAGGTCGATTTTCTTTAAATTACAAGGATATTTTTAGGTTTTATGCAAATGTTTTTAGTTGTTTCTAATTAAGTGACCAATGTATTTGCTGTTTTTTTTTTTGTTAAGTTAATTTTCTTAAAAACGTTATTCATGACATCTTTTTTATTTTACCTCAATGGGTGAATTGTTACTTTACTATTCCTAGTTATTAGTTTGAATTTACTTGAACAAGTTTTTGAAATATATTAAAAAAATTGATATGCTGCGAAGTCGTTTACATATGGGCATTTCTCCGAGAAATTCATTTTTTGTCGCGTGCGACAGCAAGCAATTAACCTTGTATTTCTGAACAACGTGACTCGATTTTTCTTAAAATTTTACCTACCGTAGAGCTGCTGACGGCCTACAAAACTATATTAAGAAGTAAGAAAATTTCGTTTTCTTTGAAAAAAAAACAAGCTTGGTGTCGCACGCTACAAAAAGTTTACATTCCTGTGGAAATGCCCATATATATACATATTTATAGAGAAAACACAAAATTTCACTAAAAAAACAAAATATTAGAATGTTTTTAAAAAAAATCTAGCAAAAACCAATCCGACAAGAATAAAGTTCGAACAATAATATATAAAATAAAAATAATTATTTTCAAAAAAGCATCCCTAAAAAAATTACCCTTTATAATTTTCAGTATAATTTTTTTCCTATTACAATTACTGTTACTGTTTATTTTGCTTGCTGCAACCACTTAAAAACATGTTCTCGAACAGACTAGTGGAGTGCAAGTATGTGCACACTTTTGTTAACACGGCCATACATTAGACAGACAGATATTAGATTAAACATAATTGTTATGGCCTCGTTAGCCGAACGTACCGCAATGTAGTGTAACGTTAGAACATTTGTATGCTTGTACAGTAGTCACCTCAAAGAATGACCACTCTCCCACTCGCAAAGTTTACCTGGCAAAGTTTTGTGTTTGTTGGGTTAAGGGGGCAAAAAGAATGGGAGTGAATACAGATTTTGTTGTACCTACTCGCAAAGTTGCTGTGTTCTTCGTTCGCTTTAGTAAAAGTTTGCCAAAGTAAAGTTTGCGTGTGCAGAAGATAAACAAAGCTTTAAAGAAAATTAAAAGGACTTGTCAAAATAAACTTTGCGTATGCGAAAAAGGTCAATAATAGAAAATACGAGTATCGGTAGCAATTTAAATAAATAGGACATTTAACAACAAAAGCGGTGGCACGTGTTTGAACAAATATTTATACACCATGGCCGTATCAGTCAAAATGCTTTTAGGAATGTTTTTTTGTTGTGTTGGGAACTAAACACTGTTGTTGATATGGCAGCATTTTAACGGTAAAAGTAAGTGAACACGCAGGAGGAGGAGGAGGAGGCATTCAGTTATAATGGGCTCTTATAATGAAACAGAAGAAAACCTAATTATTACATCATACCCATTATGAACAGTGGCAATAATTTCATTTAATTTATATTAATGCGTTTTTAATTAAAAGGCCAACATTAAAAAAAAACTCTTGAATCCTTAAAGTTTAAAAACGAAATTAACTTAAAAGTTACTACAACTCAACTCAAAAATTTTAATTTTTGATTTGATGAGGCAAAATAAAATAATATCGTTATTAATACTCTTATTGTGTAAAAATTACATATAAATATCTTGTTTATTCAACTCTTAAAACCAAAATAAGATTTTATTTTTCCATTAAGTTGTGTGTAAATTCAAAACTTTAAACTCGATTTCTGGCAAACTGAGTTTCTTTGAGTTATGACGCTGTTACACGTTGCACGTCTGGGGTGTTGACTGAAACTCAGCAATTTTCTTTTTATATTTTTTTTTTAATTTAAATTTAAACTATTATTGTATAAATTTTTCATTCTAAGTTATCAATTCCACAATTTTAATTTCCGGTAGTAAAAAAGCTTAAATCACCCAAGCAACTTTTAAAACTATTTCTTAATCCTTTTTATTTTTTATTTAATCGCCATTTGGAATTTCAATTGATTCTATCTTGATTTAATTTTTTTATTTAACAAATTTTTTTTTTGTTGGCATACGCTGTTATTTATCAAAGCTGTAGATTAAATTTAAATGTTAAATTTAAATTATTATTGTATAAATTTTTCATTCTAAGTTATCAATTCCACAACTTTAATTTTCGTTAGTAAAAAAGCTTAAATCACCCAAGCAACTTTTAAAACTATTTCTTAATCCTTTTTATTTTTTATTTAATCGCCATTTGGAATTTCAATTGATTCTATCTTGATTTAATTTTTTTATTTAACAAATTTTTTTTTGTTGGTATACGCTGTTATTTATCAAAGCTGTAGATGTGTCTTGTCTATTTTCCCACTCGTTTTGTATGCAAACAATTTTCTTTTATTTGTGCGAATTTCTTATAATTTTCTTACAATTGTTTTCATTTCAATTTGTGCAGTATATCCTTAAATATCATTCAGCATTTTCAAATACATTTGCTTTTCTTTTTTTTAAATTTTTTTTATTAAAAAAAAATTTTTATTAAACGAAATAACTTTAAGCATGCAACTGAAATAAAAGTTTCTTTAGTTATTGTTTATTTACACAGTAGTGTTAGGCTATAACGAACTGCGGTTTTAGGGAACATGCCAATAGCTGTGCATTCAAATTTAATATAAACTAGTACGTCTATGTTTGACTGTAGGGCCAATGTTGTGTCTTGACGATGGGGTGGACACAAAATAAAATACATTTTGGTTCAACTAAAAGGCCATGTCGTTATTTTTATTGCTGTATTTTTGTAATGTTGGTATTACCTGCAAATGAATGTGGTTGGGGTGAAGGCAGCTTTAAATGTGATGAAATTATGGGCCAAACACACGATATCGACAACGTTCAACTTGTCGCACAAATTTTAATATTTTGTTGTTGTTTCAGATGTAAGTGTGCGACAAGTTGAACTTTGCCGATATCGTGGGTCAGGCCCTATATTTTAAGAAGATTTGTTTTTATCTAAATTAAAATGCATAACTTTGTATAAGTTTAGTTGCTTACTTTCATTTATATAAAATATTTATTTCTGTTATAACCCATAACAAACAAAACTGCCAATTGTCTCGAAGTTTGTTATATCTGAGCTTTACTGTAAAAGAAAAATTTTTATTGCTTTTGTATTTACGTAGAGGAGAAGAGAGCATAGTGGCATAAGTTTGAAAACTTTCACTTAAAGCTTAAGTGCTAAAAAGTATGTCAAAACAAATGGGTTCGAAGGACCACATGCAAATTGCATTCGGACACATTAAAGTCTTAAATCTAAATATTTTCTTTAATATTATTACAGTACTTTTTTGTAAAATTTCTTTCTGTTCTATTCAAATAAATAATTTCAAGTCTTTCCTTAAAATTTTTGTTGTTGTTGAATAATTTTAAAAATGTTTGCCATGCAATTATTTTTTATTCATTTTATTCAGGAGAAGAGAGCATAGTGGCATAAATTTGAAAACTTTCGCTTAAAGCTTAAGTGCTAAAAAGAATGTCAAAACTAATGTGCTCGAAGGACCACATGCAAATTGCACTCGGACACATTAAAGTCTTAAATATATATGTTTTCTTAAATATTATCACAGTACTTTTTTGTAAAATTTCTTTCTGTTCTACTAGTTTAGGAATTTTTAAATAATTTCAAGTTTTTTTCTGGCAAATTTTGTCGTACTTGAATAATTTTAAAAATGTTTGCCATGCAATTATTTTTTATTTATTTTGTTATTTGCTGTATTTTTCGCTGAAATGTATTTAATATTTTTTGTCAGAAAAGTCTAGATATGCCCGTAGTTTAGCCCATGAAAATTCCATAATTTTAACTGACAAATTTTTACGTATCAGATCTTGCAAATCAGCTTATCGGTGCAAATTCTAAGTTTACATTTACACGATAAAATTTCATATTGAAACAGTGAGAACTAAGAAAATGAAAATAATGGGTTTAATTACGTATGTAGTATTTCGATTTTGACTACAACGATTTGGTACTAGAGTAAAAAGCATTGAAAAATATTTTCTATAATTTGAGGACAATTTTACACAAATTTTTTTTTGCATAATCTAGTTCAAAATCGTTGTATTCGGAGTCGAAATACGATGTTCCCAATTAGGCCCAATGACATCAGCCAAAAGAGAATTTGAAAGAGATAATGAACAACAACGTAAGTTAGGCCCAATAATTGAGTTCTCAATTATATGTCATTTAGTTAATTGCCACTTAAATCTAAGTTGCATTTAAATTTAATTTAATTTTTTTTGTGGTTAATTAAATTTCTTATTAAATTATATTGAAAGTACGGCAGCACTACAAAATTTCCCAGTATTATGAAAGGCTTGTCAAACAACAGCTGTTTATCATAAATAAGAAAGTTTACTAAAATTGCAAAAACACACATTTTATGAAACAAAAAGAGCATCAGAACGCATTTTTCTATTTATTTTTCTATGGTAAGAAACTATATGTTGTGTATGTTAAATATTTGTGAAAATTAAACGATATTCTTTTTAATACAACCTCATGATGTTCATGTACATGTTTGCCATAAACACACACACAAGCTCAATAACATATGGTATGCTGCTCGTAAAACTTAAGTAGGATTTAATTATACAATGTTGGGCATTTAAGTTTCATTTAAATGTCTCTCAATGACACTTAGGGCCAGTTTCACCAACCTTATTTAAATATCAATTCATATTTAAATGTCGATTTTTATAAATTTTTTTTGTGGAAAAATGACATTTAAATATGAATTGATATTTAAATAAGTTGGTAAAATTGAACCTTAAAGATAAATGACACTTAATTGAGAAGTCGATTATTGGGCTTTAAGTTTCTTAGATTTCAAAATATTCATGCCAAATTATTTTACTTTTAAAGCTTAAAAGCGCTCTTTAGATTATATTAAATATAATAAAAAATAATTTTTGTTTGCCTAGCAACGGCATAAATTTTTTCTATATCGGCTCACAATGTCCAAAGTAGACCATTTAAAGCTCTCATTTGTAATCAATTCAAGGATAAAATTTCAAAATGCCGATATGCGTCTTTTTTTCTGCCACTTCCGGCAGCATTGTTATTGCTTTCGTGTTGCACAGTGTAATTTGCGTTAAAAATTTTTTTTTACAAACATTCACTTTGTCAAATGATACACTTAAATTTAATTTATGGCCTCTAATAATTTTAAAGTCATTATTTTTTTCAGCTTTGCAGTTATTTTATGATTGATTATTTGCCTTCATAATTATACAAATTATTCCCGCACTAAATTTATTTATGACTTTTGTTTATTGCACTATAATTTAGCTACTTTATGTTAGTTATAAAATCGTTGCAGAGTTTACGTTGTAGTTTTGCAATGATTTAAGCGTACATATTACTTTAGCTCGTAAATTAAAAGGATAACTTAATAATTCAAATTTGGCGCTTGCATGTAAATATGTATGTAGTTCACCTTCCATGTTTTGAATTGTATGTTGTATGTTTATAAGTTGTTGATTATTATGCTGAATTATTATTTTATTTATTTAGGAAAATTGTTTTTATTAAAAGTGCTCACACTCTTGTATTAGTTCTCATATATGTGGGCATATATATGGGCATTTCCATAGAAAAGTCAACGAGACAAAAAGTCGACGCAAAATAGACAACAGAACTCTGTAGGCCACAACAGCCATTTTGAGCAAATAATTCAAGTTGTTCCACCTGTTTCACATTTAATTTGCGAGAAGGTGCTTCATGGCGCACAGAGGGTCCAAAGGCGGTTATTTCACGAATGAATGTTTTAAAAAAAAGGTCGAGTGACGTGAAAACTGAAAGTACTCCCTTAAAGTGCATAAAATACTACATTAAAAATGAAAATAACAAATAGGTAATAGTGCTTTTGTACTAATGCGTTCAACAATTGATAATTTTAAGAGAAAACTGAAAAAATAAGCGGGAAATTGCTAAAACTTTTGCGTAATTCAAAACTATTTACCTTAAGTAATTTTGAAAATATAATAAATCTAATTATGAAACCATCAAGTTCAGGAATTTATTCAAATACTGTGCTTTAATTTGGTACCGAAATTATATGGGGCAGTGTTTTTCTTTTTAATATATTGGAAGTACAAAAAAATGTATTTCATGGGCTTAAGAGGACATAAAATTATTAATTGGCTTAAATCAAGCAAAGATTTTAATTTTATTTTAAAAGTTAAAAAGGTTTATTTTCGAAAAATTGATGCTACGTATCGTTGTTTCTGTAGGAATTCGTACTCACGCCTTTTTTATAATAAGTGTTTAACGCCTTCGCTAACATTTTTCTTGCTGTTGCTTTTGTTATTGTTGTATGTGAATTCATTAGAAATGTAAAAAAGTCACTTTTTATTACGCATGAGTCACGCATTAGTCACGTTTGATTCACGCATGAGTCACGCGTGATCGTGGTTGAATTTATATATAACAATGATTTAAAATAAACTCAGTAAAGTGCGACTTTGATTCCATATGAGAACTACTATACTAGTTATACGAACTTTAGCCTAAAAAATATAAAGTTTTGTAATTTTTTCGATTTTGCGATTTTTTTGGTTTTGAGCGTTTTTTTCAATATGGCGTTTTTTAGTTTTAGCATATTTTTGAGTTTATTTTTGGTTTTGGCGATTTTTTTTCATTTTGGCGATTTTTTTCATTATGGCCATTTTTTTTTCATTTCGGCGGAAAGGGTTTTCGGCGATTTATCTTGGTTTTTAATTTTTTTTAATTTGGCGCTTTTTTCGTTTTGGTGATTTTTTTTTAGGTTTTTAGCGATTTTTTTCGGTTTGGGGATTTTATTATTTTGGGATTTTTTAGTTTTACCGTTTTTTCAAGAGTTTGCCTTTTACGGTTTCCAAGATACAGCAAGTTGTCAAAATTGAATAGTAAAAATTACATTAACTGATAGAAGAAATTTAGATTATTTTTAAATTTTAGTGTTAATTGTTATAGGCTGTAAAAAAGTCACTTTTTATTACGCATGAGTCACGCATTAGTCACGTTTGAGTCACGCATGAGTCACGCGTGATCGTGGTTGAATTTATACATAATCATGATTTAAAATACATTCAGTAAAGTGCGAGAACGTACTTACTATACTAGTTATACGAACTTTATCCTAAAAAATATAAAGTTTTGGCATTTTTATCGATTTTGCGATTTTTTCGGTTTTGAGCGTTTTTTCAATATGGCGTTTTTTAGTCTTAGCATATTTTTGGTTTTTTTTTTTTTTTGTTTTGGCGATTTTTTTTTAATTTTGGCGATTTTTTTCTCATTTTGGCGATTTTTTTTCACTTTGGCGGAAAGGGTTTTTGGCAATTTATCTTGGTTTGTCATTTATTTTAATTTGGCGCTTTTTTCGTTTCGGTGATTTTTTTTTCGGTTTTTAGCGATTTTTTTCGGTTTGGGGATTTCATAATTTTGGGATTTTTTAGTTTTACCGTTTTTTCAAGAGTTTGCCTTTTACGTAAATTTCTCGTTTTCAATAAAGTAATAATGGTCCTGAAGACGTGTTTAAAATCATACACGATCATTTTCTTTCAGATACGATATTTGGGAATCTACATATATAATAAAAGAATTTAAGAAAATAAAAAAAAAATGTTTCTATTGTCGCAGTTAGTTTTCTAAAATCGTGCGATTTCAAATCGATCGCTTTACAGAACAGGGCCGATAGTCTGTAAAAAAATACATTAACTTTTTTCAAGTCTCTTTATACATACAATTGTATGTATATTACATGGTATTTTAAGGTTGCTCGTTTTGTAACACCCTTTAATTTTTAACTCTCATGTATTTGTTGTAGTAACGGTCAAAGTTCTAAATACTCTGTCCAAATTTCAAGTTCTTAAGGTTCTCGAGAAAATATCCTGTGACAGACAGACGGACAGTGTAGCGAAAACAATAGGGTTCCTTTTTATCTTTGTGTACTTAAACGTAAAAATAACGTATGTGATTGTTCGGCTTGTTAAAAAACTTTTGATGTCATGTATACAAAAAATCATATCATGGTTCATTTATAATTACTTTGTGTTTGGGTACCCTCCCCTCCCCAAGATTTTGGTTGAACATGCAGCTTGTTTTATGAATTATCCACATCAAATTCAGTGAGCCTCACTATTGTAGTTCTTACCGCCAAGATTTTGTTGTAATATGTAGTTTGTTCTAAGGCCTACCTATATAAAATTTAATGACCCTCACTATTGCAGTTGTGGAGATAGGAATTCATTGGCAAAAAATATCGCCTTTGACCCCACTGTGCAACGACTTATAAATGCTTAAATTTAGCGAACTGTGACGGTAAACATTTTCAAACTTGTTGTAGTCAATTTTAATAATTTCAGTCCATTTTTGTTTTACTTGTTAAGTAGTTACAGCTTATGACATGACCCGTCTTATTGGAACACCCTTTATATCGTCAGCTAAAATGCAAAAAGGCGTAACTAACAAAAAATTCAAAATCCAGTTTTTAAGTGATTATTATCAATGCCTTTCAACTACATGTTTTGAAAAAAATGTACACTTCTGTGACCAAAAATGACGCTTTTATTAACAGAACACAAGGGCACTTAATGTTTGTTTTTTGCTTCTGCTGTAAAATTATATTTTCGTTAGTTACGCCTTTTTGCATTTTAGCTAAAGATATGTACATATGTACAAGTATATGCACGCACTTCATAACATTTCCTATTGTGTTATATAATATTTATCTTTAACAACGTACACGATTATTGCAAATGAAAATCATCCCTTCCTGCGAGTAGTTTTTTTAATTTAAAATTCAACTACATTTCAAAACCACATTAGTTAATTAATTTTGCAAATGTAACGCCTAATTGTATGCTATAAATTCTAATTGTACATGAGCAGGGTTGCAATTGTTACAAGCAAATTCATGTTTTGCGCTTTGGCTGTTGGGCAAGCAACAAAATTGGCATGTTAGACGTTTATTTATAAAGTGTCATAAGTCACCCACCCACTCGATTATAATCAATTACTAAACTTATAAAGTTTTTAACAAATGGTGGTTTATTTTTCAATAAACTTAGAAAGTAGACTCATACATTTAACAATAACGGCCTGGCTCACGATGTCGAGAAGAAATATTCTTTCGCTTATTTACATATATTGAAAACAAAAACAAAATAAGAAAATTTGTTCTTAAATATAAATTTTAAATTCCAAATACATAAGTATATTTCCTTACAGCCTTATTTATAAAACTTATCAAAGGCTTATAAAGGCTTTTTAAAACAAATTTTCATAAAAAAAAATTTTTAAAAGCCTTTATAAATCCTTAATAATTTTTATAAATAAGGCTGTTAAAATTTAATAAATCTAAATGGCTTGCTAAATATATGAAAGAAAGTGGCTTATAACACTTTCAAAATAAAGGTCTGTTGTAGAAGCTGATTTTAATAATCGAGTCAATGGGTTGTTGCTATTGTTGTATTACATAGTCGTAAGGTTAAAAGGAACATAACTTTTAATTAATTAATAATGCAGGCATGTTTGTCTTTCACACCTAACGTGACCAGATAGATGGTTTTTGCTAAAAGCGGGAAATGATCTATTAAAAAGTGAGATTTTGAAGAAAAAGAAAAGGGTGCCCCTGTGGCTAAGTGGAAACAATGCTAGCCTATCAGTGCAGAGGTCATGGGTTCGATTCCCGCCCTATGTCCTGGGTGTTTTTGGCAGACCATCTTAGCGCTTCGCGGGTTGTGTTTGTTAAAAAAAACCAAATATTTATTTATCTATTCCATATAGATAAATAAAATTCAAATGTCGTTTTTGGCAATCGCATCACTTGAGAACAGCTCCACAGATTTCGCAAATTTTTACATCCTTCACCAAAACTGGTAAAGGGCATATATAGGTTTGCCATACTTATATAGTTTCCATAATATAGTTATGAGACCCATAAAGTATTTATGTATATACTGGGTCTTTTGGAATAGCAAAGATGAATAAGCGATGTCCGTCTGTCCGTCCATCCGTGTGTGTGTGTAAGTGAAATCGGTTTTCCTAAGCTGCCAAAAAAGCTAGAGACTTCGGTCTTAGACTGGTGTGTCAAAAATGGCCGAAATAGATTGGTATTGAAAATCAGAAAAATCGAAAAAACGATTTCAGGGCTGGAAAATTTAATCTTTTTTTTTGATATATAAAATAACTAGCTAAAATTAATTTAAGTTTTTTTTTGTTAAATAACTCTATTTTCAGTAAGCATATAATTGCTGTTCAAAACAGAAAAAAAAATTTTATTCCAGGGTTGGAAAATGTGATTTTTTTTTCTTGTAAATAAAAGTAACCAATTCAATAAATTAAACATATTTTACACTTTTAACAGAAGCATATAGGTATTACAAAGGATGATTCCAGGGTTGGAAAGTTTACACTTTTTGATATATAAAAATAATTGTGTAATTTTCTATTTCTTTCGTCCTTTAAGAGCATATTTGACGCTTTTAGGGCATATTTTGATACTTTATAGCATTTGTTATTTTAATTTGCTTACAAGCCATTTTTTGGTCAACATTTTTACTTTTATTTTACTCCGTCTAAATCTTATTTCCAATGTTCTATGCATGTATTATATAGTGTATACATTTGGCTGTTTTATTATTTTATTTTATATGACGGAAAGAAATAGTAGTACGACTATGTACAAGCAATATTTTGCTACCATTATATAGTTAGATTTTCAAAAAAGGATAAATAAATTAAGATATGTACGTATGTTTAATTTATTTTTGAGTACAGAGACAAAACAAGAGAAAACTTACAAAATATCCAATCCATACAATGAAGAGAATTTTTATTTACCTGAAAGAAAAAATTAAAAAAAATACATTAGTTAGCATAATTGGCAAAATTTTAAATATTTTTATTTTTACTATATGCAGTAACTACCACAAAAATGTCAACTTTTTGTCACGTGCGACACCAAATAATTATGCTTGTTTTTTTTAAATAAAACAGAACTATTTTGTTACTTTTTTATAAGTTTTTACAGGCCGTCATCCACACTACATTGTGTAAAATTTTAAGCAAAAAGAAGGTACATTGTTCTGAAATACAAGCATATTTGCTTGATGTCGCACGCGCCAAAAAAGTAGACTTTCTCCTATAAATGCCCATATAAAAACTTATTTTATTATACAAATTTAAGATTGGCTTCTTAAGCACCATTAAGTGGTTTAAGAATTTTCAAAGAATTTGTAAAATATCCTTCCATCCTTCAAGTTTCACATATTTTCATAGAAAATTTGGCATATCTTAGGGCTTGACTCAAAAGAGTTTTAGATTGTTATATAATTACAGCTTCATTTATAAAAAATTATTAAGGCTTTATAAAGGGGTTTTAAGCAAATTCTTGTATAAAAATTTGTTTTAAAATCCCTTTATAAATCGTTAATAAGTTTTAATATGTTTTATACTTAAAAGATATGTTAAAAGATTATTTTGTTTTAATAATATTAAAATTTTGCTTCCACTTTTTTCTACTTTAAACTGAACCAGAGAAGCTAAATGTGGATAGCAAAACCCAATTTTCCAATTCACTACAAAAATATCTTATTGAAATATGTATTCATTTGTTGAATGGAGGCCCTACAAATAAATTTGTAAACTTAAATGCAAGAACTTGTAAGAATTTAAAAAAAAAGTATTTCTTTCTTTCCAACAGATATTTTACTAAAATTAAAAAGCAAGGAACTAACAAAATATTTACTGAAACTAAATGTTATTTCAAATAAAGATTTCTTTGAACATATTTTGGGCATAGGTTTTGATTTGAATTTGTCATATGGGCATTTCCACGAAAAATTCCATTTTGTCACGTGCGACAGCAAGCAATTAAGCTTGTATTTCAGAACAATGTTAATCGATTTGTCTTAAAATTTTGGCTAATGTAGAGCTGATGGCGAGCTACTTAAATATACAAAAGAGTAAAAGAAACAGGAAGAGAGGTGCCTTAGGACACCCGGTTATAGCTATGCTGCTTAGCTTTAGAAAACAAATTCAATGTGTTAAATAACAATGCCATAAAATTATATAATATGATGATGTCAAATACGCCGCAGATATTTCAAAATGTTTTCATTTATTCCCCATTCACCCTTATCGTGAATAAAAGTTCACGTGAAAAGGGTTCCCTTTCACTAAAATTGCGATCGTCAATGTTTGCGTTGTTGTTGTGTCAGTATACTATTTTCTAACTTTGTTCTCGGAAAATATTTCACGTGAACAAAATGTTCGCCTTTTATTCCCGATAAGGGGTATTATTTTCTTTTGTAGCAGCGTACTATTAAATTAATTTATTGTTTATGGCCAGCGGAGGCGTACAGCCAATCGGCTGTGTTGGTTTGCTTGTGCTCATATGCAAAAACAATACAAAAACAAATTGAGCAATCGTTCTCATTGTTTTTTTTTCGTTGTTTTTGTTTCACTTACTTAAAAGAACGAAACAAAACAAAATAAAACAATTTGTTTTATTTATTTTTGTACAAAGAAATCAAAGCAAAAACAAATTTATGACTGCAATAGTGTCGTTTTGTTTGTTAAGCAAATCACTTCCTAGTTCCTGTGTTGCGACATAAATAGCATAGCTATAAAAAAATTTGTTTTCTTTGGAAAAAGAACAAACATATTTGTTTAATGTCGCATGCTATAAAAAGTGTGGAAATGCCCATATATCAAATAAATACACGCATACTTGTTTAACGTTAATTAAAGAATTATTATTTAGAAGATCATTTGATATTGTATTTTCTTAAGCAAAATCATTCAACCATCTCATTTAAGATTTAATCTGCAAAGTATTAAAAGAAATTATGAAAAATGTTATTTGCTCTCTTTTATATTGCAGATTTCTAAGACGTTAAAAACATACATAAGTAGTTTATACCAGCTCTTTTTAGTTAAAAAAAAACTTCATGGGTTAATGAGAAATTTATTCAAAAAAAAACTTAAGCAAATAAAGTCAAAATGAGATACCACGCTTTATAAAAAGTTCAGATACTATAAGAAAAATAAAAACAAACATTTATTCAAATGAAAATTTAACCCAAAAGTTTAAGGTATGCATATGAAAACTAAAAAGAAAATACCACTAAACTTTAATATATACTCGTATTAAGAAACTTAAACACTTTATTTTATGCAAAACATTGAAACAGCAAAAAAAAAGAGGAAATATACTTCCAGCAGCAGATTGAGGAAATGACAAGAAATCGATTGCTAATAAACTGAATGAGCAGAGTCATTACGAAAGTCACTTTCCGTCTTTTAAAAAAAAATCCTTAGCCATTGTTAGTTGCAGCATCATTTCCTAAAATAATAACTTAACTGATAAATAATAAGAATAAAACTATTATCTGGGTATGAGCTTAACAAATAAAAACTGTAGAGTCCAAAAATCTAAAAAGGATACTGAAGAATTTCATATTTGCATAAAATCCAACAACAGCAATGCATGCATGCGTTTAACAAAATCAACAACTACAAAAAATGTAGCAACAAGATTAAATTGTAAATGCAAGGCAGTTGCCACACACACTATACACAACAACAACAACAATAATAACAACAGCCATCATAAATTTCTTGATAATATTTTCCGAAAAAACACACTGCAAGGACATCAGCAGCAGCTGAGGCAGCAATTTTGTCATGCCAAAAATTACTCAAGACCAGCTGTACCAAGTCTTGGCCAAAAACTCTTTTCAAATCATATAGATATAAGGCAAACATATTTCCACGACATCCTGCTGCTCATCCTACTCTCATTAATTTGCAACGTTCAGCAGACAGCAGCCGCTTGCCGCTATGAACCGAGTCGTAGGTGTGAATCAATTTGCCAACCCATTGTTTGGACTTTCGATGACAATAATTATCAATCAGATGCAATAGCAGCGAATAATTTGAGCTTGGCAAGTTTTTCTAACGGCAGCTACAATTGTACGATACGTGCTTTGGTCCTTATGCCCGATGATGACAGTTATGTGGCCTCGTTGCAACGTGTTGTGCCCATTTTACAAGTGGCAGAGCAGCGTACACGTGCAAGTGGTTTATTGCCATCATTCATACAATTCGATTGGATGCCACAGGATGATAAATGTGATGCTGCCTTTGCGGCCGTCAAGGCAATGGATGGCATTGTCAAGAATTGTTCTCATGTCATCTTTGGACCAGTTTGCGATTATTCTTTGGGTGAGTTAAATTCATTCAATTCATTCATTCATTCACTCAATTCCAAAATGACATATCAGTCATTTATTTTTGAAAGTATTTTCCTTGAAACTATTAACTTAGCCGTTTAAATTTTTAATTAATATAATTCTTTTCAAATTATATATCCTTACCTTAATATAGAAATGCCCCAGCTCATTATCATTTTTTTTAACCGGTTTTCGCATCATATTAAAAAACCGGGTTTGCGCTTAAAAACCAGCAAAATTTTATTGTTTATTAGGTTTACGGTTTTTTTAATCAACCCCCCGATTTTTAGCTATTTTACTAAAAACCGGTTTTTTAGAAACACCGTAACTGATAGTTTTTTTTTCAACCGAGTGTTTTTCATAATTCGAAATATTTGGTGTTTTCCAAAACCGGGTTTCGAATCAATTTAAAAAACCGGTTATTGGTTTTCCGATTAAATGCCAGCTTATAAATTTTTTTATTAAAAGCAAACTTTAGTGTTTCTCGGTTTTTAAGCTTTTGTTATTTTTTTAAATCAAAAACCCGATTTTTAGCTAGTTTAGTAAAAACCGGATTTTCTGGAAGCGCCCTAAGACACTATTTTTTCCAAAACAAATTTTTTGCATATTTTAAAATATTTGTTGCTTAAAAAACAGTTTTTGAATCATTTAAAATTTTTTAATCAAAAACCCGATTCTAAGCTTTTTCACTCAAAACCGGTTTTTCTAGAAACACCGTAACTCATTGATTTTTTTCAAACCAAGTTTTTTTGCATATTTCGAAATATTTGATGTGTTAAAAAAAAAACCGATTTTCAAATCATTTAAAAAAACCGGTTATTGGTTTTCCAATTAAAGGCCAGCCTATGGATTTTTTATTAGAAGCAAATTTAAGTGTTCTTTGTTTTCAAGTTTTCGGTTTTTTTTTAACAAAAACACGATTTTTAGCTTTTTTACTAAAACCGGTTTTTCTGGAAACGCCGTAATTAATTTTTTTTCCAAACCGAGTTTTTACACATTTCGAAATATTGGATGTTTAAGAAAAACCCGGTTTTCAAATAATTTGAAAATAACCGGTTAGTGGTTTTCGGATTAAAATCCAGCTTATGGATTTTTTATTAGAAGCAAATTTTAGTGTTGCTTGTTTTTTTCAAGTTTTCGGTTGTTTTTAACAAAAACTCGATTTTTTTATTTCGAAATATATCAAATATTTCAAAAAAAACCGGTTTTAGACTCAGTTAAAATCCCGGTTATTGGTTTCTTGCTTAAGGATTTTTGTATTATAAGCAAATTTAAGTGTTTCTTGGCTTTTAGGTTTTCGGTTTTTTTGAAACAAAACCCCAATTTTTACCTTGTTTTTTACTAAAAACCGGGTTTTCTATCAAAACCAATTTTAGATATTTTGTGCTGTTAAGGTTTTCGGTTTTTCTATTCAAACTAGTTGAAATAAGGGGCTGTTCTTATTATTAATATATCGTTACCTTAATATACAAAGGCCCTAACTCGAATTTTTTGTTTTTTTGTATATTTCGAATAGAAGAAATATGCAAAAATATCTATTTCAAAAAAGTAATTAGTTAGGGCCTTTCTATATTAAGCGACAGATAGCGATATATATATATATTTGTTAATTAAATATAAGATAACGATATTATTTATAGGTATAAGTCTATGTACATAAGCTGGTTTATAATCGAAAAACCGATAACCGGGGTTTTAATGTTTCGAAACCCGTTTTTTTTAGTTATCAAATATTTAATAGCTCTGCGACTGAATAATAACTGAAGTTTTACTTGAGAACAAAATTTGGCTTTAATAGAAAATCCATATGCTGATTTTTAATGAACAAACCGATAACCCGCTTTTTAAATGATTCCTAGACCGGTTTTTTTAACATTAAATATAAAAAATCCGATAACCGGATGATCTTCAATTAAAAAAAAACGGGTTTTTGAAAAGGATTGCTTGACATCCCTATTTCCCTAGTGTTAATCGAGGAAATCTTGTTTAAATATGTACGTACTTTACTCCGAGTTAATTATTACATTGAGGAATTTTTACACTGTATCCATGAGCAAACCTAAAAACTTTGGAAAAAAAAGTCTAATATTATTGCATTTTTTTCATCTTAATTTAATTTTTTGTTGTCTGAGCTTTAGATCACATATTTTTAAGAAACAGTGAATTCTCTTATTTTTTATCCAATATTTCGCCGCCACTTTGGGTAACATCTTCAGAAATTTGTAAGGCTGAAACAGCCTTATTTATAAAAATTATTACGGCTTAAAGCAAATTTTCATAAAAAATTTTGGCAAATCACCCAAAAAAAGTGCGCTTTCTATATAAATTTTCTACTCAAATCGGCCGTCCGGAATGTGGAAACACCCGCGCTATGCAATAAGGCCCAAAAAAATAACACCCAAATGAGAAAATAAAATAATACAATTATAAACATTTATTTTTATTTTTTAACTTTTCTAGCTGCTGTTGCTCGTATTGCCAAATATTTCAATAGCCACGGGACTCCCCTGATATCGGTGGGTGGTTCAACTTTCGACTTTGAAAAACCCAAAACAAAATGTTCAGATGAATTTTATATGTTGCTGCGTACGGGTATGTTAAGTTTTGAATCAATCTCGGAACTAACCATAGCCATAATGAAAAGGTTAGTTCAACTTTAGCTTCCATTATGACACATAAAAGAGATTTCTATGACAAAAAATTTTCTATTGCATAAAAATTCAGAAACAAATGGTCACGTTCCATATTCTTTTACGATGCCGATGGGCAACGCAATGTAGCGGGTCAACACACATGTTATCTTATGATGACCAGCCTGGGCAAGCAAATGCGTAATGAGAACATGACATTCGCTCAATATCGCATAACGGAAAAGTTAAAAAATCGCACCGAAGAAATGTCACGTGAAATCGGTAATAAAAACTCGGGTAAGTCAAATTAAAATTTATTAATTGGTTATCGTTTAAAACTTACAACCAAGACAATGCTTAAGGGCCTGTCTTGCGATGTCAACAACGTTCGACTTGTCACACACTTACATTCAAAACAAAAACAAACTTTACAGTCTGGCCCACGATGTCAAGAGCAATCGTTCGATCGACAAATTGTATTCCAAACAACAATAACATTAGAAAATGTGTTGTTGTTTTCAATATAAGTATTCGATCGAACGATTTCTGGTGACCTCTATTGCTAAATCAGGCAATGGCATACAAATCTAATCCGCCAACATTTTACCGTTTTATGTCATCGCCAAAATTTTTAAATTTTGTGTTAGTTCAGCATTTTAGCGATCGAATTTAGCTCTAGCTCTAGCGAGATATTATTAGCTAAAAAAAACAAAATATACAAACACACAAAACGATGTTGAAGCAAACATTCAAAGCATAAAAGCAATAACTATAATATGCAATATAATATGCAACCACACAAACTCTTAAGCCGATGCAGACAAAAAGCACAAACATCAACAACAACTATAGTGCTTGCACAATGATGTTCTGTTATCAAAGCACACACATACAAAATAACAGAACGAATTGTGGCACGAACAAATAAGGTGATCGCAAGCTAGTTAGTATTGAGAATCTGTTGAATGTGCTGAGGTTGCTAATATTATTCTGGCAGCTTTGTGTTAAGTATCGAAAGAGCGATTCATCTGCAGAGAACAGAGTCAGACAGTTGAGTTTAGTAGAAGGGAACAGCGTGGTATTCCAGCAGTGACTTATTTAACATTAAGTGTTTTCAAAGCTCTTAATGCCAGTATTGAGTAAATAAAGTGGTTTTATATGTTAATAATTGTACACTAGGAAACTTTTATTTAATTGCAAATCTTCGAATCAAGAATGTTTTAAAAGGTAAAAACGTATATGAAGGTCGGACAAGCAGTAATTTTTGAAACAAAATTTATGGAAAAAGTATCGCCTATTATAACCTGTTAAGGCCTGATGAAACTATTACACACTTTCAAAGCTACGAAAATGTTCCGCAATATGCAACCAGATAGGAATTCATACTTAGCAAATATTATTGCTTCCTGGAAAAGTTTATTCAAGGGAGACAAGGTTACAGAAATGCTTATTAATACATACACTAACTTTAATATATCTTTGAAATTTTAAAGCTTCTGAGAATTATCCCTTCAGGTTTTAAAGCTTCGAAGCATTAATTTTCTTGCACGATTCTTATCAGTTTAATGACCTCTCTTTTCCAAATTGCTTGTATCAGATACGGATTTGTTTTTTATTAGTCTCACGTGGAGCCTTATCACTAGTGTAGCGATTCATAATGATTCATAGATACATACATACATACATATGTATGTGTGTAATTATAAACTATTGCAACAAAAAACACCCGTCTCCTTTACTTTTTGAGTTATGAGGTTGTTCAAGTAAATGAACGACATGTTAGATATTGAGAAGGTATTATTAACTTACGAGTATCTTAAGTGTTTGCTATAAAACAATAAAACTATTAATAGCAAATGTTAATGGTGCGTAGAAATTAAAAGTAGTATTTTGTATGGTAATACTGGTTTAAAATTCTTAAAGTGTACTTTGTTTTGACTATGACTACGCGCCAATGTTATTGAACCGTTTAAATTGGTTAGGTGGAGTTAAGCTAAAATAACAAGTTAAATAACATGTGTAGACCTGTTATCAATATTCTCTGTTGGAGAGGAAAGAATTTTTTTCAACAACTTTAACATTGTATTTATGCATGAAAGTGTATACATATAAAAATGTTTAGTTCAAAAGCTTTTAGCAAAGTTTACAACCACTTGTAAAAGCCGTATGTGCTGCGTAAAAGTTCTTTTCGTGTTATTACACAAGGCAACACTGAAACATGGTTATATGATTTGTTGGACAATTTGTGTATAATTTGTCTCTCTACTAACGTTGTCACATAACTGCATACATCAATTATATGGCTGGCTGAGTTCTTAAAGTTCCTTACAGTGATAGTCAAAAATTAATATTATTGCAACTATTACTCGTACACTCTTCTTCCTTATTAACCCTTTTTTAATAAATTTAAAATATGTTGGTACAAAAAAACTATGATTGCCTACAGCTAAGAATAAAACCACGCTCATATACAAACGCACTCATTCATTTTAAATCGAATACGTTTAACTATAAGCATCCAACAAACTATGTTTATACACATTTTGCAAATTACGCAGCAGAAACGAGAACAACTAAAATTTATAGACTGTGTGAGTGTAGGAAGCATGAGTATAACAATACTCACAATACTCTGGCTATTAATCAGCTGCTCATACGTATATACAGGGCTATTTGATTTACATAATGATCATAATTTCTAAAAAAAATTAGTTTCGGAAAAAAAAGGATATATGAGAGGTTAGAATGTCCTTGCATTAATTAGCATAAAATTTTACATAAGAGCTAGTTATATAGCTGCAGAAATTTATAGCTAGTTTTCTCTTCATTTTCATCATTATTATGACTTTAGTTCAAGTTTTATAATTTAGAACGTATGGGAGTGGAGCATATCCTTAGGCCGATTAGTATACAGCATATTAGATAGCTTAACTACATAATGTTGGCTAGATTTTGGCTACAATTATAGCAGTAATTAAATTTTTAAAATTAAGGATATATGGCGGACGTTCATATCCTTGCACCGATTTGAACAAAACTTATTAGACAGCTTAATTACATACTACTCGCCATACTGTAACTCAAATGTTGGTGAAAATTTATATTTAAGAAATAAGGATATATGAGAGAAGTGTTTGTCCTTTTACCGATTAGTATAAGATTTTCTAAAGACTATAAGTATTTAGCTATAAAAACATTTTGTTAACTTTGGTTGCATTTTCATAATTTTTTGAGCTTAAATAAAATTTTTTTCTAAAAGGATATGTGGGAGGATGGTTTATTCTTGCACCAATTAAAGTACAAATAATAAGATAGCTTAATTACAAGCTCCCATTAATTGTTGAAGTTCAATTTTAGCTAAAATTATGTTTTAAAAAATAAGGATATATGCGAGGTACGCGTGTCCTTGCTTTGAATAAAATGAATTTGTCTAGATCTCTAACTCTTTGATATTAAAAGTTTTTGGCCAACTTTTGTTGTATTTTTGACATTATTACATATTAAATAAAACTTTTAAAATAAAGGATGTATGGAAGCTCGGTATATCCTTGCACCGATTATAATGAAATTTATAAGCCAGCTTAATTATAAATTGTTACTTATTGTTAAAGCTCAATTTCAGCTAAAATTTTGTTTTAAAAATAAGGATATTTGCGAGGTATGTAAGTATGTACATACATATGTATCTCCTTGCATCGAAGTTAATGAAATATTCTAGATCTCTTACTTTGTAACATTAGATATTTTTAGCCCACTTTCGATGCATTTCGATCATAATTATAGTTTAAATTCTATTTTTAAAATAAAGGATATATGGGAGATGGGTATATCCTAGCACCGATTGGAGTAAAACTAACTTGTTATACAGCTTAGTTACACACTATTCCATTCATTTTGGGTACTATTATAGCTTTTAATGCAATTTTGAATAAAAAGGATATATGGGTGGAAGGTATATCCTTGCAAAAAAAAATTTTATTTAATTTTGTATGATTTTTTTTTTTATTTTTGCTACTCTTGGAAGCCGCAGACAACGAGTTTTATTACGAAATTAAATTAAACATTTTAATTTAAGGAACAAATTTGCAATTATAAAACAGCGACTGTCACACTCAAAACAATGCTAATGAAACTTTAGAAAGCACGCTGCGAGAAACAACGCCATCGCTTGGAAAACGTACCCATACATTTGCAATATTATTGTGCAATCATTAATATTATGCAATAAAATTACTTGTGTGTGTTTATATTATATTAGAAGGTGCCATTAAATATTGAAATGTCTTTGGAATTATATTGCGCAAAATGGAATATTTTGTAATGTGTAGATTATTTTGTATAACATTGATTTCGCACAACTCATGTCACGAATGTTTCTTTTTAATTTTCTAATTACTTTATTCTAAATTGTTTAATTTGTTTAAGCTTATGTAACAAGGTATTAAGAAAAATTAATTTTACAATACATTTTTTCAATATTGTGGAGCAAAGTGACATTAATAACTCAATAATATTGTATAGTCTATGGACACATTAAGACTTGCGGCCTGTTTGTGTACAGATTCTTACATTCCGATTACATCTCTATAATTATTTTCATTACTTTTCACATAACAATATCAATCAGCTGTTTCCTACAGTTACAGTTACATTCCATTACAGTCGGCTAACTGAGCCTGGGACTTTACAGGTCTGTATCTGTCCCATAAAACTTTCTCTTTTCAAAAAGCTTTTTCTGTATGCTTTTGTTTACATTCTTTGTAAACAACGACTAACACGTGTGTTTATGTTGAAAGCATTTAACTTTTTCGATATCGAATATACATAAACAAAAAACAGCTGTTGGGACACATGAGATTAATATGAAATACAAAAAACCGGCAAATACATATATACGCAAAATCTAATAAGCAAGGACTTAGTTGCTTTTATTAACTTGAAGAGACAACAAGGTCGGCGCTACAACTGTCGTGTTGTTGTAAAAAAATAAAGTTGACGGAAACGTTGAAAAAATATTTAAAAGAAAATATAAGGATAAATATAAGTTAAAACAAATCTATCATATTTAAAAAACTAAACATAATAATGAATAAATAAATAAAATTAAACAAAATTGAAACGAAATCAGAAAAAAAATTAAGTTGCAATAAATTTGTTTATTCAACAAGTGAAATTAATTCGGATTATTTATATTGAAGTGTCTGAAAATTAAATTTTAAATCAAAAATAGTTTCTCAAAAAAATTAAAATTAAATGAATTATAGTGCAAATAAAAATTAATATTTCTAATGATTTTTCAAATGACAGAAATTAAAAATATTTTCTAAAAAACAAACAAAAAATTAAAATTAAATAAATTATAGTGCAAACAAAATTGAATATTTCTAATGACATATAGATAAAAAAAATTAAAAATAAATTGGTGAATACAGACAATTGCATAGAAAAATGACAAGGTTTAATAAAACATTTTACCAAAGTTTAATTTTTTCATTACTTTCCTGTATTATCCATGCAGTGGTAAAATTATTTTATTCTAATAAATAAATTTATTTGAATAAATCAGGAAACTTGACTTCATAATTTTAGAAATAATTAAAGTTGTCTACCTCATAGTGATCATAATTAGAGCTGAGTTGCAATTTCTCATATTAAGGATACATGAGAGGCAAGCATATCCTTTATAATATTGCACTAAAATTCGTCAAGGAGTTAGATGATATAAAACAATATATATGTATTATATGTATTAATAATAATTACATTAAAAAATTAATTTTTAAAATGAATGGTACATATGTATGCATATGGCGTATCCTTTAGCCCTTTGGGAAAAAAGTTACTGGTTTAAATTATATGTAATTTTAGAAATGATATTAAATTTTTGGCCTATCCTGATCATAATTTTTAAAACTAAAATAGTTTCAGAAAAAAAGGATATATGAGATGTTAGAATGTCCTTGCGTTAAATAGCATGAAATTTTCCACAAGCCCTAACTATATAGCTCCAAAAATATTTAGCTAATTTTCACTGCATTTTCATCATTATTATTGCTAAAGTTCAAGTTTTAAAAATAAGGACATGTGGGAGGCGAGCATATCCTTAGGCCGATTAGTATACATCGTACTAGACAGCTTAACTACATACTGTTTGCTAGATTTTGGCTATAGTTATAGCAGTATTTAAATTTGTAAAATTAAGGATGTATGGCGGACGCTCATGTCCTTGCACCGATTTGAACAAAACTTATTAGACAGCATAATTACATACTGCTCGCTATAATGTAACTCAAATTTTAGTGAAAATTTTTATTTAAAAAATAAGGATATATGAGAGAATTAGCATAAGTTTTTCTAAAGAACTTTAGTTGCATTTTCATGATTTTTTGAGCTTAAACTAAATTATTTTTTAAAAGGATATGTGGGATGCTTAATAACAAACTCTTATTATAGGCAAAGCCCAATTTTAGCTAAAAAAAATGTTAAGCTCAAAGTGTGTATGTATGTATATGAAAGGTATGTATGTCCTTTTCCCGATTAGCACAGGGTTTTCTAGAGACGCTAAATCTCTAGTTTTAAGAACATTTTGCTAACCTTAGTTACATTTTCACAATTTTTTTAGCTTAAATTAAACTTTTTATAAAAAGGATATAAGGGAGATGGGTATATCCTTGCACCAATTAGAATACAAATAATAAGACAGCTTAATTACAAGCTCCCATTAATTGTTGAAGTTTAATTTTAGCTAAAATTTTGTTTTAAAATATAAGGATATATGCTAGGTACGCGTGTCCTTGAATGAAATTTTCTAGATCTCTAACTTTTTAATATTAAAAGTTTTTGGCCAACTTTCGTTGCATTTTTGACATTATTACAGCATAAATAAAACTTTTAAGATAAAGGATATATGGAAGCTGGGTATATCCTTGCACCGATAACAATAAAATTTATAAGACAGCTTAATTATAAATTACTACTTCTTGTTAAAGCTCAATTTCACCTAATAGTTTGTTTTAAGAAATAAGGATATGTGGGAGGTAGGTATGTATGTATGTCCTTGCATGGAATGGAATAAAATAATCTAAATGTTTAACGTTTTAAGATTAGAAGTCTTCGGGCAACTTTCGTTGCAGTTTTAACATTATTACAGATTGTATAAAATTTTTTAAATAAAGGATATATGGGAGATTGCTATATCCTTGAACGGATTATATTAAAAATTAATAGACAGCTTAATTACGAACTCTTATTTATAGTTAAAGTTAAATTTCACCTAAAATGTTGTTTTAAAAAATAAGAACATATGCGAAGTAGGTATGTCCTTGCATCGAATAGAAATAAGTTTTTCAGATATCTAACTTTGTAAAATTAGGTATTTTCAGGCATTTTTCGTTCCATTTTTATTATAATTATAGCTTGAATTTGATTTTAAAATAAAGGATATATGGGAGATGGGTATATCCTTGCACCGATAGGAATAAAACTTGCTATACAGCTTAGTTACACACTATTCCATTCATTTTGGCCACTATTATAGCTGTAAAGCAATTTTGAATAAAAAATGATACATGGGTGGAAGGAATATCCTTGCTGTTTTAAGAATGAAATTTATGAGACATTTGAATAAATCAAATTTAGGTTACAGTGATAACAAAAAATTTAAGGTTTAATATTAAGGATATATGAGTGGTAAAAAAGTCCTTGCAATGCTGGCTATTTAGCACATATTTCAATAATATCTGCTTCCTTGGAATAAGTATTCCGGGATTTATATTTTTAGCAAAGTACATACAAAAAAATTAATCCCATGAAAAACTTATAGACAAAATGTCCCTACAATTTACATTTCAACACACGTATACACATACATTTGTACATAAGTACAAATATAATACATATACTCGTACACTTGTGTTCAATTTACATCAAACAGAATAAATTCATTATTGAGCATTTATATGCATGTGTATGTATGCATATGAAGCTAAAAATAATCATTGTTTACTTCAATTGTTTATTAAATATTCTCAAAACAAGTACAACATACATATAAACATTTAATATTGCACAGAAATTTTATAAAAATTTAATGCTCTTAAAGAAATTTTCCCTCTAAAACTTTGTCATTGTCTTGTAAGTGGATGTAGTAATGTAAATGCTTGCACAGACAAGCGCAAACATGCCTTAGCAAAGACCTTTTTTTGCACGTGCTTCAAAAGTAATTTGCATTTTACAACAAAGACATTTGTAATTGGCGATAATTTGGATTGTTGTAAAATGTAAAATCATCGTTTCAGGTTTGAATTTTAAAAGGTTTTGTAGAACCGACATAAATATTTAATTGGCAGCACAAATGTTGTTAGAATAAAACTTCATTTGTTTGTCAATTTAAACAGAAACATAAACAAGTCCTCACATTATTAAAACAAGATTTAATTTAATTTGAACTTAAAAGCAAAATTTGTACGTGGGTATATGACGGCACCAATAAATAATAAAATAAAACTGAACTCCGTTCAAGCATATAACATTCTCCCATGTATCCTTTATTTTAAAAATTTATATAAGCTATTATAATGTTAAAACTGCAAGGATATACCTAGCTCGCAAATATCCTTATTTTTTAACACAAAATTTTAGCTGAAATTGAGCTTTAAAAATAAGTAATAATTTAAAATTAAGCTGCCGTATAAATTGTATTCTTATCGTTGCAAGGATATACCCAGCTTCCACATGTCCTTTATTTAAAAATTTTTATTTAAACCTTAATAATGTCAAAAATGCAACGAAAGTTAGGCGAAAATTTTCAATATTAAAAAGTTAGAGATCCAGAAAATTTCATTCTGTTCGAGGCAAGGACACGTGTACCTCGCATATATGCTTATTTTTTAAAACAAAATTTTAGCTAAAATTAAACTTCAACAATTAATGGGAGTTTGTAATTAAGCAGTCTTATTATTTGTATTCTAATTGGTGCAAGGATATATCCATTTCCCATATATCCTTTTTATAAAAAGTTTAATTTAGCGTCTCTAGAAGACCCTGTGCTAATCGGGAAAAGGACATACCTACCTCTCATCAAATAAATAAATAAATTTTTATTCTAATAGGTGCCAGAATACACCACCCTCCTTTTAAAAAAAAATTAAGTTAAGCTCAAAAAATTATGAAAATGCAACTAAAGTTAACAAAATATTTTTATAATATATATGTACTTAGGGTCTTTAGAAAATCTTATACTAATCGGTAAAATTACAAGCACTTCTCTCATATATCCTTATTTTTTAAATATAAATTTTCAATAAAATTTGAGTTACATTATATAATTATGCTGTCTGATAAGTTTTGTTCAAATCGATGCAAGGATATGAGCGTCCGCCATATATCCTTAATTTGAAAAATTTAACTACTGATATAATTGTAGCCAAAACCTAGCAAAGAGTATGTAGTTAAGCTGTACAATTGATATTACAAATATTTTAATTGATATTACAAAATTATTCACATTCCTTTTTTGTGTGTAATATTTTACTTTTCGATGGAACATGTCAGCACTTTAATTTTGTCTCAATCAAAATAAATTCGCTTTTCAACGTGGCTGAATGAGTTGAAGCTTTCTGAGTCCTTTGAGCCTGTAGCAGGCACAATTATTCAAAATAAAAATAAATTGCTTAGATATAAAATCGTTACATAATGCAAAAAGAATACGTGCAAGTAAAATCTCTAGTTAAGAAAAATAAAATTCAATTTATCACTAGAGCTGCTACAGGATTAAATGACATGCAACAATACACATACAAGCTTTAAATTATTAATTAAGTTAATTTAATTTTGCCTAAATATGTACGTGCGGCAGGGTTAAATTAAAATGTTTGTTAATTCTCTAAGCAAATGCGTATAAGTGCTTTTTAATGAGGGGGACCTGTTTATTCAGTAATCATACGTGTGAGTGAGTGTTTTAAGATTTTTGATGTTTTATTATATATACTTGTATACAATAAATTTTATATGCATCTCAAAAAAGAGTTTGCAAGTTTTAGCCGACTGTGATTAATAAACAACTCCTAAAAAATCTTGTGAAGCTGCTCTGGCTGGCGGGTAACAATAACAAAAACATCTACTCTTTTTTCCTTAATTATTATCAACGTTTTTCAAAATTTTCTGACACGCTCGTCTTTTAATCTTGCAATGTTTAACATGCAAGTCCTAAAAAAAATCTTCTACTGATGATTTTAAGAATACAAAAACGACAATGTTACACTTTGCTGATCATTCTACAAGTTTTTACGGAAACACTCGTCTTTTAATCCTCAAATGTTTAATAGACGATCATTAAAAATCATCATCATATAAAAACTACACGGTTGAGCATTTCATTAGCTGTAAACAAGCCCCAACACGAGTGTCATACTATTATTGGCAGAGTTTATCAAAGACTCGTTAGATAATCTCTATATACATCTCAAACGATTCCCCCTACGATTAATCTAAGCGTCAATGGCTGTGTTTTGGAATAATTTTACAAAAGCAAAAACAATAGTTTGTGTAATAGTTTTTCCCATGCGAGATAACTTCTACGATTAAAAAAAATGAGATTCCCAGTTCCCATTCTACGTTTAAAAAAATAACTCATTGACAATCAAAAAAGCTCTTGATGAGATTCCCAGTAGACTCTTCCACGATTTATATTGGAAGTAATGGCAATATTTAATCTTTATCTGCAATTTTTTTTTACATTACAAAACTTTTGTGACAATATTTACAAAGTGCTAAAAACTTTTTAGCAACAATTCGTTTTCCCAATTAAATTCATACAAATCATTACTTTCGCATGAATATATTTCAGGGCAACCACATCCTTGCCATGCTCTCACACGCAATAGGAAAAGAAAACCCAAATAAAAGATGAAAATGAAAAAGTTTAAATTGTTAAGAACGACATGAATGTACACAATTATTCAGCGGAAAACGGAAGTGTATAATAAGGAAATGTGTGTGATATACTTCAATCAAACCAGCATGGAATATGAAAAAGATTGTTTTGAACCCTTCACAACTACTCTGCCAGATATTTTACAGACATATTCATGTACATACCTACAGACATTTAAAAAAAATGTTGTAGTAGTCATAATATGACAAACATTCTTGTAAATGCTGTTGGCTTAGAAATGCTAATTTTAAATTTCACTTTGAATCATTGAGATTTTAAGTGTAGAAATCTGTATGTATTTAAGTATTCTAGTCTTGAGAACAAAACTGTAATAAATAAAATGTCATGTCTCTTCATGAAAATCACATTTAAATAGCAATTTAACAGAAGATTAAATGACGATTTGCTTTAGCTTGAAAAAAAAACTCACACTCACACAGAAATTGCAAATAATCGAGCAGGGTAATACAGGAGGCGGAAGTTATAAGGATAATGGAGAATATTTTATTAAAAACTATATTGTGCCTTTCAGTATTATTAAACTAAAACAACATCGTGCAAGGCTAAAAAGGACGATATTCGGGAGCCCAAGTTCAGTCCCAGGCTAGCCCCACATCAATATAATAAATTTTTCTGATATGCATAAGTGTATAGAATGATGCATATTACAGCATATGCAGGCTAAAAAAATGAAAATTTTATTTTTGAGAAAAAGGATATATGGAAGGCAACCATGTCCTTGTACCGAATGAAGTAATATTGACAACAGAGCTGAAACGAATAATTTTAAAAATATTTATTAAATTTCAGTGCAGTCATAGTCATAAATTCCGCTAAAATTAAATGTTTGTAAAAAAGGATATATGGGAGGTGGGCATGTCCTTGCACCAAGTGGCATTAAATGTATAGCATCGCTATAATATAGAACTTTATAAATATATCTTAATTTTTAGTTCATTCCAATCATAAATGCAGCTAAAATCAAGAAAAAGGATATATGGGATATATTGAAAAAAATTTACTAAAGAGCCAAAACGCATAATTTTAGAAATACGTATAAGTTAGCAATGCATTCTCAACATAAATGCACCTTATGTGAAATTTTTGGAAAAAAGGATATATGGCAGGTAGTTATGTCTTTGCACCGAATGCAATAAAATTTATAACAGCGCTAAATTGTAGAACTTAAAAAATATTAATTCGTTTTTAGTGCCTTCTAATCATAAATGCAGCTAAACTCAAGTTTTTGTAAAAAAAAGGTAAAAAATAGTCATATCCTTGCACCGAATCAAAAAAAATTTACCATAGAACTAAAATGCATAATTTTACACATAACTATTAATTGTTAGTATATTTTTATCCTAAATGCAGCTAAAATTAAATATTTGTGCAAAAGGATATATGGGAGATAGTCATGTCCTTGCACCGAACAAAACTAAATTTTCAGCATGGCTAAAATGCAGTATTTTAGAAATATATATTAATTTTCAGTGCATTCTAGTCATAAATACAGCTTAAATAAATTTTTTGTGAAAAAGGATATATGGGAGATATTCATACCTAATGAAAAAAAATTACTACACAGTTAAAACGCATAATTATAGAAAAATTTACTAATTTTTAGTGCCTTTTAATCATAAATGCAGCTAAAATAAAATTTGTATGAAGAAGGATATATGGGAGGTAGTCTTAGCCTTGCATCGAATGCTATAAAATTTACAACAACGTTATAATATATAATTTAAGAAATATATATGAGTTTTTAGTGCTTTCCAATTATAAATGCGAAAAAGGATATATGGAAGGTACTCATATCCTTGCACCGTATTGCACAAAGTTTACAACAGAGCTAACACACATAATTTTATAAATTATTATTTGTTTTCAGCGCATTATCATCATAAATGCAGCTTAAATTTAATGTTTGTAAAAAAGTATACATATATGGAAGGTAGTCATGTCTTTGCAGCGAATGTTTATAACAGCGCTTTAATGTATAACTTTAGAAATAATTATTAGTTTCTAGTGAGATCTAATCATAAATGCAGCTAAAATCTATTTTTTAAGAAAAAAGATATATGGGAGGTAGACTTGTCCTTGCACCCTATAGAACAAAATTAACAAAAGAGCTTAGATGCTCAATTCTAAAAATATGTATAAATTTGTAGTGTATTCTAATCATAAATTCAGCTAAAGTTAAGTTTTTGTGAAAAAGGATACAGGAGAGGTAGTTATAATTTTGCACCGAATATTTTAAAATTTATAACAGCGCTTTAATATATAACTTTAGAAATAATTATTAGTTTTTAGTGTGTTCTAATCATAAATGCAGCTAAAATCTATTTTTTATGAAAAAGGATATATGGGAGGTAGAGATATCCTTGCACCCAATAGAAAAAAAATAGCAACAGAGCTTAGATGCTCAATTCTAAAAATATATATAAATTTTTAGTGTGTTCTAATCACAAATGCAGCTAAAATCTATTTTTTAAGAAAAAGGATATATTGGAGGTGGTAATATCCTTTCACCGAACTAAGAGGAATTCGCAGCACAGCTAGTACACATTATTTTAGAAATACTTATTAGTTTTTAGCGCATTCTCTAATAAAAAAATGCGGCTAAAATTAAATTTTTTGGAAAAAGGATATATGGTAAGTACATATGACACATCTGACATATGACATGTCCTTGCACTCAATAAAATAAAATAAACAACAGTGTTCGATAAGAAAAAGGATGTATGTATTGCCAAATTCAAAGGTTTCAGGATTTCCTGCAACGACTTTTTAGGCTTTTGCATACAATTTGTTCATAAGATTAAGAAGTATTAAGGTAACGAAATAACTACAAAAAATTCTTTATATTACTGCCGATTTTTATGCATTTTTAGAAATGCATAAAGCAAATGGGATTCACTGAAGCGATTATTACTTGACCACTTTTCATCCATTTATTTTTGGTGATTATATAAATGCTCAGCACTTTATAGACAGAGCAGCTGTTTAAACACTTTAACTTTAGATTAATCGAATATAAAGAATAATATTCTTAAAAAAAAACTCTTAAATAAAATTAAGACTCCCTCTTAAGGACTCCTAAGGTTCCTCAAACATTGCAATGCCAGCAAAAATGCACTTAAACTGGAAAAAAATATGAAAAAGTAGTAGAAAATGGTGTTAAAGAGAAACGAAACTTATTAAAATTGTTCATGTTGCCGGCAACAAAATTTGTCTTTGCCAACACACTCATGCAGAAATACAGTCGACTCTCGATGACTTCAAACTCAACGCAGCAGAAAATAACAAAGTGTTCAAAAATATTATAAACTTGAAATTATAGCAAAGCGTTTTTCAGTTTTTCGTTTATTTTCTAAGCGTCTGACAAAAGTTTTAAATATATAGAAATTATTTCAAACTTATGGATGTCAACTAATCGAGAGCAGACTGTACTTGCAAAGTGGCTCCCAAACAAGGAAAAGTATAATTCAATTGAAAGAAACAAAACCTCAAAGATGAAGCTTAACACAACACCTTTTATAAAAACTGTTAAAATTTATGAGAAAATTGAATATGTATGTAATAAAATTTTACTTTTAAATTGCTTGAAAACTTTATTACGAATGTTGCTCGTACAAAAGAGCAGGCACTTTTTGTTACTTGTGATTTATTCCCGAGAAAATTTTGAAAAGCAGAACAAATATATAAATTGTAAGTTTAAAATAGTGTAAAAATTACTCAATAAAAAAATTTCAAGATTTTAATGTTATTCACAGTCGGCTTAGAGTGTAAACATGCCAAATCCACTTTTTATAATACACGACATCTTAATGATGTTCGAAAGAGAAGGACAGACACGCCGCATCGAATAGCTAAAATAATTATTTTAATTGGAAACTCTTTATGTCGAAAAAACTAAATGTGGTTTTCATTAATAACAGTGTATGTCCAAAATTCAAATTTCTTCAGTAGAGCCGAAAGAGTTCCTAGAATTAGCTACTGGAACTATTTCTTAGAACTAGTTCCTAGAACTAGTGACTGGAACTAGTTCCTAGAACTAGTGACTGGAACTAGTTCCTAGAACTAGTGACTGGAACTAGTTCCTAGAACTAGTGACTGGAACTAGTTCCTAGAACTAGTGACTGAAACTAGTTCCTAGAAATAGTGACTGGAACTAGTTCCTAGAAATAGTGACTGGAATTAGTTCCTAGAACTAGTTTCTGGAACTAGTTCCTATAACTAGTTACTGGAACTAGTTACTGGAACTAGTTCCATTAAATAAAATTGATGTCATTTCAACTTGAAATAACTTTGATTCAACGTGTTGCTTCGTGTTATTTCATTATCGAATTTACTTTGTACCAACTGGAAACAAGTTTGATTCAACTTGACCCTTCGTTTCTATTTAATAATACGGGAATGTTAAATCAGCATGAAATAAAGTTATTGCAAAAGGAAAAATATTTTGTATTATTATTACTATAAATCATGTTAGATTAACATGAAACGCGAATTGCGAATTAATTTTAAATTAACCTTATTTACGTAGATTTTAAGTTGAAATTTGCTCTGTGTGTGATTAATATACGAATGATATTTAAATTACATTCATTTGTATTTAAATTATTTGCAAAGTTTTACAAGAATTTTCTGCGCTCCAGGGCAACGACCATAATTGCTTTTATTTGAAAAGGGGGATGCTGCAGACAAACGATTATAAATAACATGCAAAGTCTTAACATATGGGTGTTTCCATAGAAATATATATGTACTTTTGTTATATTACAACAGCTATTTTTAAATTATTATATCTTCTTTTCTAGTTTACTTACATCTAAAGTAATAATAAGCAAACAAGGAAGGCGATGTATCGGAACCGGGTGTTTCAGCGGAAATGCCCAATACATTAAAAATTTTAGTAAATAATCTCACGTTCATGTACGGGCATATGTATGTATGTATATGAATTCGTTAAATAATTTACTTTGTTGCTTTAAGTAACACACACAGCATTCGAAATGTTATAAATTTATTAGAACTACATAAATACAGGAAAAGGATATGGAAATCATGCATGTTGTGTTTAATTGTATATAACTATTCTGTTTTAAGCACACATACATATACAAAAAAAAAACTAACATTGTAAAATGATAATAAATCACTTGAAAGTTTCACACTAAAATTATTACTACTGCTGCCGAAACAAGATAAAAATCGACATGTTTTGAGGGAAAGGAAAGCCACGTGTCGATGGCAACGCTGGCCATGAAACTGATATGGCGATCAGTGCTGCCAGAATGATGATTTTATCATATTTTTGATGATTTTTGGAACAAAATATGATTTTAAGATTTTTTTTTCTCCAATGATGATTTTTAATTTTGCAAATTATGATTTTTACCTTCAATACATATGTACATATGTAAAATTTGTTCTACAATGCTTATCAAATAGGTATACCTATAAAGAAAAAATTTTTGTGCCAGCGAAAATATTCGTCTACATGACAACAGCTTGGTAAGGGGTAGAGAGCACAAATTTCCCTCCTCCTCAGGGGTCATTTGAAAAAACAGAATAAAAAAACGTCACCCTAGAAGCAAAAATAAAAAGAAAAAAGTCATCTTAGAGAAGTGACGAAAACCCGGTCGGGAATATACTCAAATCCTGGAGAAATCCATACCAGATCGTTTAAAAGAAGTCGTATGTAGCCAACGAAAAGCAATTTGCTTCTAATTCAGCTTTACATACACAGAAAAATATAAAAGCAATATTCAATTAAAAAAAAAACAAAGATTCATCATTAGTTTTCAACCAATTGTAGTATTAACTCATCCATTTTAATTGAAAATTTTTTTGATTTTTTCAATTAAAAAAATAATACTACATTAACTAAAAATTTAATTGATGGGTTTTTTAATTTTCAATTAAAAACTAATTGAAATATTTTTTAAGATTCAATTAAAAAATTAAATGAAATATTTTTTAAGATTCATTTAAAAAACAAATTAAAAATTTTTAAGGATTCAATTAAAATAGTAATTGAAATATAGAATAAATCTAACGGTATAAAAATATAAAAAATTATATTTATAATTTGAACGGGCTAAGGTTCGTATCGATTTTTAAGCCAAATTACATGTGATAATTATTAATGAACAAATAACATCAAAGTTAGTTGCAAACATTCTGACAACACATCGTTGAACGGAACAGCCAGCTACTGTGTGTGGTGTCAGTTAATGTAGATTTCCGCAAAACTTCTGGCAGCCCTGATCAGGGTGACCGATGACATTTTTCAAAAAGTGGCACCAAAAGAGGATTTATCGAAAAATGGGGCAAAATTAAAAAAAAAACGAGAAAACTACATTAAACTTTATATTTTTAATGTATTTTTATATAATTCACTCTAAAAAAATGGGGGAAAAAAGTGGTAAGGCAGACGAAAAAGTGGCAATTTGCCACTTTAGTCGGTCAAACGGTCACGCTGGCCCTGATGGCGATTTCTAGCCAAGCGTGGCGATTTTTTAACTTGTTTAACGTCTAAGTCAGCGTGACCGTTTGACCGACTAAAGTGGCAAATTGCCACTTTTTCGATATATCGATTCCACTTTTCCACTTTTTCGACTTCCTTGCCACTTTTTTCCTCCTTTTTTTAGGGTGAGTTATATAAAAAGACATTAAAAATAAAAAGTTAAGTTTAGTGTAGTTTTCTCGTTTTTTTTTTTAATTTTGCCCTTTTTTTTTTGCTAAATCCCCTATTTGGTGCCACTTTTTGAAAAAAATATCATCGGTCACCCTGGTCTAAGTTTTTGATTTGGCGACCAGCGTAACCGTTTGACCGACTTTTGCCCCTTTTTTTGATTAATCCCCTATTTGGTGCTACTTTTTGAAAAATGTCATCGGTCACCCTGTTGGCGACATGGCAATAATTAAATATGCTGGCGATTTTTTTAATGCTTTTTTAAGTTGAACTTTTTAAAACTTTATTTAATTAAATTTTTTTTAATCCTTAAAATTTAAAAATATTAAATTTAATTTAATTAAGTGTTTTAAAAAATTTGGATGAGATAAAATTAACAGATAATAATTTTTTGGCGGTTTTCTGCTAATTTGTTTATTACTTTTTTATTTCATAGACATTTTTTTGTTTGTAAAAACAAATCTAAAATATATGTATTAATAAAGCTATACACAATTATTTTATTATTATATCATCAAATGCAATTGAGATCATTCATTGTTTTATATTATAACCAACCCAATTTTTAATAATATAAGAAGCTTTACTTAAATATACTAATTTTGTTGAAATTTATTATTAATGTCGGGACGGCGCGAACGCCATTCCCGGCTACCAAAAATTACACGCACGAGTTATTCGCATTAGGAATAATCGCGGAGGTCAACTCAACCGTAGTGCAATGGCCAAGCCTCACTCCGGGGGAACCGCCTTCATGATCACGGTAACCCCTACGCCAGGTAAGTATGCTTTTCTCAGCACAAACTTGACGTCTTATGCTACTAAAAGTTTCAACGCAATGAGAATTATAACGAACTTTTACGAACATTTATAAAATAAGCAAACATTTTCTGCCCTCAATATTCACAGTGTGTTTGTATGTTAATCTTTCTTATATGGGTACATTTGTATGGATTTCATTGCTTGAGTTTATTGAAATCCCATGGTGGTTGTTTTTGTTTTTTAGTATCGCGCAAATCATATGATACCCACTTGACCAAGACTTTCGTTAACGGTATCGATTTCGCATATATCTCGAACATTTAAGCCTGATACTCTGTTCACAATTTCGTGCGAAATGCTGTCAAACTACATATAAAAGTATTTGGTATGAAATATTTGCGAAATAAATTCGCAGTAGTAGTACTCTGTTCTTGGTGTGAAAAACACGGAAAATCATGTCTTTCCATGCAAAATTAATCTGGCATCATTTTAGTTTAGCTGCGAAACAACATGAGCAGTACTTTTTTCGCACGGAATTTTAACAATGTTGCATACTTTCAAGCAATAAAAGCGAGAAATTTATTAAAAAAAAACCGCGAGTTGGGCTACATTTAGTACATGTCAAATTTTTCACGCGAAATAACGAATGGCACTGAAAATTTTTCACAACTTCGAACAGAGTACCATGCTTTATTGTGTAAAACTATCGAGAATGTGACTCAGAAATGAGTAGTATTAAAAAAATATAACCCGACAGTTATCAATTTTGAACCGTTTAATATCCTAAATGGTCATTCGACATGAAAAATCATAAGAAAATCCTATATATGATTTTAAAATACCTGTCGAATGATACCCATATTGTTATAGTTCGGCAACTTTTTATTTTTTTTTTCGTATCTACAAAATGGCGTTTGTTGGCCGCCATATTAAATTTTTACTACTGTCATAACTTTAGTGACACTCCCATTATTAAGACAAATAGAAAAAGTCTACATGTAGCTAATTTTTTTTGTTCAAAAAACATTCGATTTCGAGGGTTTGCTAGAAATATCAACAGTGAGTCAATATCGAACTTATTACGATATCGAAAAAAGGCAGCAGAAAAAGTAAAAATAATGAATTGATTTTTTAATTTATTTTATTTATTTTTAAATTTTTTTAACTTATCCTGCAGGACCTCAACACGCTATCTCCATTCCAACAGATTAGCACACATCCACTAGGCTATCGTAGCAAATTTTTTTCTGTTCAATTATTGCAAATATGCTGTATACTTGTTTTAATTCCTTAACTCACGCTGCAGTCATGGCTCGAGCATCTAGAGTCTAGACTAACCGACTATCTTACATGCACTAGGCTATCGTCACATATTCGAGAAACTATCGAGTAAGGTCCGCTTTAGCGATTATTCGAGTTTTTTTTAGCTTGGTGAACAAATATCAAAATATTTTGTTGCGAAATTTCTTCGCTTTAGATTTTATAGCATTCGTTTATATCGATTTACAGGTCAAGTGGGTAGTATTGTACTAACATCTGCCTATACGTCAGCGTTGCCGATGTCTGTGTAATTATAAAAAAAAATCTTGGACTATTTTTGGACCCTAACAATTTTGTGTAATTTATGTATAATTCGCCTCTAAATTATATTAAAATAAATTTTTTAATCAAAAAGTTTCTTTTCATTTAAAAACTAGCTTACTTCGTGTATTTACTACCAAAAATTTTTATAATCTTGTCGATTTATTGAGTGGAAAGAATTTTCAACGAATTAAAATTAACAAAAACTTGCGAGATTGTTTCTTGTGTTATACAAAATTTGTTTTGTTATCTATAAAATTGTGGATAGTTTTTTGGATTTTTTTTTTTTATTTCGGCAACACTGATCTGAATGTATGTTATTGCTTGTTCAAATGAAATTTCAATCTCATGGTGGTTGTTGTTGTGCTTTTTAGTATCACGCTAATGCTACGCTAGTATTGTACTAACATCTGCCGTGTGTATTGCTTGCTTGTTGTTTTCTTTTTTATTCACTTGAGTGCTTCAATTTACAATGGCGAACACAAGCGACAAGCGTTAAAATATATGAATTTTTTAATAATTATATTAATTTATGTGTGTATGTATGTACATAAGCATTTTGAGAGCAACAATCTGTATATTATGTGGAAAACGGGCTTTTAATTCATTAGTTTAATATTAATTTACTGCCCAGCTTAATAAATAGAAGTATGCTTAAGGTCTAATATAGTTTATAATTGACATAAATAATTTATGTGGCTTTCAGTTAGTCGCTAACATTGAAAATTTGTTTGGCCGTCTTTACCATCCACGAAATTCTAGCAAAACACATAAAACGTGTTATACCTCTACATTCATACATATGTATGTACATCCATACATATCGTTACCTTAATATAGAAAGACCGTAACTCATAATTTTTTTGAAATCGAGATTTTTGTATGTGTCGTCGAACATTAGATGTTCTTCTATCGAAATATAAAAAAACCTGGATTTAAAAAAATAGTGAGTTACAGCCTTTCTACATTAAGGTAACGATATGTATGTATGTATGTATGTATGTATTTTTTTGCTTTCGCTTTCTTCATTTACAGATGCTTTAATACACTTATGTATTTCGTAAATTAAATGTTTCAACAAAATAAAGAAAATATATATTTTTTTTTAAATTTTTTTTATTTACTTCCCCCCATCCCCCAAAAAATCAAAATTAGAAATGAAAAAAATTTTAATTTTGTACTCAGATGATGCATTAAACACATTCGACACAGCAGGCTACGGGCTACAATCTGTCAAAAATAGAATACACACATTCTTATGGTAACAATTATTTTAACGACAGCAGGCTACACGACTGCACGACCACCGTTGTAGCTGTCGCCAACTTTAAACTAATTTCTATTTCTCTGGCTACAATGAGCAAATGCAGTGTTACCAGTATAATACAAAATGGTGAATGAATGATATCGTACAATTATTTCATACTATTTACTAGAAACAATATCCAAAAATTGATGCAAAGAATAAATTGATTCATTATTGTACTTTTATGTGAAATAAGTACATTTTAAAAGAAAAATTAAGTTTTATAAATGCAAAATATATGAAAGTGGCAATACTGAACTATGTATTTGTACTTGAATATCAGCTGCAGATGGTGCTGCTGCCGTCTCCAAAATAATTAAGTAGCTGGCTACGAGGCGACAAATGCTGCTAGCGGCATTTGAAGTCGTGTGTTCGTGTAGCCTGCTGTGGTGAATGTGTTTAATGCATGATTCTTTAATTTGGAATTTTTAAGTCACTCACTGGGCTGGAACTATTTGTATTAATATACATATGTATGCAAACATACATTCTTAATTCTACGATATTTATGGCACAGTGGGGTCAATGTTGAGTTTATTTGCAAATTTTATATCAGCGCACAGTAACATATTCATACATACACACGATGTATAAAAAAACTTAAGCAAACATAGAGTTTCTTAGCGTTAAAACAAGAAAATCAAAATATGTTCAAAATAATAAGGCAAACACAAGGCTTTGACAAACGAGAAAATGTTAATGTGTCAACGTTTTGAAATTAAACAAATTAATTATTTATAAAAAAGTTGTTTGGGGGTGGAATAAAGTACCATTACTTTGCACATTATTATGGCGAATCGTTCGAGGTAACTAAACAGAAGGAAAAAAAAATTTATCATATATTATATTATAAATTTCAGCAACTGTTGTGCTCATATCTAGAACAATATGTTGCACAGTGGGGGAATTAAGAAATTAAATGGAAATAAACCTGCAGTTTCTAAGCGGCTAGTTCACACAGCTAGAGAAGAGGCATACTTGAGCTTAAGCTGTGAAATTCATCCCTGTACAGTGGGTCAAACTTGTGTACATGAAAATTTCAACACGAAGCAAATTGTTTTTATTCGGCATGAATTCCTATGATATAACATATGCTTTATCTCTTATATGGAGCAGAGCCACAGTGGGACAAAATAGAGCAACGCGAGCACATGAAAATTTTGTATTCGATTTACAAAAATTGTAGTTCATATGAATTCCTCTGTTTAAGTTCTACAAAAAAACATTACTAAGTATATAAAGACCTTAGTTTACTCTTGATACAAAAATATTAATTTAACAACGATACCAAATCATTCATCAATTCAGGAAACTTATAGACCACATAACCTGACATAATCTGAGAAAGTCATCCATTGAATTGTGGATAGTTTTCATACCTCGTACTCTCCACCTGACGCAATAACACTTACACTCCAAAGCAATGTGCGTGCTGAAGAGAAAATCACCACTTTTTGAGAAAGTGTTCAAAAAGATCCAAATCTATTGATTCGTCATTGGTCGCAGTAATTGGGGCTCTGTACGTCCACTTTGTGGAAAGTTTTGCGCAAAGATTATGGCTTACGTCCGTTTAAGATTCAGAAGATCGTTACCGCACCGCGATCATTGTTTTTTTTTTTTTTTTAATGTGGATGGCATTGATATGGGTGAGATGTGGTTTCAACAGGATGACGCCTTACGGCGACTGTAACCATTAACTTATTGAAATCAAAATTTGGCGATAAACTGATTTCGAGAAATTGGTCTCCAAAATCGTGAAATTTGACATTTTTTAATTATCGCCTATAGGCCACATGGAGCCACAAATTTATGCTGAAAAATAAGCAATAACTGACGTCTTTGAGGCCAATAGTATTCAAGTTATTTGTGATACACGGTCAGGAATGCTCAAAAAAGTGGCCCAAAGTGTAGTGCGTCTAGAACAGCCACAGTAGCAATATGTCTGAAATCATTTTAAAATCTTAATAACATGTAATTTATCTTTCAAATGAACATTTTTTGGTTAAAATTTAATTTTTGTGTGTGATATTTTTCACAATTTAAAGTTCTATGAGGCTTTAAAATAAAACACTCTTTAAAATCGATTTTTTTAGGTTTGTTTTTTCTAGGAAAAGAGTATTCTTTTTTTATCAATTAACAAAAATATATTGTTAATAAATTATACCAGAGCTCATATTTGCAAAGCACAAAAATTATTATAAAAAAATTACGCTTCTTGAAAATGTATCCACATTTCGTCGGTTGGTTTCTGGTTTGCGCCACAGTATATTAAAAATACATTATCTCTGCAGCAAACCAGAAACCAACCGACGATTTGTAAGAGTTAAGAGCTTGTAAATGTTTTAATAGCCCTAAGTGGCCAACTTCGACAAGCCATAGTGCTGCTAGTGCTGCAGCAGACTGCAACAGGGCTGTCAGATTTTTTCCGACCTATTTCCCCTAATTGATTTTAAAAATTGCCAAAATTAAATAAAATAAATTTAATGTATTTTTTTTCTTAATATATATACGAGTATATTTGAAAATTACTTTTAGAAAAATTTAGCAGAAAATCGCCAAAAATTATTTCTTGTAAATTTTTCTCATCCAAATTCAAAAAGCATTAATTACTATAATTAATATATGAAAAATCATCAAAATTAAATTATTTTAATTTCTTGCAGCCGAATTTCGGAAGAATTTATTTTTGAAACTACTCACTCCTTCAATAAATTAATTTTCCTGAATTGCAAACATTTTCAAGTTAAATTTTGTTTAAAAAAAGCCATAAAAATCGACAACAAAATTTCTTTATGGCCAGAAAAATCGCCATGTAGCCAAATCATAAATTTAGACACCAAACAAGTTGAAAAATAGCCACGTTTGGTGAGCAATCAACATATCTGACAGCCCTGGAATGCATAGGAAATACCCCCTAGAACTTCTACAAACTTATTTTGCAAGCATGATATTGTAATCGGTTTAGTTGAATTTTTTTTTTTTGGAGTTTAAACTGGATGTAGGTGTCCATTTCGCAAAAGCCATTCTGTTTTGATGAGGTCAACACACAAATGTATTTCCATTATATCAATTTTTAGTGCCACTGTGCACTAATTGTAATCTTTTATAGGAAAAAAAGTCGGTTTTCGACATTCCCGTTTCAATAAAAAAAATTTAATTTTTTTAACTTTCAGTCCTACTGTTCACAGTAAAGCAACAATGTGCGAGTTGCCAGCCCATAAGCAAATGACGCCCTTAAGTATGCAACAAATGTAAACAATATTCGTGCTTCTTCTGCAAATAAAGTGTGTAACGTGTTGTTGTTGGCGTGTTTTCGTTTCGTTCGTAGTCAGTGTGACCAGTGTAGCATTTTTGCATAACTTTTTTAATGTTTAGGTGCAAATTGCATATTTAGGATTATTTTTAACACATTTCAACTACATTTTGCATTTACCATTTTGTTTTAGCATTTTTTAGCATTATTTAATTTTAAATATATAAAAAACAATTTTTCTTATGAGTGTATGTATGTGTGTTATTAATGAGCGTTTCAAAATATATGATCTAATAGCTTTTTATCATTTGACTTTTAATTTTTCGACCTTTTTTTTTTGAATGTTATTAATGAGCTCGAGATCACTTTTACCTCATTAAAAATTTTATATTTTGGAAAAAATTTGATTTTACTATATAATGAGATTTTTTCCCTTCTCCAAGTTCGGCAATAGCGATAATCTTTAAATTCTATTCAAACCCTTCACAAGAAAAAAAACTTTATTTCTTTTGTCATTTATTAATATTAAGTTACTTTGAAACTTATTGAAACTGTGTGTGCGTCTTCTTTAATACGCTATGAATTTTGTTGAAAATATATTGTGCATTTGCAACATGGTGTAGCAAATATATACTACTACCTTTAGGTATTGTTTATTTACACAAGTGTAGCAAGTGCATATCTTTGTATTTTGTTAGTGTAGAGTAAAAATATGCTACACCACTTTGCAAATGCTACGATGCAAGACCATTTGCAAAATGGTTAATATATTGATACTCACCACTTAACAAGTCTTAGTGGTGAGTATAAATATACTATACCATTTTGCACATGCTACGATGCAACACCATTTGCACAAGATTGTGTGTTTTAAATCTGCTATCTGACTTCCTAATGCATAAGACAGTTTTCCCTTTAAATATTTTTTTTCTCTTCACTTCAACTCAACCATGAAATTTTGTCAATATAAATGTCATAAAGAAAAGCAATATTGACCATTACCAATATTAGTCTTGTTGTTTTTAATGGCCAATATTTATTTGCAAAAAAGGGTCCTTTAGAATTGTACAAAGAAAAAAAAAAAAGGATAAGAAAAAGGCAATGGAAAGTAAGCTACTAAAAGTTATGACTTAGTCTATACCTAAATCATAAAATGATTTCTTTATTTATGAAAAATGCTATAAAGTTTTGTTTTTAATAGATATAATAATAAAGCATAAAAACAAACTAAAAATTAATGATGTAATAAAATAATTTCTTAGCTTATATTTTCAATTTAAAAGTGAATAACACATACATATGTATAATAAAATGATTTCTTAGTTCTTCTTGGCCATTTTTTAAATTTTCTATTTATGTAATTTATATTTAAAATTTAGGCTGACTTCATGTCAAGTCAACATATCATTCATATCAAACATTTCATGTTTTTAACATATATGAGAAAATTGAATTATTTTTTTAGACACAAAAATCCTTTTACTTTGATAAATTTGCAAAACCCTTGATTGAGTGCCCATAATAAATCAGCTCAAACTTTTGCACTAGAGGAAATAGTAATTTTAAGGAAATTGTGTGACAAATTTCAGTCAATTCTAATACGCCGTTGGTGTGGCAGCATTTTACAAGCAAGCATCCTTAAACTTTCGCCTTTCAATGTAATAAAAAAGACTATGTAGTTTCTAAAAAAAACAGCCTTTCATTCAAATCTTAACAAATTATTTTATGCACATATGTAGCATTATTATTTTTTAAGATATTTAGAGCACAACAAACTGCGCATTCAAAAACACAAAATTAAATTGCAAAATATATCGAGCCATAAGCGCCAAAAAAGCTTAAGCGACATAATTTTCGAACTTGATTTTTTTTACCAAAATCTATTATTTGCAATCGTATATAAACGTGTTTTGACAAAAAAGAAAACGAAGTCCAAAAATTTGTCGCTTAAGTTTTTTCGGCGGCTATGGCTCGATATACCAAAAGGATTCATAGTACTATGAAAACAATTATTGCATATAACAGCTGTAGTTCTACATTTTAAAAATATACTTATGTACGTTTAAGAAACAGTCTATTAAGCTATAGCGAAGTATAATTGCACGTACAGCAGAGTTTTGTTTTAACGAACTACGAATTCTCTATAAGCGCAACAAATATTTTCTACAAATATAGAAAAACTAATAAGCAGGGACAGGGAAGGAATTTTCCTTTAACCTGATAATGGCAAGAACGAAATAACTTTACAAAACAATGAATTTACCTAAAAATCACATCGATTTGTTAATGCATATTTTTGCATATTTTTGCATATTTTGCTAAAAATTAATATTTTTGCATGTTTTGGTAATAAATGATATTTATTTTTGTGAGAGGCAAGCACTCTAACCAATATGCTAACAAGCAGCCTGAATAACCTTTGAAATTATTGTGCAAACATTCTTATACAAAACTGAAAAAGATCATGAAATAAATTGTCTCTGTGTCTATTAATAGATATGAAATAACAAGACACCTCATAAAATCAAGAAGATTTCCTTATTAAAAAAATCAATAAGATTCTTTACACATAATCACATAGGAACCTAATAAAATCAAGAAGAAACCTTTTTAAAAAAATCAAGAAGGCAACCTAATAAAATCAATTAGAAATCCCTATAGTTTCAAATTTATAAGAAAACGTAATAGAATCAAGAAGTTTTTTTCTATGGATTGTTTTTTTGGTGCCAAAAATAACGGAAATTTAGTAAAAAAAAGCTGTGAATAATAAGATTTCTTCTTGATTTTATGTGGTTTTCTTCTTGATAAAATTAATAAGATTTACCACATAAAAACAATAAGGAATCTCTATGAAAAAATCTTCGCTTCTTTCTGCTGGGATACCCCTTAGCCTAAAAACGGTTCATAGAGAAAATCTTCTTGATTCTATGAGGCAGTTTTTTCTCTGTGCATACGAGTATATTTCATGTTAACCGGTAATCGTTATAATCAAACTCCACTTTTTATATGTATGTACATACGTACAATCATACATAACTATGTACGTATAAGTGTATTGACCTCATTAAAAAAAGAATGGCTTTTGCGAAACGGACACCTACATCCAGTTTAAACTTCAAAAAAAAAAATTCAACTGATTTATAAAACGAATACAAAATATTCGTCATGCTTCAAATGCCATCATATGTTATTCGCGTTTGCTTTCTTATAAACAATATTATTTTGGAAATATTGAAATTAAATTTATCTAAATATTCTATTTTAATCCAAGATTAAATTGTGCAAAAAATCCAGAGAGCTAAAAAAAGACTTAAATTGGAAACATGCAAAATAAATTCTGTGCAATTTTTTTTTTGGCGTTTTCATTAGAGATTTATTGAAACTAGAGATGGTAACGTGAATAAATTTTTAATAACAAAAAAAAAAATAAATAAATAATATAAAGTGCGTAAGCAAAGGCTTTTATGCATTCGCTAGCACTAGGCGATAAAGTCTTATTGGAAAAAGCGCAGAACAATAATTATTTATGGAAGAATTCAGTGATCTCCTCTTTAAGTCGATGCAATTTATTCAAAATTTGTGCAACTGTTTTGAACCACCTGCCTAAACTCAAACGTCCTTAACGCGAAACATTATCTATTGACTTCCGCTCTATAAAATTTTTCCAAGGGCACAAAAAGTCAAAAAAGAAAATATGATGCGCTTGCAAACAACTATAAATTTCGATAGGATATTTCGATGTCACGTTCGACATTGAAAAACGTCATTTGCTGTGCGTCGAAAGTACATGCAGAAAGCTCATAAAATATTCAGTACAAAGAGACATAGTTAATACAATTAAATGAAAAAGAAAAACCTTGCTAAAAAATATAAAGATTTGCGATTGTGAAGTTGTGAAGCCTTATGAAATTTTGCGCACTTTAAAATTACATACATATTTAAATTTAGATGAGTAAGAACTGCGAAAAAAAAGTGAAGAAAGTTGTAAGCGATAGAGAAATATGTATTACTACAAAACCATAAATTAAAAAAACATGAAAAGAATGCGGAATGCTAAAAATGAGTAGAAAGAGTTGGCTGAAGGCAAAGAAGGTGAAATGTTTGAAAAGAAAAGGCGATTGAACTGCATAAGTAAGAGACAAAGTGGGCCGAAGCTCATCATAGTATAACTAAATATTTAAAATTTCATAAAGAGACGAACATAAAGAATATAAATATCAGTATGGAAAAAATGTCACGTGCGACTTGAACTAAAAAAAATATTTCAATAATTTTTGGCTAAAATCAAAACAATTTTAAAGTCACATTAGTGCACAATATTTTAAAATTAGTCACATTAAAATATTGCTTTAGTTTTCGTGAGGAATCAGCTTTTTAATCGTTGGCGGGAAAAGCAACTTGAATTGGTTGAAAAGAAGGGAGGGAGTGACTGCATAAATAAGAGAAAAAGTCGGCGAAAGCTCATCATTTATAATTAAAAACTTATAATTTCGTAAACAGACACAATATACATAACTACCATGATGGAAAAATAAGTCTGTCACGTGCCACTTGGATTAAACTCTTATTAGAAAAAATATATAAAAATAATTTTTGGCTAAATGAAAACAATTTTAAAGTCACATTAGTGCATAAGATTCTAAAATTAATCACATAAAAATATTGATTGTTTCAGGATTTGCTGAAATGAGTGTTTTATTCGCTGGCTGCGAAAACCACTTGAAATGATTGAAGAGAAAAGGCGGAATGATTGCATAAATAAGAGACAAGGTCGGCGAAAGCTCATGATTTATAATTAGATATTTATAATTACATAAAAACACAAACAGAAGCAATATAAATATCTTGGTGGAAAAAAGATGTCACGTGCGACTGTGATTAAACTTGAGTTTTTTTTTTTGCTAAATAAAAGCAAATTTAAAGGCACATCAGTACACAACATTCTAAAATTAATCACAGCAAGGTCTAATGTTTTCGTTTCATATGCAAGTGTGGGCCAAGTGGAACGTTGTCGACATCGTGGGACAGGTTTTTAGTGTGTTTAACTTTACATTGTTGTTCACTAATCATGTGCATTTAAATTTTTATTGGATTATACCCAAAAAAAAAAACTCATTTTTGATCACAGTCACACGTGACATTTTTTCCATCACATGATCACAGATGTGCTTAGATTTCCATAAGCACCTGCCGTTACGGCCTTATCTCACGCGTGCCAAGCACCGGGTGTGGGTTAGACGCCAGACCAGCGCCCCTATGCACCCTTTTTAAAACGAACCTAGTGCCCATCCTCAAAGTCACACAGGTTGCAATCTTTGTATATAGTTATCCCTGTACTATATTCAAATACTTTGCTGTGGTACTTTGAGCTATCTAAATTCTTCGCCGTAATGACTTTGTCAAATCAGTACTATCTGTTGTATGGCAACGGCACCTAGAATAGTGTCTGGCTGACCGCGTCAGACCAACCACTAGCATTGATTTAACACTGGAAAGTCAAGACTATTCTGCCAGTGTTTTTGGTAGCAACCACAGCTACCACGTTTATTCTCATCCCAGCTGGGGCCCGGGATTGTCACATCCGTAGTCAAAAATAGACTCCCCTGGGAGGATCACATGATCACAGTCGCACGTGACATTTTTTCCGTCGACATCGTGGGAGAAGTCCTAAAATATTGCTGCAGGTAACGCTTAAATCAGATTTTTAAGCGCTGGCCGCAAAAACAACTTCCATTTTTGTCACATGCGAAAGGCTAGGTTTTTTGCACTTACCTTTAAAATGAAAAATTGCTCAAAATCAGACTTGGCACACTAATTAGTGGGGCTAATTTAGAGCTTTAAATTGCGCGTATTGTTAAAATAAAAAATTCGTTTCATTGGCACTTGTTTCCTCTTTAAGTGTGTAGGATGGTCACGTTCAACATCAGGAAAATTTAATTTTTAGAAATTCAAACATATATGTAACTTTTTCATAATATCAATGATGTTTTTCATTCTTACTACTTTTAATGCAAATTTGTTTCAAATTCATGTTTAAAAAACTTTTCACTTCACTTTCAGTAAAATTTTATTCGATTGCTCTGCACTCCTGCAAGAGATATTGGAGGCTTAAGCTTTTATCACGCCGTATAACAGATAGGTTACAAACTATTAACTCTTTATAAAAACTATTAACTAAATGTAATTATTAATTTTATTTCAACTCAATAAAATTTGATTAAATTGAAAGACAATACGAGAAGTACAAATTCATGTTTGCCTGCTTTTTCTCCAAAAAGTGTATTGCGGCCTTAAGAATGCCGTTTATTTAAGAAACGCAACAGTATTTATTGTAAGCCTATTTTATATATTTTTTTATTATTTAAAATAAAAAGAAATGCAAGCTGCGAAGATACTTTGAGTTGACTGCAGGAACGTCCTGCGATCCTCCATCTACTAGACTAGTATGCTGCCTGTTAGCCAAGAAGGACAGCGTTGTAAAGTGAAAATCGAACACGGAAACGTTTTTTAACAAACAATTTGAAAATTCTTAAATCGAATGAAATGCTAGTAATTTGAGATATAAATAAAATATCTACCCCTTCCACTGTTACACGCCCCCGTTCACTTATCTTCACTTAAAAGACAAAAGTGTGTCAATAATAAATTGAATATTATATGATATTAATTAATACCACATTATAACAGCCGCCAAACCAATAACATACAACCAATGATAAAAACAATATTGATTAAATTTATCTTTCCTTAAATAAAATTATCAAAAAAAAAAAAAAAAAAAGAGGGAAACGTGGTCATATTGTAACGAGCCTGGCAGATGTTTCAGCTTCATTTGGCCAGCAATTTAGAACAAAAGTACTCATGGGAAGTGTATTAAAAATTAATTATTTTATCAGCGCAAATTGTAATTAAGTTTGCAAAAGTATGGAAAACCACAAAACATATAAATTTGCAGAATATGTAATATTGGCAAAATTTGTTTTATAAATGAAAGGCACAAAAGGAAAAGAGCAGATAAATTTCTTTTTATGAGAGAATGAAATATATTAGAAAAAAAAAATAGCGATGAATGGAATAATTATGGAACTAAGCAAGCAAAATGATGCAAAATGAACAACATATCGTAGAGTAAAGTTTACGAGTACTTCTCGTATTATATTTTTTTTTTTGTGCATACTGGATTAATTTTTATACTTTTACGTGTTATAAATGTGCCCTTAATTATGAAAGTGGTCTAGGTCATGTATTTCTTTTGCCGCGATAATTACTAAATTTACAATTGAACAAATGAAAAAAAATATTTTTATATATTATATAACATTTTAATTTAGAGTTGTTATAGTCTCGATTAATATAAATTTGTAAAGTATTTATTAAATATTTATTGCACTTTTTTAAGATTTCTTTATTAGTGACTTAGAGCACTTTCATAATTAAGGGCACAAATGTATTTTAAAAGAATAATTGTATTTTTATAAATGTGAAATATTTAAAGGTGGCAACACTGAAATATGCAAGTATTTATATTTTAATATCAGCTGCTTGTGATGCTGCTGTTGTCTCTAAAATAATTATGTAGCTGGCTACAAAGCGACAAATTTAGCTAGCGGCATTTGAAGTCGTGTGCCCATTAGGGGTGGAACTGTGTTATATATCCTTAGCAACTGAATTTGGATACGCTAGCACCTCCTATTTTGTAAACTTTAGAAAAGACATGCATGGGGCAAAAAAAAATTATGGGGATGGGATGTCGATAAATGGGTGCTCATCGGGATCAAAACTAGGAAAAAAACTAGGCAAAATCCACAAAAAGCTTTACAACTATTCCTGAGTTGCTCCTAGAGGGGTGAAACACAAGACCAAGCCCACACAATATTTCCCCCCCCCGCCCCTCCTAAGTTTTTATGAACATACCAATCCCACATACAAAATATTATCTTTTATACTATGACCCCATTGCCCTAAGTATCCCTAGAAGGTCCCTAGAGGAGTTAAATATATGACGAAACCCCAATATTTATTATTAGCCTCCATCATCAATCATTAGGGTAGGTCATCACACAAAAATTTTTAATTTCTATAAAAATGTTTTATTAGGAATATAAGAACAACTGTCCCTGAGTTGCTCCTAGAGGGTTAAAAGTTAAGACTAACCCTACTAATATTTCCCCCTCCCCTAAATTTCTTATAAGCATACCAACTTATCTGCGCTCCTTAAGGGGGCTCCCCTACAAAATATTATTTTTTATACAATTGCCCCCATTGACCTAACTAGCTCCAGAGTTGCCTTAGAGGAGTCAAATATATGAGCGAGGCCCAATATTTTTATTACCCCCTCATATTTGTTCAGAGCGCACCTATCTTCAATCATTAGGGTCGTCCCCATTCAAAAATTTTTAATTTCTATAAAAATGTTTTATTAGGAATATAAGAACAACTGTCCCTGAGTTGCTCCTAGAGGGTTAAAAGTTAAGACTTACCCTACTAATATTTCCCCCTCCCCTAAATTTCTTATAAGCATACCAACTTATTTGCGCTCCTTAAGTTGGCTCCCCTACAAAATATTATTTTTTATACAATTGCCCCCATTGACCTAACTAGCTCCAGAGTTGCCTTAGAGGAGTCAAATATATGAGCGAGGCCCAATATTTTTATTACCCCCTCATATTTGTTCAGAGCGCACCTATCTTCAATCATTAGGGTCGTCCCCATTCAAAAATTTTTAATTTCTATAAAAATGTTTTATTAGGAATATAAGAATAACTGTTTCTGAGCTGCTCCTATAAGGGTACAACTTAGGACCGACCCCCACTAATATTCGCCCCCCTCCTCTACATTTTTTATGCATATACCACCCATTATCTGTGGTTCTTAAGTGGGCTCCCATACAAAATATTATCTTTTATACAACTACCCCCCTTTACCCCTCGTCATAACTAGCCCTAGAGTGTCCCTAGAGGAGTCAAATAAATGACCTACCCACAATATTTTTGTTGCCCTAACATTTGTTCAAAGCACAGACCTAGCCACCATCATCAATCATTAGGGTATCCACATACAAAAATTTTTAATTTCTATAAAAATTTTTTATTAGCAATATAAGCAGAACTGTCCCTGAGCTACTCCTAGAGAGGTAAAACCTAGTTAGCACGTTAACTACAAAACCAAAGATCCTGGGTCGGGCACGAACCAGTCATTAAATAACAATACCACATATTTTTCTGATGTGCATTAGTGTCCATATCTATCAGTTGTTGTAGCATAGTTCATGTGATGAAGGTATAGACACTGGTCACTGAACTACACCGGCTTCAGCGGATACTAATGCTAATATAACATCAGAGTGCCCTCCTTTGTCGGTATTGTGTAGCAAAAGCATCAGCGAAGTAAAATAACCAATAAAATGGCTACTAAACACAGCTTAAAGAATTTAATACGCCTCATTGACACCAGAGGCGCTGCAAAACTGCATATTAAAAAGGTGCAAAAAACCAGAGTTGTAAAAGCATGAAGATTTCCTCTCTTCTTTCACCAACTGCCTTTTCTAACATTATCCCTTTTCTAAAGAAGGTAAAAAACTCTTAAGACCGACCCCCACTAATATTTCCTTCCTCCTTACATTTTTTTTAAATATACCCACCCACTATCTTCAATCCTTAAGGGGCTCCCATACAGAATATTATTTCTTATACAATTACCCCCCCCCCCCAATCCCCTAGAGTAATCAAATATATGAACGACCCCCAATATTTTTGTTGCCCCAACATTTGTTCAGTGCACACACCTAGGCCACCATCATCAATAACTTTTTCTCAACACTCATCTACTAAGAAAAACTTTTACGTTTCCCAATCTCTACAAGTCCACAGCAAGGACATTCAAATCGAATCTCTTTTGTAATTAAAACTATAAATTATGTATGTGCTGATGTTAATAATAACACATTTATTGTTGTTTGCTAACGATCTCCATGGCCTTGAATTGATTTTAATAAATGGTCTTTCTGCCAGACAATAAACAGCCTAAAATACTCAACTATTAATAACAATATTTATTTCAATTGTTTCTGTTTGCCTTAAGGCAAGTCCTTAAGGCTTCAAATAGCACAATAGCTGACAATAAAAACACAAAAACATTCAAAAGGTTTCGCTTTGGGTTAAAAGAGTTTAATGAAATGTAAAACATAAATAAAAGCCATTAAGTGTTTCATATTTTGTGGAGCGTTAAAGCTTTTGACAGCTGGACCTTTTTTTTAATTAATAACAATTAGTAAAATTAATGTTTAAAAAAAAAAAAGGATTACCTGATGGGGGAAGAGTAGAAGAAAGCTGAAAAAAAATGTTTTAACAAAGAGAAGAGAGTGTGCTTAAAATAGAAATTAGAAGAAACAATTGCTTATATAATGTGCTTAAATCAATTCAGCTTTGCGCTGCAGCCAGTGTTGCCAGTTTAGGGATTTGTACCCAAATTGGGGATGAAAATTTCCTATTGAAGATCTGGGGATTTGTTGGGTATGATAACCAAATTTAAGAGGATTTGTTGGGGATTTTTTTTATAGCTGATGGTAGCAAGAATGATTTTTGAACTAACTAACTATTTCTAATAAATTTTTAACAGAAAAGTAAACACAAAATTGTTGTTATTACTTCGGAATTTTTTTTTAAAAGAAAATTAGAGTGTTCCTCCCAGCTTGTCTGCTAAAATTTTCGCAAAAAGAATATACTATGTACTTCCTAATTTTTAATATTCCGACACATTCCCGCACATTTTTACTACTGGCAAATTTCTTTTTGCTATTGCTATTGTAGACAATGCTTGCTATTAAAGTCTAAAAAGATAATTGTCTTAAGTTTTTATAAAGCAAATTTCTATTACTGATTAATTTGTTTGCTATTGCCATTGTAGAAAATGTTTGCTATTACTAAATAAAGTCTTTGTACATAAAATCTTTGCTATTTCTAAGACTTTTGTATAGCAACTCTTGCTACGGCTTAAGCTTTCATGCAGACAACTAACTTTTTTTGCTATTAACTTTGTGGTATGGCTAAAATATTTTTTATTTTTTCATGAAAAATTCTTGCTATTTTTTAAACTTTTGGACAGAAATTCTTTTCCAATGACTTTTGCAAAGAAACTATATTCTATTTTTTATTATGCCCTCGCAAAAAAATTGCATTTGTTAATGTTTTTATAAAGCAAGTTTCTACTACTGGAATTTTTTGCTATTCCTGCTGTAGAAAGTATTTGCTATTACATACTTAAGTCTTTAAAGACAAGATCTTTACGGTTTATGAAACTTTTGTATAGAATTTTTTGCTTTTGATAAAGCTTTTGAAATAAAAGTTTCTTTTATTTTTAATGTTCTACCAGCTAAAACACCTCTTCATAAAATGTTTGCTATAGCCAGAATTTCAGCTAAGTTTTAAGTTTTTTTTTTTATAGAAAATAAGTGAAGTTTTTGCTACCTTTTGAAATGGGAGTAAACGACAGCTGTAATCTGTAGAAAATTTACAAATACTAATGTTTTTTAATATATGTTGTGGAAAGTGTTTGCTTTTGCAAAACCTTTTGCATGAAAAATCCTTGCTATTTCTAAACAAAAAAATTGCATAGTAAATTTTTTGCACTGTTAAAATGTTTGGATAGAAAGTTTTATAAACTGCTTAAGATTAAAAAAATTATAAAATGTTTGCACAGAAAATTCAATTTTCTTTTTGCTATTCCTCTCTGCTAAAATTTTTGCTAAGAAAATATTTCTTAATTCTAAACATTCCCTCACAAGAAAATTTTTGGGCTTGTTCATTTTTTTCTATTGCTATTGCAGACAATTTTTGCTATTCATTTTAAACATAAAATCTTTGCTATTTTTAATACTTTTGTAGTAAAACATTAACTTTTTTTAGCTATTGCTGAAATATTTCTTCTACTACTTCAGTTTATTTCCCAGCCTCTTTGCTGAGATTCTTGGCAAATAAAAATAGTTCTTAATTCTAAATATTTCCTTTACGCTTGTCTTAAGTTTTTACTTTAGACTGGTAATTTTTTTTTTGCTATTTTTATTGCGGAAAATGTTTGCTATTCCTTGCACATATAAAATTTTTGCTATTTATAATACTTTTGTTTAGAAACTTTTGCTACTTATTAAGTCTTTGTACATAAAGGTGTTTTAGCTATTGCTGAAATATTTATTCGTTTTTTTTTTAATTTTTGCTACTGTCGAAAAACTAAGACTTTTTGTTTGCAACTACATACTTCAGTTTATTTCCCAGCCTCTCTAAATTCTAAATATTCCCTCATAAAAAAAGTTTGCTCTTGTTAAAGTTTTTGTAAAACAAATTTTTACTATTACTGCTAATGTAATTCTTGCTATTCCTTGCTATTGCTATTGTAGAACATTATTGCTATTCATTTTTAACATAACATCTCTGCTAATTTCTTATAATTAAAGAAACTTTTGCTACTGGTTAAGTCTTTGTACATAATTTTATTTTTTCAAAAAGTTAAAATAAAAAATAAATTGTTTTTGCTACTACTAAAATTTAATTGCCAGCATCTCCGCAAAAGCAATTCAAATATTTCTTAATTCTAAATATTACCTCAGAAAAAATATTTGCGCTTGTTAAAGTTTTTGCAAAACAAATTTTTTACTTTCTACTGCTAATGTAGAAAATTTTTGCTATTCCTTGTACATATAAAATCTTTGCTATTTCTAATACTTTTGTATATAAAGTTTTGCTACTGGCTAATTCTATGTACATTCTAAGGTATTGCTCAGAAAAAAAAATTTTTGGTTACTACTTCAGTTTATTTCCCAGCCTCTCTGCTAAAATTTTTGCAAGGAAAATATTTCTTAATTCTAAATATTTCCTCTGACCAAAAACTGTTTGATCTTGTTAAAGTTTTTATAAAACAATATTTTACTATGGGTAATTTTTTTTTGCTATTGCTATTGCTATTGCAGATAATCTTTGCTATTCCTGGTACACATAAAGTCCTTGCTATTTTTTATATTTTTGTATAAAAACTTTTGCATTTGTTTCTTGTTTTTTGCTGATAAAATGCTTTCAAACTACATAGTAAAAGCTTTGATAATTTTTTTTGCTACAGCAAATATTTTTGCTATTTCAAAGAGTTTTTACTATTGCTTAAAATGTACAGAAAATGGGTTCAGTTCCGCCCACTTTTTTGACCGAATAAAAAGAAAGCTTTAACCTCTCAATAAATAAAATGAAACTATTCAATCAATTATTAAATGATGAAGTTCGGAAAGAAGGAAAGAATGACAGAAGGAAGGAAAAAAGAAAGGAAGAAAGGAAGGATGGAAAGAATGAAGAAAGGAACGAAAGAAGGAAGGAAGGAAGGATGAAAATAATGAAGAAAGGAAGGAAGAAAGGAAATAAAGAAGGTTTCGCTTAAGGAACAGTTTATCGAATCTAATGATAATTTCACTAAAGCTTTTTAACTTTACAATAAACTACGTTTCATATATGTATATAAAAAGCCTTAGGTATTCATAAAAATATATTTTTGATTAATAGAAGGTTTATAAAACAGATTTTCCTACAAAATTTGTTTTACCAAACCTTTGCAAAATAAAATTACTTTTTATAAATTGTTGTTAACATAAATTTCCCAGCTGATGCCGGCACCATATTTTACACAAAAAAAACCAATGAAGGGAAATGCAAAAAGGAAAAAAAAATATTGTATTTAATTGTGTTATAAATGAGAAAGTTGAAAGTAATTTTATTGCTTGAGGAAATTTTGTTTGTTTTTATTTTTTTTGGTTAAGCATGTTAATATATTGCGAGCTTAACGTCAAATAAATATACAATTGGGGTATTCACACCAGTGTCTTAATTTTCCTAAGTGTCATAATGTCTTAACATTTTAATAAACATATGGGCTATTCACACCATTGCCTTAAGTATCCTAAGTGTCATAATGTCTTAAAATTTTAATATACATACATAGTTTAAAAAAATTGTTGTTGTTGCTCAAACAAAATGCTCATGAACATGATACAATTATACTAGGTACATGCACGACTACAACAAAATTCCAACACCAAAAAACACATGTATTTTGTTGGTATAAACAAGCGATAAATTGTCAGCAACAAATGTCTTTTGTTTATAAAAATAGCAATTACAGGGTAACTAAAGTACAATTGCAGACGCGGCATTCCTGCATGATTATAGTTATTCAGTGTTGCCAATCTGTGTGTAGTTAAATAGTGTGTAATTTCTACTCACATGTGTAGGCCATGGAATTAAATTCTTGTATAATCTGTGTGTAATTCTACTTTGGGTTCAATTTTAATTTATTTTTCTTTTAATTTTAACCTACACAAAAGATGTGTAGTGTAATTTTCTTCAATGTGTAATTGCAGACACAGCCTTGTGTAAATTCATTGGCAACACTATAAACATTTTATTCACACACATACACTAACATTTTTGCAGCTTGTAAACAAAGTTTAACATTTATCTGCAATGTATACAGTAACAGGCTGGGCTTGTGCATGTACCTGTTATAATTGTATCATGGTCATGAAGTAATAAGACTTTCTCACCTATGTTTATTGTTTGTCATAATTACATGTAGAAATGCGTGAGAGTTTACCAAAGGAATTGTGAGAGAGAGAGAGCTAAATTACAATGTAAATTATGAGGGGTTGCTCACAGCAGCCATATTTTCTCGTGCTATTACTTTAAAACGTGTTAACCTATGAATACCATTTGAATACAGCAAATATTTCGTTATTTTTGTAATTTTATTGCCAAAAACCATTAAAAAGTTAAACCAAAGCGGCCACTTAGACCAGAATTCATTCGCCAACCACTCTCGCTTCGTTATAATCTAAGATTTTTTTTTGCTTTAGTTCAATTAAAGTTTGCTACAAAAGGATATAAAAAACAATGATCAAAATAAAATAAGATTAATTCAACAAAATTTATTTGTTCTTAAACTCTATTAATAACGAAATTGCTTCTCGTTTTATTACTACTACTTAGTTTTGTAAATAAATATAAATAATGTGGGATTTATCCACCACATGGTTAAAGAACGAATGTTTAAGTTTTTTGGCCAGAAGAAATAAAACTTAGCTGCTGCTGACTTTTGTTTGGAAAAATAGCATTTGCTCTCAAATCAACTACTAATGTGGGCATTTCCACACTAAAGCTCTTTTCAGTAACTTGACTTTTGATGACATTTTTGTTTATCAGCAAACATGTTTCAGCACACGAAATTAAACCAGGGTTTGTTATGCGAAATGAATCTAATGAATGTTATGCATATATCTCTGAATTAGTTTCGTTAAAGTTCATCGAGGATTATGCTTCTCAATTGTTTGTTGATTTAATTTATAGTACTTAGAACTTAGTCTGTAGAACGCCTGTCATAGCATATTTTGCAATAGATTTGATCTCACTTAAGAGCACTTAAAACGGTTTTTAGGCTAAAACCAATAAATTAAACGATTAGACTAGAGATGGGCGCGTGTCGTATTTTTTTCATGACACGAACACGCACGACGCAACACGCGTCCCTACCAATAATATTTCGTGCGTGTTGTGCAGTATCGTGTACAATAGCGTGTTGAGCGTCTTGGAATTCGCGTCGTGTTGGAAAGATTCGACACGCGCTCATCTCTAGTTCAGACTAAAATAGTACGAGTATTTGTGATAGTATATCTTATTTGCGAGTGTTTTAGGTTTAATTTTAATGTGGCAAAACGTAATTTGGTATTTTTTTGCCTTTTTATTTTAACCACTTTTAGTTTTCTGCACCAAAAAAAAATTCTACAATTGAAATTTTTGTATAGGACATTTTTAATACTGTTAAAAAAATTTTGCTATTCATGTTGTGGAACATTTTTGCTATTGCTAAAGTTTTTGTTTAATATTTCTTTGCTATTTCTGAAAATTTTGTATAAAAACTTTTGGTCCTGTTAAAGTTATTGCATAAGAAATTTTTACTACTGGTAATCATTTTTTGCTATTGCTACTGTAGAACGTTTTTGCTATTCCCAAGGTTTTATTTAAAATTTCTTGGCTATTTGCGAGAATTTTATATAAAAATCTTTTTGGTATTTGTATAGTAATTTTTTGCTGCCGTTAAAGTGTTTTTATATAAAATATTTTCAACTGATTATTTTTTTTGCCGTTGCAGACTACTTTTGCTATTTCAAAAAAAAAAAATTTTGCGAAATTTCGTTTGTATCAAAAAAATTTTTTTGCTATTTCCGAGAATTATGTATCAAAAAAATTTCTTTGCTATTTCCTTAAATTTTGTACTGGTATAAAAGCTCTTGTTGCTGTTTTTGTATAAAATATTTTCACTGCAGTTAAAATTTTTTTGTTATTGCTGCTGTAGAAAATTTTTGCTATTCCTAAGGCTTTATTTAAGATTTCTTTGGCATTTGCGAGAATTTTTTTATACAAAACTTTTGGTCCTTGTATAGCAAAAATTTTGCTTTCGCTAAAAAGTTTTTCTATTTAAATTTTTTGCTATTGCAAAAATTTTTGTTTAACATTTTCTTGCTATTTCCGGGTAGAAAAAACTTTTGATGCTGTTAAAGTCCTTGTATAGAAAATTCTTACTGCAGGCCTAAATTTTATATTTTGCTGTTGTAGAGCATTTTTGCTATTACGGGGGGTTTTTTATAGGAGTTTTTTGCTCTTTCTAAATTTTGTTATAGAAAACTTGTGGTACTAGTTAATAAAATTTATATAAGAAAAATTTTCACAACTGGTAAAATTTTTTGCTTTTGGTGCTATAGACTTTTTCCAAAAATTTTGTTTGCAAAACTTAGCTTTTTTGCTATTACTGGTGGAAGAGCTTTGCTATTACTAATTTTTCTATAGGATTTTTTTTTGCTATTTTAAAAACTATTATCATAGAAAACATATTGCAGTTGCTAAAATTTTCTTATATAAAAATATTTGTTATTGCTAAATTACTAACTTAGAAAATAGTTACTACTGCTAATAAGTTTACTAGCAATAGCAAATGTTTAAAATTTCTTGTACGAAACTTTTTGATGGAATATTTAATTTTATAGTCTTTAGGAACGCTATGCTGCTATTAAAATTCTTTGTATAGCAAATTGTTGCTACGTAGCATTAAAAATGTTTTGTTTGCAATATTTGCTATTGAAAACATTTTTCAGTGCAACAATTTTGCTATTGCTACAATTTTCCCTTATAAAAATTGTTGCTATTGCTAACCTAGTTACTTACTCAGTTAATATTTACTACTCTGCTAAAAAGTTTGCTATTGCTAAATGTTTCAAATATCTTGTACTAAACTTTATTATAAAATTATAGCCCTTATACAAAATTGTTGCTACATAGCATTAAAAATTTTTGTATACAATTTTTTTAAATATTTGTGTAGGAAAATTTTGCTGTTGTTAAAACTTTTTCTACATAAATATGTTTGCTATGCTAGAATATTTACTTAGAAAATATTTACTACTGCTGAAATGTTTGCTATTTCAAAAATTGTATAAATTTTGTTTGCTATTTTTAAAATTGTATACAAAATATGTTTGCTATTGCTTCATATTTAAGTTTTTTGCTACATAATATTAAAAATATTTGTATAACATTTTTGCTATTGGTAAAACTTTTGTATAAATAGAAATATTTTGCAGTTGCTATAATTTTCTTATATAAAAATATTTGTTATTGCTAAATTACTAACTTAGAAAATAGTTACTACTGCAAATCAGTTTGCTAGCAATGCCTAATATTTAAAATTTCTTGTCTATAGGAAATTGTTGCTACGTAGCATTAAAAGCTATTGTATAAAATATTTGCTATTGCAAAAATTTTGCTATTGCTACAATTTTTCTTTATAAGAATTTTTGCTATTGCTAACCTAGTTACTTGGGAAATATTTTTTACTATGCTAAGAAGTTTGCTATTGCAAACATTTTATAGTAAAAGTGTTTAAAGCTGTTTAAATTTGTGAATAGAAAATTGTTGCTAGTACCAAACATTTGTGTATAAACCATGATACAATAATATAAAGGTACAACCATTCTCTCTTTTCGTCGCCATATTAACCTTCTGACGTTTGTGCCGACAATTTTTTACTCTCAAAATTAATGCTAACTTATTAATTTATGAAATCCGAGTTTCTGATTAATTTTTTGACGTTCTTTTTTATTTATTGAAAAATATTGAAGAATGTGTATTTAAATTATAATTATAAAAAAAAATTACATCAGCATAAACAATTCAAGGGAAATTACCAACGGAAAAGCCTCTGAATCAAGGGTGGGACTTTCTCTTCGTACTACTCTGGCTTATTGCTTTACATCAGGTGCGTCCAAGTGATATGCACAATGTGCAAACTTTTTTAAAAGAGCGAGAGCATAATTGCCAATCAGATCTCGGCGAGAACAATGCTTCCTCTTAATTTGCAAGGAAACAACAGCACACTTAACAGCTTTCAAAGCTGTTTGCCTCAAATACAATCATCAGAGTATGCCTGCTTAGAGCCTAAAATTATAAGCAAAAGGCCACCCGCGGGCACTTCGTTATGCTCTGTTTTAAACATACATATGTATGTATATATAAACGAATAAACGTATCATGGGTTCTAAGCACTCATTGGAATGATGAGCAGTTTTGCTAAATGTTCGCCCATGCTCGTCAATGACACGCCTGTGTTAAAATCATGCGTTCTGCACCTAAATTGAACCAATTCATTAGCAATAGAACCCATGCATTAACTATTTCTTTTGCATGTCTTTTTTTGTTCAGATTATTCAGATGTAGCCCATCAAAAAAGCATTAATTCGTACTGTAAGCTGCAATAAATTTGCACACGAAGTGTATGTAAATATGTATTATATGCATGAAACACGCTCATCCATTCTACATCATATTATACACATGCATATTTCGTTATCCACGTATCCAATTAATACAACATTTAAAAAAATGTGTATTAAACCATAATTTCTAAACTTAAAATTACACATTTCCAAAAACATTCCTAAAAAAAAGTTCCCCGTAATTTCGTGTGGCAACGTTTTCCTCTCTCTTTACAAAAAAAAACAGCAATCAAACAATTTTGGTAAAAGTCAAAATTAATTTTATACGTCAAATGTGGTTGTACCTTTATATTATTGTATCATGGTATAAACTATTTGCTATTGCTAAAATATTTTTGTAGAAAAAAATTTTTTTTTGCTAAAATTTTCTTGCATAAAAATGTTTGCTAATGCTGAGTATTTTTTAAATTTATAATAGAAAATACGGGCAAATGTTAATAAAAACTTTTTGCAAGCCAAAGAATTTTCTTAAAAAAATTTTTTCTTTTGATAAATAAGGATTAATTGTTCTTACACAATTTTGAATATAATTTGTTTCTAAAAATACTCCACTCATATATTGATTCATAGTTGTATGGCCGGCGTAACAACAATTTTAGGAAACTTTTACGAACCTTTACGAACCAACCAATATGCAGCAAATTCAAAAACGAATATGAGTATATTAAAACACTGAAGTCCTACAATAGTTTTCCTAGCGCTCTTTCACTCAAGCAACGTCAGAAGTGAAAAAACCAGTTGGCAAAAAACGTGTTTAAACTTTTCAATTTATACACAACTTAATTGAAAAAGCACATATTCTTGAAGGAAATGAGCGATGTCTGTTTTCATACATACGAGTAAACGTCAACAGAATTAAAAGGACTAAAACAATCAAACAACGTTAAGGTAAATTAAAATCAAACCCATTGGCGTAGCTATACATTTTTTCCAAGGGGGCACTATGACTGGTAATTTCCATGAGTAGTATTAAAATAGAAAATTCGATGCAAGTTTTAATCATTTCAGGAGGGGGTTGGCCTTTCTACGCCTATGATCAAACCATACTTATATAGACCTCAATCATGAAACTGATACCAGCATTTACTACTTAATACAATCATCTGCAAGAGCTGAACCTAGGACGTTGTATAAATATTTGAGATTGTCATACATAGTTTGTATGTTTAGTTAATGACATCACGCATAATATAAATTTAAAAAAAAATAAGCTAATGATGACTGCTGGGAAAGATTTAATTTTCTTTCTTAAAGTTGCATATACATATATTAAGTTTGTGCTTTGTATCATCCAAAAAGTGTATGATAGAAAAATATGCCTTTTCATAATTGTAATTTTTATCATGAAAATTATAGAGTAAAAGCATTAGGAAGGCAGAAATTCATGAAATATTTGTCTGTATTTTGGAAGTGAAACATTAAGTCACATAATTTTATACACAAAAAAAATTCGATATACATTTTTCTTTTACACACATACAACCATAAATACATTCATTCTTTCAGTTGGTTTGCATAATAGACATGCCAACACGTTCATAGACTTTTGGATCTACATCATGTGCAGGGACATTTTCGCATGAATCCTTTTTGTGTTCGTGTACATTCTTAGCTTAAAATTTGTTATTGGGATAATAAAAATTATAGAAAATTCAGTCATTACAATAGAAAGTTGTTTAAAATATAAGTAACAGTAGTCCAAGAAATGTCAATTTATTTAAATATTTGCTTATGAATATTCAAAAAATAATTTGTTATATCCATAAATATTTAGTAGAAAATTTTTAATATTTATCAATAAATTCTTTACAGGCAGTTTTTAATAGCGATTAATTATTTATGTGTGTGAAGATAAATTCGAATTTAAATAGCAGAGACAGGAACCAACATTTCTAACATAACATGTTAAGCACATAACACAGCACTGTTAGCTATTTAACAGTAGTCGCTAAATGGATTAGGATTCCAAATTCTTGGAACTGGACTAAGATAGATAATTTTTTTTTGTGGAAAAATCGCTCTAAAATGTACTTTATGAAATTATAAAAGTATGGTGATGGAAATATGTCTGGTTGAGCCAATAAATTGGATTTAAGAAAACATAATTTTCTTGAGAAGATATGGAAAAGTACACGTACTACACCATATAGGTGTGGTACTCTGGAGGGTCCTAAATGTGATCCAAGTCTTCACCTTTCTCAAAAACTTTGGGAATTGTAATAATCGTTTTTGAAAAAGATGCTTTTTTAGTAAACTTTCTTGCTTATAGAACATTTTTAATATTGAAACATTTTTTATAGAAAATTTTTAATATTGAAACATTTTTTATACAAAATTTTTAATATCGAAACATTCTTTATACAAAATTTTTAATATCGAAACATTCTTTATACAAAATTTTTAATATTGAAACATTTTTTATAGAAAATTTTTAATATTCAAACATTATGTATAGAAACTTTTCAATATTGAAACATTTTTTATACAAAATTTTTAATATTGAAACATTCTTTATACAAAATTTTTAATATTGAAAAATTTTTTATAGAAAATTTTTAATATTCAAACATTTTGTATAGAAACTTTTCAATATTGAAACATTTTTTAAGGAAAATGTTTAATATTGAAACATTTTTTATAGAAAATTTTTAATATTGAAACATTTTTTATAGAAAATTTTTAATATTAAAACATTTCTTATAAAAAATTTTTAAAATTTAAACATTTTTTATAGAAAATTTTTAATATTGCAACATTTTTTATAGAAAATTTTTAATATTGCAACATTTTTTATAGAAAATTTTTAATATTGCAACATTTTTTATAGAAAATTTTTAATATTGCAACATTTTTTATAGAAAATTTTTAATATTGCAACATTTTTTATAGAATAATTTTAATATTGAAACATTTTTTATAGAAAATTTTTAATATTGAAACATTTTTTATAGAAAATTTTTAATATTAAAACATTTTTTATAGAAAATTTTTAATATTGAAACATTTTTTAAAGAAAATTTTTAATATTGAAACATTTTTTAAGGAAAATTTTTAATATGAAAACATTTCTTATAAAAAATGTTTAAAATTGAAACATTTTTTATAGAAAATTTTTAATATTGCAACATTTTTTATAGAAAATTTTTAATATTGCAACATTTTTTATAGAAAATTTTTAATATTGAAACATTTTTTATAGAAAATTTTTAATATTGCAAAATTTTTTATAGAAAATTTTTAATATTGCAAAATTTTTTATAGAAAATTTTTAATATTGCAACATTTTTTATAGAAAAATTTTAATATTGAAACATTTTTTATAGAAAATTTTTAATATTGAAAAATATTTTATAGAAAATTTTTAATATTGAAACATTTTTTATAGAAAATTTTTAATATTGAAACATTTTTTATAGAAAATTTTTAATATTGAAACATTTTTTATAGAAAATTTTTAATATTGAAACATTTTTTATAGAAAATTTTTAATATTGAAACATTTTTTATAGAAAATTTTTAATATTGAAACATTTTTTATAGAAAATTTTTAATATTGAAACATTTTTTATAGAAAATTTTTAATATTGAAACATTTATTATAGAAAATTTTTAATATTAAAACATTTTTTATAGAAAATTTTTAATATTGAAAAAAATTTTAAAGAAAATTTTTATTATTGAAAAATATTTTATACAAAATTTTTAATATTGAAAAATTTGTTATAGAAAATTTTGTAACATTGAAAAGTTCTTCGTAGAAAATTTTTAATATTGAAAAATTTTTAATGGAAAATTTTTATATTGAAAAAAATTTTATAGGAAATTTTTAATATTGACAAAATTTTTATAGAAAGTATTTAATATTGCAAAATTTCCTATAGAAAATTGTTAATATTGAAAACTTGTTATAGAAAATATTTAATATTGCAAAATTTTCTACAGAAAATTTTTAATATTGGAAAATTTTTTATGGAAAATTGTTAATATTGAAAAAATGTTTATAGAAAATTTTTAATAATGAAAAATTTTAACAGAAAATGTTGTATATTAAAAAATTTTTAATGGAAGATTTTTAAAATTGAAAAATATTTCATAGAAAATTTGTAATGAAAAATTTTTTATAGAAAATTTTGTAATATTGAAAAAAATTTAATAGAAAATGTTGTAACATTGAAAATTTTTTAATGAAAATTTTGTAAAATTAAAAATTTTCTAAAAAATACTTTATAGAAAATTATATATTGAAATAAGAAATTTCAACATGACTAGTAATTTGTCAATGTTTCTTATTAACTCAATATGGTTTTTATTGATTTTAAGCTGTTTTTTCTCTGGGTGTACAAAATTTTGTGTTTAGATAAAAAAATTTAAAAGAAAAATTGTTACTTTAAAATTTTCCGTAGAAAGGTAAAAAATTAAAAAATTAAGAGATTAAAAATTTTTATGTCACCGGATAAATTGTTTAAAGAACAAACACCCTTGTTATAGAAAGTTATTTTATATGTAATTTTTTATAGAAATTTTTTGTTATACATTTTTTTTTAAGTTTCTATAGAAATTTTTTTTGTAAAGTTTTGTTACTAAAGCGACCTTCTTTATTTATGTAAAATTCCTATTTCCTTTTTCCTATTTAATTTTCGGGCTTTCGAGGTCAAGGTGAAAGCCCGAAAATTAAATAGGAAAAAAGGAAAATAGAAATTTTTTTTATCGATAGCTTTTTCTATAGAAAATTATTTTTCTCCAGAACTTAGAGTTAACCACGTTTTCCTTTTAGCCACAAATATTTTGGAATTTTTGTGTGAGCAATTAAAATGTTCTGGTTCTAACAAAAAGTAAATAAATATTTACAATATATGTATCTGATGGAAAGCAAGTAGCGCTGCTAATAAGACAAGACACGTTTGTATAATTGGTATTTTTGGATTTCTATTGATGTTTTTGATAATATCAGTATCTATTACACGTGTCCTAATTTTTCATTCATTATCATGTTATTATTTATATTAGTATTATTATTATTTGGTTTTTTCGGAAGTGATTTATTAAAAGTGTGTAGACTAATAGTCTAGTTAACATTAAAAAGTTTTTTTTTATCATATATAAATACATACATATGTATGTATATGCATATTTTTTTTTAAATAATTATATTTGGTTGCGGCGAATCTAATAAAGATTTCTCTTATCTTAAATGGAAAAACCAGACAAGCAACATTCAAACTAATTATGATGCTTAAATAGATTAAATAGAAATAGCGGCACTTAAATACAATTTTTAATTTTTTTCAGTTGACAATATAACTTATTCTAGTTTCACACAATAGAGAATAGGAATTTTATGCGTGAATCTTTAGGTAACTTTTATAGACCTTTATACACATTATGATAAAATATTTTTAATACGTGAAAACTCTCCAAAGCCGTTTACTGATGGTAATTAGAAGTCCCCCTCCCCTTCCAAAATTACCACATATCAACGTTTTCTAGGCAAATAATTTACATTAGTTCTGCTCAAGTCTTTATAAAAAAAAATTATTTAAATTGGTTTTTATTTACAGGTAAATTAGTTACCTTCGAGCCCACGGTGTAGTCAAAAATATTATTTTGATAAAGCTTAGGTTGCCCTTTTGCGGTTATTAGCCAAATTACTTAGTAATCGGAAGAGTAGTATGACAAATATTTTTATAATCCAGCCCACTGTGCATGGGTATAGGCAACATTTTATCAAAAGTTTATCTCTTCTACTTTTCGCTAGAGTTATTCTGAGCACTATGTGGTCAACAAACTGCATTAAGGCTTCATCTAAAATTGATCTTTGACTACATAAAACTGCTGGGCCATGTCAGTATGATTTTCTCAATGTATATACCTTTCATTCATTGATAGACTTTGATTTTATAATTTTCTAACTAAAGGCTTGAAGTAATTTCTAATAAAATGCTTGAATTGTATATATTCACGGCTATACAGAACTTTATAAGAATCTCGTAGGTCAGTATGACCAAATTTAATAATTAAGCTTTTCTGTTAATGCAAATTGTTTTTAAAATTTCAATTAACTAGATTTTTTTTTTTTGTTAATCTAACCAATTGGAATTTGTTACCTATTTTATTTTTAGGCAAATTTTTTTTCTGCTATTGAGATGAACAAATTATTTTCTTGGTTGCAGCTCAATTGAATATATGATTATTTTGTTTCTGCAACATAACAATGTTTTTAGTTAAAACAACCAAGTTAAATTGTTAGACATTATAAAAGCGAATTGCGATTGAAATAATACTAATTTGAGTTTAAAGCGTATGTTAAAGCAAAATTTTTATACAAAAATTAATGAAAGCCTTCTTGAAATATCGAGCCCTATTTTCGATTTAATCGTAAGCGACAAAAATTAAATTTTACAGGAGATGGTATTTTTTTTTTAATTATTCAAATATATTTTTGTACGCAAATTGGCGCTTACGATAAAATTTTACAATCAGTGTCTTAAAATTTATGAAAAAATTTTGGCATTTTGATAATTCTAAACTATGGGTAGGCCCATAAAATTTTAATTTCAATAAAAAAGTCTATTTTTGATAACATTTCGCTTACAATAAAATCGAAAAAAAGGCTCGATTAACGAATTCATTAAAAGTAATTCGAAAATAAAGAGGAGAATAATTTAACCAATTTCAATTGTTAATTTTGCTTAAAAAAAATCATTTTTGCTGCTAGAGTTGAAAAACTGTTCATGTGGTTAATATAAACAATTTCAATTGTTAATTTACTTTACATGTGTTTTTATTGCTATAATAACTAAATATTTAATAATATAATACAATTTTCTTGTTTAAAATACTTGATGCAGAAAAAAGTCTTTAGGTTATTCTAACCATTTCGAGTTGTTAATTTTACTGTAGGTATAAGTTGTTGTTTTAATTCAGATGAATAAACTATTTTATTTTTATTTTCTTCCTAATCTTATTAAACTATGCTGTGGCTATTGAAATAACCAACTTAAATTGTTAATTAATGTAATATATTTTTATATGCAGTTTATGATTTTGAAATATGGAATTTGATGGTAGTTGAAGTACAAAAGGCGTTTGCTGGCAAATAAGGGATGAATGTGGCAGCCAGCGTTCAACTTCCAGTTATTGAGTTTGAGGTACAAAATTAATTAATATAAAAAAGAAGGACACCCAGTTATAGCTATGCTGCTTAGCTATATAAAACAAACTTAATGTTTAAAATAACAATGTAATAAAACTATATTATATAGTGATGGCAAATTCGGCGCAAATATTTGAAAACGTTTCCATTCATTTGCCATTATTTTCTTTTTTAGCGCCATACGATTAAGTTAATGTGTTGTTTGTGGCCGGCGGTGGCTGTTAGCCGGCTTACAGACGATCGGCTGTGTTTTCTGGTTTGTGCTCATGTGCAAAAACAACAACACAAAAATAAATAGGGCAATCCTTCTCTGTGTTTTTGTTTCGCTCACTTCAAAGAACGAAACGAAATAAAATCAAACAGTTTGTTCGTTTATTTTCGTAATCTGGTTTGAAGTACAAGGAAATATAACTGTAATAGTTTCGATTATTTTTGCTACGAAAATCACGTCAAGTCGTGGCATAAATAGCATAGCTATAAAAAAGTTAAATATCGAGCCTTATAGGCAGATTTTGTAAAAAATTTATTATGACTTCAACCACATATTTTGCGCACAAGTTAAGAGGTTTTTGTGACTGTTCGAAATATGTGATTGAACTCAACTGATGATTTGGCAAGGCACCAATGAAATGCATATAGACATGCTTAAACACCAGCAAATAAATTTCAATTAGAAGAAATTTTTTTTTAAAAAAATTTTTAATGTCATTTTTTTCCACCACTTCCCATTGGTTAGTCTAACCAATTTCATTGGTAGTTGCGATTTTAATCGTCGAAATTGGTTAAACTTACCTATAAATTTTTCCCCCCAAGTAAGGAAATTTTTTATGGATATTTGTGATTTAAAGTCAATCTCGATTAAAAATATTTTCAAATATTTACCTTAACTATCACCCTAATAATTATCTAATGCACATCTAGTCCTGACGCTTAAACAGAATAAAAAAAGTAGTGTGCAAGTGCTGTCAAGTCAATGACTTTTATTTAACAGTTGTGTGTGTAATTCTCTAACCACAAGGACTATTGTGGCTTCTTACTAACGTTGTTCATATTTAGCGTATAATTTTAATGATGTGTTTAATACCAAAAGAAGATAATGAATATAAGAAAAACAAAATATAAATAAAAAATAAAAATAAACTTTTCAACAATTTCAACAGAAAGTTTTGCTGTTTAAATATCTATGTATATGCCCAACTTATTCGTAGTGAGTTGGAGCATAAGTTTTAATTATACCCTCAAGTCTTTAGAAGTATTTATTTGCCTTTTTTTCTTTTCTTTCTTTCTTTTTTGTTTTTATTTTCATGTTTAACATATTTGGCGAAGGGTTTTTATTTCTTAAGAATTATTATAAAAAAAAACTGAAAACTTTCAAGCGTTTTTTCACTTGTATTTGCTTTGTCGGAATTTTAAAAGGTATTTCTGCTAGAAACACAATTGGAACGAAAGACGAAAAAATTTTGAGCCATAACCGCCAAAAAAGTTTAACCGACACCACATTTTTGTAGCTCGTTTTTTATACGAGAATCGTTCATTTACGATCGGAAATTAAGTTCGAAAATTATATCGCTTAAGATTTTTTGGGAGTTACGCCTCGCCTCAATTCGCTTTGAAAAATTTATACTTGCAATGCCCAAAAAAAATTTATTGATAAATGTGTACTGACATCTGAGGGATATTTTAGCTATAAGCGGGAAAAATAGTCAACTGGGACCGGACTCGACAACCATGAATTTTGAAATGTGCACCAAACTCTTTCGGTGTTCACTCTTGATTTTCATTTTGAATTAATTGATGCGGAATCCGGCTCGTGGTGCGATTCACTAACTTTTTTTTTAAGATAAGCGCATAGTTAAAATAATTATAACGAAAATTTATAGAATCTGTTATTTAGTAACATTTTTAACGGTATTCGCTGTAAGTTAATGTCAGCTGTGTCGTTATCTTAACGACAATAATTTATGTGCTGCGTACTATCGTTAAAAAGAAGTTACAGAATCACACAATCGTTATTGCTAGCAACAAAATGTATAGACAAAAATTACGATTGTCGTATCGTTAAAAGTTAAGGCTCAGTTACCCGACTGTAATGTAAAGTAACTGCAACTTAGGAAACAGCTGATCAATACTTTTATATGAAAGTAGGTTACGTTACATTACATCTCTATAATCAGCTGTTTCCTACAGTTGCAGTTACTTTATATTACAGTCGGCTAAAAGCTCACTTAACCGACTGTAATGTAAACTTACAGCAATAGTAGGAAACAGCTGATCGATATTGTTATGTGAAATGTAATGCAAATGGTTATAGAGATGTAATGTAACGTAACCAACTTTTCATATAAAAGTATCGATCAGCTGTTTCCTACTTTACAGTTACTTTACATTACAGTCGGGTAACTGAGCCTTTAACTGAGCCTTACTGAATCGCATCACAGCTGACATGTATTCGCTTCTAATACACGGCACATCGTACGTCTTTTGCCGGTATAAGAAATAAAAATAAATCTATTGCAGAGTTCGCCGCGTTTGGCGAATTTCGGCTGACGCCATGATTGCGTGTATTTTCATATACGAGTGAGTACACAAATATATTTTACTGTTGGCGCCGAATATTCGCGACGAAAAATGTGTTATGCTCCTAGCATTTCCCGTATGTACAGTTTGGTTTTAAAAATTCATTTTGTTTGTTTAATAAAATATTTAAGAGAAATAATAATAATGACTTATTTTTGTTCAAGCTAAATATGTAAAGTTAAACTTAACTGGCAATCCCCTCACCATTATTCGAGTCAAAGAGAGAATACGTGAAAACGTTAAAACATACTTCGCGATAACTATTGGAATAATTTTGCAAGATTTCAAACAGAAGTTCCTTTATTCCAAGAAAATATATGTAATTTTCATGGCAGAAAATTAGTTTTTGCATTGTGAAAGTGATTTAAAGAAGTTCTTCACTGGATAAAGAAAAAACTTTTTAATCCTATTTATAAACTTAATCGGTTAGTTGTGTCACAAATTTAATTTCATTGCCTTAGAGTGAGAGGTACAAAAGCAAATAATTTGTTGGTACTTTTTCAATTTCATTATTATATATGTACATATGTACAATGTACATACTCCTAACTTCAGTAATTTTTTAATTTAATTTTTAAAATGCAAAATTTGAATCAAAATTTAAGAAATGACTTTTTCTAATAGTACTACTTGATAAAGACAATATTTTGGAAAAGTACTGTTTTGTTACCTTTATTTTGGAAAGTACTTTTTTAATGAAATATAATCCAAAAAGTACATAATTTCTGAAAAAAAATTCTTTGGAAAATAAAAATTGTTGGAAAGAAACTCTTTAGAAATAGGGGCGGGCACACCACTACAAAAAACATTTAAGGGCACTCCACAGAATAAAGTACTTTTTAGAAGTGGTACATTAAAAAAAACTACCTTACGAAAGTGATATTTTTTAAAATCATGGAAAAGGTAGTTTTTTATAAGTACTTTTTGGAAATGGTACTTTGAAAAAGTACTTTTGTAAAAAAAACTTATAAGAAGCCTCAGTATTTAGTATTTTTTTTCTCCTTAAAATAGCACTTGAATAAAAGTTTATTATGAAAAACAAGTACTTTTTATAAAAAAAAAGTACTCTGCAAAAAGTAGTTTTTAAATGAAGTACTTTTTAGAGGCAGTAGTTTTTGAAAATAGCACTTCCGCAAAAATGGTCCTTTTTGAAAAAAGTACTTTTTGAAAAAATTAGTTTTAAAAATAAGACTTTTTGAATATAGTATTTAGTATTTTTTCCCCTTAAAAAAACTTGAAAAACAGTTCATTTTGAAAAAAAGTATTTTTGCTAAGAAAGTACTGTTTGAAAATAGTACTTTTTGTGTAAAGTACTTTTAGTAGCAGTATGTTTTGAAAAAAGTTTTTTTAATAATACCACTTTTCGAAAGGAGTCTTTTTTGAAAGTAGTACTTTTTAAAATCAGTGCTTTAGAAAGTACTTTTTAAAAGTATGTAGCATTTTTTGAAAATAGATTTTTTTTAAATGCTACTTTTTGAAAAAAAAAAGTTTTAAGGAATGTCCTTTTTGAAAATAGTACTTTTTAACAGATACTATTTTTTGAAAATATATACTACTTTGGGAAGTATGTTGTACTTTGCGAAAACAGTACTTTTTGAAAATATTTTTTTTTAAATAATACTTTTTGAAAATAGTATGTGCTTCTTAAAAATAGTACCTTGTGAATATATAAAATAGTATATTTTAAAACCAGTACTTTAAAAAAATAGTCCTTTTTGTTAATAGTACTTTTTGAAAGTATGTAGTATTTTTTCAAATAGTACTTTTTGATTAATATGTAGTTTTTGGGGAAATAGTATTTTTTGCATATAATACTTGTTGAAAATAGCTAGTATCTTTTGAAAATATGTAGTACTTTTTGAAAAAAAAATATATTTTGTAAATAGCATTTTGTTAATAAAGTACTTTTTGAAAATAGTAGTTTTTAAAAATAGTATTTTTTGAAAATATGTAATAATTTTTAAAAATAGTACTTTGAAAACAGTACTTTTAAAAATTGTACTTTTGGCAAATCGTACATTTTAAAAGTATGTAGTACTTTTTTAAATAGTAATTTTCGAAAATGTGTAGTACTTTTTTAAAATAGTATTTTTTTATATAGTACTATTTCAAAAGTATGTTGTACTTTTTGAAAATAGTACTTTTCAAATTAATACTTTTGAAAGTATATATGTAATACCTTTTTTTAATATCTTTTGAAAATAGTACTTTTTACATATAGTACTTTCTACAAATAGTACTTTTTGAAAGTATGTAGTATATTTTAAAAATTTTACTTTTTGAAAATATATTGTATGTATGCAGTACTTTTCGAAAGTATGTTGTACTTTTGTGCATTTCAAAAATAAAACTTTTGAAAGTAAATAGTACTTTTGTTTAATTATTTTAATACTTTTTAAAAATGGTAACTTTCGAAAATAGTACTTTTTAAATAATATACTTTTTAAAAATAGTACTTATTGAAAATATACATATAGTACTTTTTGAAAGTATAGAGTGAAGTTTGATATTAGTACTTTTTGCAAATGGTACTTTTTTAAAATAGTACTTATTGAAAATATACATATACTGCTTTTTGAACGTATGTTGCACTTTTCGAAACTATTATGTACTTTCAAAAATAAAACTTTTGGAAATATATAATATTTTTTATTAAAAAAAATATTTTTGAAAATAGTACTTTTCAAAAACAATACTTTTTAATTATATATATTACTTTTTTCAAATAGTACGTTTTGAAAATATGTACTAATTTTGAAAAATAGTACTTTTTAACCATATGCAGTATTTTTTTTTTAAATAGTACTTTTTGAAAATATTAATTTTTTAAAAGTGCTTTTTCGAAAAATATGTGTTGGAATACATATTTACTTTTTCGTAATGATATTTTAGGAATAAGTACATTTTCAAAAAGTTGCTTGTGGAAAAAGTTCATTTTCGAAAAACTACTTTCGAAGAAAAAATTTTTCCAAACTTTGGCTAAGGTAAATATTTTTTTTGCTAAATTAAAAAAAGTACTTTTTAATAAAAAAGTGGTTAAAAAGGTCGTAGGTAAAGTTGAATTAGTCCGAAGATTTTTAGAAAAACTAATTTTTTATTTTTGATTATTTATGGGCAAAATTTTCACAAAACGCAATCACTATTTATAGTCCAACATGAAAAATTTATATTTGTTGGACGAATGGGCTTTTGTTACACTAGAAAGTATCACATTCTTTGCGGCAAAATGATATAAAAAAATTAATTCTCTTGAGGAGAAAAAATAGTTAAAAACAAGCAAGAAAATTTTCAATAAATGTTAGCTATATTAAGAGGATTAAAGTTTAATAAATAAATAATAGAAAATATCCAATTTGACATTTAATTGAAGGGAGATTGGAAAAGGCGCCCTGAAATTTACTTTTGGTAAAGTTTATTTACCCTTGTCATTGCCTAGTGCCCACTAAAAGTTAATCTCACATGAATATCATCATAGATAATGAGAATCACCCTTGAACATTTAGAATATAAATTTTATTGTCCATTAAAGTAATTAAAATGTTGATTAGAGTATGGGGAAAATAGTATTATTTTTTTAGATAATGTGCATACAAATTCTCATAGATATTTTGTTGGCTTTTCGATAATACTTTATTAACATTAATAATAAAAAAATCATTGCATATATAATGTATTAAAAAACTAAGAAAAATATTTCGTAATTCGAACAGTAGTAGGTAGTAAAGAGAAAAGATATAGGATTTATCGAATATGTATGCATGTATAAGAGAATGACAAAAGTTCGTTTTAAGTATTCTTTGAGTATTGACCGTTAAATAAGTATTTCTTAAATCGTTTAAGCATTCCTTAAATTATGCAGCACAAGCGTCTATAAGTAAACTGTTTACAGCGTATCAGCTATAATCATGCACATAAGTACAAAAATACTCTGAGTATTTATTCGACTACATATGAGTAAATACTGGAGTATTTTATTTGCACACACTCTAAGGAACACAAGCACTCTAACCACCAGCTTAACAGGGCAGTCTGCATAAGCAGCGAAACTATTGTGTTTTAAAACAAAAGCAATTTTCCCCCATATTCATTAAATTTAAAATGAATTTGAAATGTATTTTATTTAAAAACTTTTATACAAAATTGTCCTTAAATGGATTTCACATTAGTTTTATTTTTTTATGAATATGAGGGCTTATATTCAAATATTCCTCGCAAAAAAAATTATTAAGGCTTAGTAAAGGGCTTATAAAACAGATTTTTATCATAACATTTCCTATTAAACATTTACAAAGCCTTAATAATTTTTCTAATTAAGGCCTTAAAAATTTACTTGGATTTTAATAAAACTTTGGCTAAATGCCAACAACTAATACTGTCTAATACACACAAAAAAAAATTAACAATAACGGCTTTTTAAACGTTTACATCTGACACTCATTTTACGGCCTATTTAAGAAAAATGTAGGAAATGATGTGATACTTAGGTTTTTGGTATAAAGTGTCTTCGGAACATTTATTCAGAATATTACAAGCAACATTTTTTTGGTATACATAAACTCTCTAACTCTTCTGAAAATGTGTATTTTTTTGCAATTTTTTGGGGAAAAAAGCAAAAATCACTTTTAAACCAGGGATGTATGTAGTTCAAATATTGTGCGAAAATATTGGTAACACGATTCTACTATAGGTCTCAGAACAATACCTAAGTCAAAAAGTTTACTTGTATGCCAGAATTTTTACTTGTCTTTTATAAATTGGGACAAAAAATTTACGTGAAAATTTTTTTTTAATTATTTACGTGTGACATATTAAATCTAATTGAACTAGAATGAATTTTAATCAGGAACAATTTCTTAATCAGGCTTAAATTCAGTATTTTCAATTTTTATTGAGTGAAATATTTTTATCAATTATTGTGAGTTTTTCATAAAAATTTTTTTTTACTTAATAATAGTTTGTCTTTTTTTTTAATGGTTCTCGAAATGAATTGTATAAATTTTTCCAATTTTACCATGTCAACGGTATTTAAGCTCTTTATATTTAAGCCGCAGAAGCACATACACATACATATACATGTATATATCCTAATAAAAAAGGATTTCAAGGATATTTATAACATTTAAGTAAATGAATTCATTGACGTTAAAAGGCAGATAATACTAAATATATATATATGTAGTTATAATAAAACTTAATTGAATGACAAAAAGCTAATTTTATATACTAAATATAAATCTTTTATTTAATACCAAAGGCCATGTAATGTAGCCTCTCCATTTTCCAAAAAAAAGGCAAAGGACACTATTACAAATCATTTATCTAATGATGCAAACAAATTTTGAAAAATTCCTTAAAAGAAATATCCCTTTATAATAGCAGAAACATACATATGACCACCTTAAATGCAAACGGACGTAACTACACAAAAATTCGAAATCGAGTTTTTAATTGATTAGGATTCGTTCGTTTTATCAAACTACAGGTTTACGCAAATATTTAAACCTCTGCGTTAAAAAATTACAACTTTATTAAAGAAATTCAAACGGAAATAATTACGAATACATCTATTTTTTATTGCAAGGAACGTAACTAACATAAAAGCTTAAATATATATAAAAAGTATATAAATGGTTAAATGCATATAAGTATCCATACTACAAGCATAGCTGTTAAGTAATGATTACTAATTTGATTACTTTTTTTTAAAGGTGAAGTAATGATTTAATTAGGATTATATTCAGTTTCGCACGATTACTAATAATGCAAAAGTAATCTGAATTACTTAAAATTACTAAAAATAATCAAAGAGAATCAAAAGTAATCAAAAAATAATCCGCTTACTTCTAAGGATTACTTTTAATGCTTTTTGATTATTTATTAAGAATCAAAAGTAATCTTTGTAGGGGGACTACTTTTTGATTACTTTTGTTTCTTTTTGATTATTTTTAGTAATTTTAAGTAATTCAGATTACTTTTCGATTATTAGTAATCGTAATCAATTATTTATCAGCAATTCTTTTGAAGGCAATTCTTTTTAAAATGTAATCTAATTGATTACTAATCGTAATCGAAATCTAACAGCTCTGACTACAAGTAAATTTTGTAAAATTTTTTGTTTCTCCTGTAAAAAAAATATATAAAAGTGCAGTTACGTCCGTATGCATTTAAGGTGACGATATGTACATACATATGCACACATCGTTTGTCATTTGATTTTTGATTAAAAGTTGAAATGAATAAACTTCAAGAAACCAAGAAAAATAATAAACAAAAAATCATGATTAATTTAAGCAGAATAAGTTGAGTTTTTCTATAAAATCTTTTAAATCTTTTAAAAAATTGACAGAAAATAAATTTTTCAAATCACATCTCTGTTGAGTCTGCCAGACAACAAGTCACGCCTAATTTGGCAAATATTTGTGTTCGCCCACTTTTCTAAACTCAACATAGCGTCACTTTTAGAGCTCAAGCTCAAGTTTCTTTAAAATCGCTCAGGTAGCAGCACGTGAACTATAATATAAGGCTTTAGTGGGCATGGCCCCGCCCATTTATGTAAACAAAAAACTATAGCACTCTAGGAGCCAAAATTGCTTGCCAAGTTTCGTGGGAATCGGATAAATAAAAGTACATATAACTTAATACATACTAACCTTTCATGGGCGTATGCCCGCCCACTTTTTAAAAGCAAAGTTAAATCTTTTTTTAGAGATCAGGGTGCGTGCTTAGTTAAAAAAAAAAAACACTAAAAACGTTTTCCATGACAAATTTCAATTCTCTTCTTCCATAAAACAGTTAAACGTGCAAAAGTTTTAAATAATTTAAGTTAATCACTGCTAATGGAATTTTTGCGTAACAATTAAATACAAATATATAATTTATAATACATTTTCTTTTGACATTTGTTCATTTACAGCAAAATGTTTTACTTTTTGTTTTATTTTTTCTTTTTTTTAATTCATGGCACAAGTTTTCATTAGTAACACTTCAGGAAAATAACCTTGAAAAAGTTTTCTATGAATTTTGCTTGTTTTTATACAACTACAAGTTGTACAAAAATGAAAAACTTTCTATTGTTGTTCGATTGGAAGCCGCTGTTTGCCCACAGAAAGGAGCAAAAACCCAAAAGGCGATAGCAAACACACTCACTTACAATTTAAATGCTTTGACTATAAAGTATATCTATTATTTATTTCATTTTACCAAAAATGATTTAGTTATATCGAATTCAACGTGAATATAAAAAGTTAAGCCAAAATATTTTGGGAAACTTTTAAAAGATAAAATGTTGGAAAATTCTAGAGGAACTTAGAATTGTTTTTTTTTTCAATATAAATTTCCAAAAGCAGAGAATAAAATTTATTTTTTGTTATAAAAAAAAACTATACAGAATTTATTTTATGAAATTTTTTATAAAACTTGTTGCACATAACATTTTTCACAAGGTAGCGCAAAAGCAGTGTACATAATTACAGTGGAATCTCCCTTAACGGACACTTCCTATAGGCGGACACCCCCTTTAGACGGACACTTTTGACAGGTCCCGGCAGCGCTCCATTTAGATGTTTAGTTTTCTATTGACCGGACAGTCCCCTTGTACGGACACATTTCAATGGTCCCTTCAGTGTCCGCTCAAGAGAGATTCCACTGTATTTAATAAATTCAGTAAAGTCCGTCGTTTACCAGTACACACGGTGCTTTTTTTAAATTTTTACGGATTTTGGCGATTTTTCTCGGTGTAAGGCGTTTTTTTTTTTTTTGCTATAGCGATTTCTTTAGTCTTGGCGCTTTTTTCGTTTTGGCGACTATTATCGGTTTTAGGCGATTTTTTGTTATAGCGATTTTTTAGTTTTGGCGTTTTTTTTTTGTTTGGCGATTTTTTCGGTTTTTTTATATTTTTTCTGCTGTTTTTTTAGTTAATATTTTTTTTTAATTTTGGCGATTCTTTCGGTTTTGACGATTTTTTGGCGACATTCTAACTTTTGGCGATTTTTTGGCATTTTTGCGATTTATTTAATTTTTGGTGATAATTTTCATTTAAGCTCTTTTCTCATTTTGGCGATTATTCGTTTCGGAATTTTTTTCTTTTGCGTTTCTTTATTTTTAGCACTTTTTTCGTTTTGCCGTTTTTTTCGGTTTTTTGCGATTTGTTTAACTTTAGCAATTTTTTTTAGTTTTACCAATTTTTTTAGCTTTTTTTCATTTTGGCGATTTTTTCTTTTAGCTATTTTTTTAATTTTGGTATTTTTAGTTTTAGCGCTTTTTTCGTTGTGACTATTTTTTCGGTTTTTAGCGTTTTTTTAGCCTTACCAATTTTTTTTTAGTTATACCAATTTTTTTAGTTTTACCAATTTTTTGGTTTTCAAGCGATTCGTTTAATGCTTTATAATATTTTTCATTTAAGTGCTTTTTTTATTTTGGCGATTTTTTGGTTTAGCTATTTTTTTTTTATTTTGGGTATTTAGTTTTAGCGTTTTTCAACATTTCAAGAGTTTGCTTCTTATAGTTTCCAAGATACAGCAAGTTGTCAAAGTAACATTAACTGCTAGAAAACCCTTTAATTTAGGTTTTTTAAATTTCAGTGTTAAATGGTATAGTCTGCATAAAAATATATCATATATATATAGTTGTCGCTATATTACATAAGGATTTAAAAAATTTTCGTTGCTCGCTTTAGAACACCCTTTAAATTTTTAACTGTCATATATTTGTTGTTGTAGCGGCCATAATGTCGATTCAGTAAAATTTATTATATAGTTATATGTAGTTTAAATGAGGAAATAATTTTATTATTATAATGTGAAATATATGAAGGTGGCGAGTTAACTTTATCGGGATTCTACTGTATTTATTTTATACATTTATACTTCAATACCAGGTGCTGTCGTTGTCAATATAATTAAGTAGCCGACTACAGGGCGGAACTAGCAGTCATTAACATTATTGGTCATCTTGTTGTATACTATGCTATGTACATATAGCCTATTTTGGTCTCTGTGTATATGTATAGTCGCTCAAAGTGGCAAAAGTGTGCCCAACTATAATCGGCTTCTTGTGCAAATTAATGCAAATACACAAATACATTTCTCTAGTTGGCCAGCGCTGGTGTATTGCATTACTTTTTAAAACTTCTCTACCTCTGTTAACAAAAATATATTTTGCTCTGCTATTGTTCCCTACAATACTGTACCAAACAAAGGCCTGTTTATTACCCCGCATTTTTATAATTTAGTTATTGGTAATATGTACATAAAATGTTGCATTTTTCCCCTCTTAGCCACTCAATAGCTACCAAAACTTATGAACATTTTAAGATCAATAAGGAACTGCTCAATTTGTTTGAGATGCAAGCAGTGTTGCCAGGTTGTTTAGTTTTGTTGGCCCTAAAAAAAATAATTAAAACTCCCTAAAACAAGATGCCTTCATATGGCAAGCCATGAATCCAAGGGAAAATACTTTTTATAGTTTTTAGCCTTAAATGTTGCATAAAAAAATTTCTACACGCTAAAAATTTGTGGTTTAATTTTTTTTTCATACTCGGCGGTTTTAGTTATAGACTATTTTGGAATTAAAACTTGAAATTCATTCTGAAGTAGTTTATATGTAAAACCAAATATTGTTTATATTCATACTCTTCTTGTATCGGTATTAAAATGAACCCAAAATTGTTTACTTTGGAATATATTATAGATTATTTGTAAGTTTTATATATTAAACTCACATTAATTAATAAAAATATTTCATTCGGTAAGAATTGAAATTACTGAACTTAAGCCTGATTAAGAAATTAGTTATGATTAAAATTCACTACAGTTCAATTAAAATCTAAAAAATGTCTAATTTTTGAATAACGTAACTACACTTTTTAAAATTTTAAAAGAAAAAGAAAAAACTAAACAAAATTATTTAAATAACTTAAATTAAATATATGTATATTAGCTTTTATATATATATATATATCGTTTGATTGTTATACTAAAAGTTTGAAAATTTGCACAGACATGTTTCTCGATGTAATTCGCAATAATTAAATAAAAATGCACTTTTTAATTTTTTGCTAGTTACGCGGTCTTGCATCTCAGCTGACGATATAAATTGATTTATTCTTTGTTAATTAATTAAACATATTTTATATTTAAGAAAGAATAATATTAGCCTTAAAAATCAGGAAAATAAATTAAAATGGTTCCAGGGCTGGAAAATTTTATGCTTTTTTGGTATATCAAGGTAACTAGCTAGAACTAAATTTTGTTTTGTTTCCTTTGTTAATTAATCCTAATTTTAGAAAGGAATATGTTGGTATTGAAAATCAGCAGAATCCAAAACACGTTTCCAGGGTTGGAAAATCTAAATTTTTTTCATACACAAAATTACTTAAACCCAATTTTTTATACTTATAAATTGAACACAGTTTACGTGTCCGAAAAAAACTTCACTCAAGAGTTTTTTTCATATTCAATCAATTTTAAATCTAGTTAAAACATAAAATCATAAAATGAAATTTTGGGAAGCATTCAGGGCAAACATTACTAAAATTCCGCGAGCAATTTCTCTCAAGTTTTTTCCCCTATTACTTGCTATTGTTTGAAATTGTTCGCCGAGAAAAAGGAATTTTATTCATGATTGCCCTCATTTTGGAATGTTGCTTATTATGTTCTTAGCACAGTTAAACAGTTCAAAGCAATACCATATCGGTCCTATATTTCAAATTCGAAAAAGTAATAAATCTAACTATGAAGCCATTGAAGTTCAGCTATTAAGTGAAATGTTTTGCTTAAATTTGTTACCAAATTATTTAGGGAAGTAGTTTTGTTTTCAATGTTTAAGCTGGAACTGCAAAATAAAATGGATGTTTTCAGTTTAAGTTGATATTAAGTTATTAATTGGTCGCAATTATGTAAAAATTTTAATTTTGTTTTAAAGTTTGAACAAATAAGCGTTATTTTAGAAAAATTTATGCTTATGCTATTATCGCTGCGCTTTAGAAGATATGAACGATATAGTAATGGCTTCGTGCGCTTTTTAAACCAATAAAAAGTGCTTAACTACTTCCGCTAGTAAGAAATCTTATGACCATCGATTTGAAACATAATTGTGTTCAGATTAGAATTTTTGCCAAAAAAAAATTTCAATTTTCCAACCTTGGCATATTATCTTAGATTTTTCTGATTTTAGTAATAATTTAATTATTTGTAAAATATAAAATATGTTTAATTAACAAAGAAAAAAAATAGTTTATATACCAAAAAAAGTGTAATTTTTCCAGCTCTGAAGCTGTTATATATAATTAATAATTTTAAAACTTTTTATGCTAAACTCTTTCCTTCTAAGATATAAAATACATTAAGTCTATAAAAAAAAATTTAATTTGACCCAGTTAATTTTATATAAAAAAAGTTAAAATTTTCCAACTATGGAATCATTCTTTTAAAGTTATGCCAATCTATTAATTTTAAAAATATAAAATATGTTCAGTTTATAGATAAAATGAAAAAATTATTTTAGTAGCTTACTTATATAAACAAAAAAAAATTTAATCTGCCAACACTGGAATCGTTTTTTTTTTTTTTGGTTTTCAATTTAATTCTTACTAAAATGTAAAGTAGGACTATTTAACAAAAACAGAACAAGAATTAGTTTTAGGTAGTTACTTTTATATGACAAAAAAAATGTTTAAGTTTTCCAGCTCTGAAACCATCATTTTGACTTTGCTGATTTTTAATACCAATATATTTCGGACCATTTCTGATACACCAGTTCAAAATTAAACTCTCTAGCTTGTCTGGGAGCTTCGGATAATTTCACTTGCAGACAGACGGACAGACAGACATCCCTATTCGTCTTCCCTATTCCTAAAGACCCTGAATATATCGTTATATTAATATTACTTTGGAATTAGTGTTTTTTGTATATTTCGATACATTAGATGTTTTTCTATCAAAATATACAAATAACTAGATTTAAAAAAATGAGTTAGGGCCTTTCTATGTTAAGGTAACGATATACTCTTTGTGTCGCATATTAATGTTGTGAAAATTACACATTACACTAATAATTACTTTGTATGGGGGTACCCGTCTCCGCACACTTATACAACCAAGATTTTGTTGGAACATGCAGCATATTTTAAGAATTATTCACTTCAAATTTAGTGTGCCCTACTATTGTAGGTCTAAAAAAATAAGAAAGATAATAATTACTTTATATGGGCGGTACCCTTCCCCTCCCCCCCCCCCCTTAAAACTACCACAGAGATTTTGTTGGACCATGTAGTTTTTTCTAAGAGCTACACACATAAAATTGGGATGATATTAATTTATTCGCGAAAAAAGAAGCTTTGGCTCCACTGTGTGGCAGCAGGTTGTTGTCCATGCTGCTTTTGTCCTTACGATTTATTTAGTTCGAGCAATGAGCAAATATAGTCGTGCCCATGTAATACAAAATTTGGAATGGATTTCACATTATTTAGAAGAAAGGCTTGGTAAGGCCTATTTCGCAAACAAAAATCTCTGAGTCCCTTCTTGGTTTATAGTTAATTTTAGGGTAAATGTAATGCATATTTATGTAACCTCATCTGGCAACCTTGTTTATGATATTTGTTTTTTCCCCTCTATTTAAACGTTTTTTTTTTCAACACACTCAAATACGTGTGAGTGATGTTGGAGTGGGCCAGAGAATCAATGAGTTTGATTGGGCGATGGGAGAGTTTAATTAAATGAGTTTTTAATTGAAAAAGTGTTTATGTTTAATAGTGCTTTAAAAAATTTAGTTGATAACGAGCATTTTAAATAGACGCAAGTTACGGCGTGCCTATAAGCGTTTTAATTATTTTTTATTTATTTTTATTTTTTGAGAAGAAAACAAATTAATAGAATTAAATAAAATTATTTATAGTACATACTTTTTTTTTATTAATGTTGCGTGTGTAATAAAAAATTTCAATGTTAGTGTTTTTTTAACTTTTACAAAAAAAAATTAATAAAAAAAAATTATAAGAGAAAACATAAGTATGCAAATTAAATTAAAATATAAAGTCAATATACATACATACATACATATACGTTAATAGTTTTACCAGAAGTATACCTACAAACATTCTATGTACCTATTAAAAAATAAAAATTATGATGTAATATTATGACAAAAAAAAATTAAATAAATTAATTTTTTTTTTGTGTTAATAGAATATCTCGCAAAAATATGCGTATTTATTTGGCTTTGTTTACAGCAAAAATTCATTAAGTTTTGTAAAATCGTTTTACGAGTATAATGTGGCAGTGTGTTTACACGACATACTTAACATACATACCTATGTGTATATAAAAAATGTATGTGTGTGTAAGTGGGAATTTTATATATAAAAAAAGTCCAGCAGACTTTGCAAAAACATATTGAATATTAAATGTCTATTTAACAAAGAACATGTAAATACATACATGAGTGTATGTGTAAAAATAAAAATTATAATAATTATAATTTAGTTTAAAACAAATACCACAACAAATTGATAAGAAAAATAGTGAAATAAAATTGTGTTAAAAGAATAAAGTGTTTAAAAAAAAAAGTTGTCACTTAAAACATTTTAATAAATCATTTTAATTTATTTCTTTTTCATCTCAAAATAAACAAGCAACCTAGTTAACTTATTCTTGTTTTTTTTATAATTAAATTCAAGTTTTCTTTTTTTTATTTTTGAGGATAGAAATTTAAAATTTGTTTATTTTGGTCCTCATCAAATGAAAGTTCTATTGCAAATAAGAAAAAAACACCATCTAAACTTATTTTAAACATATTTCTTTTTTGTGCTTCAAAAATAAATAAAACAAATTTATTGCGACAGTTCAGCAGCGGGTGCGCTTTGTCTTAAAACAGTTAAAAATAAATATGGATAAAAATTATTCAAATCGAAAATAGACAAACAAAAAAAAAGCTCTTAAGTTCTTTAGATAAGATCTTAATGCATGAGAAATTAATTCTGACATTAAGGAACTTGGGAATTTTGAAAGGTTTGAAAACTTGTATTTCTATAACTAATAATTACTACGTTTATACGGGCGACTTATAAGCAAGTAAAAATTTATTTAATTTTTGATTTGCAAACAGCTAACCCACAAAAACTATTCCCGATTAATGCACTATTCGCCAATAAAATGCTTGGAGTTACAAATGTTTGATAACAAAATACAAAATAAATAGATAAATATGGCACAAAACACATTGATAGAAGCAAATAATTACAATGAAAACAAATAATTCGTTGATATTGTCTACATTTATATTACTTATCTCTTTTTTTTTTTGTCTACAGAAGTAAGTTTTCTATAGAAGTGCTACCAAGTTTGTGTACATTTGCTATGCCGTATAAACAGTGAGTTAATTTAGTGCACGTATAAACGTAGTAAATGAAGCTTTATTTTTATGCTTATGAGAATCTTTAGTACCAGTCAAATTATTTATTTATTATAATTTTTTTTTGATTTATTAATTCTTAATAATTTCATAAAATTATTTTTAGATTTCTTTAATAACGTAAATAAATCATTAGCTTGTTATTTTTAAAAATTTTTCTTTGATCTTTTCTTATTAAGCTTTAAGTCTTTTTTGTTTTAATTGTTAATTTATTCAGTCATATTGCATAAATTCAATCATTTTCATAAACAGCAAACTTGTCGAAATATTGTGAATAAATATTGTAAATTTTATTTAAAAAAAAACGACCTAAAGCTTAATAAAACAATTATTAAATGAAATGAATTCAATTAAGTTATTAACTCTTAATCTTGTACACCAAACTGTTAAATTCTTGAAAAATTTTGTGTTTTAGCCCTTACGATATTTTGCTGCAAGGGGTCAACAATTTTTAATTTTAGAAAAAAAACTTCAAATTTTTCTATAACAAAACCAAACAAAATATTGTATGCCTTCGACCCACTGTGTTACATGTTGTGCGAAGTAAATACGTATAAATATGTATAAATATGTACAAGATCCGGTTTTTCTATTTGGCTAAAGCTTTTAAAATTTAAATTTTCGTTATTGTTACCAATTGAAATAAAAAATATTTTTACCTAATTTAAATTTGTTCATAAATTTCATGAAATTTTGCATGAGTCTCTGAAGCATTTTATCCATTTTTTTTATGTGGCGTCAAATCGTCACATCCGTGAACGTACAAATCGTCGCTTTCGATAACCAGCTGATTCGATCGCGTTTATCAGTTTGAGATTATGGCATTCGCTATCGAACAATGCAATAACATAATGTTCGCCACTCTGGTGCTACTTTGGGCAGCTCAGGTCTAGAGTCCCGGTCCATCATTAAAGCCACTAACCTCTAGATGTATTTTCGAGTTTTTTTTTTCATTGTTTGTGCTAACGGCTTGTCACAGAAACTTGACCTTTTTTGCTTTAAGATCTTGCACATACTCAACCTATTCCAGCTTCTTTCTGTTTTCTAAAGGTAGCAATAATGATACGAGTGCCGCATCCCAAAGGTTGCCTTATAATATTCCAGAATCAACAACGCAGTTAATTCTTGATCAGTCAGTGCATGTTCTGCTATTGAACTTATTTGCCATTTCACCATCTGCTTGCCCCTGTTAAAGTTTGCCTATGTTCTTACAATATTTTCAAATAGTTGCATACCGACCAAAAAATTGATGACTTTGAATCATCAAAACTTTAAAAAAAAAATCAAACGTTTTTTAAAAATTATTTTTGATTTTACTTAATTAGAATATTGTACATACAATAAAGTAATTTTTTCGTTTTAATTTAAAATTAATTTTTTTTTTTGCATTTTTGGCCGCCTTCACTACACTGTGCGACATCCTTAAAGGCCAAATGTTGCCATATCGTTTAGATAATTTACGTGGTAAATTGAAAACTTAAATTAAGGAAATATTACATTAATTTTAAACTATTTTGAATTCCACAATTAGTTATTCTTTATCCTTATAGGATATATGAAAATTAAATTCAAAGAATTACATTGAAATTTACAAAGCCATTTAATTAATATTGATCTAGTTATTTGCTCAATTGATAAAAAGTGAAGTTTTAAGTTTCAATTCTTTAGCATATTGCTAATCATTTGTTAATTCTGGTCGTTTAGCATCTTCAGCAGAATTCAATTAGTTTAGTTTACTCTCATGAGGTGTGAGATGTTTTTTTCTCAATAGCCCAATTCGCAATCTTGTGCAAATAGTCTTGCACCATAGCATGTGTAAAATGGTATAGTATATTAATACTCACCACCAAGAATTGTTAGGTGGTGAGTATCAATATAAAATGCCATTTTGCACATGCTAAAAGCAAGACCATTTGCACAAGACTGTGAATTTGGCTCTTAAATAAATTTCTTCTTATTTTCCAAATGACTTTGTAGGTATCTTGTATCTGAACTTCAAAATACTCATGTTTGTATGTGTATATGTGTTTAAATTACTAGTAAATCTATTAATAAATTATTCTATAACACCAAGTGACGCACAGTGGGGCTGTTCACGAAAATTGTGGTAGCTAATATGATGTATTTACTAAACTTATAAACCAATAGTGACAAGATAATGGCGTAGAAAATCATAAAAAATTTTATAAAGGAAAGTGTTGCCAAGTGCAAAAATATACATATGTGGAAAATGTGATTAAAAATATGTAATAAAAAACTTATTTATCTTGAAACTATTTTATTGTCATTTCATGGCTTATCTTATCTTTAGTTTTGTAAAAATAAAAATTATTTTATAACATTTTTAGTGCAAAAAATATTTTTTTAATTAATTTTTGTTTTTTTTTTTCTTTTTATTTTGTTTTAATTTGGCTAAAGTTCGTAGTTTTACTTGTGATAATCTTTATACAACAAATTGTAATTATTCTGACAAAAACGGATTAACATGATGTTTCGCAAGCAGCTACAACTTTATTATCAACAAACATGTGTTTGGTTCAGTGTGTGTGTGTGTGTGTGTGGTGTCAGTTAATGCAAACCTCAGAATTATATAACAAAAAAATTTAAGTGCAAATAGAATACGAGAATTTTTTCGTTTTATTCCTTAAAACTGACTCTATATTTTGTTTGTTTTTTTTTGTAGACTTATGCTACAGTCCCTTAACAACCAAGTTTAATTTAAACAAAATACAAATTAACAACGGGTTGTTAAATGAGCAACTATTAAATAAACTACTATTAAAAAACAATTATATGTCCTAGTTTACACTATGCAACTAACAAACTAATCAGCTTAGCAATAAGACTTGCATAGTGTAAACTAGGACTAATTATAAAGGGAAGTGTTGCCAAGTGCTAAGAAAATATGCCAGAAATGTGCTAACAATATATGTAATAAAAAAAATAGATATTATTTATCTTGAATATATTTTATTGTCATTTCATGGCTTATCTTACCTATTAGTTTCAAAATAAAAATTCTTTTATAAGAATTTTAGAGCAAAAAATATTTTTTTAATAGAAATTTTTTTTTATTTTTTTGTTTAAGAAATTTATTATTTGACATATGGTCAGAAGTTTATTTTAATTGAAATTTATTTGCTGGTGGTTTATAATTTTGTTGTTTTTAGTTAAGCTAAAGTTCCTGTTTTGAGGAAGTCAAATTATATGTGATAATTTTGCTGTAAGGGCAATTGTAGTTATTCTGACAGACAGGGAACAACATAATGTTTTCACAAGGCAGCTATACATTCATCATCCTCATACAAGTGCTTGGTCGAGTGTATGTGGTGTCAGTTAATGTGCAAACTTCAGGGGGATTACTATGTAATTCGAAACAAAATAAAAAGCTTTCGAATTTGCATGTTTATCATATGTAAGCTCGCAAACATTTGCTTTCCTTTCGAATTACACAGTAGAGCACAAAAATTATATAAAAAATTTTTATTGAAAATGGAATACGAGAATTTTTTCGTTTCATTCCTTAAGACTGAATCGATTTTTTCTTGGAGCTCAATCCTACAGTATCTTACGAGCGTACACAACATATAAATTAGCAAAAGGTTATAATTTTTATTAAATAACTAGCTATACCCGGAGTGCTTCGCTACCCCGATCGACTTTACCCCCCCCCCCGTCATCTAAATTTCATTTACATTGATTTGATAGTGTTAAAGGAGCAGAAATAAGATACATAGACTATGTCTTCTTCTATGCTTTAAATTTCATTAAAATCGATTTCAACGTTTCCGAGGAGCAGGACTCAACCCTGGCCCCTTGCTCGTCTTACTTTCGAGAAGGTACATAGAGTATGTCTCCTTCTAAACGAAGGGGTATCTATATTTTAAATTTCACTAATATCGAGTTGAGACTCAGAAATCGCCCCCCTACTTCCTCGTGGTCCTAGAAGATATCTATGGTCATTTTGTGACTTTCTAGACGTAGATTTATGTTCTGAATTTCATCAAAATCGGTTGCAACGTTTCGGAAGGGCAGAAATTTCCCCCCTTTCGCCCTTCTAGTTCTAGTTTTAAAAATATACATAACCTATGTTAGTTTTTAGATGCATATCTATCTATGTTCTAAATTTTATTACAATCGGTTTGAACGTTTCGGAGGGCAGAAATCTGCCCCTATCGCCCTCCTTTTCCTAGTTTTAAAAATTTAGATAGCCTCTGTGACTCTTTAGACGTAGATCTATCTATGTTCTAAATTGTACTAAAATTGATTTTATAATCGCATCAATAGTCTATTTTTGTGATCTGCCCCACTGTGCCTCATCCCAAAACTGGCTTAAATAATTACTTTATATATGAAATACAACATCAGCGATTATTTGTTTATTAATAAATATTTAAACTTGTATATTTTTTTCTAGCACTTGCAGCAGATAATGATCATATAAAACTTATTTAGAGATTTTAAAATAATAAATTGTTATCAACCCGTTTATTTAAGAAATGCATTGCTGTATTTCTCAAAGGGGGGCGTCATTGACTCTATATAAAAAAAATTATAGCCAAGATATAACGCAGAGAACACAATTCTTAAATGCATAAAAATAAGGCGGAATGCTCTTAAAAAGATTTCAAAATTTATTTTTATTTTTATGTATATGACCTCAACGGCCAATTTATTGCGTTCGTGATGATGTAAATAAAACATGAACTTGCCAGTATACACAGTATCAATTATATATAAAATTTTCCATATCATCTAATAAGATTTTGTGTTTTATTAAACGTTTTTATAGCCAAAATTAAAAAAATAACTTTTCGTATTATCTTTCGACAAATCCTGTTTTTAAAACAAATATTTGCAAAAAAAATCTACACAGTCATTAAATTAATATAAATTATATAAAAATGAGTTAGACAACAAGTAACATAATGAAGCCAAAATAATTTCCATGAAATGGCAAACAGAGAAAAAAAAATTTAAGACTTTCAAATGAAACAATAAATCAAATTAAAAAGAATACATCCATCCATTTGTTTGGGAGCTCATCTAAGCATTTGTTTCTTAAATAAAATAAATAAAAAATTCTGCAAAAATTAGCAGTACGCAATAATATTTTAAAAAAACTTAGTTTTAATTGTGACACTTGCTTTGATTACCCAATTGGCAGAAACGAAATTGGAATATTATTTTCGTATCGACATACATACATATGTATAATATAATAATAAATTTATAAAATGCCTGGCAAGTTACTATCTTTTAAGTTTTACACACAGTGCAATTAAATTCTCCGATCTTGGCAGCAGTTATAAATTTGCGTTCGTTCTTAATCATAATTGTAGCTAATACTTAATTTTTAAACTTTAGGATATATAGAACCTTGACTGACAACTCCTCTCTAAGTTTGGAATGCAATTTGCTAAAGAGTTTCACTTTATAATTCCAAAAATATATAAGAATTTTCGACTTTTTCGTAAAATAATATGAAAATTAAATAAAAATAGAATAAAGGATATATGGCGGGTTGGAAAGTTCTTCGACCGAGTGACATGAAATTTACCAGAGAGTGTCATTATGCAATTCTAAAAGTTGTTACCAGCTTTAATTTTTATTATGATAATAAATACAGCTGAAGTTCTGTTCTAAAAGTTAAGGATACATGGGAGGTGGGTAATTCCTTAAGGCGACTTAAATGAAATTTATCAGAGAGAGAGAGAGAGAGTGAGAGAAAATTTAACTATACCATTCTGGAATTAGTAACATATTTGGTTTGCATTCTGGCTATAGTTGAAAGCAAAATTAGATTTTCAGAATAAAGGATATATGGAAGGAAGGCAAGTGCTTGCTGCGATTGAAATGAAATTTACCGAATAGCTTAACTGTCCAATTATATAAATAGTTATGACAATAAATAAAGTTAGAATAAATTTTTCCAAATTAAGTATACTATATGCTACGGCGGTATTTGCTTAAAATGGCTGAAACAAAATTTATTAAATAGATTAACTTTACTATTTTGATAAAAATGTCTAAGTTTTCTTACATTCTAATCATGATTTTAGACAAAACAAAAATTTTCACAATAAAGGATATATGAAAGCAAGGCAAGTTCTTGCTACGTTTGAAATGAAATTTACCTAACAGCTTAACTGTGTAATTCCGGAAATAGTAGTGGACAATAATTACAGCTTAAAATGATTTTTTTAATTAAGGATATATGCGACAAGAGTATTTTTTTAATTCGATTTGAGCAAATTTTACTAGAGAACTTAACTTTATCATTTTGATAATAATTATCAGTTTTTCTTACATTCTGCTCACGATTTTATATAAAACATAAAATTTTCGAAATAAAGGATATAAGGGAGGAGGCCAAGTTCTTGCTGCGATTGAAATGAAATTAACAAGACAACTTAACTGTGCAATTATGGAAATAGTAATTACTATAAATATAGCTGGAAGTGATTTTTTAATATTAAGGATACATAGGTCGCAGACATTTTTTGACCCGATTTGAGCACACTTTACTACAGACCTTAACTATACAGCTTTGATAATGATTACCAGTATTTCTTACATTCTGCTCATGATCTTAGATAAAACTAAAATTTTCGAAATAAAGGATATATGGAAGGCAGGCAAGTTCCTGCACCAATTGAATTGAAATTTACCAGACAGCTTAATTGTGCAATAATGGAAATAGTAATGAGAATAAGTATAGCTGAAAGTGTTTCTTTTTTTAACTAAGGATATGTGGGACGCAGGAACTTATTTTTCTTTTATTTAAGCAAAATTTACTAGAAAGTGAAACTATATAATTTTGAATATAATAAAAAAAAATTTGAAAGATTCTGATCATGATTTACGACGAAACTAAAATTTTCAAAATAAAGGATATAAGGGAGGAGGCCAAGTTCTTGCTGCGATTGAAATGAAATTAGCAAGACAACTTAACTGTGCAATTATGGAAATAGTAATTACTATAAATATAGCTGGAAGTGATTTTTTAATATTAAGGATATATGTATAGGTCGCAGAAATCTTTTTACCCGATTTGAGCACACTTTAGCACATACCTTAACTATACAGCTTTGATAATGATTACCAGTCTTTCTTACATTCTGCTCATGATCTTAGATAAAACTAAAACTTTCGAAATAAAGGATATATGGAAGGCAGGCAAGTTCCTGCACCAATTGAATTGAAATTTACCAGACAGCTTAATTGTGCAATAATGGAAATAGTAATGAGAATAAGTATAGCTGAAAGTGTTTCTTTTTTTAACTAAGGGTATGTGGGACGCAGGAACTTATTTTTCTTTTATTTAAGCAAAATTTACTAGAAAGTGAAACTATATAATTTTGAATATAATAAAAAAAAATTTGAAAGATTCTGATCATGATTTTAGACGAAACTAAAATTTTCAAAATAAAGGATATAAGGGAGGAGGCCAAGTTCTTGCTGCGATTGAAATGAAATTAACAAGACAACTTAACTGTGCAATTATGGAAATAGTAATTACTATAAATATAGCTGGAAGTGATTTTTTAATATTAAGGATATATGTATAGGTCGCAGAAATCTTTTTACCCGATTTGAGCACACTTTAGTACATACCTTAACTAAACAGCTTTGATAATGATTACCAGTTTTTCTTACATTCTGCTCATGATTTTAGATAAAACGAAAAATTTGCGAAATAAAGGATATATGACAGGAAGGCAAGTTCCTGCAGCAATTGAATTGAAATTTACCAGACAGCTTAACTGTGCAATTATGGAAATAGTAATGCGAATAAGTATAGCTGAAAGTGTTTTTTTTAACTAAGGATATGTGGGACGCAGGAATTTAATTTTTTCCATTTAAGCAAAATTTACTAGAATATAATAAAAAAAATTTTATCATGATTTTAGACGAAACTAAAATTTTCAAAATAAAGGATATATGGGAGGAAGGCAAGTTCTTGCACCGATTGAACTGAAATTCACCAGGCAGCCTAACTATCTAATTGTGCTAATAGTTATTAAAAATTTAGTCGATATCGATTGACTGGATTTCGATAGCTTAAATTTTCTAGCGATATAGTTTAACAGGACTTAAATATTTTTTTTAACTTGAGATTAATATTTTCGGTCTTTATAAGCCTCTTATTATATTTATGCTGCAATATCGCTGAAAAATCATCTAAATTAAAAAAACAAAAATTCCCAAAATATGTCGACTGGGTTACACATTTATTTCACTTTAGAAAATAAACTTCGCAAAAACTAATGACTAGAATATTTGCAAAAAAATTAAATTCCAACGCCAAATAACTCATAAATAATAAATACTTTTTTATCTCTTTTAAATTAATTTTTATATTTCTGCGTTTAGCCAAAAGCTATTAAAAGAAATGAATGCGCTTGAAAATGAATTTCTAATAGAAAATAAAATTTGTGATTGATAATGACCGCCATTAGACAATGTTTTTAAGTTTTTATTTTGTGAGTAAGTATTTTTTTTTTGCTATTCAAAAAATGACTTCACACCCAAAAAGCAGTTGAGGCTTAATGGATGTTTTCAATTAAACAATTTGTTGGCAATTAAAACTGGTTCTAATTACTTTCGTTATTAAATCAATTACTCATACTTGCGAAAAAACAAAGATGTGCGCAAAAAAGCGTAACTTTTGAAAAGTTTTAAAATTTTTATTTAAGTAAATTGCTTAAGCTTGATATTTTGTTCTAAATTTTTTTTGGTTACTTAAGCCAGCTGCTCATGGTTTATTTTTAAAACTTTTTTTGCATAAAATATTTAAGCAGTCAGTTCAGGGAACTTATTGTATTAATTTATTATTTTCGTTGCGATAATGAACATGTATTTATTAATAAATATATTTATAACTTATTATTATGTCGATGTTATCTTTTGTTCTTTTGCCTGCCACGCTTTCGACACCATTCTCCCCCTAATAAGTATTATAAACTCTAATAGTGTGTTAGATCATCACAAATATCTATTAATAGTTAAGTGCACAGTTATGAATCTATAAAAAAAAAGTTATGAGGCACTTTTATAACAAAGTTATAAATAAAATACATACTTATTTACTTCAAACTTGATTCGATTACGCGCTTGAGCGGCAAACAAACGGGAAGGAAGGGGACTTAATTGTTTCAAAACATACTGTGAAATAATTAATTTGGAATAAATTAAAAGAAGAGGGATCTCCACGCCAATATACTTTTCAAGTCTTAATATTTATTTTTCATTCCGCCCTTAATTTTTTGAATTTTTCATTTGGATAATCCCATTGTGCTGGGTGTGACCATGTGCTACTCACGTTCTTTTTTTTTTGGTTATAATTCAAAAATATAAAATTTATTATTTAAAAAAAGGGTGCAGTTGCCAAAGATGTTAATCTTAAAAAACATTTAATAATAGTTAGACAGTAAAAGAATATGCTTTCTACTCAGAATGGGCGTGACGGGTGTGATGACCGTGACGGGTGTGATTTTACAAATCGCAGTTATTACAGAATTATAGTCTTAAGGATAATTTTTTCTAAGTTTTTTACTCTAATTTAATTACGCTCAAGGTCTCTTGTTTTCATATTTCAAATTGTTAGTTTATATTTTGCGATATTTCGCCAACTCCTTTGTGTGGCTTCTTCAGGAAAATATTTTTTGTCTTGTGAACTATTTCCAAGAACGAACGCAATAATTTTGGTGTAGTATATTGTGCAAAGCCTCTTTTGGTTGTATTGAATATATGTATTTTTCTTTTAAAAAATCTTCCCAAAATGGGACGGGTGTGACCTTGTATGCAAATTCGATGAAAAGTTCAATGTCACAAACCGGAATATTGATGCTTGTGCTTTCATCAGGCACCAGAGATGCTGAAGAAAGTTACAAAGTTTACAAAGTTGCGGAATAACAGCGATTAATTTTGAAGGAATACAAAGAAATTTAATTTTAATTTAGTGACTGCGTCTTTAATGAACTCTGTGATCTAAAACTATCAATTCAAGCTAAATTCCAAAAGGCCCAAAAAACAGTTTTGAAAGAAGAAATTAAATAAGCCCCAAACGAAATAATACCCAAAAAAAATAAATAATGCCAAAGAGAAAATTTAAATACATATATAAATGAACTGCCTGTTTCACGATGTCGACAAGAAATTTTCGTTCGCTTATTTATATTGAAAACAAAAACAAATTTTCTTATTTTGTTTTTGTTTTCAATATAAATAAGCGAACGAAAATTTCTTGTCGACATCGTGAAACAGGCAGGAAATAAAGCACAATGAAATGAAACTATAGATGAAATAAATCTCAAAAAAATTTCGATAAAACCCAATTAAAAATTCCTCAATTTTATTGGGCCTTACTGCATTTTTTTATTTTTGGGCGCTATTTATTTCGGCCTTATTTCATAGCACCTAACTCCATTTTTTGCTCCTGAATTTTCTTTATCTATTATTTTTTTCAAGTCCTTGTAAATGATTCTGTATCCAACATAATTTTCTTAGCATTTCTCCTTTTCCCTTTTCCTGCTTTCACTTTCTCTCTCTCTCTCTATCTCTCACTCTATAAATCTCTATCTCTCTCAATCTATCTACGTCTCTCTTCCTCTCTAAAGCTCATTAAAGTTCATATTTTCTTATATTCTTTTAGTTTCTTTCTTTAATCCATTGAAAAATAGTTCTACAACGTTATTGTGACGGGTGTGACCAATGATGTCCTATAACTAATTACTCGAATATTTAAATGGATTTTCACAAAATTGCTTGTAATATTAATTGAGCTTACTTTTTTTAGTGTTGGAAAGTGTCAAGTATTCATTACACAGCAAAAAAAAATTACCAAGATGGGGTTGAAGAATAAATTCAAGTGAATGGCGAAAAAGTTCGATTTTGGGGGAAACATGCATAATTTTTACATTATCATATATCATTGGAGATCGTGAGTTTTTTTGAGAATTTAAATAAATTGATCTTCATTCAAATCTGATTATAAGATTTTTTTCATAGTTTAAAAAAAATAAATATTTTTTATAAGTCGATGTTGAACCCATACAAGTCTACTGATTTTAAAACTTCACTAATGACAAGCTCTTTGAACAACTTCAGCTTTTTTTTTTTGCTGGGTACGAGTATATACAGTAACAATTTTATCAAACTTTTTCAATTGATGCTGTGACGGGCGTGACCGAAAATTTGAATATTTCAATTAATCCAAAAAAAAACTAATTTCAAGACATACAAATTCGAAGCTGCTACAAAAGCAAACAATACTATAGTGTTTTCTGAGATAATGGTTTTTATCAAATATGAGGAAGGGAATAAAGGGCCATGGAGGAAATGGAACTAACACAAGATCACGTGATTGGTCCCCAAGTGATAGGGACCAGTCCGAGTTCTACCACTTCCTATTAAGCGGACCAGTCACTTTTTACATGAGGGTGGCCTAGGATGGGGTTAATTGATACTTTGTATGCACCTTGTGACTTTTCACTGAACTATCTCATGGACATCTAATCGGTGTGGAATAATATAAATTATTTAAAAATGTCATTCCGACACTTAACTGTAACAATGACAACTTATAATTCTTTTTTATTGTTACAAATGCAATTATAATTTATTTTTAAGCAGATATTTTTTGGGACTCGAACTGACAACCTCCGGCGTGACAGGCTTGCACACTACCCATATTTCAAAAGTATAAACACCAGTTAAGCTTAGGGTAATATCTAAGAATATTTACGGGACTGGTTCCAGAGTGGCTTGGCGGTACCATTGGAGGGAACAATGAACAATACGTTTATACTGTTTGATAGGTCCTAGATCCAACCACATCGAACTTCTTCAGTGCATTTTACTATAATACTAGACCAAATCCCAATTAAATTGAGAAAAGATCACGACTATACATACAACGAGGGTGGCGTTGGCTGAAGTAGTTAGCACGTTGACTACAAAACCGAAGGTTTGGGTTCAATCCCTGTATCCGACAGTCATTAAATAACAACACCACGCATTTTGCTGATGTGCATTAGTGTCCCTTTGTGTCAGTTGTTGTAGGAAAGTTCAAGTGATGAAGGCATATTCACTAGTCACTGAACTATACCGACTTCAGCAGATACTAATCCTAATGTAACATCAGAGCGCCCTCCTCCGTTGTGTAGCAAAATCATCGGCGAAGTAAAATAATCAATAAAATGGCTACAAGACACAGCTTCAAAAAATTAATACGCCCCATTTAACATCAGAGAGGCGCTGCAACACTGCATTATTAAAAACAAAAAAAAAAAAAGCGTGCAAAAAGCAGAGTTGTAAAAGAATGAAGCTTTCCTCTATCTCTTCTTTCACCACCTGTCTTCTCTCTCACTATCCCTTTCCTAAAGAAGGTAACACCTAGTATTAGCAGTAGGCATTACTTGCCTGAGTGTTACTTCTCTTAAAAAAAAAAAAAAAAAAAAAATTGTGAATATATAACCATCATCATCATCACCTTAGCGATTTTTACTAAAGTAAATTACATTTTCCTGTATAGAGTCCTTTAGCAAAGAATTGCCCATTTTTGTGTCTGAAAATAAACATTCTTTTTTATTTATAAATGTTTTAAATATGTACTCAAAAAATACATTTTTTGCCTTATGACGTTCTTTAGGTAAATAAGCGATATGTAGATAAGCCATGAAAAATGTAGTTCCATAAAAATTACTTAATTTTTTTTTTGCTGTGTTATTTATTATTCAATTCGGATTTATTTTTAATTCATAAAAAAAATTATTCCATTAAGCAGTTGTGTGACAAACTTTCAATTTGCAGCTTTTAATAAGTTTGCAGATATGAGTTTGTTGTGGCCCGTGGTTTTGCAATGTTAAAATAACATAGTGCATTTTATATATGCATGTCATGGTTTTGTGTACACACTGTACATTGTGCAGACATACATATTTACATGCGTGCATACACCAATTCTATCTCTCTCTCTTTCTCTCACTTGGAAAATCGTTTATTGATAATAAATATTTATATAAAACCAGTTTAAAACTATTTAAATAAATTAATTGACAATAAATAAAAAAAATTATATTTTATGGCTTGTTAATGTAAACAAAAAAAAAACAACAACAACAACAACAATGGCGAAAAGGTTGACAAATGCGACAAGTACAAAAGAAAATGTTAATGAAAATACTAAATGTAAATGCAAAATAAATAAAACAAAGAGATAAAGAATTTATTCAATATAAACTTTAGTCACACACACACACACACACATAAGTAAATGCAAACTTATGTGCATGTATTGTAGGCATGTGTAATGTGCAATATGAAAATAGTAAGACAAGACACAGTCCTTGAAAAGCACAAAAATCAATTTTATAGTGGAAAAATAAAAATATTTTTTATTGTTTTTTTCGTTAATTTTTTTTCTTAGCGCCAAATTAAATTTATTTTATTTGCTAATTTTTCTTTTAATTTTTGGAATTTACGGTATGTGGAATTTACGATGTCGACAGAAAACATTCTATCGGTTACGTATGTACATATGTATATTGAAAACAAAAACAGATTTTACGGGCCTGTCCCACGATGTCGACAAGGTTCGACTAGATTTGAATCAACAACAATATATTAAAATTTGTTTTTGTTTTGAATGTAAGAGTGCAACAAGTCGAACGTTGTCGACATCGTGGGATTGGCTCTATTATTTTATTGTTACATATTATTTTATTGTTGTTTTCAATACAAAATGCCAATCGAACGTTTTCTGTCGACATCGTGGGACAGGCCGTTAATTTCATTCTCCAATTAATTGAGCGGAAAATAATTTGTTCCAACTTTAATTGAGTGTGATACTTTTTTAAACCCAAAAAAAAAATATAAATCAATTAATGTACATGTGTATATGAAAATATTTTACAGAAATCACTAAAAAATTTTAGTGTTTTTCATATATTTTTCTAGACTAAGCGTAAGAAAAATTCAGATTCAATTAAATTACTGTATAAATATATATTTTAATCTATCACAAAAACCTCAGCATGAATTAATGGTTTCAATTGAAAAAAATTTATGACTTTAAAAAAAAAAAAATATCAAATGAACTAAAAATTTAATGGGAATAGTTTTAAAATTTCGATAAAAAAAATTTATTAAATACATACATATTTTAAAATATTTAAAAATTATTTAAAAAAAATTTTTTTTTCAAATAAGTCAAAAATATTAACTGAAAAGATAGTTACAAAAATTCAATGAAAACTTTAATTAACAAAAATTAAAATATTTCATTCAATAAGAATTTAAATTACTGAACTTAACTTAAGGCCGACTAAGAAATTATTTCTGATTAAAAATTTTTAATTCAATAATTCTTCTAATTCTTTTTACCGCTTTTTAATTATAATAATTTCTAATTTTATTAAGCTTATGGTTTCTTGATTTTATATGAAAATATTTTTAAATTAAATACAAACATTATGTCAAGCAAATATACTTTGATATTTTTATTTCAATAAAAATAACAAGAAAAAAATGTATATAAAAGCAAAAGACCTTAAGCTTAATAAACTTAACGATTATTAGTTTATCATTTGATTATAAAATCAGTTAAAGCGGTTAATTTAAATATTTTGAATTATTTAATAAAAAAAATTATTAAAAAAAATTGTATTTAATTTAATGAGAACTAGGAAAACAAAATGGAATTAAACCCAAATAATAATGATGAATTTATGCTTGTTGTTGGATGGGCTTGTCTAGATAAAATTTTTTTTTTTGCATTTTTACAATAGACCCCACTGTGCACTATAACGCAATCTTGCATTTTCAAATTCAAAGGCGTCCATTTGATATAAATTTGATAAGATGTGTATACACATTAAAAAAAAACAGTTGTTTTATATTGCAGTAGAGTTCGGTTATAACGAACTCCGAATTAATTGGAAATTTTTTTCTTTTAAGACAAATTTTTTATAAACGGAGTAAATATTTTCTCTGACTCAAAGACACTAGCTAAAAATAAACAAAATAAGGCTTTTTTTCTTTGAAGTGGTACAAATCTTTTTAAAATTTACTCCCAATAAATTATAGAAAGCAATTAAAAACTAAGGAACTTATTTCATAAAACGAAACGCTAAGCATTCACAAATTTTCTATATACATATGTACTTTGTTTTTGTAATTTAAATTTTTTCATTTAAAATTTGTCAACGCTTAGCGTTTTGTTTTACAACCACTTGTTTATTTTTTAACTAAGAGATCAGCTGTTAATAAAAAACAAATACTAGAGAATAACTTGTCATTTATTTTATTTTCTTTATAAGCCTGTAAATTTCAATTCTGTTTTGTTAGCAAAACTTGGGAAACGGGGTTCGTTATAAAATTAAGTTGTGATCGGAGAACTTGTTCGTTTTACGGAATAATTCGTTATAGTGGGTGTTGCATGTAAGCAAACTCAACTGCACTAAAACTTATGTGTAATTTTACATACACAAGTGTGTGTGTAAATAAACAGAAGTAAACTTATGAAAATAAACAAATTTCCAAAACAATTTCAAGACCACACCAGGGGTGGAAAGCATTGATCTTAAAATTGCACTAAACTACACTAAAGTTACAAAAATTTAAAAAAAAATCGAAAATTGTTAAAACTTGGAACTTACTTCCTTGCTTACTTGCCCGATTTCAATAGGATTAGTGCTGCTGTTTTTTGAGCTTAAGAGCTACTTAAAATATTTTTATTTTCGCAAATACTCAATATTAGTGAAGCCTTCTTATTTAATTATTACTAAGCAAAAATTAACGAACTTAACAATTTCACCTCAAAAACATATTATTCTTAAGAAAAATTATCAAAAATCCCGAAATGCAATTTTCGTAATTTTTTTTTTCTATTCGGTGAATTAAACTTTTTACCAAATAATTTACAAAATTTTTTTTAATTCAACCTTCCATTTTTAGAAAATACGGTTTATGCATATCTGATATTTGCATAAAAAATAGAGCTGATTTGACAGGGTTTAAAAGCCAAATGGCTTCACGACCAAAAATTTTAGTTTTGCAAGTCAATCAAATGAAAAATAAAAAAAAAATTGGTATCGATTTGAAAACTTTTTACATCGCTAGATGCTCTACTTTGGTACCTTATGGTGCCATCTGTTTGAGGGGTGTAATATTAAAATTTGAGGAATGTGAAATTTTTAGAAACTGCAGATTAATAAAAAAAAATTTGTTTTCCACTGTGCAACTTTTCAGATTATTAGAGATTACTTTTATAATGTTAACTTTGCCAAATTTTCATTATACCACGAAGTGAAACTTTTAGAAAATAAAGTTCAATTAAATTTTTTGTACCCCACTGTGCAACTTTTCAGATTATGAATCGTCTCATTTATATACAAAATTTACTTTGCCAAATTTTCACTGCAGTATGAAGTGACATTTTTGCAGATTAATTTTAATTTTTTTATCCCACTGTGCAACTTTTCAGATTATTGGCAATTACGTTTATACGCAAAGTTTACTTTGCCAAAATTTAAAATGTTTAAAAGCTACCGACTAGTCTAACTTTTTTTGCATTTATATCCCACTGTGCGACTTTTCAAATTATACGACGACTTTATTTATACACAACATTTATTTTGCAAAATTTTCACTATGCCACGAAGTGGAATTTTTAGAAACTGTAAGGTAATTAAATTTTTTTTATCCCACTGTGCGATTTTTTAGATTATTGGCGATTACATTTGTATACAAAGTTTATTTTTGCAAATTTTCACTATACCACGAAGTGAAGTTGTTATAAAATGCAAAAAAATTTAATTTATTTTATCCCACTGTGCGAGTTTTCAGATTTTGTGAAGCATACATTTATATAGACAAAGTTTAATTTGCCAAATTTTCACTATACCACGAAGTGCAATTTTTAGAAACTGTGGAATTTTTTTTTTGAATTTTATGCCCCACTGTGCGACTTTTTAGATTATATGACGGTTTCATTTATATACAAAGTTTATTTTGCCAAATGTTCACTATTTTACGTAGTAAATTGTTTAGAAACAGCAGATTAATCTAGTTTTTTAGCCCACTGTGTGACTTTTCACATTATTGTCGATTACATTTATATATAAAGTTTAATTTGCCAAACTTTCACAATACATACAGCGAAGTGATATTTTTAGAAACTGCTGTGTGAGCTTTCAAATGATATGACGACTTCATTTATATATAAAGTCTACTTTGCCAAACTTTTACTATACGACGAAGTGAAATATTTATAAATTGCATCCCACTGTGCAAATTTTCAAAATTTGATTTTGCCAAATTGTCACTATACATACTAATCAAATCTTTTTTTTGCATTTATATCCCCACTGTGCGACTTTTCATATTATTCAGGTTATTTAAAATTTTTTTCATCCCACTGTGCAAATTTATCAAGTTGTGACTATACCACGAAATAACCATGCACGAATAAACAACAAAGTTACATATCGAGTACTCGAAAGCCTTTACTCCACCTCCATTGTAGTTCCCCTTCACTTATACAAACTCGAGACTTTGCAAAGTAAAATTTGTGTGTGTAAATGCACACTAATGTTAATGCATTTGCATGTTTTACATACACACCCGCAATTCTTTGGTTAAAAGTCACTGAAACATTTTCAGTCGTAAAAAATTTTCCATGCCTGCAGTATCACACACACTTTATTTGTTTTTATATTAATAATATACAGACATATGTACATACATATGTACATACCAAACACACACATATTGTAAGCGAAAACTATTGAAAGGGCCATACAAACTAGAAAAATATTTATATTGAAAAATTATTTATAATTATTATTAAGAAGCAATAAACTATAACAAAGAGAGAGAGAGAGAGATAACGAAGCCGATCAAACCCTAGTTTTTCGAGAGTTTAGCTATGATTCACGCCATCCATAGCAAGGGTCTGAAATAAACTTATTTACAGTAATCTCCCGTTAACAGCTAATCAAGAAATGCTATATATTTTACTTGCTAACTGCGAAGAAATTTAAATGATTTCATTTTGAAGAGATGATTAGGTTAATATGTAATCATGTTAAAAAAATACTTAAATGTATTTTTATGTATGTACATAATAATAATTCGTAAATTTAAAAAGAAGTAAACAAGTGCCAAAAAGAAACTTTGTTTGCCAATAAGTTGTTTTTGTAATTACATAAACCGAGAATATTTAAAAAAAATTTAATTTTGGATTATTAATGTTTCTGAAAAACACCTGAATTTACTTATTAAAAATTAGTTATCAGCGTGGGTTGTTTACACGGACTCCACTGTACAAATGTAAATGTGAAATATTTTAAATATGTTAAAAATGCCACTACTAAATTAAACAGTACGAGTTTTTTCATACCCTTTACCAAAAATGGGAAAGCGTATATATAGGTTTGTCATTCCGTGTGTAATTTTCATAATATTCATATGCGACCCATAAAATATATATATATTCGGGATCCTTATGAATAGGGAAGACGAATAAGTAATGTCCGTCTGTCCGTCCGTCCGTCTGGTGTAGGTGAAATCGGTTTTCCAAGACTTCGGTCTTGGACTGGTGTATCAGAAATGATCCAAAATAGATTGATATTGAAAATCAGCGAAATCGAGCAGTTGGTTTCAGAGCTGGAAAACTTAAACTTGTGTATGTACTTATGTACATATACATACGTTGGTAAAGGGTATATAAGATTCGGCACAACCGAATATAACACTCTTACTTGTTTCTAATTTCAACTGTCAGAAGCAAACAAAAAACAGATGAACAAAAACAAACTTGAAAATTATAAAATAAATTTCATATTTCAAATATTCACAGAATATACATACACACATGAATATGTACATACATACATACATGCATATGTACATATGTACATATATACATATGTATGTAAGTATGTGTTTATTCTTGTAAAAGAAAATTTGCTTTAAGCAAAACTAAACACAAGAAATAATAAATGTCACAAACCATAACTTCAAGTTAAATAAGATACAAAAATATTAATAAACACAAGGAAATTCTGCTGTCAAGTACAGTGACACTTGATGTGTTTACTTATTTGCTGTCAAAGCAAATTTTATACATAAATAAATTGTCAAGCAAACTATTGCTGAACCGAACAGAATTAATTATGTTACGATTTATTAATGGAAACTCAATACAATAATGCTTCTTAATAATAAATATAAGTATATTGGTTTAGTTTTGCTGGCAGGTGTACACTGTACATACTTATGTATGTATGTATGAACATACTAAAGTTTTCTTAAAGAAAATACGAACAAATAAACTGACAAAAATTAAGCGAAAACTTTAGGTAGTTTTTCTGAAAGAAGAAATTTTACTAAATCCTGTAAATTGATTAGTAGACATAAAAATTTCTTTATTGCGTTTTCTCAACAAAATGGTGGAACATTTTTATCGGTGAAAATACATTAAAGACATACTTTTATCGAATTTTCTAACTTTAGTGGTTTTACTTTTTCTATACACTATAATCAGCCCCAATTATGAATAGCAATTCCCCGGGAGTTTTTTCCCCTTTCCCATTCCTACTATTGAGAATTAAAATTTCCCCGGGAAGAAACTCCCCGGGAAAAAAGTAGGTATTCTAAACATAAGGGAGAGGAAGAAAAAACTCTCCGGGAAAAAAGTAGGTATTCTATGAACTTTTTGAGAGTTTTCTCCCCAAACATTTTTAAGGCAACTAATGCAAAAACTTAAAAATCAAATTAATAAAAATTATAAAACAATTTTAGACACGGAAAGCTTACTTTGCAAAGTTTTAATTCAGCTCGGAGAAAGACAGATAGAGATAGTATTCCCCCCTCTGTCTTTCACACGGCTGAGTTAAGACTTTGCAAAGTAAACTTTGCGTGTCTAAAAGGGGCATAAGCACCGGAATATTATATTTTTCTTTTGTTTTAGCTATTTTTATTCAAGCCCTGCGCACATCAACTTCAAAAACATGAACATGAACAGGTAAATGGAAAATTTGTTTTCCTCTTATATCAAGACCGATAAGAACAACTATGAAATTTACAATTTCCTTTGTACATACAGTCATTGGAAGTTTAATCCACTCGCATCTGCACCTGGGCAGTTTTAGCTCCACTTTCTGACCATAAATTTATTCTGCATGGTTGTATATGGTTACACAGTTTATCTTATTTTTATTTAAGCAAAAAACATATTTATGTTAACACACAATCTTATTGGCAATGAAAACCCAAAATTTTTATTAAATTTCTATTGCTGAACTCTTGCTTTATTGCAGAATTAAATGTAAACATTAAACAGCTGATCCAGATTTTACTCTCTCCCGCATTTGCTTATTCCCCGGCTTCTTAGAATAGGCGGATTATTCCCCGGGAAAAAATGATAGGGAAGAGAAAAAACTCCTCGGGAATATTCATAATTGGACTGAATATGGCTAATCTTTTTTTTTATAAAATATTTCCGATTGCCTAAATACTGCACGTTCACTTAAAACACTTTTTGAATATATTTAAAATGAGTAACACACAGAATTACGCTGTCATTAACATGCCACCACCACCCACATCAAGTTTGGTGAAAATATATTTCTTTATAGTTGCAGGTGAAATATTTCAGTTGATTTTCTTAATACAGGTATCCGTCTCTGCCTGAATGAAATCAGCTTAATCATTTAATTGCTAATTTCGAAGTGTAATTACAATTTGTAAAACTAAACATTCATGTTGGTGGCATTTCTTATTGTAATTGTTAACAGATGCAGTCAAATGCATAATTTGGCGAGAAGCACTATGGGATGCAAAGCCGGTTTTTTTGTAAATATGCAATAAAACAAATATGAAATTTTATTCTTAACTTAAATAAAAAATTATTTCTTACATAGGTTAAGTGGGCAGTGCTAACTTTTACAATGTTTAAACTATTTTATGCCAACATTTCATAAAAATCAGCTGATTATACAATAAATACTTAAACAAATTTTATTATTTTTCAATGAGAGTGGCTTTTACGGCTTTCTAATATGTAAATTGTAAGAGGTCAACTTTTAAGTACACAAGCCCAATGTGAAAATTTAAAATTGTTCATAAGAATCCGTTGAGTGGAAATATTTCAAAATTAATAATTCCAAAAAAGACATGGCACAGCCTATTTAACCGTTTTCCCACGGACAAGCTAATCGCTTGGCGGATTGTGTTTGTTTATATAAAAATAAAAAATAAATAAAAAAAACTCGATCCATTTCCGGATCAATTTGATGAACTTCACCAGAAACGTTAAAGAGTATACATATGTAATTCCATATGTAATTTCCACAATATTCAAATGCTACCTTTAAAGTATATATCGTGCCATAACCGCCAAAAAAAGTTTAAGTGACATAATTTTCGAACTTAATATTTTGAACCAAATCCACCATTTGCGTGTAAATAATTCATTTACATCAAAAAAACGAAGTACAAAATATGTGACGGTTTAGCTTTTCTGGCGGTTATGGCTCGATACGAGTATATTCTGGGTCCTTATAAATAGGGAAGACGAATAAACAGTGACCGTTCGTCCGTCTGTCTGTCTGTACGTGAAATCGGTTTTCCGAAGCTTCCAGTCTTGTACTGGTGTATCAGAAATTTTCTGAAATAGATTGGTATTGAAAATCAGCCAAATCGAAAAGACGGTTTCAGAGCTGGAAAATCTAAATTTTATTTTGCCATGTAAAAGTAACTAGCTGGAACTAATTATAATTTTTTTTGTTAACTAAACACATTTTATATTTTAATAAGAATAAAATTAGAAAATAAACTATTCTTCCGAGCTTTAGGTCAGTTCTTATATTTTATTATTTCAATATTTCGTTAACCTTTTTTTTTTTTTTTTTTTTTTTTTTTTTTAAGAGAAGTAACACTCAGGCAATTAATGCCTACTACTATTACTAGGTGTTACCTTCTTTAGGAAAGGGATAGTGAGAGAGAAGACAGGTGGTGAAGGAAGAGATAGAGGAAAGCTTCATTCTTTTACAACTCTGCTTTTTCGCACGTTTTTAATAATGCAGTGTTGCAGCGCCTCTCTGATGTTAAATGAGGCGTATTAATTTTTTGAAGCTGTGTCTTGTAGCCACTTTATTTATTATTTTACTTCGCCGATGATTTTTGCTACACAACGAAGGAGGGCGCTCTGATGTCACATTAGGATTAGTATCTGCTGAAGTCGGTATAGTTCAGTGACCAGTGACTATGCCTTCATCACTTGAACTTTCCTACAACAACTGACACAAAGGGACACTAATGCATATCAGAAAAATGCATGGTGTTGTTATTTAATGACTGTCGGATACAGGGATTGAACCCAGGACCTTCGGTTTTGTAGTCAACGTGCTAACTACTTCAGCCAACGCCACCTTCGGTTAACTTCTTAAGGATATAGTATTCTGTTTTATATTTTTCTGCTTTTTCTTTTTCCTTTTTTTTTCTTTTCAAATTATGTATACAATTTTCAAATAATAAAATGTGTATACATAATTTGAAAAGAAAAAAAAAAGGAAAAAGATAAAGCAGAAAAATATAAAACAGAATACTATATCCTGAAGAAGTTAACCGAAGGTTAACGAAATATTGAAATAATAAAATATAAGAACTGACCTAAAGCTCGGAAAAATAGTTTATTTTCACATAAAAAAAAGGTCGAAAAATTAGATAAAAATATTTGAGAATAAAATTAGTTTTAAAAATAAAAAAAAAACGATTCCAGGGTTGGAAATTTAAAATTTTTCTTTTTGGTTTATAAAAGTAATCAACTAAAAATAATATATTCCTATTCTCTTCAAATTAAACATATTTTATACTTTTAAAAGAAATAAATTGATATAAAAAAAGTCTAAAAGGATAACTCCTTTTAACTTTTTTTATATAAAAATAACTAGGTCAAATTAATTTATTCTTTCTCTTTATAAATTAAATATACTTTATGTTTTGGAAAGAAAGAGTTTGGCATAGGGCTTGAAGGCCAACTTTGAGGGCCGGGCGCACCCCCTAAAACACAACTTATCGGTAGAAAATGTTTTTGTGTTTTTTTTTACATAAAACTGAGAACCGATTTGAGGGGTGAGCCGAAGAAATCAAAAAAATAATAATAACGGCCACCCTAGTAATACATATACCTACATATGTATGTCGGGGAAGGGTATATAAGATTCGCTCACACACAGAGAAAACAGTGCCTACTAAATACCTCATAAAATAGAACAAAATTAATAAGAAATCTCTATGTTTTTTTTCAATAAGGAAATCTTATTAATTTCATAGAGAAAACCTTTTTGAAAAAATCAAGAAGAAATCTTGTAGTTTTTATGAGGTTATCTTATTGATTTTTTCAATAAAAAATAAAAAAAAAACATGCGCCTTTATTCTCTGTACTTATGTATTTTCATTTAAATTATATACCATATACATATGTATGTATGTATCTAATATATTGTAGGTATTTACTTATACATACATACACATTATGTTATATTCTTAACTAACTTACTCACCAAGTATTGAACCAGCAAACTTCTACCTGATAGACAAGCACTCTAACCAATATGCTAACAAGCAGCCTGAATAACCATTGAAATTATTGTGCAAACATTCTTATACAAAAATGAAAAAGATCATGAAAAAAATTGTCTGTATGTCTCTTTATAGAAGCGAAATAACAAGACACCTCATAAAATCAAGAAGATTTCCTTATTAAAAAAAATCAATAAGATGCTTTACACATAATCATATAGGATCCTACTAAAATTAAGAAGAAAGCCATATTGAAAAAATCAATAAGGCAACCTAATAAAATCAATAAGAAATCCCTTTAGTTTACAATTTATAAGAAAACCTAATAGAATCAAGAAGTTTTTCTCTATGGATTGTTTTTTTGGTGCCAAAAATAACGGAAATTGAGTAAAAAAAAGTTGTGAATAATAAGATTTCTTTTTGATTTTATGTGGTTTTCTTCTTGATAAAATTAATAAGATTCACCACATAAAAACAATAAGGAATATCTATGAAAAAATCTTCGCTTCTTTCTGCTGGGATACCCCTTAGCCTAAAAACGGTTCATAGAGAAAATCTACTTGATTCTACGAGGCAGTTTTTTCTCTGCGCAGCCGAATATAGCACTCTTAGTTGTTTTTACTTATCATCTGTTAAATAGTTACAGCTGGGCGGCCTATTCAAAATTAAATCAAAATGTTTATGAAAAATTCCCTTTCGTTTTGTTTGTCAAGAAAATCTTGCACATTTTCTTCATTTATGGAACACAGTGCTCTTTTTAATTTTTATAGTGTAATAAAAATTAAATAATAAAAATGTAATAAGACATAATTTACTGTAAAGGTAATAATGATGTGGGCGTAGGATTATTAATTATTGTTGCTGCATGATTGCACCCAACAAACATGAGCAGGTGCTTAACACTTTCGTAATAATATAAAATTGAACTAAAGTTTTTGCTTAAAGTGCTAAAACAAATAATAATGAGATAAATTTTGTAACTAATGATTATTAATTATATTTTTTTTATTTTAATAATTTTTTCCTAGAATTGAGGCCACCCTAATGAGTTTTTTATTTTATTTTATTTTTTTGTTTACAAACATAAAATACAATAATTATTAATAGTCTTTTTTGTTGCTATTATGATTAATTTCTTTTTGTTTGTGTACACAATTTGTTTACATTGCGAACATGAAATAAAAACAAAAGACTTAAATCATCCCCCTCATATTTTTTTCGTGTAGTACACCATTTACACATAAGATCGATCGATCGCGCTCGTGGCTGGTCTAATAACAGATCTGCTGAGCACTTTATCTTGACCTTGTTTTTTTTGTTTTTTGTTAAAAATAATCCCATTTATTAGTGGAAAAAATTGGTTTCAAAAATACGTGTAAACAAGGTAATTAACAATGAGGGAATAAACACGAAAATTTTATTAATTATTGGAAAATTATTTTGGAAACTTTGTGACAACAAACAAACAAAAAATAATTAATAATTTTAAAAGCACATACATACATAAATACATATATATATATATAAATAAACTGAAAGAAATTATTAATGGCTCGTTTACGGAGGGCAACTGCATTTTAGTGGCGTTGCCAGTTGGCAAAATATTATTACTTATGGCAACTGACAACCAACAGCTGTTAATTTCAGCTGCCAAAAGGGCAATCACAAATTTTTAGTTTAGTTGGTAAAATTAAAACAATTACAAAATTCAAATTAAATTTAAGAAACCACTCCTCTTTAGGAAGCTGAAAATATGCGTTTTAGCTAAAACAGAAATTGTTAGCTAAAAATTATTTTAAGTAATAACTTTTACTCACAGTAGCAATTCTAATTCCAAGGAATTTGAATTGTCCTTTAAAAGATTTAATATTTTTTTACTTCCTTCTCTTCATCGCTAAAAAGTTCCACTCAACTAATCGTTTTTATGATAAGTAATTTGTTTTAAACAATTTTTACTCAAATCCGAGATCCCATTATCGGCACAATGCAATAAAGTCACAGATAAATGGCTAAATTTCTCAATTAATTCCGGAATAAGTCTGTATTGCTTTATTATAATAATAGTATATCAATCAGAGAACAGCAATGAGTATTGAAAAAGTGAGTAGAGTTGAATCATGACTTATAATTTCTTGTACTTAGGCGCACTCATACTTATTGCAATGTTGTCTATGAATCATATTCACTCGAAAGTTTGAACTGCGCATCGAACTCATACTTAGCAACATTTATGATGTTGTTGATTTCGACTCTCCTTAAGCCAGTGCCCATGGACGATGCAAAATAAGTATGATTCACAATGCGAACTTTGCATACGAACATTAAAGTTCTCATTATGAGGTTATGTGTGTGCAGCAATTGAAAAACAAACCTATTTACTACTATTGTATAGTACTTGCAAACTATTTAATGACTAAACTGTTAAATAAACATACATACATGCATGAGTTGAGTGAGCTGAATCAATGTGAGTAGTATAAGTATTTTCCTGAAATTAGAAATCAAACTGAGGTGATTCATGAGTCAGAGTGAAAAGCGAAAAAACTATTCATTGCCGATCACTGATACCAATCATTTCATATCCTTATATTTGAATAAGTTGAGAAAAAAAAGACCATTATAATTATTTATAATGAATTCATTGCAGTGATCCGACGACAATAGGTACATTGCGTCGATAGTGGGATCTAGGCTTAAGAATTTTTGCTTTTAGCGAATCAATCAGTTTCCAAAACGTTTTTCTGAAAACGTTTCATTTTGTTCTAATTTTTTCCGTTTCCAGCTGCACACACTTAAAATTAAATGAAATTTTTGCTACTTCACAAAAACAATAAAAATATTAAATGGCCTAATTCTTTTTTATTTTTCTTATCTACTATTTTTTGTTCTCTGTGCAAAAAAAACAGACAAAGTAAAACGAATGCAAACGTTTGCTTTTATATCTTTTTTGAATTTCTATTTTAACAAGTGCAGTGAATAATAACTTAAGTAAAACGCCACTTTGACTCGCACACGAAGGGTTCCGTACGGCGCACTGTGGACCATTTTACGAGATGGCGGCCAAAAGTAATTTTTTTTATGGTCACTGATTGTAAAATGTTAAAGTTCATTCGAAAGGAAACACTATTGTACCTCGGGAGCCAAAAAATTAAAACTTTATTTCAACTATATCACAGTGAACAGGGTGACTCAAAAAGGACATTTTCAGTATTTTGCTAAAATGAGAAGTTTCTTTTCGGCGATTTTTTTTTTTGTAATGACGCTTTTTTAGTTTTGGCATTTTTTTCATTTTGGCGATTTTTTTGTGTTTTACAATACATATTTTTAGTCTGAGAGATTTTTTCTGTTTTCAGCAATTTTTTAATTTTAGCAATTTTTTAGTTTTTACTCTTTTCACATTTTGGCGATTTTTTTTCTGGTTTTGCGATTTTTTAGTTTTAGCGATTTTTTTATTTTGGCGCTTTTTTCTTATTGGCGATGTTTTTTAGTATTGACGCTTTTTTTAGATTTGGCGTTTTTTAATTTTAGCGATTTTTTGGTTTCTTCGCAATACATACATATGTATGTACTAGCTGACCCCGGTCCGCGTTGCTGGCCCTAAGCAAACATTAGTGTTGTACATGGCATTGGTGGTACAATATGAAAATTGGATTTTGCCCACGAATAAACTAAATATTGCGCCATCTGCCGGACGAACTACAAACTACACAGAAACACTCCTCACTCCCTATAGAGCATGTATATGAAGTTTGGTCAAAATCGGTTCAGTAGTTCTTGAGTTACGGTGCAAAAACACAAAAAAAAACTAAAAATTGCGCCATCTGTCGGACGAATCACTATCTCTGAAAGGGACGTAGCATTTACCGGGGTAGAATATATATAAAAACACGCGCCGGTCTTTTACAAATATTTTGTGGGGTGGAAGGCGAAAAACTGTTGGGGCATTGAAGAGTTCACCCCTAACAAATAAACGTGTTTTTGATTTTATATATATATTAAGATTAGCGATTTTTTTTCTGTTTTTGGCAATTTTTTAGTTTAAGCGATTTCTTTTGTTTTGGCGCTTTTTTCGTTTTGCCTATGTTTTCGGATTGTAGTGATTTTTTCTGTTGTTCTTAGCGATTTTGTAGTTTTGGCGCTTCTTTCTTATGGACGATTTTTAGTTTTAACGATTTCTTTAACTATGGAGCTTTTTCGTTTAAGCGACTTTTTCGGTTGTTTGTGATTTTTTCGGCTTTTTTTAGCTATAGCGTTTTTTTTAGTTTTTGGAGCTTTTTTTTTTTGGGCGATTTTTTTTTTTTTTAATTTTATTACTTATGGTGATTTTTTTTTGCATTTTACGATTTAATTTATTTTTGGTAATATTTTCCATTTGAGCGCTTTTTTGCTTTTGTAAATTTTTCGTAAAATTTTAGCGCTTTTTTCGTTTTTCTTCCAATTTTTTTGCGCTTAATTTTAGTTTTACCAATATTATTTGTCTTTACGCTTTTGTGCGTTTTGACATTTTTTTCGGTTTTGGCGATTTTTTTTAGTTTTTTGGCGACATTTTTACTCTTGACGTTTTTTCATTTTGGCAATTTTTTTTTGTTTTTTTACAAAACATATTTTTAGTTTTAGCGGTGTTTTTAGTTTTGGGTTTTTTTTACTTTTAGCGATTTTTTTGCAATTTTTTCGGCTGTTTTTTAGTTTTAGTAATTTTTTTAGTTTTTGATATTTTTCCTTTTGGCGATTTTTTTTGTTGCAACTCAGCGATTTATTTTATTTTTGGTAATATTTTTAATTTAAGCGGTTTTTTCGTTTCGGCGTTTTTTTAATATTGGGATTATTTTATTTATAGCGCTTTTTTCTCGTTTTGCAGATTTTTTCGGTTCTTGGTTGTTATTTTTAATTTTACCAACTTTTTGGTTTTGGCGTTTTTTGCGATTTTTAGGTTTTGGCGATTTTTTTAGGTTTTCGGCGTTTTTTATACTTTCAGTGATTTTAGTTTTTGCATTTGAACGATTTATTTTATTTTATTTGATATTATTCATTTAAGCGCTTTCCTTCATTTGGGCGATCTTTTATTTCGGCATTTTTTTCTTTTACTTTGGAATTTTTTAATTTTAGCTTTTTTGGACATTTCAAAAGTTTGCCTCTTACGGTTTCCAAGATGCAGTAAGTTGTCAAAAATTACATTAATCTTTAATTTTGATTCTTTTTTTTAAATTTCAGTGTTATATAGTCTGCATAAAAATACACTAACTTTGACAATTTCAAATGTCTATACCAGCTACGTCCAAGCCATATGCACAATGTGCAAACTTTTATAAAGAGCTTTTTGTGCTTTCACACCGACGAGAGTACAACATCCACAACAACAACACAACAGACAGTAATGCTTGCTCTTACTTTGAAAAGAAACAAGAACCAATTTAAGAGCTTTCAAAGCTGTTTACCACAAATGCAAATATCAGTGTAAGCGATACATTTTTTGAACTTCGTTTTTTTTTTGGCGAAAATAGATTATTTACGATCGATTTTGATAAGAAAAGAATTGATTTCGAAAATTATGGCGCTTAGGCCTTTTTGGCGGTTACGGCACGATATAATTGTTTGTACAGTGCACTCGCGAAAATATGAACACCCCAAAATATGAACACTTTTGTTTTCTTCCATTGGCTACTCTAAAATATGAACTAAGTGCGAACGAAAGCTTTAAAATATGAACTTATATTTGAATTTTTTTAACGGATTCTTATCGAAACAGTAATGAAATCTTTAAATATCTTTGTATTTTCAAAATCAAATAATTTTTAAATATGTACACTAAACAACAAAAAAATATAATATAATAAACTTTTGTTATTATGGGAAAAATGTTTCTAAGGGGAAATTAGATGCCATTCGCAAATATGTATGAACAATCTTGCCAAAGTGAACTGGCTTGGTTTTAATTAGTTCATATTATCGCGAGCACACTGTATATTACATTAGGATTTCAAAATTTTTCGTTGCGCGCTTTAGAACACCCTTTAATTTTTAACTGTCACCTGCAGCTGCTGTAAAAGTTCTACATATTCTGAGAAAATTTCAGGTCCATAGAAACCGGTTCTTAGCAGAAAAACCAATTATGCGAAAAGCTATACTTGAAATTAAAGCTTTTGTCAACTTAGCGAAGAAAACCGGTTTTTTTTCTGTAATAAAACATTAAAATTCTGCTTTAAATTTTTTTTTATATTTTTTTTTGTTATGTAACAAATTTGTTTGTAAAAAATGTAAAACGAAAAAAAATTTATTCCTTTTAACATCCAATGAAACGAAATATAATCTGTGCATATTAAGTATGTATTAAGTTTTTAACACCATGAAAGCATACAAATTAAAATTCAGCTTAAAGACTGGTGGTATAATATATGTATGTATTTAAAAAAAATAATTTAAATAAATACACAAAATTTAAAAATAGAAAAAGCAAAAAAAAACTGTTTAAGTAGAGAAGTTCCATTTGTTAATTTATTTGCATTTAAAATTATGGCATTTTAATTTGAATCATTCTTTCTCTGTTTAGGGCAGACACATAATAAAAAATGTATTAAATTTAACAAAAAAAAGTGCACAAAACTTTTAAATAAGATGTGGTACTAGTAACATTGTGTGATAAGTTAATAAAAAAAATTTTATTGCCTCCATATAATGAAAATAAATGATAATTTTTAATGAATGTCTAACCAATTTGGTTGCCATGCCAAATTGCTTTTATTTCATGTTAAAATTAATAAGGTTTCCCCTTCACGTCATTTTTAAGAAATATTTATAAAAAATGTTCTTTTCAATAATTTAAATTTCAAAATAAAGAATCAGCGAGATAATTAACAACCTGTCACTTTCCACAGGCAGTGCGATTAAGTTTAAATTGAAAATAGAAAATTATACAACAGTGTGTCTAGCAAGTGTTTACAAAATAAAATGTACACTAAAGCTGAAAGGACATACATTCAAGCATTCAGAGCCTTGTGGGCGGCATCGATGCCATGGCAAGTGAAAACTGCTTGGAATATTAAGAATTTGATATCAATGGGTTAAATGGTTTGATATATCTGATGTTCGAAAACTTAGTAATTTTTACTAATTCAGAAATTTCTTATCAAATCGATCTTTTTAGCTTCATTTACTTTTTTTAAATATATAAAATATATTTTATTGGTTCATATATGTAAAAAAAAATTATTTAAATCGGTTAAATGTTTGAAGAGATATTCGAAAAAAACTCTTTGACCACTCGACTAATTTTAAAAAATAAATAAATTCAGTAAAGTGCGACTTTGACTTGCGCACGCAGGGTTCCGTACGTTGGGCTTTGAGCATTTTTTTTTTTTTTGCTTTTTTGACGTTTTTTCAGTTGAAATGATTTTTATTTGTTTTTTTCTCTTTTTTCTCGTTTTGGTGACTTTTTTAAGTTTTTGGCGTTTTTCCATTTTGGTTGTTTTTTTTTTTGCCGATTTTTTTTTCATTTTGGCGATTTTTTTTTCATTTTGACAATTTTTTTAAATTTTGGCAATTTTTTTTATTTTGGCGATTTTTTTCATTTTGGCGATTTTCCGTTTTTTTTTTGCGATTTAATTTCGTTTTAAATTTTTTTTTTTAATTTGGCGATTTTTCTTTTGGCGATTTTATAATTTTGGGATTTTTTTGTTTTACCGTTTTTGTAAGTTTCAAGAGTTTTGCTCTTGCGGTTTCCAAGATACAGCAAGTTGTCAAAATTACATAGTCAAAATTGCATTAACTGATGGAACACCCTTTAATTTAAATTTTTTGAAATTTTAGTGTTAATTTTTGTAGTCTGTATAAAAATACACTAACCTTACAAATTTCAAGTGTATATACAAACAATTGTATGCATATTACATGGGATTTTAACATTTTTCGTTGCTCGTTTTGGAACACCCTTTAATTTTTATCTCTCATGTATTTGTTGTTGTAGCGGCCAAAAGTCTACACAGTCTGTCCAAATTTCAGGTTCGTAGCTCTTACGGTTTTCGAGAAAATAGCCTGAGACGGACAGACGGACAGACGCACAGACGCACAGACGGACAGACGGACAGACGCACAGACGGACAGCGTAGCGAAAACAATAGGGTTCCTTTTCACCTTTGGTGTACGGAACCCTAAAAATACATATTCCGAATACAATGCCAAACATTTTATAAATAAATACTTAAATACAGTATGTCAAGAATAAATTTTCAAATCAAAGAAAAATAAATACCTACAAGTATTTATTATAATTTATAGAAGAAGGTTCCTTTTATTTAAAAGCAAAATTTTAGAGCTATGCTCCTTATGCCACGACACAGGAGCTAGGACGTAATTTCGAGATTTGCAGATTACAGAGGTAACATTAACTCAAAATCAGCTTATCTCGACTTAAGCACTTTTTCCTTTTTATCACAGATTAATATTGTGTAGAATGATGTTTTTCTGTTTTTTTTAAGTGAATATCAAGTTCCTCAATTTAACTGTAACATATATAAATTTCTGAAAATCGACTTAAAAGTTTAAAAAAAAAAGTGCTGTAGTGCAAAACAGTAAAATATGATTTAAGCACTTTTTCCTTATTGCCACAGAAATATTAACAATTGCATCGAAATATAGACGCTGCCACAGAAATATTGACAATAACATCGAAATATCGAGGCTGTCAGTAAAACAAAATCGTGCCGCTAACGCCGTTCTTTATGTTCCGAGACCTTAACTATAAAAATTTCCTTTCAAATACACTTGAAAAATGTACACAAACACGTGTAGTTACTCGTAAATATGGCCTAAATATATATTTATTTTTACTTACTATTTGATAGCTTTCTTATCAACATCAAAATGCCACTATTAGAGGAAGGGGGTGAACGAGAAGAAAAATTCCATTCAACTAACTGAAAAATAACAAAAAAAAAAAAAAAACACAATAACAAAGTTTTATTTTAATTGTGGGGAAGTGTGATTAAAATAAGATATTTTTGTAAACTCATAAATTATTATCGATAGTTTATCAATTTTCTTTTTTCATTCTTCTTATAAGCAATGAAAAAAATATATTAATACAGGAAAAAAAAATTTTGTGCGATTAAAACCTGGTGTCTAATCGTCGCTTTCGATAACGAGCTGATTCGATCACATTTTTTCGGTTTGAGATTATGGTATTCGATATCTTACCATATTATTAGATTGTTCGATAGCGAATGCCATAATATCAAACTGAAAAATATGATCGAATCAACTCGTTATCGAAAGCGACGATTATATCCCTGTTAAGCAAAAGCATTTAGTGTACAAAAAAAAAAATTATTAAGAATAAAAAAATTTAAGAAAATTGCTCAAGTTCATAAATCCTTTATTGGATAAAAAGCAAAAATAAGAGCAAAATCAAAAATGAAATGACAGACTGGCTCCAAAGTTTGGAGTCCAAAGTAACCCTGTTCGGTAGTTTGGTCATTGGCAAATGTTTAAAGCCAAACAGTTGCTGTGATGACCAAGAATGCTATTGCACATACAGTCTGTCAAGAATAATTTTGCACTTGGAAAATATTTAGACATTTTTAAATCTATTAATAAAATTTATAAAAAATTATTCTAGTTAGTGTTATAATTTTTGCTCGAACTTTATTTGTTTAGAAGGCCAAATTACAATTAAATGTAAATTGTTTTGATTCATCGTATTATAACTTGTTGAAAGCTTTTTGCAATCAAGGCTCAATTTTACCAAGGCAAGACTGTTGTAAATTAGAGATATTAAACTTGAGCTTTCATTGCAATAAACTAAAAAAAAATTAAAAGAGGCGTCTTGGGACACCCGGTTATAGCTATGCTTCTTAGCTATATAAAACAAACTTAATGTGTTAAATAACAATGCAATAAAATTATATTATATGATGATGTCGAACTCGCCGCAAATATTTCAAAACGTTTTTATTTATTTCCCATTATTTGCTTTGTCGACTGTGTTCTCTGGTTTGTGCTCGTGTGTAAAAACAAAACAAACATTTTGAGCAATCCTTCTTATTGTTTTTGTTTCAAGCAATTTGTTTCGTTTATTTTCGTACTCTAATCTTAAGTACAAATAAATCAGAACAAAAATTAATTAATAACTGTAATAGTGTCGATTATTTTTGTTACGAAAATCAAATCCTAGCTCCTGTGTCGTGGCACAAAAAGCATAGCTCTAAAAGTTTGTTTTATAAATTATGATAAATACATGTACATATTTATTTTTCTTTATATTTCAATGTGAAAATTTATTCTTGACACACTGTATTTAAGCATTTATTTATAGAATCTTTGGCATTATATTTGGAATTTGTGTTTTTAATTTTGTTGGCTGAAACTACACATTTTTTTATAAATTACGATAAAAAGTTTTGTTTCACTTTAATGTGAAAATTTATTCTTGACATACTGTATTTAACTATTTATTAATAAAAATGTTTGGCATTGTATTTGGAATTTGTGTTTTTTATTCTGTTAGATGATTGACAACTAAATACATAAAAATAAATTCATGACCCAACAGTGGGTTCAGTGAGCTAAAGAAGTCATTAATTAATTAATTTTTATCTAAGAAAGACATCAATATACGAGTACACACCTACATTTTCGCATCAGTGACAAAACTGACGACATTCTCAAATAATTGAACAAATGCCGAATATTTATTTATTCACTTCCAACACATATTCAAACACGCTGCAGCTTGTATCTTGATATCTTGTTCAATGCGTATTGAACAAAAATTTAAAGCAATTAAAAAAAAATTTGTATTTAATATTTACAACAACAAAAAAAACATTCTCTGACCTTCACCTTGAATTAAAACGACGGAATTTATAATTTTATAATTCTTTTAAGGCAGAAATAATTTTTTTTAAATTGTTTTATAGTGTTCGCCTGCCTTAATCGTTGGAACAAAGTGCTCAAAGTTACTTTTTAATAAGAGAATTTGCCAAAAATTCTTAAGAGATTGAAGACACGCCATTTATTCCTTGGCCGTCTCTTCTTTAGCGCTGCTATTGGCAAATAGAAAAAGTATCGTTCCACCGATTTCATAAAATTTTTTGAAAATTTTCACAACGAGAATTCGTTAATAAACTACTTATTGTAATAAGATATTTTTACAAAAAGAAATTTTCTACAAAACAAAATTCAACTAAAAAAATTAAAAATTCCTCAGAAAAAAATTCTTTTAACAAAAAAGGTACTTTTAAAAAATAAAGGTACTTTTTACCAAAAAGGTACTTTTTACCAAAAAGGTACTTTTTACCAAAAAGGTACTTTTTACCAAAAATGTACTTTTTACCAAAAATGTACTTTTTACCAAGAAGGAACTTTTTACCACACAGGTATTTTTTACAAAAAAGGTAGTTTTTACCAAAAAGGTACTTTTCACACATAACCAACTTTTTACCAAAAAGGTACTTTTTACAAAAAAATATTTTCAACAAAAATGTACTTTTGACAAAAAATACACTTTTTACAAAAAAACTTACTTTTTACAAAAAAGGTACTTTTAATAAAAAAGACCAACTTTTTACAGAAAACATACTTCTTACAAAAAAGGTACTTTAAACACAAAAGGCACTTTTTACAAAAAACAAACTTTTTACAAAAATGGTACTTTTAACCTTTTAACAAAAAAATATGAGACATTATTAGATTTAATTGAACTATAGTGAATTTTTAATCAGAAATAATTTCTTAATCAGGCTTGAGTTCAGTAATTTCAATTCTTATGAATGAAATATTTTTATTAATTAATGTGAGTATCTAAAGAATAGAAGAAAAATTAAACTAGACACTATTTTAGCTGGGGGAAATACCGATATTTTTCTGTGCAGCCACGCACTTCATCAGCACCCATGTCTATCTACTGGGGTAGAGATTATTATTAACATCAGCTATTAAACTTAAATTTCTATGAAATGGAATATGAGAATTGATTGTGTATACAATTATTGATTTGCCTTTGGCAAACACATTTGTAAGTATCACTATTCATTTTCTGTTTTTCCATTTTCTATTTAGGTTAGCACGAAGTTATATCACTCTACCTATGTATGTTTAACTATTCTTACTTATCTTTTACGATCATCACATTAATTATTTTTACTTATTCGATGCACCATCGGTACATACATATAAGTATTATTGTAGTGGCTTTATGTTACTTTGTTTTTGCTTTCTACAGTTGACTTAGCTTTCCAGCATTCTGAAGCAGTTCTGGCCAAGTGAACAGTGATCGCCAAGTGAACATATTTTTGTCACGTGCCCATCATGAATTAAATGAGACATTATTAGATTTAATTGAACTATAGTGAATTTTTAATCAGAAATAATTTCTTAATCAGGCTTGAGTTCAGTAAAAACAAAGTAACATAAAGCCACTACAATAATACTTATATGTATGTACCGATGGTGCATCGAATAAGTAAAAATAATTAATGTGATGATCGTAAAAGATAAGTAAGAATAGTTAAACATACATAGGTAGAGTGATATAACTTCGTGCTAACCTAAATAGAAAATGGAAAAACAGAAAATGAATAGTGATACTTACAAATGTGTTTGCCAAAGGCAAATCAATAATTGTATACACAATCAATTCTCATATTCCATTTCATAGAAATTTAAGTTTAATAGCTGATGTTAATAATAATCTCTACCCCAGTAGATAGACATGGGTGCTGATGAAGTGCGTGGCTGCACAGAAAAATATCGGTATTTCCCCCAGCTAATAGTGTCTAGTTTAATTTTTCTTCTATTCTTTAGATACTCACATTAATTAATAAAAATATTTCATTCATAAGAATTGAAATTACTGAACTCAAGCCTGATTAAGAAATTATTTCTGATTAACAAAAAAATATTTTTAACAAAAAAGCTACTTTTAAGAAAAAACCCCACTTTTACAAAAAAGAAGATACTTTTAACAGAAAACCTACTTTTTCCAAAAACGGTAGTCTTAACAAAAACTGCACTTTAAAAAAAACTTTTTACAAAAAAGGGTACTTTTAAGAAAAAAACCTTCTTTATCCAAAAAAAGGTACTTTTAACAAAAAAATACTTTTAACAAAAAACCTAATTTTTACAAAAAACATACTTTTAATAAAAAAAGGTACTTTTTACAAAAAACCTACTTTTTTGCAAAAAAGGTAGTTTTGACAAAACATTTACTTTTTACAGAAAAGCTTCTTTTTTAGAAAAAAGGAAGTTTTAACAAAAAGGGACTTTTCGCCAAAAAGACACTTTTAACAAAAAAAAGGTACTTTTAACAAAAAAAAGGAACTTTTAACATAAAAGTTTTTTTTTATATAAAATAAGGCACTTATTACAAAATAGTATTTTTTTACAACAAAATTTACTTTTTACAAAAAAAAGTACTCTTTACAAAAAAAAGGTACTTTTTACAAAAAAGTACTTCTTACTAAAAAATCCATTTTAGAAAAAGGTACTTTTAAGAAAAATTTTACTTGCTGCAAAATAATATATTTAAAAAGGGCAATTTTAACAGAAAACTGCTTTTTATGAAGTTTAAAAATAAAGTACTTTTAACAATTAAGTACTTCTACCGCAATTTCGCATTTAATAAAATTGGGCACTTTAAACAAAGTGCATAGAGCACTTTTCATAATAAGATATTTTTTTCTAAAAATATATTTTCTATTAAAAAAAAGTACTTTCTTTTTACAAAAAAAAGTATATTTTTACAAAAAAAAACAATTTTTAGAAATTAAAAATACTTGTAACAGAAATTTAACTTTACACAATTAGGTATATATTTAAATCAAATACTTTTTATGAAATTTAAATATATAGTACTTTTTACAATAAAGTATTTTATACCAATAAGTACTTTTTACAGCAACTGTGCAACTTACTAGATAGTTTACGTTAAAAAAAATTCTTACTAAAAATTACTTGTATAAAATAAGTAATCTTAGCAAAAAGAAATGCAATTCACAAAAACTGTAGCTTTTACAACATAAAGTACTTAAAAAAGGACGTTCTGTGTCGCGTATGAAAATTCTTCTTGCTGTGCATCCTAAAAATTAAAAATATATATGTATATATATGTATGTATATCCTTACAAAAACAGTACTTTTAGTTTTTTCGAAAAATGGTTTCATTCACTCAAAAAAAATAATTTTACAAAACAAATTATTTTACAAAATATTTTATTTAACCAAATAAGGTACTTTTTTAAAAATTGTACTATTGCCAAAAAGTACTTTTTCTAAAAGTTTCAATACATATTACAAAAATCCAAATTTTTACAAAATAAGATTCTTCTTAAAAGAAGTACTTTTTCCAAAGAAGTCCTTTTTATGGAAACTATCTGTTGTACAAAATAAGGTAGCTTTTACCAAAAAAAGTACTTTTCACAAAAAAGCACTTTTCACAAATATAAGATTCTTCTTAAAAAGGTACTTTTTCCAAACATTTCCTTTTCATGGATACTATCAGTTTTACAAAATAAGGTAGTTTTCACAAAAAATACTTTTTACAAAAAAGGGCTTTCACAAAAAAAGTACTATCCACAAAAATTTTACATTTTGAAAATAGTGTCCTTTTAAAAAATGGTAATACATATTGACAAAAAAGTACGTTTTAAAAAAAAATTATTTTAAATTAAATTTGAATACTAAAAAATTTTAATTTTTGCAAAATAAGATTTTTATTAGAAAAGGGATTTTTGTAAAGAAGTCCTTTTATGTAAATTGTCTTTTTAACAAAACAAGGGAGTACTTTTTACAAAAATTTTACACTTTGCATAGGCTCGATTAAAAAAGTACCTCCAACAAAATTTTGTTATTTTTACAAAATACAGTACTTGTTGCAAAATTTTTCTATTGGCAAAAAGTACTTTTTACGAAAAATTACTTATTTCAAAATAATAACCAATTGATTTTCATAAAATAGTTTCATGAAAATTATTCTTTTTACTAAATAAATTATCTTACACCAAAAAGTACTCTGCAAGAAAGTACTTTTTACAAAAATGTTGCATTTTGTTTAGCAAGCTTCCTTTTATAAACAGTACTTTTGAACAAAAAGTTCATAAAAAAAGTACTTTTGACAAAAAGGTCATAAAAAAGTACTTTTGACAAAAAAATCATAAAAAAATTACTTTTGACAAAAATTTCATTAAAAATTTACTTTTTGAAAAAAAGGTACATTTTGAAAAAAGTACTTTTTGAAAAAAAACAAAAATGTTCATGAAACTATTTTTCGCAAATCAATTGTTAATTATTTTGATATAAGTACTTTCTTTTAAAAAGTACTTTTTGCCAAAAGAACATTTTTCAAAAAGTATTCTATTTTGTAAAAATAACAAAATTTTGATGGAAGTACTTTTTTCTTGCTCTTTTAAAATTACCCTATTTGCAGAGTGTAAACTTTTTTTTTAAAGTACTTTTTTGTGAAAAAAAAATATTTTTCCAAGTATCAGTTTTTGCCATAAAATTTTTGTTTTTTATTTAATAAAAAACCAAATTTTTTAAATTATATGCATGTTGTTAAAAAGAGAAAGTGAGCTTTTTTTGGAAGAAGAAATTACAAAAAGCGCCCCTTTGGAGGTGCCCTTTTAAAAATTACGAGCATAGAAAAACATTAAAAAAATTAAGTTCCTTGTTGCTTAAGCGCTTTTGAAAACATTTCGTTGCTGCTTAAGCAACTCATCAGTAGATTTCAACCATTCAAAAAAGCTTTAGCCCCGGTTTAGACATGAAATTTTTGTTACAGCATTTTTTGAATATGTGGGAGTGTGTTGAAATAGAAGTATTGAAGTACATGCATTTGTTATTTCTATCTCTTTCTTTTTCACTAAAAAATAAATAAAAACTAGCTGCAACAAATATTGCAAGTCTGTACAGGGACTTACAAAACCCAAGTTCTTACAGACAAACTCCCAATAAATTATGCAGAGTAAAAAACTTTTTTTTTTTTAACAACAAACAATAGGAGTATTATTTAGCATGTGTTGCCCTAGGACGTGCTTAACCAACAACCAACAAACTTCTCTTGAAATTAAAATAATAAAAATAAGTTTTGTATGTTGTGCAGTGGGAGGAAAATGTAAAATTTACATAAATAAGCTTCAAAGTTCAAACAATTATTATTCATTATTTATTCACGCAGAGAATGTGCAAAAAGAAATAAAATTTGTGAGAGAATAATGAAACAATTTCCTGGGTTCCCGGTCATAATTGTGGCTAAAGCTTGGTTTTTTTTTGCAAGAACTTTTCCCAAACTTTGAAGTATTCTTCACATTATTTTAAGCTTTAAGATAAAAACTTTAATTTACACAAATAAACATATGAAAACAGAGCGGCTTTATTCCAGTTTTTTTCTTACAAATTTAAATATTTACGGCTGATATTGTTGTTTTAGCCTAATTCCCTGCCTTTTATTTAATATTTTTTGTTTCACAAAAATTTGTTTGTTAAAAAATTTTTTGTGTGCTTGAGAAATAATTAGCATTTTTTATGGCCTTTTTTTGCTAACAAAGAAATTATTAATATTAAAATAGTTTGTGTTGCGTCGACATTGGGAGGGCCATTATGAATTTTTTTTTTTTTAATTTAAAATGAATTTTTTATTTAAATAAATCTAACAGATATTTAATAATAACACAAGATAAACAAATAAATAAGCTAATTATAAAGACATCAAATAAATTTTTTGGGGATTTTGACAACTTATTTAATTTTATTTATTTTATTTTTAAATTGCTGGTAACAATTTGCTGTTTTATATAATTTTGAATATTTTAAGTAAATATTTTCTTAATGGCACATACGAGTACGTTGTTCTCTAATGGTACTTTCTTTCTATAATTAGTTTCGAAAACTGAATTTCATATTCCTATAACTTTCTTGTCTTCACTTATCTCAAACTAATTTAAAGTCAAAAACTATTAAATATCGCTCCATAATCTTTTTCAGATAAAGTTTAATGATGCCCTAACAGTCTGCTAACGACCTGTTTTTTATTTCAAAAATTTTGTATAAAAAAAAAATTTAAAACATTTAAATTTTAACACACTTAAAAGTTTAAACTGTTTTTTTTTTAATTTATTATCAAACACGTGCCGGGGATCATAAAAAATGTTTTGTTAAAGTATTTCAAAAACGAAGTCAAGCAGATGATTATAAAAAAAAAAAAGATAATGACCAAACATAAAATTAAGAGCGCTAAACACACAAACCTTATGCGCCAAGAAAAAAATGCCTACATGCGCCTGCTAAATAAAATGTATTAAGTCAATTATAAAGGATTTTTGTTTGTAAATACATAATTGAAATAATTTTGAATACATTTCAATACTTTAAATATTATTGCACAATAATAACTTTGAAATCAAATTTTTTATGGTTAATTTATTGCGAGAAATATTTTAGTGCAACAATTTAACCCTACAACTTTTCGCCCGTACGGGTCATTTGTGTACCTTAACAAAATAATGGTATATTATGGGTTAAAACGTTGTAAAATTCTTCAACAAGTCTCTGAATATGTGAAACCTCAGAATTAAATAAAAACCCAGAAATTGGTAAAAAAAATGTATATGATATTAACCCTTTACGGCACCATGTTGCAGATATGCAACAAAACATTCAAGCCTCATAGAAACCATTAAGCACAGGCAATTGTTAATTTTATTTTAATGAAATAATTTTGCTACAATATATAATTTCAAATTGTAAAATTCGTTCTTAATAAAATATTGCATATGTTACATGTCACTGTTACCGTAGTGCAATTTTTTAAAAACTTATTTTGCCCGCATTTTAATTCAATCAATTTTGTGAATATCCAAGTCAATTGTTGTTTTTGTTGTTAGAACATTATCAGTGAAACTATTTCTAATTTGAAACTTTTATTGCCTTTCCTCTTAACTTTACAATTTTATTAAATCAATGTTACCGTTAGTGCAATTTTTTTTTTAATTTTTTAGTTCAATAATTTTGCGAAAGTCCAAGTCAATTGTTGTTTTCTTGTTAGAATATTATCATATTTTGTTACCAAGACATCTGTCCTTCTTTACTTTTAATTCCTTACCCTTTTTCACTTCAATAAATAAAATTTCCAAAAAATTAAAAAAAAATCTATAGAATCTGTACAAAAATTTATTTCTCAATGTTGGGCGTTAAAGGGTTAAGGGTTGCTTAATCTGTTACTTATTCACAATTGCATTTTAGTTTTAAGATATTTTTAGCATTTCTATGTAAATTCCTGCGAGAAATATTTTTGTTGAATATTTTAATCCTTTAACTCATTTTCGTAAGGGTTTTTTTTGCACTTCAAAAAAATGCCAGAAGAAATCCTTAAACTGAAATATCCCGATAAAAAAAATTGTCTACCAAAATATATGCTTAACAATTTTATCCTCAGACTTTGAATATCGCATATTAAATAAACATCCGAAATTAGTTAGTCAAAACAAAACATCCCTTTAAGGGTTAATTTGTACTATTTTACAATAGCATTTCAGTTATAGTTGACAGCGGTGCTTTTGGCACTATTTTTTAGTGATTTTTGAAAGCTCAAAACGCCAAACTAGGAAAAAGCACTGAGTAGTGTTTTTAAATTTATATACATATGATTTTCTTAAAATTACTTTAATAAAAGCTTGGTGTATTTATTTTTTCAGTGTAAAGCATACCTTTTTCCAGTGTTTGAAAAACTGCCAGCAAAAGAGCAATAGCGCACATGCCTGCTACTTTGCTTTTACTTCGAATTTTCAAACTGTTCAGTCAAACTAAAGTTTCAAAAGTTCTTGGTACACTTTTCGAATTTTGTATGCTGTTGCTGTTGCTTTGACTTTAGCTGCGAAGATTTTACACAGCACAGCAACAGTTAAGTTAAATTTTTTTTCGTTTAACAGCACAGTCGACAGTCGATCGCTTGTTTTTTGTGTTGTGCTTTCGTTTTTCTATCGGCTTTGAAACTTTTCGCAGTCACAGCACATTCAAAGCAAAAAAAAATAAATAAAAAAATTGAAGTACTTTCAAACGCTGCGTTTTTCGTCTGATATATTTCATTAAATGGAGAATAGCTTCGAAAATCTTAAACATTATTAAACTTCACACGTTTGGATCTTCACTAGTTTTTCATGTTAGTGCTTTTGGAGCCAAAAAAGTTGGCATCACTGACCAGATGTATTCAACAGTTTCATGTAAAATCTGGCAACAAACATTTCTGTAGAATATATTAACTTTGTAGCACTACTCCCTATGGGTCTTTTTGGTCCCCTTCTTAAAGAGTGGTCAAATAAGTAACCTGTATTGGGCTTATGAAGACTTCAAATATTCTACAAACCTATTGAACATAAAATTCGTTTATATGTCTTTTGACACAGCAAAGCTCGAAATAATTTAAGGTTAAAAAGGCATACTAGGGTTAATTTAAGTTTGGGCTTATTTCTGCTGCTCAAGTTGTATTTAAAGCTTTACTCTGTGCAAATAGTTAGACCACGTTAAGGAAATATTGGTCGTTTTAAGACAAATGCTTCCCCAATATTGTACTCAAATTCAAGGACTCTTAATTTTTATCCTTTCATGAGATTATGGTTATTCTTATTCCCGAGACTAGCACTCATAAACAGACTGAATGACTTTTATAGGCAATGTACACAGTTGAAGGCAAATCAAATATATCTGAACTGTTGTAAATAAAACATTTAACAAATTTAAGGCAATAACAAATTAGCACTAAAGCTCTAAATATAATCAATGAAATTGCAATAAAAAATTTAGTAAACTTTTACAATCATTTACTTAATAAATGAAGCGAAGCTTTTAAGAAAGTGAAATATTAACAAGTGATAAAAAAAAATCAAACATTAAATCTAATTCAAATTAATGACCCCACCACATTACTCGAGCTACGAAAATTTATTAATTCCTGAATGCAAGTTCGCATGAATTCCAACATTTAAAAGCTACAAATTGCAAAGCAATAATATTTCAAATCTTATTATTACTTCTAGGAAATGTGATAAAAAATAAATAATAATAAATTGATAAAAGTGTTTTGTCTGGCTTTAAATAAACGAGTATTTATTCAAACGATTAAAATATTATCAAAATAATCTTTTACATGAAAAAAGAACCATGAAAAGAAAAAAAAGCTTAGTTATAGTAAACACCATGACATAAGTTAGATAATCAAAAAAAAAAAAAAAAAGAAAGAAAAACAAAGCGAAATAACATTAAACGAAAATCACAAAAAGAAAACTGCAAATTTCCAAAAGTGATTTGTTGCAACAGGGAAGGAAAACTCCAGCAGTCAAATAAACATTAAAAGAAAATGAAATTTAAATCTTGCTTAAAGCCTACACTGCAACTATTTCTAATACAAATAATAATTAACCTTAATCATGCCACTTATATGCCCAAGTCCCACGATCCTTTGGCCGCTACCGAGCTGCAGCAGCATTTCATAGCACCTCACGCGATGCATAAATATCGCAATGGCACCACCAAGCCTTTAGAAAATGTGCCCTACAAGCAACTAATATTTGCCGCTCTCTTACCCAGCCATGAATTGGATAACAAAAACGATTGCATTTTACCCAAGGTGCTGTCAGTTTTGGAATTGGCCATTCATCATGTGCAGCGTTTGGGCTTTGCTCACAATGCCCGTATTGACATCACTCTCATATCACGCGATACCAACTGCAGTTCGGTTCATGGGCCTTTGGGCTTTTTTGAGATCTATATGCATTGGCCGGAAATCAATGGTGTTTGGGGTCTGCCCTGTGAATATGTCTTGGCACCCATTTCCCGTTATGCGGGCGTTTGGCAAATACCAGTCTTCACTTCGGCCGGCAATGCGGCAGATTTTCAAAATAAAGCCACCACCTATCACACTTTGACGAGATTAAAAGGAGCCCAAGCGAACAATTTGGGAAACGCTGTGCGCGCCATTATCGATAGTTTCAATTGGACGCGAACCGCCTTGATTTATCAAAATGAGCACACGAAAATTAAAGGCAATTCGGTGTGTTTCTTTTGCATGTATGTCGTGCACGACAAATTGGACGAATACAAGGCATCCTCGTATCAGCAGGCCTTCGATACGGAACAGTGGAAGAAAGCTGACATAGAGAGAATGTTGATAAACCTCTCGAAGCAGACAAGAAGTAAGTAAAAAAAATATTTTATTCACATTTCTAGATTTTTTTTTTTTTTTTTTTGTAATTTGACAAAAACTATTTTTGCAAGATTTTATTCGGTTGATGACACTGTGCAATAGAGAAAACTTCGCACGGTCTTGACAGTATATTAGGTTCGATAACACTAGCAAAGGGTAGTAAAATTCTATACCCAGTTTGGCGCTTTTGGTGACCAATATCTTTATGTTCCGGCCTGAAAGGATTTCAAAAATCAGTGCGCCCTCAAAACATGGTGTCATCAGTTTTTGGCCAACAGCTAATTTACACTTGGTGATAGCGTTAGACAATGTATCACAATAATGTATCTGAGAGTCCACTAAACAAATCTTATTAACATTTTACACCAAAAAATAATTTTTTCGTGCACTTTTTGTTGCAAAAGTAAAGGAAAAAAAAAAAATTTCCACTTTTTTCAGGAGAACTTTCAGGGACTCCAAATTTTTTGCTAACAACATTTGGAGAAGTTGTAGCTATGGTAAGGTTGAACAACTTTTGTGAACATATTAATATAATCTAATCGTATCTAGGCACCCTAAATACCTCATTAACACCACTTTTACCTTAAACATTTTCGTTTCTTACTTAGCGGAAAATGCCAGTAAATCGAATTTAAAATAATTTGTGTGCAAGTTTGACAGCTCTAATTTTTAAGAGATACTCACGAACTGAGCCACTATTTTTGTATACAATTTGCATAATATAAGTACATACCAGCGTTGAACTAAATAATAAAGGTTTAACCTACCATAACCATACAAAACAGCTGTTCGAACTAAACTTATGGGCAACACTGCATTTAAAACCAATTGAATTTTGTTTTTCGCCGAGACGCATACTACGTTTATACGCGCACTATTTGCAAATAAATTAACTCACTGTTTATGCGGCATAGCAAAAGTACACAAACTTGGTAGCACTTCTATAGAAAACTTACTTATGTTGACAAAAAAAAATAGTGTAAATGTAAAAAATATCAAATAATTGTTTGTTTTAATCGTCATTATTTGCTTCTATGAATGTTTTTTGTTGCAATATTTATCCATTTATTGTTTTTTGTTATCAAACATTTGTAAGCGTGGCAACCTCAAGCATTTTATTTGCAAATTGTGCGTTAATCGTGAATAGTTTTCTGAATTAATAAGTCGCAATAAAAACAATAATATGGCAACAATTTATTGTTTTATTTGCAAATAAGCCCTGCGTATAAACGTAGTAACAAAAATAAACACTTGTTTGCTGGTTACACGTATTTCGTGTTGCAAATTTTGCAATGAATAAACAAATGAAATCATAAACAGCTGTTTATGGTTATGGCAGCACTAATAGGTGAAGCAAATACATTTATGGCTATTACTACGTTTATACGCACGGCTTATTTGTTTAAATAAAACTTTAAATTGTTGCCATATTTATTGTTTTATTGCGACTTACTAACTCCAGAAAACTATTCACGATTAATGCACTATTTGCAAATAAAGTGCTTGAGGTTGCCACACTTAGAAATGTTGGCTAATCAAAAAAAAAACAATAAATTAATAAATATTGTACAAAAAAACATTGATAGAAGCAAATAATGACAATAGTTAAAAACAAGTGATTATTTGTTACTTTATACATTTACACAATTTTTTTGCAAACATAAGTAACTTTTTTTTTGAAGTGCTACAAAGTTTTTATACATTTACAATGCCGTATAAACAGTGAGTTAATTTATTTGCAAATAGTGCTCGTATAAACGTAGCATATATCAATAGTTATAGCTATGGTATTATGGTATGGCACGTCTGATTAAGCCTTATACTGTTTTCACTCCTAAAGTTAAAACCTGGTTTTAGCGTTAAAAACCATAAACAGCTGGAAGTTTGATAAATTCAGGTGTTAAACCACAGGTTGTCTAATAAATTTGTTACAAATAAATTAAATTTCCTGTAAAAATATTTGTTGCGATTTTTTCTGCTTTTAATAACACTTACTTAGCAGACTGTACAACAGCTGTTTTTGTTTGTAGAAAAAAAAACTCAGAAACTTTACAAAGCGCTCTAAAGTGGAAATTATTTTATATATTTTACGTCCATTTTCACAATGTATGATTAAGAGTTAACGTGAACTTTAACGGCAATTTTTTCATACAAAACTTGCCATTAAATTCCCTGTTAGCTTTTAATTGTTTATTGTGAAAAGGAGCGTTAAATGTACATTTTAAAACTATTGAAATACTTATACCAGGTGAAGAAGTGCTTGGAAATCAAATTATTATAATTATATAAAAAATGCACAAATACATTATTAAGTAAATATTTTTTATCGCGAGATGGATGTCAGTTATATTGTCTCACTTCCCAGAGGTCAATGAAAATATTTTCGTTATTATCCGTCCAAAAGATTATTTTTTCCACAATGTTTTGATTATTGTTGCGGTTTCATAAATTTTTAAGTTAAACATGTTTCAATCGGTATCTATTGTCAGTTACCTGCATAAACATTATCAGCTGTTGGGCGCCATTTTAACTTGGCAACACTGAATTTAGCACAGCGAAAAATAAAACCAAAAAAAAAAACCATTTCAAAAAAGGTTTTAAGTTGGTTTAAAAAAAAATCAGTTTGTATGGCTTAACCAACTTTTATTTAAAACGATGTCAGTGTAAAAACCACTACTAAGCGTTAAACACATTCACTACAGCAAGCTACCGACTTCAAAAATGTCAAGGATAGAATATATGAATATGATTATTTTCGAGACAGCAAGGCAACGTGACAGCAGTTTTTTTTTTGTTGTTGTACTCCAATTAAACTAATTTATATTTTTGTTGGCGACAATGAGCAAATATAGTGTTGCCAGTATAATACAAAATGTTGAATGATAGATGTCTTACAATTATTTCATGTTATTTTACAGAAAAACCGAAATTGATGTAAAGAATTAAATTGAATTATTTTTATACTTTTACGGGATAGATGTATGTTGTAAAAAGAATAATTTAATTTTTATAAATGTGAAATGTTTGAAGGTGGCACCACTGAAAAAAGTATTTATACTTGAATATCAGCTGCTTATGATGCTGCTGCCATCGCCAAAATAATTAAGTGGATGGGTACAAGGCGACAAATGCAGCTAGTAGCATTCATGGGAAGTCGTGTAGTCTGCTGATGTGAATTCATTATGCATTAATTAAAAATGAAATAGAACACAGTTGCCAGATTGACGAACAACTGACAGTTTAAAGCTCTGTCGTAAAAAACAAACCATTAATTTAATTATGTAACCTGTTGTCATAATTATTATGAGATTTAGGATTAATTGGTGTAGCAAAAGTTTTTTGTTATATTCAATTGAAACTCCTCCTTAAACGCTTACTCATATTCGATCTATTAAAGCATATAAACACGTACAAAAAAAATCAATTAAAATCACAGTCATTGTTTATTTTGAAATGTTAATTAATCTAATAATTTGTTGTTGTTTGTGTTGTTTACTCGAGTACCTGATGAATAGCTTAGGAAATTAACTACTAAAAGCTTCATTAATCATCTCTACAAAAAGAGAAATAATAAAAAAATATAAAAATAAACTAAAGACTAGTAGTTAGTCGTCAGTAACCATCAAGCTTATTGTCTATCAGCTATTGAATCAATCAAATACTCGTACTTCCCTGCCTGCTTCTCACTCTTTTCTTTCAAGTCGATCTTATCGCTAATCTATAGTATGTAACTGTGAGTGAATAACCAGTTTATGAATATGGACAGATAAATCGTTAATACGAGTACTTAATGTTTCCTCTTTTCATAGAAAAATAAATCAATTAACTGATGAACTGGCTGACACGTGCATTCCAAGTGTCAGCATTTGCCAATAGATCTCATAAATAAATCGCTAGATTTCATTTTTTTATAGACACGAACACTTCAAGTGTCTAAAGTGGGTACAAAATATTTCAGCATCTGTTAAAGTGATTACTGATTTATCAACAACAACAACAACAGCAAATGGGTGGGAAATTGCAGCTGCGTAGGGAGTGCAGTAATTGAGCTATTAATTACGTATCCGATACAAACTGATTTAACAACAAAGACTACGCGTACTTAGCAATCCCACATAAAGCTGCTGCAGGCCACAAGTCAAAAGTGGGAGGTAAAAAGTATTTAAATAAAAAAAGAAACTTAATTCTATAGAGTGTATTTTTTTAAAGCGTAAGAGAACTCTAAATAGTAAAAAGACACAAGAAATAAAATTTTGTTGCAAAAAAATCTTTAGTATAAATATCAATACATGATAATAACGTTTGAGAATTATTTGGGGCATATTGCATTAATCACATTAACCACAGCACGACTACACGACTAAACGACTTCCAATGAATGCCGCTAGCTGCATTTGTTGCCTTGTAGCCAGCTACTTAATTATATTTTAGAGACGGCCACAGCAGCATTATAAACAGCTGATATTCAAATATAATGGTATTAAACACATTCACTCCAGCAGGCTACCGTCTACACGACTTCAAATGCCATTAGCCACAATTGTAGCCAAGGCACATCAACAGGTACCCTCATTTCTACAACAAATATTGCAACAGCAATAACCACATGTACTTTGTTGCTATAAATTACCATCTTACTTTTCAAAACAGGGTAGCATCGTTAGATTGTATGTTTATTATAGGAAATGTCAAACACCATACAAAACTGAATCAATCAGGTACCCTCATTTCTACAACAAATATTGCAACAGCAATAACCACATGTACTTTGTTGCTATAAATTACCATCTTACTTTTCAAAACAGGGTAGCATCGTTAGATTGTATGTTTATTATAGGAAATGTCAAACACCATACAAAACTGAATATTCGTTAGGTGTTTATGGATACCCAAATAAAAGCATGTTTTAGGCTTATACCTACACAATCCAGATTTGACATTTAGTTTGGTATAATGACATTAGACACATGGTGTAGTACTGCCACCTAATAAATGCGCCTTGATTGTAGCCATACAGCCATCAACTTAATTATTTTGAAAGCGGCAGCGACATTATAAGCATCTGATATTGAAATATGTACACATAATTCAGTGGTGCCACCTTCAAATATTTCATTCTACTGCTGTGGATTGGCGGAAATTCAAGTCGCCAATGAGTTGATCTGATTTTTAAAGTAAATTTGAATAATTTTTTCCAATTGTTCCAGCGTCAATGTATTCATAATGATTGGCCTGAGTATAGTGACCATAAATGTCAAAAAGTGAGCGGAATATGACAGTTCGTTTTTTCTTTTTCTTTTACTTTTTTTCAATATGTAAAACTTTTTTGTTAATTTGTTTTTTTTGAAAATCAATCATTTTGACTTCGAATACCCAAAACAGCTGTGAGAAGTGAACAAAAATATATTTTTATATGTTCAATTCGAAATATATTAAGTTTGGAAGTATATCCGAAATTTCGAACTTAATTTCGAATTTTCGAACTTGCTTATAATAACAACCTCTACCCATAAATTATATAAATACATATTTTTTTAATGTAAATTCCAATTATTTTAACAGCAACTGACAATTTTATTAAGATTCAACATATGAAAATCTGAAGCAAATCTGCATTTCTTTTCTCACTGCCTGCTCATTCATATGCCAAGGACATTTTTGTTTTAAGGTTAAAAGCGAAAATAAATTTTAATTTTTGTTGTTGTTGTTGTTTTGTTTTAAATAGCGATAATCAGAAGAAATTTTCGGTTGCACTTACATACATACATATGTACATATATAAACATTTCGAGTCATAAGCCACAAAAAAGCTTAACCGAAACATTTTTTGGACCTGGTTTTTTTTTGACGAAAATCGATTATTTATGATCGCAATTAATCGATTTTGGTAAAAAAAAATTAAGTTCGAAAAGAAATCTGGGTGGGCCCCATTCGTAAATGCATCACTGCTTTGCATCATATAAGCAAACTTTAAATTAAAATGCAATAAAAATTCGCTGATAATCTTTCTTTAGTAATAGCCATATTTTTACTCCATATATAACATTTATTTGTGCGTTTTCTACTACTGTGCAGGACTTTAGAACATTTAAATTTATATTTGCAACGCAATGCTGCACTTACCAACAGGACCGTTCTTAACTTGAGACCATTTTTAGCGAATTAAACTAAATAAATATGATGTTCGAAGCATTAAAAACATTATTAAAATTAACCTTAACAGGTTTTAATATTTTATTAGGGGGCCATTTTTTATTGGGCCCTGATTTTATGGTGTCAAACTACCAGCCTGTTGTTAAACGTTTAATAATTTTTTTGTTGCTGCAAATGTGAAAATGTAATTCAATAAGTATTTGTTTAGGGCATATACCACTTATTAAATATTTAACGTTTGTGTTTATTTGTAAATTATTTATTTATTTTTTTACTTAACAGAATACTAAAACATATGAATACTGTAGCTTCCTGCTGCGTGCAATGTGCTTAATGCATAATTTTTTGCTGCATTTTTCAATGAACTTTATTAACTTTAGTGTAGATTAAGTGTGGAATAATGCACAACTTTTTGATTTCGATAGGATTCCTAATAAAACATTTTTATATGGGGAAAATATTGGGGGTCGGTCATATATTTGACTCAACTTGGGGTACTCTGGGGCTAGTTAGTGGTAAGGGGTAATTGTAAAAAAAATCATATTTTGTATGGGAGCCCCCTTAATGATTGCAGATAGGTAGTTAATATGTTCATAAAGTGATAAAGTGTAGGGGTGAAAGTATTAGTGGGTGTGTGTCTCAAGTTGTAAGCCTCTAGGAGCAACTCAGGGATAGTTGTGAAGCTTTTTGTGGATTTTGCTTGGTTTTCCCTAGTTTTGACTCCGATGAGGACCCATTTACCCCCATGCCGTCCCCATTTTTGTCTAAACTTTACAAAATTAGGGGCCCATACAACACTATTCCACCCCTATTGCAGATATACATAAAACTCTCTGTGATTGGGTGTTCATTACATCGTGGAAACACGGCGCAGCTGATTTGAATAAGACTTGATTTACTTGAATAACTCCAGAAGTTCTTTTCTAATCAATTTTTAGGATTCATTTACTTTTATGGACTTGAAAAAACTAAGTCCACTACCGCAATCTTGATCTAATCGGTGAAATGGTAAGAGAGGCTTTTTTTATTACTGAAAAAAATCTATAGATTTCCCAGCCCTTTAAGCATGAAATTAGCGGGAGGTGTCAGGGATGGCCATTAAGGCCAACCCTGCGCCATATTTTTTTTATTTATTTTTACTATTTAATTTTCAATACTTATAATTTTTTCTAATTATGCAACTTATTATTGTAGTAAAAAAATTAAAATGAATAGCAGTGTACCTTATTACACGGCAAAAAAAATGCTAAGCAAGTAATTAATATTTATATAAAACAAAAAGTACTTAAAACAACACACTCCTTCCATTATCTACTCACAAGCATTTCTTAATAATTACTCGTATATATACATAAATATTTTAAATAAGTATTCCAGCAATTTTATTTTAATTTCATTACAACGCATGACAACCATAAAAATTTATCTAAATGAATTATTAATTGTTATCTTCAGGCAATAAATCTTATAAAATTAATTATAAAACACTATACTGTTATTTTCAAACTATTTTTATATATAAATATTTTTATAATATAATACAATTTTTAAATTTATCAATTAATTAAAATAATTAGCATGATTAAATAAACAAAGTCATTAACATGTCTTTAAGCAAAAAATATATATAAATAAAAAACGAACGAGCTTTAATACCTTTGGAAACATGAGTGCGGTGAAATGTAATTTAATTTAGATACACACATACATACATAAGTATATACTACATACCCTGTTGGAAATTAAGTTAACTTTAAACTAACTTTGAGCTAACTATTTTGCAACTAATACTGACTGACACTTGAATTACTTTCCATTGGAAACAAATAACTATTTTAATATTGCGATGTCCTAAGCATTAGTGAATTGTTTCAGTATTTACTACTTTTCAACTAACTTAAAGTTGACTTTATTTAAGTCAGCTGGTAGTTAGTAAATTTACAAAAAGATGTTGCTGGGGTTCGAACCATGTGTCATCACACATTGTATAGTTAACGCGTTACCATCCAGCTAGGTAAGGTTAGTTTAGGAAGGGTGGTCTCCACTCGAAGACCCATTGAACCTATTGTGATTCCCTTCTATTGCCCGTTAAAAGTAATATTTTACCCGCCCCACCCCACCCCCCCCCCCTTTGTGCCCAGAAGTGATCCTATTATGCTTCATTAAGCCACTGAATTGCCATGATAAAACCCCTAATAGCCTCCAGTATACACTTCCCGATATCATGCTCTCATGGAAACGTCTGCTCAGCCATCTAACCCCCATACCTAAATAAGAGCGGCAAGCGTTGCGTTAGCAGCAGGGTTCGCATTTTCAGTACATTTAAATGTGAAAATATTATTTCATTGTACTGAAAATACGTACCCTGCTGCTAACGCGACGCCTGCCGCTCTTATTTAGGTATGAGGGTAAGCCTATGACGTTGCAGCTTCGGGCAGTGACAGATAATATGTTTCAATGGTTTCTGGCTCCTCTTTATCCCCGCACATCCTACAGAAATCTGGAGTGCCAGCTTCCCAAATTCTGGTTCTTGCTCTGACCGAGCAGCGAACAGTCAACGCGACTATCGCGATTCGCATAGTCTTCCTATTCATATCCTGTAGCAGTTTGGATCTTCCTAAGTCAAGTTTTGTCCACATAGCTCTCGAGACACTACAATCCTCCGAACGGTTGGTCCTGCTCTCTACCCAATTACTGAGTTCCTTATAATAATAACATATCGGTAATTTCACCGCTCTGTCACACATTCCCTCATCTAACGCCCACCCTATTCTTGCCAGCTCATCGGCAATTTAATTTCCCTCAACACTGCTGTGGCCAGGAACCCAACATAGTCTGACACCATGATACAATAATATAAAGGTACAACCACATTTGACGTATAAAATTAATTTTGACTTTTACCAAAATTGTTTGATTGCTGTTTTTTTTGTAAAGAGAGAGGAAAACGTTGCCACACGAAATTACGGGGAACTTTTTTTTAGGAATGTTTTTGGAAATGTGTAATTTTAAGTTTAGAAATTATGGTTTAATACACATTTTTTTAAATGTTGTATTAATTGGATACGTGGATAACGAAATATGCATGTGTATAATATGATGTAGAATGGATGAGCGTCTTTCATGCATATAATACACATTTACATACACTTCGTGTGCAAATTTATTGCAGCTTACAGTAAGAATTAATGCTTTTTTGATGGGCTACATCTGAATAATCTGAACACAAAAAGACATGCAAAAGAAATAGTTAATGCATGGGATTTGTTGCTAATGAATTCGTTCAATTTAGGTGCAGAACGCATGATTTTAACACAGGCGTGTCATTGACGAGCATGGGCTAACATTTAGCAAAACTGCTCATCATTCCAATGAGTGCTTAGAACCCATGATAAGTTTATTCGTTTATATATACATACATATGTATGTTTAAAACAGAGCATAACGAAGTGCCCGCGGGTGGCCTTTTGCTTATAATTTTAGGCTCTAAGCAGGCATACTCTGATGATTGTATTTGAGGCAAAAAGCTTTGAAAGCTGTTAAGTGTGCTGTTGTTTCCTTGCAAATTAAGAGGAAGCATTGTTCTCGCCGAGATCTGATTGGCAATTGTGCTCTCGTCGGTGTGAAAGCTCAATAGCTCTTTAAAAAAATTGCACATTGTGCATATGACTTGGACGCACCTGATGTAAGGCAATAAGCCAAAGTAGTACGAAGAGAAAGTCCCACCCTTGATTCAGAGGCTTTTCCGTTGAATTGTTTATGCTGATGTAATTTTTTTTTATAATTATAATTTAAATACATATTCTTCAATATTTTTCAATAAATAAAAAAGAACGTCAAAAAATTAATCAAAAACTCGGATTTCATAAATTAATAAGGTAGCATTAATTTTGAGAGTAAAAAATTGTCGGCACAAGCGTCAGAAGGTTAATATGGCGACGAAAAGAGAGAACGGTTGTACCTTTATATTATTGTATCATGTCTGACACTATATTTATCCATAAGCACACGCAAAGAAAAAATATGGTTGAGGTAACCATAATCAAACAGCAACATACTATGATTGAATTATATGGTTGCAGTCAATTCATATTGTTGTCAATGGAAAAGCAAAGTTTAAATAATATTATTTTCTGTGTTAATAATAATATTATCTACAAAAACAATTAACTTTGTTATACCTAATGTTATTATTGTAAATAAGACAACAATATTGTTAGATGTGACTAAAATATAATTGATACTTACAATACCATGTTCTAATATTATAATAATATTGTTAAATACAACCATAGTATTATTTTATGTTATAATAATATTTTGTTTTTTAATCATATATTTATTGGCAAATCTTTTGTTTAAAACAGCTGTGCGGTAAATCCGAAATAAAAATAAATTAATATTGTTGAAAGAAAATGTATGTTTGTATATATAGAAATGTATACTTACATATATGTATATACAAGAAATACAAACACATCTGTATAAAGAGATATACATACATACATATGTACATATTATTTGTATTTCTCTACCCTTTTGTTTATACTTTTTTTTATTTATTTAACACCACGCGTGCACTACCGATAGCTTACAAACGAAACACTGAACTGACAGAAGCTGTTTCTGAAAAAGATTTTTTTAAAAACTTAACATAGTATGGTTTTGCATAGCATTATATTGTTATTTACATCATATTATTTTTACAGAATAATACAAATTATATTGTAGTCATAAATTTTTAACAAAACTATATTGTTAAACTCTAACCATATCGCACTTTCTATGAATATAATAATGTAATTATTAAATTCAAACATTACTGTGTTTATCGTAACGAAATTAATGTTTAAAATAACAATAACTAGTTTTCAACGACCACACATTTGTTTCAGAGAACATAATATTGTTTTCCCAACCTTTTTACAACCATATCTTTTCTTTGCGTGCAAGTTGCGTGCTCTCCTACAGTCACTAACAAGTTTCGATTTGACATTATGGCCCTTCAAAGTTTTTAGCGCTACCTGACTGTCGACGTAGAAGGTTACCTTCTCACCTTCTCCAGCTATATTCCTGGCCGCCATCAGTTTCGTGGCCCTCTCTACCACCCAGCTAAGGTAACAGCTGAAATAATAGCAGCACAATATTAATATAAAATTGAAATGAGTTTCAAAGTTGGTGAGAGTAAAAATTCTTTGGAACTCACCAAATCCGATTTTAGGTAAGTTATGTATTACATTGTAGTTAGCTTTTAGTCACTCCACGAAAAGTTAACTATAAGTTAATTATTTTTGTTATCAACTAGCGATTTTCCGACAGGGTACATACTCACTGACTACAGTCTGTCTGAGAATAAAAACTTGAAATGTTAAATGCATATTCATAGTCAAAAGAAAGTGTACTTTAAGAGTTTAAAACCAGTATTTTGTATGGTAATACTGGTCTTAAATTCTTAGAATATACTTTTATTTAAACTCTGAATATGCGCCATTATATCTAGCAAATAGTTAAATGCTAATTTTAAAACACAACAATGCTTCAATTTCTCTTAAATTGTTAATTATTATGTTTGCATTTAATTTTTTTTTACTAACTTAATTATGTTCATTTAATTTAATTTTATTTAAACTGTCTTTTTAAGATCTGTTATCTGTTTTGTTTTTCTCTCTCTCTCTCTCTGTCTCATTCCGAAAATAGATTTTATGAATTTGTTTTGCGCTTGTCACTAATTCCTAAGTACATACATATGTATATTATTTAATTTAACAACCCAGCAAAAAACCTTGGAAATGTATTGCAATTATCAAGCAACATAAATTTAAATATATGTACTATGCTACAAGTACATACCGTTTGCATTTCTAGGAAGTACACGAGTAATGAATTAAGCCTAGATTCTATTATCAGTACAATGTGCAATGTAATAAGCGAAATTTTACTTGTTTCTCCACGCTAAAATAGTCAGAATAGACTCCCAGGCTCTCAAAACGTCGAAATATGATGAAAACTCGATTTTCGAAAATTTGGGTAAAATCAGTAACTCCCTATAGCGAGAAGTTAAAAATAGTATGAAATACATACATACATACATGTCGGTAATTTACTCAAACTATGTCATAGCTCAAAAAGTGGAATCTTTGATTTATAATTAATCCTCATATCGTTCTTTATATTGTGTAAAAATTTCATACAAATATCTGGTTTGTCCTAGTGTACACTATGCATGTCTTTAGCGATAAGTTTGTTAGGAAAGAGAGACGAGGGGAAAAGAAACGTTTCTGTTTCCCTAGTGTCTCTCTCTCTCTCTCTGTCAAACTAATCAACTCGCTTTTTGGCAAACTAGTTTTTTTACTTATGAAAAGTGCGATATCTCTTGATTTTGACCTAATACTTCAAAACGGGTTATACCACCGTGCTCTGCGGCCCAAAATTAAGTTGGGGTGTCTCGAAGTTTTTCTGTGTTATTTCGAAGTTTAAAATTTTACTTACAGTGATATTAATCCTAATGGCAAATACATATCGCCGGTTGGTTATTGGTTTGCTGCAGTAATAATGTATTTTAAATATACATACTGTGCCGCAAACCAATAACCAACCGACTATATGTAGGTGACATTTTTAGTCGTTATTTGTAATGCCGAGTACACATCTGGCATTTCTTGTGCTGTCACTTTGTGGTGTTATTTTCAAAATGTGTGCATGGCCGTTCACAATATGTTTTTTTATATGGAAAGCAATGCCACACAATAAAAATATCGGAAATGACAAACGTTGCCGGTAGTACACACTATTGCGATGTCACAAAATGCCATAGTGTGTCCTCGGCATAAGTTTAAGTTTTAAGTTGCTTCCACACACATCGGCGCGTTAAACTTATGCGCAAGTAGAGCACTTTCAAACATTACTTCGTACTGAAAATTTACTTGCTGGGAAATTTTTAACTTTTGTGTGTTCTGTCCCATTGTGTAAGTCGAAAAAAAAACTACATACTCGTACATACATTTATGAAACAATTAAACTTGATTAGTCAAAACAGCAGTTAACGAAATGATGATGAAATAAACAAACTGAAATGAGAACGTGTTAAGTTAAAAAGCCTTATATATACATAGGTAGATGGATCTTGCCGAAAGTTTTATTTGTATGCCCGCTTTTAAATAATACAACACAAAGTTTAAAAATTTTTAAATATTTTAAACTTGAAACATTTTCTTCTGCTGAAATTTTAGCGTTTACATATGTGCTACAATTATGTCTTTATGTTTAGAGATTAAATTTCACTTGACAATATATAAGAAAATAAATTTCGAGTTTTCGAACATTTTTCGACTTGAAAGGTCTCGATAGAAAATAAGTTTTTTTTTCATCTAATTTCAATTCAGTTCAGAATTTTTAATTAAAAGCCTATTTATTGTTTGCCCATAATTGCAAGTAAATTTCGAACATTGCTAAAACTTAAAATGAATTAAGAATTTTTTATTAAGCCTCTCTCTACTGGAAATTAACTTCTCACCATACCACGCAATAAATTTCGAGTTTTCGAACATTAGTAAACTTGAATATATTTGATTTTGTGGATGAAAAATATAAAATTTTAATAGTTTTAGTTCCCAAAAAATTTAATTCTTGCCTAATTTTAGTTTTTGCCGAAATTCGAAATAAATTTCGAATTTTCGAACATTGACGAAATTGAAGGATTTTACATTCTTCGTTTAAAAAAGAAAGTTTTGCTAAGTTAAGGTATTACAATTGAAGTTCTTATACGAATAAATCGCACCCATTGAAATTCGAAAAAAATTTAATTATTAACGATATTTTTTTTCAATATTAGTTTTATTTTACTTTAGGCTTTGAATTAAAAAAAAAAATTTAATTTATACAAATTTCTAGTTTTATAAAATTTGTATACCTAGTTAAAATTATATTTGAAAATTACTTTTAGCCTAAGCTCGAAATAAGTTTAGAATTGGCGATTAACTATTAATTAAGCTTGAAAAAATGTTGTTAAATTTAGTTTGTAGTTAAAATTTACTTTTTGCCGAAATTTGGTACAAATTTCGAATTTTCGAACTCAACTAAAATTGACATATTTAACTTTACTTCCTTAAAAAACTTAAAACATTTATGGTTTAAGGCCTGGGAATTGAATTTAGGCTTAAAAATCACATCTAGTCTAAATATAATGGAAATTTCGAATTTTGGTTTTTAGTTTCTTAAAAAAATGTTTCTTAATTAAATTTGAAATTGAAATAAAATTATTCCAAGTGCTAAAAGAAAACTTGAGAGTTTTCTTAATTGAAATTCAAATTCGAATCAATAGAAATTTGAAATAAATTAATAATTAATAATCTTAAAAGCTCAAAAAATAAAAAACATTAAACAGCTAATTTTTTTACCAAAAATTTTAAAATAAACTATTATAAATCCTCGCAAAAATAAGTAAAAATAAAACAGTCTTCTTGTTGCACTTACAAGAAATTATATTTTAATTGAACTTTTAAATTTTACGCACGTACCAAAATCCGGGTTAGAATTCTAATTTTTTTTCGGCAGTAGACTGAATGGCACGCCGATGCCAAGATAAGACATCTGTTAAAAGTAAACACGCCCGCTTAAATGCTTAAAATGTGTTTAACAAATCGCAATTGTAAATAACTTCAATTTGAATTGAATTTTTTTTTATAAAATGTTTTCCATTTTTCATACTACATATGCGAGGTGCTTTAGTGCCGATCCAGACTTGCAATTTGCAATTTGTTGCAGCAACTTTTTAGTTTTTAGTGCAAAAGAGCGAGAGAGGAATACAAATAGTATATATTTCTATTTCAAAATTCTCACACATATTCAAGAATTGCTGCAACAAAAATTGCAAGTCTGGACCGGGACTTAAAGTATTTTTATTCACTTCAGCGTATTGTCCAGCTGATGCTAAGCTTTTGGAATATCAGACTATGTAAGGACCATTTACGATTTTGTATCCAAAAAAACAATTATTTTTAAGATACTCATAATTTTGAGCGATTTTTGTTGGATTATATTTTTTCTTTAGGCGATTTTTCGTCTTGGCGGTTATTTTTTTTTTCGATTTTTTTGTTTGTTTTAGTGATATTTCTATATTGACAATATGTTTGCTTTAGCAGTTTTTTATTCGTTTTAGCGACCATTTTCTGATGTCTTGGCAAGTTTTATTCACCCTTATTCCAGTTGTCAACATCCAAAAAGTCATCAATACGAAATAAACGTCAAAACATAAAAATCGTCTAAGCAAAAAAAGAACATCGCCAAGATATAAGACCGCATAAATGAAAACTATGGGTAGGCCTATAAAATTTTAATTTCAGTAAATGTAAAACGTATTTAAAATTTATTGTTTGCCAAAATGGCAAGTAATTTTCGAACATTATCAAAGCTTAAAATATATTAAAAATTAACTTCTCGCAATAAACTTTGTGTTTTCGAATATTAGTAACCTTGAAAATTTGTGATTTCATGGCTGGAGAAAATGAAATTTTTGCTATTTTTAGTCTTCAAAATTAAATTCCTGCCTAAATGTAGTTTTTGCCGAAATTCGAAATAAATTTCGAATTTTCGAACATTGACGAAATTGAGGGATTTGACATTCTTCGTCTAAAAAAGCAGGTTTTTACTAAGTTAAGGTATTAAAATTAAAATTCCTATACGATTTAAATGTACCCATTGAAATTCGAAATTAAAAATTAAAAATGTTCAATAATTTTAAAATTGAATTCCTGCCTAAATTTAGTTTTAGTCGAAATTCGAAATAAGTTTCGAATTTTCGAACATTGGCGGAATTAAAGGATTTTACCTTCTTCGTCTAAAAAAGCAGGCTTTACTAAGTTAAGGTATTAAAATTTAAATTCCTATACGAATTAACTTTACTAATTGATATTCGAAATTAAAAATATTTAAATTATCAACGATAATTTTTTTTTCAATACTAATTTTATTTTAGTTTATTTTGCTCTCTGCTCCTAAAACGAGTTACTTAATCGCTATACTCCACTTTGCATTCACTTCGTATTAGTGTTTTTCATACGGGATTTCCCGGGAAAAATTTCCCGCACATTTTCCGGGAAAGAAATCCCGGGAAATTTGTGCGGGAATTCCCGTTATTCACTTTATGAATGCGATGGTGCAACAATAAGGTGATGGCAATACCACAATACCTAAAGCTTTAGAACAACTAAGGCCGAGTTTACATCTGGCACAAATGCGTTCTGAGACTTAGATGTCTTTATTTGGAAAAAGCAGAACGCGACGTTCAAAATTTAATTCTAGAACAATTCATAAAAGTGAAAAACAGAAATGAGCAAGGAAATAAAAGAAAATTACAAATAATTAAATAGTACGGTTAACAGCATTAACAGCTTATTCTGTACTAAAGTCCTATTTCCAACGAAATATGCCCTTATGCAAAAACGATTGTTAAAGTTAAAGCATGCGTTAAAACTGCTTTTGACATACAAAATTCGTTTGTTAAACATACTTTAAGTTTAACAATGATTTTTTCATAAGGGGAATATTTCGTAATTTTTTTTTAATAATACTCGTATAATTTCTTTTTTATAATATTGGTATATATGTATTTCTATTATATAAAGAACGGAAACGGTATTACTTTTTAAATAATGAGTGTATAAAACGTTATTATTTAATCGATCTCATGAATTACAATTTGTTTTTTTTTTAAATAAACTACTAGGCAGATTTTGTAAAAAATTTCGTTTCTAAACGTTTCAAATTTGTATGAAAAATAACGAAAATTCGTTTCAAAAAATATTTTTTCCATACAAATTTCAAAACGAAAAAAACGTTTCTATTTACAAAATTTGCCTTTAAATTTAAAAATATTTTGTATTGTTTTGTACTGGGCGGGAATTCCCGGGATTTCCCGGGAAACCGAAAAATCTTTCCCGCTTTCCCGGGAAATAAAAAAGTCCGGGAAAAGAAAAACTCTACTTTGTATACAAATCATTCGATATAACTAGAAAAAAGACATCAAAGTGAGAATGATTCAACAATTAAATGTTAATAAAATATCTAAAAGTAAACATAAATTACTTTCAGTACAATAAATATTTAATTTTACGTGTCAGAAAGTTTAAGAATAATTAAGAGGTTTTTTTTTTTGATGAAATAAAAAATAAAAACACAATGCAAAAAAAAAATAAAGAATATAGGAACAAATAAATAAATCTGTTTCCATTTCTAATTTAGTTCATTGCTTTCATTTTATTCTGTTTTTTTTTTCTTCTTTTATAATTAAATATTTTTGTATTGACTTGAAATGAGTCGACTAATAATAAATATCAAGGTCCATCCAGTTCGCCTATGTTGGGTGCACTTTGCATTCAAACAAGAAATAATATAATAATAAATTTAAAAATTTTATGTTATTTAATTTTTGTTGTTGTTGTTTTCAATATACATAAGTATTCCATCGAACGATTTCTGGTGACATCGTGTGACAGGCCGTTATAGTTGTCAATTTATTGACGAAAAAGCAAACGTAGAACATATTCTGTGTCATTGTCCTGTATTAACAAGAAAGAGAATGGCCATCATTAGCGCTGTTAAAGTCTGACAACCTCAGCAGCGGTTATGTAGAAGCATATCATTACCTTAATATAGGAAGGCCCGAACCCATTATGTTTTTCATATCGAGATTTTTGTATTTTTCGATACATTAGATAGATAGATGTTCGTTCCTGTATTGAAATATGCAAAAATCTGGATTTCAAAAAAAAATTATGAGTTAGGGCCTTTCTATATTAAGGTTGGGATATGCACAATTTTTTAAATATTAGTGAGCGTGAGCCTGCCTACCCACTATAAGTACAGCTAGATTGTTTCAAGTTTCGTAATAATCCGTTGGGTAAAAAAAACGTAAAATAGTATGCAAAACTTTGATGGGAGTGACTCCGGCCACTTTTTTAAATTTAAAATGTTGTCATTACAAGAACTTGAGATGTGTAAACAGTTTAGCAGAAATCGTTTGGGCAGAAGTGCATCAAATATAAAATTTAAATTTGATGGGCGTGGACTGCGCCCACTTTTAAAAATGCAACATTGTGCCAAGAATCTAAGAACCTAAAATGTGAGCAAAGTTTCCTGGAAATCAATTAGACAGGTTAAAAGTTTATGGGCATAGCCACGCCCACTTTATAAAACTCAAGATTATAGTATTACATAAGGGCAATGTGCGTTTAGAGTTTTAATAGAATCGCTTATGGTAAAAACATTTAAGATTAACACTTAGTTATTAAATTTAATGGGTGTGGCCCCGGCTTCTTGGCTAAAATTTTTTTATTACTGTGCTTGGTTCCTCCCTTAGATCCTGTTTTTTGCTTTGCTATTAACTTTTTTTTTACATCAAGGCAGAAAAACAAAATAGGCAGGCAACACATACTGAATGATATTATTTGTTGGTGTTTTTTTTTTAGTACAAAAGAACGAGAGAGGAATACAAAAAGTATATATTTCTATTTCAACACTTTCACACATATTCAAGAATTGCTGCAACAAAAATTGCAAGTTTGGACCAGGACTAAGTTTAATATTTATTTATGGACTACTAATACCAAATTAGTATTTTACTTATTTAGTAAAATATTTTTTTGGTACAAAATTTATGAGTCTATAAGAGGTTTATGTACATACTTGACTTGACTTGACTTTGAAACGTTTCATGACCTTTAATTTTCAAAAACATGTGCGTTTTCTTTAAATGTGGGAGAGATTAATAAATACACATACATATGTATGTACATACATATACATACATACATATATATTCGGGGCAATTAATTTTATTAACTCTAAACTTTAATATTTAAAGCAATACTCCCCAAGTTAAAAAAAAAATACATATATATATGCATACAGTGTCGGACAATACTAAGCGAAAGAAAACCCAGTATTTTAGTCCATGCCCACATATTTCTTAAACTTTACTTTGTTAAAGAAAAATAAAACCATGTCACTGAAAATATGGAAGCATGGCTACACAAATATATGGCCTGGACCACGATGCACAGTGTCGTGAGTTCATATAACGAGCGGCCAAAAATAGAAGTAGTTATCGTAAAGAAATTAAATTTGGAACACATGCTTTTATTGGTAATATATAATCTCACATTAAATTTGGCCATTTAATTTCCAAAGATTCGTGTCCTTCCCATATATGCTGAAATAAAAAAATTACCATAATACCAAAGAAAAATTGTTTTTTTTTTTTCATTTTCATTTCATTTATTTATTCATTATGTATACCTAGCCTGTGGGCCATAGTCGGTCACATCATACTACTCGATGAAATTATGTAAAGACACTAATTTTAACATATATGTATAATGTCAATTCGGAGAAAGTGCATATTCCATTTGCACTGAAAACTGAGTAGTTATATAAATCAGAAATCTACATCAACTGACACCACATACAGTGAACCGAACAAAAGAATGCTGATGATGAAGGTCTAGCTTCAGCTAGTTGTTCCGTACTCCTAGTGTTTGTTAGAGTATTTACAATTAACTTTGGTGTTATTTGTTCAAAAATAATTATCACATGTAATTTGGCGTACAAGGCGATACGAACTTCAAATTATAAATATTGTGAATTATTTTTATTTTTGATTTCTTCCACAGTATAGCAAATAAAACACAAAAGGAATGGGAAGAACCGGTCCACGCGTTGACGCGTGATGCCTTAACCAATTGAAGAGATATGTAGATAACTTTTAAAATGTGATTTGTTCAATTAGTTTTGTTCTTCACTGTATATCTCTTAAAACACATACGCACATATGCATGGATGTATGTGTGTATATTAGAGCTAACTCCTCTCAAATTAAACATTATTTTGGGAGTAGAACGCAAGAATGATAAAATGATAAAATCATTCTTGGTAGAACGTTAACAGTTAGTTGGTGATCTCATTTAAAAAAGTCTGTTTTAAGACCTTTTTGCATTTTGTTGTATTTTCTTTCAAAATAAAATATAAAATATATTGCGTTAATTGAAAAGTCTTTTCAAGACCCTTCATATCGACATTTTGAAACTTTACGTTTGAGCCTATTATTAAAGCCTGGTTACAGCTGAGTCAATGAAAACTTTGCAGTTTAATTAAAAGATGTGTTGAGTCAGTATTTTTATATAAATATAATAGCATCGTACAAGGAATATATACGTGCAACATTTTAACCCTCTAATGGCTGCGTTAGTCAAATCGTATAATCTTGCTTTTGAAGTTGTTGTATCGTTTAACAATATATATCAGCTGTTTCCTACCGTTGCAGTTACATTCCCTTACAGTCGGCTAACTGAGCCTTTAGATAGTAAAAACGTGAGGCTGCCAGCGAATGTGTCAGCTGTTAGTGTTTATTTTTGCTGTATACGTGTGTGTGTGTGTGTGTATGTATGTAAGCCAGAAGTTGACGTTTGCTACGTAAAAATCTAATTTCTGCAGATTTTTACGTAGCAAACGTTGCCAACACATTTTCAATAAGCATCAACGCTTATTAAATGTTACGGATTTCGTCAGCAGGATACTATTTCAGTAATTCTACTATAACTCTTCACCGTAAAGGTTTTATTTGTCCATTTCCAAGGTAAAAAAAATTATACTAAATGGGCATGTAACGGACTAAAATATTTTACAAATATATTTGCTCATGATACAATAATGCAGGTAGCCGCGAATCTACAACAAATGTACAAAAAATAAAACAACATTGATTTTTATTGCTGTTTTGTGATTGACAAGAGAGACAACCAAGAGAAAACAATATATATGTACTTGCGTTTTCTCTTGGTTTTGCAAAGCACGTTTGTATTAGTACAGTATTAATAGGCACTGTGCGCGTGTGTTGGTAAAACATAAACACCATTTGACAGATCACATCACGAAACAAGCAAAACAGCTGGCGCTTCGCGGTTACCTGTATAATTGTATCATGCATTTGTTATTATAAAAAAGTTTCTGAAGTTTTCAAAGTACAAATTTAAAATCAGTGCGAGGGTTAATTTAAGATTTCACTTTTTATCTGTTATTTAATGTCGAGCACACACTATGGCATTTTGTGACATCGCAATAGCGCATACTGGTGGCAACGTTTGTCATTTCCGATATTTTTCGTTCTGTGACCTTGCTTCCCATATAAAAAAAACATAATGTGAACGGCGTTTCACACATTTTGAAGATGACAGCACAAAATGACAACACACGAAATGCCAGGTGTGTACTCGGCATAAGTTAAATTTCGAGCTTTGGCGTATTTAGAGACTTATAAAAAAATGTATGGCAAATATTATTGTGGAATATTTTAACCCGTTACATCGCCCTTTAAGGGAATTTTTTCGACAAGGAGTAAAAATATTCATACTAAGAGCAATTTTAACCAACTTATTTAAATATCAATTCATATTAAAAAGTCATTTTTCAATATAAAAATTCATGAAAATATAAATTGATATTTAAATAGCATTGGTGAAATAGGCTGTAAGAAGACTACAGGTTTACAGTGGTCCACAAAAATATTCCTCGTAAAATTTTACACCATTATACCTCAAACAACAAAAATGCAATACAATTTACTTAATCAGGGGGGAACTTCAAGCTCCCTTTATTTTAAAAAAAATATTTATTTATTTAACCTTATTAGAAACTTATTGAAATGAATCAATTATAATACATAAATATTCACCAGACAATGTTAAGAAATAAACAATAGACTGAAAAGTAAAAGAAATAAATATAAAAAAGCAATTTAAATTCAAGTGAATTATATTTTAAATCTTATAAATACTTTCTTCTCTAAAAGAAAATGTCTCTGACATCACGTTCTTAATTTAGAGATACTTTATCTCTAATTCTTCTTTGTTATATATTTTTGCAATCCATTTAAATCTTGATATCTTGCCTTGAATAGCCACAAATGTTTTAAAAGTGATTGTCTGTGGTCAGTTGTTAATAGATTATTTGTTTTTACTGTATTTCATTCAAGAGGCAGGCGGGCGGTGGTCGCAGGCGATGTTCAATAAAATGAAAAATATTGTTGCCAAAAATTAAAGAGGAGCGCTTCACACTACGTGCATCGCTAAAAAGGTGGAAAATAACAGCAGCAAAGATGAGATATAAAAATAAATAATAAATAACAATTTATTGCATTGTTAAGCAAATGTATTTTATTGAAATATGAAAATGTATTTTTGATTTTTTGAAAACTACGTATTACTACCAGTATATTACTGCATATATTGCTACGCACAGTGGGATGGCATGCATACATTTTTGTGCAAAAATTGTACGGAATGGTACTAAATCATTAAAAGTTAAACAAATAATACGAAAAATTCGGTAAAGTGCAACTTTGACTCGCACAAAAAGGATTGCGAACGCGCACTACATATCGTTGGTCTCAAGTAGAAAGGCCCTAACTAAAATAATTGTAACTTTACAGGAGAACATAATAGAAACTGTAGTTAGTATTCACAATGTAACTTTTCTGATACAACTGCTTGTAAAAGAGTTATTTTTTACACCATTGCAATACAGTTTTGTGACTGTGTGAAATGTATTGGAACCACTGAAAACCACTGAGACTATACTAACATTGTCCTATATAATTAAATATCTTACTGATGTAGAAATTTTTTTTAATTTTTTTTTTTGTTTTTTTGGTAATTTTTGCTAGTTTTGTCGCTTTTTCTTAATTTTGGCGGTTTATTTTAGTTTTAGCGATTTTTTTTTAGCTTTTTGGTGCTTTTTTCAATTTGGAGATTTTTTAAAATAATAATTTGGGATTATTAGTGCGTTTAAAAATTTTTAACTTAAATTTTAACAATTCCCATAAAAACACTAATGATTTTTTCGGTTTTTGGCAATATTTTCGTTTTGGAGAAAAATCGCCAAAATTAAAAAATCTTTTAAATGAAATAAATCACTGAAAATAAAATAAATCGCTAAAATGCAAAAAAAATAAAAAATTACCCAAGGTTAAAAAATTTGCTAGAAACTAAAAAAAAATCGAAAAAACCGGAAAAAATCGCCAAAACGAAATAAACTAAAAAAATCGCTAAAGCCAAAAATATATAAAACTAAACAAAATCACCAAACACCGAAAAAAAAACGCCAAAACGAAAAAGCACTTAAATCAAATAAAGCACTAAAAATAAGAAAAATCGCTAAAATGCAAAAAAATCAAAAAATCGCCAAAAACTAGAAAAAATCATCAAAACGGAAAAACACAAAACTAAAAAATTTCTAAAACATATTTTTAGCTTTAGCGATTTATTGTGAAAAAAAAACAACTAAAAATCACCAACAAAAGGAAAAATCGCCAAAATTAAAAAAAACGCCATAGCTAAATAAAGCAAGCGTTAATACTAAAAAAATTGCCACAAACCGAAAAAAAATCCATAAATAAAAGAAAAAAAAGGAGCCCTTCAAAGTCGCAGTTTACTGAATTTATTTAAAGTAGGCGAACAAGGAATAGGAAAAAAAACTCCCGGGAAATTGTTATTCAGAACAGAGCTGTACATCGTTACATTAATATAGAAAGGCTCTAACTCATTTTTTTTTTAAATCGAGATTTTTGCACTTTACATTTTGCACTACATTAGATGTTCTTCTATCGCAATAGACAAAAAAAATCCCGATTTCAAGAAAATAATGAGTTAGTGCCTTTCTATATTATGGTAACGATATGTATTTTTCAAACATTTTAAAGTCAAATGGTATTATCGTCCTTGCTTGCATTTTACTTTAATATTTCACAAACAAAATAAATTTTTTTTAAATTGTAAATGAACACTTACGGCCGTATCAAAAAAATAATCAGGGCAATCATGAATAAAAAAAGTCCGCTAGAATTTTTTCCCGGGCAACAATTTCAAACAATAGCAAGTAATAGGAAATACAAAAGAAACTCTAATTGGCAAAGGGAGAAATTTCTCTTGGAATTTTATTCATGATTGCCCTGAATAATTTGAATTTCAAGTGTGCTTTAGTAAAAATTTGTAGGGAAATTTTGTTTTAACGTGCACTTCAAGCTCTTATTAATTTTTGTTCGCATTTCTTTACTAAACTGCATGACTAGAGTTTTAAAATTGCGTGATGAACAAATATGATTTTTGGCACCCAGGTCCCACTGTGCTATGTAGTGTTTAAACGAAAATGCATAAACAAATGAAGAACTAAATAACGCAATAGATTTTAAATGGCTTATTCATAAAAAAAAATGTAAGAAATGATTTTTAAAACAGATTTCCGTCCATACAAAATTTGCTGGTGAAAATATGTATATATTTTTTTTGCGATTTCTAAGAAATTTTCCACACGCTTTAAGCCCTTGACTCAGTGGGCGTCGTCATGCCCCTTAAAATCTAACAGTCTTATTTATAAAATATATTACGGCTTCATAAAGTGTTTTTAAAACAGATTTTCATAGAAAAAATTTTCTTATTAAGCCTTTATAAAGCTTTAATAAGTTTTATAAATAAGGCTGTTTATAGTTTTTATAGTTTTATGGGGGAAATGTTTTAATTGCCTTGTAATCTAAGGCTGAAACGATTTAGCATTTACAAAATTGGTCAGAGTAATGCTTATTAAAATTTAGTATTATCTATATTTCACCTAATTCGAAGGACCAGAGAATCCAACTGCTAACTGGGCTTATATCAATATAATTATTATTGCATTTCCTCTTTCCAAATAAATATTTTGTGTAAACATTAGCCCAATTCACAGTCTAGAGCAAATGGTCTTGCATCGTAGCATGTGCAAAATGGTAGAGTATATTGATACTCACCACTTTAAAATTGTTAAGTGGTGAGTATCAATATACCATACCATTTTGCACATGCTACGATGCAAGATCGTTTGCAAAAGGTTAGCCCAATTCGTAATCTTGTGCAAATGATCTTGCATCGTAGAGTGTGCAAAATGGTATAATATATTGATACTCACCACTACGAATTATTAAGTGGTGAGTATCAATAAAATAGCCCAATTCACCATCTTGTGCAAATGGTCTTGCATCGTAGCATGTGCAAAATGGTATAGTATATTGATACTCACACACCACTAAGAATTATTAAGTGGTGAGTATCAATATACTATACCATTTTGCACATGCTACGATGCAAGACCATTTGCACAAGATTGTGAATTTGGCTTTTATACCATTTCGCACATGCTACAATGCAAGACCATTTGCACAAGATTGTGAATTGGGCTGTTGTGTTTTCAAATTTACATAAATACTTTCTATTACAAATTGCAAATTCCACTCACGTAATTATTTAGTTATAAAGAACAATAAATTGCAATTATTATAAAAAAAAATATATAATAAAAAAATTAAACATCAAGTACAATTTACAGTTGTTGCCTTTGAATTTGTTCCGCATCTTTTTATAAATTCTTTCAAACAATTGTCAATTTATCAAACAAAATAGAAATAAAAAACTTAAATATTTACATAAATGTGTGCTTTCCATACCAAAATTTTATTACTTTTCAAAACATAAATTTTTTAAACCAAATTTTCTTAATAAATTTCCACTCCACTTTATGTTTATCTTTGCAGTTGTCATAATGTGTGCCGATCCACAGTCAATACGACAAATCATGCTGACAGCCCAAGAGTTGAATATGATTGACAGTGGTGAATATGTTTTCATCAACATTGAGCTGTTTTCACGGTAAGTTAACTTTGAAAGAAAAAACTTATAATAATTGTTCCAAAAATAGGATTTAAATGGAAACTAAAAAAAACTATTTAATAAAAATTATTTTCTATAGAGTTGTACACTTAGGCTAAACTTCTGACACAAGAAAAACAATTTTGAATAATGCAATTGTGGCTTATCAAAACAATAGTCCAATTCACAATCTTGCGCAAATGGTCTTGCATCGTTTCATGTGCAAAATGGTATAGTATATTATACTCACCACTTAACAATTCTTAGTGGTGAGTATCAACATACTGTACAATTTTGCACAAGCTACGATGCAAGACCATTTGCGCCAGACTGTGAATTGGGCTAATATTACAAACATGTTAATGACCGGCATAGTACGTCAATATTTCAATCGTCTCATTAGCATGAGCATGAAAAGTGATTATTCATTTAGCGGAAACATTTATTGATTCTTCTTAATGAACAAAGCCATAGTTCAGCCAAACTACCGGTCAATTAGCGTCCATAATTTATTGACAATTCAAAACACAGTGTTGTTGCACTTTTTGTATTTCATTATAAATTATAAATTTTGCAGCTAAAAGAAACTGTCAACAAGACACAAATGATTTGAGAAGTTATTCTCAATCAATTCTATTTTAGCATCAATTAAGAATTTTATTTTTAAATGTATAGGAAATTTATTTACAGTAGAACTTTGCTTTAACGGATTACGAACGATATTGGCGAATTCTCAGTTATAAAGAGAAACTCAAAAACATTTTAAAATTTATGATATAATGGTTTTCGAATGCATTTTATATTGAAGCAATTTTATATATTTTATATATTTTAAAGCAGGAGTAGGGACTCTAATTTGTTTGATAAAAAAAGCGTTTCCTTCGATTTAAAAATTTTTGGAACAAACAAATTTTTATGAAATTGTATATTTTTTGTAGAAACTAAATTATGCTTATTTATATTTTTCTTTTGTAGAAAAAATTCACAAAAAATAAGACGAAATATTAGTTTTATAAAACCCTGTTTTTCTTTAACTTGATAAAATATTTATCAATAGCCCAATTCACAGTCTTGTGCAAATGGTCTTGCATCGTAGCATGTGCAAATGGTATAGTATATTGACACTCACCACTAAGAATTGTTAAGTGGTGAGTATCAATATACTAACCATATTGCACATGCTACGATGCAAGACCATTTGCACAAATTTGTGAATTGGTTATCTATTCGTCTGTATTTTTTTTTTTTACATTGTTACTTCATAATTCGGTACATTTTAGACCGATTGTAAAAATTCTTTTTTTTTTCTGAGAGCGTATAGCTTCCAATTGTAAAAAAGTGAGCAGGAACACGCCCACAAATTTTTTTAATTTGATTTTATGATATTCCACTTATTTGATTGCTGCGTAACTTATACCAGCCATACACTACACAAATTCACTGCAAGTTGAAAAAAATGGGCGGAGCTACGCCCATTAAAATTTATTATTATATTTCACGTGGTTCTACTTTACCGATTTTTACAAAACTTAACACACAGCCCAAGCTATGAAAACCACACAATCTGGCATTAAAAATAATGGGCTTCAGCACGCCTATTAAAATTTAATTTTATATTTCACATAGTTCCTCTTAACCAACAGATTTTCAAAAATTTTTATTGTTTGTGCCATAAATTTTTTTCGAAAATATTTTATCAGCTCTTTGCATTGAAGTCTGTTTTTTTATAATCATTTAAAAAAAAATCTTATATCAATAAATTTCTTTCATTTTAGTTTGTTTTTTTTTTGTAATTTTTAATTGTTCTCTATACTTTGCAGTGTACCGCATTTAACATCCCAGCCTTGGTATGATAAAACCGATACAAAGGAAAACAATTTAAGAGCCCGCAAAGCCTACACGGCCATGCTGACTGTGACACCGAAACAACCCAACGATGATGAATACACCAGAGTGTCTAATGAGGTAAATGAAAGCATTAGCCCAATTCACAAATTTGCGCAAATGGTCTTGCATCGTAGCATTTGCAAAATGGTTAATATATTGATACCCACCACTTAACAATTCTTAGTGGTGAGTATCAATATACTATACAATTCGAAATCATAATAGCCCAATTCACAGTCTTGTGCAAATGGTCTTGCATCGTAGCATGTGCAAAATAGAATAGTATATTGATACTCACCACTAAGAATTGTTAAGTGGTGAGTATCAAAGGTATAGTAACCTTTTTGCACATGCTGCGATGCAAGACCGTTTGCACAAGATTGTGAATTGGGCTATTGATCGCGGCAGGCTATATATTTTTTGTATATTATAGTGAAATGAGAATTATATAATAATTAATTGCAGACTTGTGCTTTCACTTTTACTTCTCAACTCGCTTTTAAAATTCCAAGGTTTTTCGAATGAAAAGGTTTGCTCGTCGTAATGTAATGAGCCTGATTAAAATGCTTATTTCCCATTTCCCCATAATTTTGCGCTTTAATTTTACAAAAGCGCTTAACTAATATTAATTCAGACAAATGGGCTGCATTTATGTATGTATTTACACAAATACTTATTTATGAGTGAGTGCCTGGCAAGATTCTCTGTATCTTGCTGGGATTCCTTAACCTACTGCCACCTTTAAAAGCAATTTAGTAATACCTCATAAATTATTAATGCTGCAGGAGGCAGATGTGAAACAGTGTGTGCTGTAGGACTTAAGCGCATAAGATAGAAAAATAAATCAGCAAACTGTTACTCGTATAGTAAAATTGAATACGTACATGCATATCGTTACCTTAATATAGAAAGGATATAATTCTTTTTTTTTTGTAATCTAATGTAGCGAAAAATGCAAAATTCTGGATTTTAAAAATAATAATAAGTTGAGGCATTTCTATATTAAGGTAACGATATGTACATATGTACACATGTATGTATGTATGTATGACTATGAAATATTCAAGATGAATGCAGTAGACCTTGAACTGATTTTTCAAGATAACTTCGGTAGATCTTGAAAATTAAGCAAAAAGAAATTCAAGATAAATTCGGTAGATCTTGAATATAAAATATGAGAAGTTGCAAGATAAATGCGGTATATCTTGAACGAGTTTTTCCAGATGAAATTCGGTAGATATTGAAAAACGACAACATATATTCAAGGTCAAGTCTGGAGATCTCAAAAGTCAAGATGAATGCGTTAGGATTTTTAAAATTAAGCAAAAGGAATTTAATATAAATTCGGTAGATCTTGAAAAATAAAGCGGCCAAAGAAAAATCATGATGAATTCAGGGGTGGGGGATCTTGTATACAAAAATAAAATAAATTCAATTCAAGATGAATACGATAGATCTTGATCCTTGATCTTGATCTTGATCCTTAATAGATCTTGATTCTCTGAGACATCGTACAATTGCTGTTGTAGTATCGAGAAAGATCCAACTGCAGCAAAAGGATTTGGGTTTTACGGCCTGTCCCACGATCTCGATAGAAAACTTTCGATCGACAACTTGTATTGAAAAGAAGAATAAAATATAACATTGGTATCTTGTTTTCAATATAATAAGATATAGTAATCGAGCGAACGTTTTCTGTCGACATCATGATACAGGCCGTTACTATTATATCTCAGCCCTTCAATCATAACCTCAAAACTCACCTACAAGAAATGAATGACTGACACCAACACAAACGAAATTTTTCACTAACATATTTGCAACAATTTTATATTGAATTCAACAGTGACAATAAATTGACTGGTCATTTGATCAGTAGTGATGAGGAAGGAACATGTAATGTACATATGCCAAAACTTTTAAAACATCGAGTTTTATTGTAAAAAAAATACATTAGTTCAATCTGTGAAATTAAATCTTAAAAATATGTTAAAGGAGTTAAGCAAAAACAATAGTGAATAAAATAAATTTTCATAGTTTAATTCGAAAAGGCGTGAAGAAGGCTAAGATGCCGGCCTAGGTAATTTGTTTGGTTTTTGCTCATACATATATGCTTTCGTTTTAAAATGTTTTTTATATATTTCTTTAGTATATTATATTTATTATCAGTACATCAATCATGTATGATTGCTCAACGGTGGGGGATATATTAGTCAAGATTGATTAGTTGGAGTTGATAGGTATATTCATCAACTATGATCAGTCAAACTTAAGCAGTTCGAATATATATTATAAAGTGTACGAAATTCATTAGTTAGAGAAGGATGCAACATCACAAGTACACAAAAGTTTCCATAAAATTTTTTCTTTAATAGAAACTTTGTTCTACGCAATGATGAATATGTATATCCTTCAGGACTATCGATCAACTGACCGGTCAATTGAATGATACTGTTCTTGTAGGTTTTTTACTTAATAGTTAGGCTTAATATTAAAATTTAGTTAAATTGGAATTCAATAACATATTTGTGGCAAAAAGGAAAAAAGCTTAAGTCGAGATAAGTTAATTTTTAGTTAGTTTACTTCGGTCTGTAAAATTAAAGTTTATAAAAGTCTTAAAAAATTTAAGCAAAAGCAAAAATGAATAAAATAAATTTTCATAGTCCAATTTAAAAGGGCGTGAAGAAGGCTAGATGCCGCCTAGCTTAGTTTTGTGTTTTTGTATTTTTTTCAAATATTTTAATTATTTCTATATTTTTAAGTGACTTTTTCAATAAAATAATAATTAAAGTAATATAAAAATTATATTTATTATCAGTATATCAATCATGTATGATTGCTCAACTGTGGCGGATATATTAGTCAAGACTGATTAGTTCGAATATATGTTATATAGTCGCAGGAATTTATTAGTTAGAGAAAAATGCAACATCACACGTACGCAAAAGTTTCCAAAACATTTTTCCTTTAGTAGAAATTTTATTATACGCAATGATGAATATATCCTTCATGACTACCGATCAAATGACTGCTCAGTTGACTTATACTGTTATTGTAAGGTATTTACTTAAAAATTTCATTTAATTTATATTCAATAATTTATCTGTGGCAAAAAGGAAAAAGTGCTCAAGTCGAGATAAGCTACTTTTTAGCTTCATATTCAAAAGTACACTTCTTTCTCAATTTAGTACAAAAACTTGCTCTATTTTAATGCATATGTATGTATGTAAGTAATTGTTGTTTGTTTCAGTAATTGAAGACTTAAATTCAATTCAATTTATTTATTTGTCCACAATATTAAAATGTCAATGCTAATTTCCTTCTCTATAAAAGAAATAAAAGGAATCATAGTTTCACATCTCACTTCCTTGCCTTTTTGCTGTGACAACCAGAATTACACATTAAGCAAACTTATAATCTTAACTATAATACTCCTATTACAATCATTCATTTCATTAATTTTTATTTTCCATTTCTGCTTGTTTTACTTTCTTTCCGGTGCTTTGTCATTCGTCTGTTTGTTTGTTTGTTAACGATGTCGTCAGATTAAAGCCATTGCTGCTGCTAAATATAATTACACTTTTCAAGATGATGAGCCAATTTCAGCATTTGTCACATCATTCTTTGATGGTGTGCTGCTGTACGCTAATGCCCTTAATGACAGCATAAGGGAGGATCCAACGGTGTTAACACGGCCAATAAATGGCACTGATATGGTCAGGCGCATGTGGAATCGCAGTTTTATGGGCATTACGGGCAATGTGACCATTGATGCTAATGGTGATAGAATATCGGCCTACTCACTGCTGGATATGAATCCTACGACAGGACGATTTGAGATAGTGGCACATTTTCAGCATAATAAATTGGAATATGTGCCGGGCAAGGTGATACATTGGGCAGGTGATCGCTTAGAGCCACCATTGGATAGGCCGGTGTGCGGCTACGATGGATCTCTTTGTCCCGATAATTGTAAGTATTAATTTTTCTTTTGCTTTCATAGCTTGGCCTAATTACTTTCCATTTCCTAAAGAAGGTAACACCTAGTAAAACTAGTAATAGTAATAGGCATTAATTACCTAGGGTTACTTCTCTTAAAAAAAAAAAATATTAACTATAATTTCTTCTAATTTTAGCTCTTCCCGGTTATGCCATACTTTCCATGATACTCGGCAGCATGGTGGTCGTTATGAGTGTTTGTTTCTTTTTGGGCTATCGCCATTACAAGTCCGAAGCTGAAATCAATTCCATGGCCTGGCGCGTTTCCCTCGATGACGTTATATTTCACAATTCGGCTGGTCGCTGTTTTCGCGGCTCTCTACATTCCCTGGTCAAGCACAGCTCGCAAATGACTCTAATGTCCGACGATATGGTCTCGCTGAGCGGTGACAGACAGATCTTCATACCTGTAGGACTTTTTCGTGGCTGCAAAGTAGCAATTAAAATTATTGAGGCACGTAATATCAATCTAACACGCTCCCTAATGCTGGAACTGAAACGTATGAAAGACTTGCAACATGAACATTTGGTTAAGTTTTATGGCGCCTGTTTGGATCCAGCTAAAAGTTTCATATTGACCGAATATTGCCCCAAGGGCTCACTGCAAGATATTTTAGAGAATGATCAATTCCAGCTGGACTGGATGTTTAAGTTGTCACTGATGCATGACATTGTGAGGGGCATGCATTTTCTACACAACTCTGATATAAAATCGCATGGCAATTTGAAGTCATCGAATTGTGTGGTTGATTCGAGATTCGTATTGAAAATCTGTGATTTTGGTTTGCACACGTTACGCAGGACGAACGAGGGCAAGGGCAGCGATATTGAAAATTGCAATAGTTACGCATATTGGAGTAGTAAGTATATTTTCGTTTTAATTTCATTCTAATTAGAGAGTTTTGAAATAATTGGTTCTGTAATATCATTCGTTTAAAACCGAAAGTGTAAAGAAATACATAAATCCCAAGAGAATTTATTAGGAATAATATTAAAATTTATAATTAAATCGAGCAACCATGAAGCATTTTCGCACGACTTTTATTTTACTCTTTAGGGCAACAAGCATTCCCACAAATATTGTACAGTGCGTACCAAAGAACATGTTGCTCTTTTAGAGTGTAGTATGGAGGAAGACCCAAATGAACCTATTTCATGCACGTTTAATAATTGAAATCACTCGTACACAACACTGCGTGCGATAATAGGAACCTTCCAATAATGTACTCGTAAGCTCCAAGACCATGAGATTTAACACCGTCAAACTATTTTCTTGTGAGACTATGTCTAGTTTCTGGTTTATTTTATAAACTAAATATGATCAAATCCTTGTGAGACACTTACGCAGAATTCATGTATTAAGATAAATTGGGTGCGTGGACACGGGAGTAATTCAGGCAACATAGTTGCGGATTACCTGGCAAAGAGGGGAACCCTACTCAGAGCAGTCGATATCGACAATCTCTGTGGGCTCCCACCCTCATCCTGCTCTCGGTGTTGCCTTTCTAAAATCAGCTGAAGATAGATGATGCAATAAGATCATCTGCGTGATAACGAAAACTTTTCGGCCTCGCCTGAACTCCCACAGAAATAAAAACCTCATGAACTTCACTGGGAAGCACTTGAGAAATCTCTTGGTCACACTAACCGGCCACTGCACTTTCCAAACCCATGCTAAACGTATGGGTCTCCCGCACAATGATTGCTACTCCAGTTATAATGATGAAAAAAGGAGGAAAGTATCTGGCATCTTTGGAATATCTCCGTCTTACTTGGCAGATTATCCTCCACTAGCCTATCCCGGTTATCGAAAAAAAAAACTCAAAAATCTGAGTCTTTATGGTAGGAGCAGCATCTGATATGGTCGTTAATCCCCTTTCATGGCGTGTGTACACACACTTCCTTTTTTCCTCTTACATCTTTTTCCTCCCTTTCTCTCTATATACTATACAACTTACATGTAACTCAAAGCGATCACTGTATTGTATCCAAGTGGGCGGGATCTTTTGCTTTAATCTTCGTACCACCAACCTCTTAACATAACCTAACCTAACTTTGTGAGACAAATCATACTACTCGATTGGAGCTCTTCCGAGCTAATCAGAAAATCATACGGAAAGAAAGATGGCAAGAAATTATATTTCCAATTAAAATTTTTTAACTCAAAAAATAAAGACGTTATGTTTGCTTGAGTAAAAACTTAGTGGAGTTACAAAATTTCTGTAATATATCTGCTTTGCATTTCTCGGTAGATCCTAAACGGCATCGACCTCTGCAGAATAGTGGAACCCGAAGCTGGGGAATGGAGGATGGACAAAACTTTCCCAGCTCTACTTCCCACTTTAGATAGAAGGGTGTTGAATTTTATATAGATGCTACAAAGCTCAATTATACTCGTATGTGGGTTACGAAGTTTACTCAAGGGCATTAGGTCTTCGTATTGCAAAGTGACTTTCGGATCACTGCAGTGTTGGCGAGTCAAAGATACTGGCAGTCAGTGAACTTGCGGATTGTGTGAGAGTGAATGTAACTTCAACAACCGTTATTAGCATATACAGTGATAGTCGAGTCGCTATGGTGGCCCTAGAATCTCCTCCTCTAAGAGCAACAGTAGCTGTCGACTGCTGATAATCTCTTAACGAGACGGCAGAGCAGTTTAATATTTAAAAAAATAGTTTTGATGCAGAAAATCTGAACTGAACGTTTAATCTTCTTGTTATTTGATTTATATTTCTACATAAAAGTTTCTTTCTTTTTCTTATTAATAGAACTGCTATGGACTGCACCGGAGCTGCTAAAACTAGAAAGTAATCGTCCACCCGAGGGCACACAAAAAGGTGACGTCTATTCGTTTGGAATAATTATACATGAAATTACTACCAGACAGGGGCCCTTCTATTTGGGTAAATTGGAGCATGAAAAACCTCCTCAAGGTAAGCGGAAAGAAACATAATAAGCAATAAGTAAATGCAGCGAAGAACTACTAACATATCGTTACCTTAATTTACAAAGGCCCTAACTAATTTTTTTAAGCGAAATTTTTGCATATTTCGATACATGTTCTACTATCGAAATATACAAAAAACTTGATTTAAAAAGAAAATAATGAGTTACAGCCTTTCTATATTGAAGTAACGATATGTATGTATGATATAAGGTATTTAACAATTTAAAAAAAAATCAATTGTTTCTTAAGTCATTTCTCTGCTGCATATTGTACTAAGTATATATTTTTATTTAAAGACAAGTATCCCAGCAAAAAAAAATCTAAGCAAATAAATCAAGAAAACCAAAAAAACTTCTGTGGTGCGATTCAATAACTTTTAACGATCCGACAATCGTAATTTTTGTCTATACATTTTGTCGCTTGCAATAACGATTACGTGATTCTCTAACTTATTTTTACCGATAAAACGCAGTTAATATTTTCTGTTGATTTTTGTGGATAAAATTAACAGCACATAAATTATTGTCGCTTAAATAACAACATAGCTGACATTCTACAAGGAATATCGTTAAAAATGTTACTGAATATTTAATTCGATCAATTTTCGTTATAATTACTTTAACGATGCGATTGTCGTTAAAAAAAAAACAAGTTAATGAATCGAACTACTGATCGCTAAGTAGTACCAGGACTACAAGGAGACCAGTATCTGGATTCAGTAACGTTTTTGAGAACCAAAAATCGTATTATTAATCGATATACTTATTCGTTTGCGTTAACGATAATGTAATTCTGTAATTTCTTTTTTACGATAGTGTACATCCGTGTTTTATGTTGTGACATCCCTGCATACAAAATGTTAAAATAAGCGAAAAGCACAAGGAAAAATTAAAGTAAAACTAAATGAATTTGAATTTGTTATTTAATTTTTTTTGCGCTAACCGACAGCGAATATCGTTGAAATATGTTACTGAATAGCAAAGCCGATAAATTTTTTTTATATTTATTGTAGCTATATGATTATCGTAATAAAATTAGACAAATCCAGGTACAAGAGGCAAATTACGTCAATCGATATCGAATGAAATTACAAAATATTTCAAGAGTTTATATAGAAATATTTTTAAATTTAGATCGGTATCGAAGGCGGTAATTTGCCATTTGAATTTAGAACCGTGGTTGGCAAAGTAAGGGCGCTGCGCCTTTTAATATACATACACTTCTATTAAGTATGTGTACACACGCAATCAACCCTGTAGGAAATGCGAATAGTTAAATTGTAGTGATTAACTAGTGAGATTGTCAGTAGTACTACTGACGAGGTGTACCCCAGCCAATCAGCCAATGTAATCATCTATTGACATTTAATATTAGCTTGTCATTGAAAATCCACCACTAGACTGTATCACTACTGACTAAGTAGTTCTTTTGGGACTACATGGAGACATTGGCACCAAAGAACCACTAGCAAATTTTAGGGGCTATAGTCTACAATATCAATATTTCCTTTCTCGATGTCAATAGTAAAATAGTAGTGATTTACTAGTGACGTTGTCAATACTACTACTGACTAGGTGTATACCAGCCAATGTAATCGCCTATTGACATGCAACATAGGGTTGTCGTTGAAAATCTACCAGTAGACTTTAGCACTATTCTCTTACGACCATATGGAGACATTTGAACTAAAGATTCACTAGTACATTTTAGTGACCCTCGTCTACAATTTTATAAGGGTCCCAACAACCTTAAATAAATGCATACATACATATATACGTCAGTTTTTAAGATTATTTACTGCATGACAAAAAAAGAAAAACAAACTATTGACGCGTTCATTGACAATGTCACCAGAAATACATTAGAACTGTTGTCTCTAACGTATCTCTCGCTCATAAAAGGAAAGTCGTCGACATTTTAACTAGTGCAATTGTCGCTAGAGAAAAGAGTGTCGACATAGAGAAATATGGTTCTAGGCTGACTGGAGGGAAGTTGTGCGTATCGCATACTCTTAAGAATCAGCGTTGCCAGAGAAAAAAATTTTTCCCAACAATAAGAAAATCGGCCATGTCACAGAGTTCAATTCCGTTCGGAATCGGAATTGAATAAACCTCAAAATGTCAAGTCCTAGCTGGAGCATACCCCAGCCTACCCCCGCATTCCACAGTCATGACACACATGACAAATCTCCGTATTTCAGTTTTCTTTTTTAGACACCATCTCCTACAAAAATGGGGTGGATTAAATTTCGATTCCGAACGGAATTTAACTCTGTGACATGGCCGAATATGTTTGATGAGAATTCACGAAATTTTTTATTTTCAGAAAATTATTATGGGTTTGCCAACGTGCGTTGTCATGCAAAGGCATTTTCAATCATATATCTAAATTATTTTAAGAACATTTTCTATACAACCATCTTTTTAGTCCCACTGACGTAGGAACAACAAAATATGCCTTTCTTTATAAACAAAACTTGAGTGTTTTTTCTGCCTTTGGAGATTTAAAATTTCAAATTAGGGAAATGCAACGAAATTTCGCTGGCAACACCGGTTTGTGGTGAGAGTATAAAGGCTCAGTTACCCGACGGTAATGTAATGTAAAAGTAACGTAGGAAACAGCTGATCGATATTTTTATATGAGAAGTAGGTTACGTTACATTACATCTCTATAACCATTTACATTACTTTTCACATAACAATATCGATCAGCTGTTTCCTACTGTTGCTGTTACTTTACATTACAGTCGGGTAACTGAGCCTTAACTCATACAATCGTAAAATGTAGTGGTATAGGTTGCCGGCTACGGATTTAGATTAGAGCCCTGTTGTGTTCACAGTCTTGTAGTAAAATTTTATGGCGTATATTTTCGTAGAACATTTTAACCTGTTATGTCGCCGCTTAAGTGTACATTTTACTCTCTTTTTACGAAACGGACAGAAAAGACCCATGCAGAGAAAAGTTAAAGTGTTAAAATGTTCCATAAAAGTTGCCCTGTTGGGATTTCGCATTTCCATTGTATTAACGCCAACGCTGCAAAAAGCTTAGAAACTTCACACTCGTATCATGAAAGCTCACAAGAAATTATTGAGAATTACTAGGTATCTAAACAAAGCAATGTTAATATTTAAAAAAAAATTATTTATATTAATTTAATTAACAAAATAATTTATAATTACATATATCTAAAACAAAAGAAAAGCTGGCGCCTTAGTAAAGTAAATTTTCATTAATATTTTTTGTTTTATAGCAAGCGCGAATATGTATTTGATTGTCGGTCGAATGCCAGTCGAACTGAAGTTTGGTTACTATTCATAATACTATAATAATGCTATAAACACAATCAAAGGCTACCGACCATCGACTACCGACTACAAAAGTAGCTGGCTACCAAAATAGCCAAGTCGCCAACTACTTAATTCTTTTAACGACTACCGACCACTAACTACAAAAAATAAACATCATTACATTAAACATCATTACATTAAACAATATAATAAATACATATAAACAGTAAAAATGACTATTATATACTTACCAATTTCAATAAAAAAACCAAAAAATAAATATAAATGAAACAAATGAAATGATTATTATTTTTCAATGGTGCCACTATAATAGTTTTTCGCGTTTTTATTAGCGATATTTAATGTATTGAGTTTTTAAAACCACCATTTCATGCATTTATTGTATTGGCAGCACTAATCTGTTTTTCGTAGCCAAGAAAAATAGAAATTAGCCTAAGTTGGCTACGGGCTACAAAAGTAGTCGTGTAGTCGGTAGTCGTGTAGCGGCTAAAAGAATTATTCTCATAAGCACGCATGTATTCTATTTTTGACATCTTGTAGTCGATGGTCGGTGGACATGATTGTGTTTATAGCATAAGACTCATTAATTAACTTTAGAATCTAAAGTTTGGATACCACATCAAAACAACAGTACTAATTGCAAAAAGGAATCAATGAAAACCTGTTATTATAAATTTTTGAAAAGCCAAAAGTCTGCGCACTTAATAATACCCTAGAAAGTAAAGAAATTTCTTTGATTTGTTGCTTGCTTTATTAACCGACTTCATTTTATAATTTATTATTTCTTTGCTGGGTTTATTTAAGACAAACTGGTAATTATTTCTAGTTGTGTACAATATATTTTCTCGTCAAATATTTGTACAACCCAACAATTTAAACATTTTCGCAACCTTTCCTTGCATGTACACGTGTATGTATGTAGTTACTGCGAAGTCCAATTATAATTCACTGGCAGTTTTGCTATTTTGATTGTTACTTCCGTTTCAATTATATGCTTTCCTTTTAATGAATATCAATTATTATACGTATTCCTTACATGATGTGCAATACTACTCATAGATATATTTTCTATTGATTTACCAAGGCGAATTGAAGCAATTTCAAGCCTTAACCCTCCTATTGGTTGCAAATGTAATTTTGTGGAGATTGAAAATTAACAAAATTGAACAAAAATAACTGATAAGTTTGGATAACAACCTTATTTAAGAAAAAGAACCTAAAACAAACAAAAGAAAAACATTTAATAAAGCTCTGAAAAAGTACACAAAAACTGATAAATCTTCACATATGGCAACTCTAACTAACAGCTGTAGTCAGAGTTACCTTATGAGTGAGATAATCATCCTTAAAGCCTAAATTAGACGTGACATAGCCATAATGCCATAGCCATAACCAAAAAAAAATTCAATTGGTTTCTATGATGAGAGTGAGAGAGACTCGCCATAACGCCATAACTCTCACCATAGAAACCAATTGAATTTTGCTTTGGTTATGGCTATGGCGTTATGGCTATGTCACGTTTAATTTAAGCTTAATGATCAAACAGTATAAGTCCCCAATTTCAGCAAAAATCGCTGTCAAATTAAGAAAGCCCATAATAAAATATACGGCAGTAACTTCAAATGCTCTCTAATTTTTGTTTTATTATCTTTTGTGCTTATTTTTCTTTGTAGTTGTGTTTACAAAATGTATGAAATTTTGTGAAAGTATGGTAGCATTGTTGAGAGAATATTTATTTATATGTGAGAGCATGGTGTAATTATACACGTGACTGCGTAAGGATTTATTATAAAAAAATACGGCAACCATAGCTGTGTAAGGAACCGATGAATGTCAAAAGCACAAAAATAATTGTACCAAAACCAAAACAAAATGGAAGTTTTTGACATTCTTCAGCTACAAAGCACATAGGGCAAAAAATTATCAGCTGAAGTAGCGCTGCCACCTGTTTAAATACACCTTGTGTGAGAGCATAAGAAAAAACATTATAAAAATAAAATAGCTTATATGTCTCGACTGCTTTCTGGGCCTGCTTTTTTGTGTCAATTTGTATAGAAAATGTGTTTATGCCGCAATTCTGTTTGATCATTTATTCCAGTTGTCTTGCCTTAACACAAATTAGAAATTTCAAATTGTTACGCACTACACATGCTTCATTCAGAGTACATCATGGTCTATTGGCCAATAAATCGCACAGAGAGAATCCTTTTTTAGCCGTACTGTTCGTATGTGGAATAAACTACCTGCGGAAGTCTTTCCTGTCACTTTCAACGTGGCAAAGTTTAAATCGAATGTCCGCATACACTACTCCCTTTATCCTCCTCTCCATAACCTATTTACCCAGCTCTAGTACAATGCATTGCATGAGTAGGGCTTATCCCCTGAGTGCAACACTAAAAAACTAACAGACATTTTGTTTGTGTAAAAGGCAGTAAGTAGTTAATGGTTATATCCAATATCTTGTGCAAAAGTTTTTGATAAGGTTTATATTGTAGGAGTGAATTTTGGAAAGTCCTACTCACTGTTAGAAAGTGTAGCTCATTTTTTTTTTCATTATCAAAGAGTACAACCATTTTTAAAGAAAATGGTTTAGAGATTTCAAAAACAAACGCTCAAAAATATTTTCAAACAAAAACGTCCTAAATCTTCTTACTGAATTAAGGCATAAATCAAAACAAAAACTGACGATGTAGGCATAGGCATAGGCATAGCCATAGGAATAGGCATAGGCATAGGCATAGGCATAGGCATAGGCATAGGCATAGGCATAGGCATAGGCATAGGCATAGGCATAGGCATAGGCATAGGCATAGGCATAGGCATAGGCATAGGCATAGGCATAGGCATAGGCATAGGCATAGGCATAGGCATAGGCATAGGCATAGGCATAGGCATAGGCATAGGCATAGGCATAGGCATAGGCATAGGCATAGGCATAGGCATAGGCATAGGCATAGGCATAGGCATAGGCATAGGCATAGGCATAGGCATAGGCATAGGCATAGGCATAGGCATAGGCATAGGCATAGGCATAGGCATAGGCATAGGCATAGGCATAGGCATAGGCATAGGCATAGGCATAGGCATAGGCATAGGCATAGGCATAGGCATAGGCATAGGCATAGGCATAGGCATAGGCATAGGCATAGGCATAGGCATAGGCATAGGCATAGGCATAGGCATAGGCATAGGCATAGGCATAGGCATAGGCATAGGCATAGGCATAGGCATAGGCATAAGCATAGGCATAGGCATAGGCATAGGCATAGGCATAGGCATAGGCATAGGCATAGGCATAGGCATAGGCATAGGCATAGGCATAGGCATAGGCATAGGCATAGGCATAGGCATAGGCATAGGCATAGGCATAGGCATAGGCATAGGCATAGGCATAGGCATAGGCATAGGCATAGGCATAGGCATAGGCATAGGCATAGGCATAAGCATAGGCATAGGCATAGGAATAGGCATAGGCATATGCTATTGCTAACTTTCAGGGAGAGTGAGACGAGGAGAACTGAAACGTTTCTCTTCCCCTTGTCTTTCTCTCCTAAAAAACTAATCATTTTAGCAATAAGACTTACATAGTGTAAACTAGGACTAAGTGTTAATGTTCATATTGATTTTGTTAGAATTTATTAAAATTAATTGAAGCAAGGTTTTCATGGCAACTATTCCAATTTGAACAGCCATTCAATGCGAGATTTTTCCCAACCGCAATGTTTGCTCAATAGATGATAAGCACTGCCAAAAATTACATCATTGTCACAGGGTTTTGATTTCTTTTTCACTGCAAATAAAACAAGTAATTTAGATAATTGTGAGGTAGTTAATCACAAAGTTTTAATGAAAGAAGTTTGGAGACATTTTAAGTAATGCAAACTTTTAATACGCGTACGGAAGGAAGGAAAGCTGCAATTAGTACAAAATCATAAAGCAGAGAATGTTAACGTTTGAGCTATTGATGGAATTTATCTCAAAAGCGGTTTAATAACTAATCTTCAAAGAATGACTCTTAACTAATAAAGCGTTTTTTATTTTATTTGGGAGGTATAAAACTTTAAGTTGACGAATTCATCAGGTGGCAGCACTAGCTCAGCTGATTAGTGTTTTATTGCTCTTAGAGGTCGTTTACATGAAGGGTGGTGTAGCTGCGACAACCCTTACGTTCTCTATTGGAGTCCTTTCTTACATTGATACTTTTGATACTTATTTGATCAATACATTATTATTATTATTAATTGTAAAATATTGTCCAGACATGTAGTTTAATGGCATTCATAATAATTCGGGCAAAAACACGATTTTGAATTTTTTTGTTAGTTACAACCCGTTGTCACATGCCAGTAATTACTTGCAAGTAGTGTATATATATTACTAACGAAAATCAGGAGAAATTTAAAAAAAAACCCAAAAATTTTTCGAGTGGCTACACAGCACACTGCAAGTTCATTTTTAAAATGTCGTCAGCAATTAAAGTTCTAGCAAAATTGGAGTTAGTACAGTGTTGCCAAATATTCAATATTTTACTTTAATTGATTGTGAATATATTTCTTTCATTAAAACATGAATTTTATGATCAAACTTAGCTGTAAAAATAGCCTTTGTGTAATTTCTCAATATCATTTTTATATATACAAAAAATTAGCTATAATATTAACCAAATTAATGAAATAACTCATTACTCGGCAACACTGTTTTTCGTTTTGTCACTTTACTTGCGACAAATGTAAAAATTTACTTGCTACAAAATTTCATTGCAAGCTGACTCGAAAGTGGCAAAAGTGTGGCAGTGTTAGTAAAAAAAATGTGAGTGTTTGAGTTTTTTTCACTTGCACTTGCATGTGACAACGGAGGGTTAGTTAGTTTTTGCATTTTAGCTAACGATATGTATGTATGTATGTATGTATGTACATTTTTTCTGCATATAAAAAATTCTATTGTACGAGGAGATAAGCATTAAATACATTCACCAGAGCAAGCTACCGACCAGAGAAACAAGCCGTCTTAAAAAGTTGGCGGCCGTGGCTTACGAAACAATAGACGGCGGCGGCTCATAAGCCGGCTGACACTTACAACCGGTTTTTATAAGTTTTCTATTTCTATAAAAAATTAAAAAAACAAAATAATTTCTAAGATTTAGTACAAATTTGCAACTACAAAAAACAATTATCCGGCTGCAATTTTGAGCCGATGGTAGCCGCATGCATCGGCGGCGGCTTGATTTTACATTGAAAGTCGCCAGCGGCTCTTGAGTCGGCTATGAGCCGATCGGATTGTTTCTCTGCTACCGACTACCGAATGCCAAGGATAGAATACACATGTTTATATGAGAATGATTCTTTTGAAGACAGCAAGGCAACAGGGCGACAGGTTGTTGTCTATGCTGATTTTGTCGTTGTAGTCCAATTAAACTAATTTCTATTTTTTATTGACTACGATAAACAAATGCAGTGTTGCCAGTATAATACAAAATGTTGAATGAATGATATCGTACAATTATTTCATATTATTTACCAGAAAAAATATTAAAAAATTGATGTAAGGAATAAATTGATTCATTTTTGTACTTTTACGTGAAATAAAATATATGAACTATGTTTTTTTTTTGTACTTGAATATCAGGTGCAGATGGTGCTGCTGTCGTCTCCAAAATAATTAAGTAGCTGGCTACGAGGCGACAAATGCTGCTAGCGGCATTTGAAGTCGTGTGTTCGTGTAGCCTGCTGTGGTGAATGTGTTTAATGCAATAGAATTTTGTCTGAGACAATTGTATGAATCCAGCTTTACTTACAATATTTTAAGACTCGGCCATAAGTCAAGTTCTTATGTTGTTCCATTTGTTTCTGATGTAATGAGCAAAATATTTTTGGTTTGTTATCCGTTTGATATTGACTGCGATGTGTGTGCTGATTATACTTGGGCTCTATTTCCGATTTGATAAATTGACGTGTTGATGACTTCAAAAGGAAGAGAGGCAGCGTTAAAACTTCAAACATTCCTCCTAATAAAATGTCAGGATGTTGAGGCGCTTTTGTTAAACAATTTAATGAAAAATCATGGAAATGCTTCGAAGTAACAACATTTGGTATAACATCACGAGTACTTTCAACGACACACAAATTTAAACGATTACAATGATTCTTCATTAGTCCTGAAGGTAAACCAGCAACATGCGCTGCAGAAATGTGCTCTTTATTGCCATTTAAAGGTGGTAGAGAATTGACTTCATGCAGGCTATTGAATAATTTATGCTTGCAATCCTTTTCTGAATGGTAACGAAAAGTTTGAAGCGTATGACATTCAGGACTTGGGCAATTTGTCACTTTAATTGAATATTTTAAATTCTTTAATAGAATTTCATTTTCTTTTAGGGTTTTTTGAAAATCTTTACTGCATTTACTTTTTATAGTTGGTGGTTGGGTTTGCTTTTGCTTTGTAGTCCCCATACTAGTCGTATCTCTACTCCATAAAGTGTTCACATTGAAGTTTACTGTTGTAGCTAAATTTTTTCGCGCTGTAGTTGTTGTTAGTTTTGTACTATTATTTGGCATGAAATTGCAGGATCTAAATTTATCCTTTTGCATGGCATATCTATTGCTATCATTCGCGTTTTTATGCAATTTCCTTTGTAAACTCATTGCAATATTTTGCTTTGTTTCCTGTCGTTTTAATGACTGTTGTGTTGTTTATATCTTATAAATTGCTTTTGTTATAGTTTTACTATGGTTTTGCTACAAATTGTGGTTCAAAAATTTTGTTAAGGACTTATTTGTTTTCCTTTTCTGCAGATTTCTGGCTCACTTGCACAAGTCAATACAAATTGAATTTATTAAAGCACAGTTTCTTGTTGTACCATACATGTGTATGTATGTAGTATGTACATTCAAACTTGTTTTGAAAATTCTTAATATTGAAAAATAAATTAAATTATTATGACAAGAATTTTGTTGGATTCTCTTTTGCACTAAATTAGTTCAAGTTCTGTATGACAGTTAATTCTTTACGGAGTTGGGCAGTTCCTAATTACACCCTATAACAAAATCTTACCCTGACTCAAATAAATAGAAAGTCTAATGCCGGGTATTCATAAACAATTATACAAGTTAAGGTTGGCTTAAGATACGTATATATATATTTTTTTTTGGAGAAACCCGGTTTAAAGAATGATCTACTAATTTTAACAAAACCTTATAAATATCGGTAAGAGTCTTGTTTTAAGGTGGTGGTGGGGGGCTAGAATTCACATATGTACATATCGAGCCTTATTTTCGATTTTATCGTAAGCGACAAAAATTAAATTTTTTCAGTAGAAGGCTATTTTTAATAGGGCACTTACACTGTCTCGAAATCTAGTACTTATGAGATTTCAAGCTAAATATTGCTGCTTTTTACTAGATTTTCCATATAGAACGAAATCTATTTTGTCAGTAGATTTGTAGGAACCCTGCGGAATATTTGGTGATAATTGAACAAAGCGTACTCGTCGTAGGACTTGAGAAAAGTTGGGAGTGTTAAAAAAAAGTAGGGCGTAGTGTATCGTGAAGAAGAAGATATATCGTGTAAATGGTTACATATTCACCATTTTCGTGATGTTTCTAATATATTTAAGAAAAAAATGAGTTAGGTGGTTTCTATATTAAGATAACTATGTTGTTTAATATTTTCTATACGCTGCATGCAAATTTATCAGAAAATGTCCAACCAAATTCTTAAAAAAAAAATTTGGAATTATATAAAATCTACCATAAAGTAGTTGAGAATTACTAAACATGTTAAAAGCTGAAAAGCTTAACAGACTCGTTCTAGTTATTGGGAATCGTTCGAGTATTGTAGCTGAGTCCATGACCTATCAAATAATATAAATATATGTTTTTTTCTTTGGATTTTATCTACATTGGAAGCTGAAAGCGGGACATGATCCATCAAAAAATGGGATTTAAAAACAAATATCTTTTAGAAAGCGGTATGTGTATCACAGAGAAAACAGTGCCTACTAAATACCTCACAAAATAGAACAAAATTAATAAGAAATCTCTATGGTTTTTTTTTCAATAAGGAAATCTATTCTCTGTACTTATGTATTTCATTTAAATTCTATACCATATACATATGTATGTGTATGTAGTATGTTGTAGATGTTATTTATTTATACATACATACATACATACATACATACACATTAGGTTATATTCTTAACTAACTTACTCACCAAGTATTGAACCAGCAAACTTCTACCTGATAGACAAGCACTCTACTACCCAATATGCTAACAAGCAGCCTCAATAACCATTGAAATTATTCTTATACAAAAATTAAAAAGATCATGAAAAAAATTTTCTCTATGTCTATTTATAGATATGAAATAACAAGACACCTCATAAAATCAAGAAGATTTCCTTATTAAAAAAAATCAATAGGATGCTTTACACATAATCATATAGGAACCTACTGAAATCAAAAAGAAAACCTTATTGAAAAAATCAATAAGATAGCCTAATAAAATCAAGAAGAAACCCTTTTTAAAAAAATCTATAAGGCAATCTAATAAAATCAATAAAAAATCCCTTTAGTTTACAATTTATAAGAAAACCAAATAGAATCGAGAAGTTTTTCTCTATGGATCGTTTTTTTTTTGTGCTAAAAATAACGGAAATTGAGTAAAAAAAAAGTTGTGAATAATAAGATTTCTTCTTGATTTTATGTGGTTTTATTCTTGATAAAATTAATAAGATTTACCAGATAAAAACAATAATTAATCTCTATGAAAAAATATTCGCTTCTTTCTGCTGGGATACCCCTTAGCCTAAAAACGGTTCATAGAGAAAATCTTCTTGATTCTATGAGGCAGTTTTTTCTCTGTGAATATGAACATATACAGTTTCGTATGTACTTAAGATACACAGTTATCAAAGTTTCTAACTTCAAGGAATTCTGAGTAAGCACGTTCTTAGAGGACAACTTGGACATTAATGCATGACCAATATTATCCGACGGTATTGACTTCGAAAAGTGCCTACTCTTCAGAAAATGCCAAGTTGAAAACTTGGTAATTCGAATATTTAGTTCAAATTCAAGCTTTTCAGAAATAGATTCATGGGTAATAATAAAATAGCAGCATTACTTTTTTCCGTCTGGGCTGCCTCATTTACTGTAAAAGTCCTTTATAAATGCATTATAGCTTAACAGCTATTAGAGCTCTTAACAGCTAAGAGAGCACTAATAAAGCTCTCTTAAAGCACAAGGCTCGTGTCAAGGCTTATAAATCTATACAAGCGCAAACTTGAAATTACGCCGATTCCGACAGAAAATAACGCAGTAATAATTTTAAAACTCTTCATGACATGTTAATAATGAGAACTGTACTCGTATTCTACAAATTAGCTGAACTACGAAGCACACAGGGATTTGGATAGTTAAGCACTAACTGCACTTAAAAAATATTTGGATTCAATTTGTATCTGTTACATTTTAGTAAAAATCTAATAAGAGATTGAAAATTTCAATAGCGGGAAGTGGTGGTCTGGTTACCTGTAACTGAATTCCGTAGCACCGTAAATGTTTCAAAAGTATATTAAAAGTTTACAATCTAGACTGAGGATTGAATTTCTACTAGTTAATCGCCCAATGTATTTAATTTAAGCTTCATTTCTGTTCGCTATAGTCAATGTGGTGTTTCCATGTAAGCCGCCGATCAAGGTGTATGTTGAGGAACAAGTTGGGAACATAGGCTAAATGTTACTTGAACACATTTTTGTTCGTTTACTTTTATTCTCCATTAGTTAATAGGGCACTATTACGAATATTATATATTATATGTACTACGAATATTTTTTTTGTTTAGTATGTCTATATAAGAAAGACTCCGCTAGGGCATGTATTATGTATTACGAATATTTTTTTTTTTTTTTGTTTAGTATATATATAAGAAAGACTTGGCTGGGAAAGACAATGAATCGATATAAATGGACCGTCAAGTCACTCTGGAACAAGTGCCGTAACTACACTTAGATATTAAACTAAGCTTAACAGGTGTTTATACTTTTGAGTGGGTAGTGTGCAAGCCTGTCATGCACGAGGTTGTCAGTTCGAGTCCCAAAAAATATCTGCTCAAAAATAAATTATAATTGAATTTGCAACAATAAAAACAAAAATTATGAGTTTTCATTGTTACAGTTAAGTGTCGGAATGACATTTTTAAATAATTATATTATTCTACACCGAATAGGTCACTGTAAGATAGTTCAAGTGGCAAGTCAAAAGACGTATACAAAGTATCAATTAACCCCATCCTAGGCCATCCACATGTAAAAGTGACTGGTTCGCTTCATAGCAAGTGTTAGAACTCGGACTGGTCCCTATCACTTAAAGACCGATCACGTGACTAGTCTTGTGTCAGTTCCATTTCCTGCAGGGAAATCTAATCAAAATCTAGTATTATCTAGTAACATATTTGCAAAACAGATGAGTGAATTAGCTGCGGTCTGCTCAAAAAGGTGTGTAAATTGGCTACATTTCAGTTGTTTGGTTGCAGTTTTGAAAATGTTTCAGTTAATGGGTCTTGTTTTGGATAAAAAAATCTTTATAAATGTCAAAAAAAAAAATTGGTGTAAACGGTATAGATTTTCATAAAGATTTTAATTAAAATCTGCTAGATTTTGTGCCGGTGTAAATGCCCTATAAATATTCAAATATGTTTTTGTACGTAAATTGTCGCTTACGATAAAATTGTACAGCCTTTATCTTAAAAGTTATTAACCATTTTTGGCATTTTGATAATTTTAAACTATGGATGGGCCCATAAAATTTTAATTTCAATAAAAGAGTCTATTTTCGTTAACATGTCGCTTACGATAAAATCGAAAATAAGGCTCGATATATAAGACGTTTTCAGTTTTTTTTTTCTGGAACATTTTAATCCACTAATATTACGGGTAAAAATGTTGTACAAAAAATATTAAGCCACAAAATTAAACACATAACATATCGTCGCCCCAGAATAGTTTTGCTCCACCGACCATTCTTAAAAAAAATTGAGTTTGCTATGGAATATAATATATATATTTTGAATACGCTCTTTCGTCTCATGATATTTATTATGGTTTCTGAGATATTAAGCATTAATTTTGCTCCATATCCACTATTTTTAAGTTTAATAAGTATTGCTTTGCTGTATACGCCACTGTTTGGCGATTGCGTCAAATTCTTCATACAAAACCGTACGCAGTAAAGTTAGCTCTTGTTTTGCTTCATTTCTACAAGAAATTAATAATAAAAAAAAGAAGGTGCCGTAAGAAAAATTCTACGGCGACTGTTAAGCAAAAACATCATCACCCAGACGCAGCCGCCGATTACATATTTTAATATAAACTAATTAAACACTAAAATAAAACCTGAATTATGCATGTTTGAGTATAACAGAAATCATTTTATTTCATTATTTATATTAAATACCCTTCAATTACTTGTTTTTCTTGTTGTGTGAGTGTCCAAGCGGATCGATAGTTAAAAATATTACGGCGGCGGCTTCTCGGTCGGCGTTAAACAATCCACTTATTTCTCTGAGCAGCAAGAAAAATAAACCAAACAATAAAATTCTCAATTCACAGCAGTAATAAAGTGTACGTATGGAGCACAAAAAGCTACTTTTTTTAAATAAATTAAGAAAAGTGGTGTTTGCGGCACAAAACGCATTTTTACTTTTACAATAAAGTAATATTAACTTCTAACATCATTCGTGGAAGTTTACAAAAATTTTAATTTTTCTTCAAAACATGTGTCGGAAGCAGTGTTGCAAATACAAAACAAAATCCATCGGGTATATTTTCTCCACCCCAACTTTGTGGGGTATGGGCTAAACCAATTCTGAGGCGACGATATAAGAAAATAAACAAACGACAATGGCAAGGCTGTTGTAAATTTAGATATGGTAAAATTTAGCTTTCATTACAAAAAAGCTTTCAGCAAATTGTAATACGATGAATCAAAGCAATTCACATATTCCATTTGCACTGAAAAGCTGAGTATGTACATATATAAAGCAGAAATCTACATCAACTGACACGACACATAGGGGACCAAAACACAAGAATGCTCATGACGAAAGTGTGGCGGCCTTCGAAAACAGCTGGTTGTTCCGTTCTGCTAGTGTTTGTCAAAATATTTACAATTAACTTGGGTGTTAGTTGTTCCTTAAAAATTATCACATGCTATTTAACTTACAAAGCACTACGAACTTTAGCCTAATCAAAAACAAATAAAGGAACAAAAATTAGTTCAAAGTTTCCCGAGAAAACAGAGGTATAACAGAAAGGAATGCTGAAATTTTTTTCTTAGGTGGAAAATAAATAGTGCAATGAATGCACAGAAAGTAAAAGAAAATAGAATTTGCTTTTGAGTTTCCGACAATTCCCAAAAAAAAAAAAATATGATACATTTTTTGGTTCCAGCTTTGGAATTTGAGAAAAAAAATGTCTTAAATTTGATATTTATAAGAAAAATATGTATTTTTCGAAACGATCTGGTTACTTCAATAACGAAAATTTTTAACAAAAAATCTCTTAGTAATATTTCTTTTAGTATTAGCTTTTAAATAAGTATAAATATGGGTTTGCTTTCTGTGCAAAAATTTTTGTAAACTGCAAAAAACGCCGAAAAGTGGACTTCTGACAAAATTTTAATTTAAATTGCTTATAACTTTTGATGTAATTGTTTTTTAAATAACAAATTTTTTTATGTATTAAAAATGTTGTTTTAAATCTCTAATAAGTTTCGTTTTCTAAATCGAACAAGATTTGACTTCTTCATTAGCAGAACATTGGAGCAAGATTGGAAAAGAATATTTCTCGAATATATCCTAAACAGTATTGCCACCCTGTAAAACTAAAGTGCTTTTTATATCATATGGTAGCTTTAATTTTAATTATGCTGCAGAAAACTCTCAGTAAAAAATTTTTCTGAATTCACCTTTAAGTTCAAAAAAAAAGTTACGTCGTGTTCCAAAAATCGAATGATGCGTTTATCTTCAATAAAAATTTTCAAAAAAATTTTAACAATTCCGATGGTTATAATTTTTTGAACATTTTGCTTAAATCGTTGTAAAAGTCCGCGTTAGTGAGAAGGGCATCTTTTTCCCATATTTTTTTTTTGCTTCTTCATATAGAGAGAAGATTTTATAATGTTCTTCATGAACATATGTATCTTTCCATTTCCTATTTATAGCAAATCATTCTCGTGATTAAATCGTAAAAAATTTGTAAAAACATTTCAAATGTTGACATAATCATCTATAATTCATTTATTTATGTAAGCGTGTTTTGATGTAAACACAGCAGGCCCAATTATTTTCTCATTTCATTTCGTTTCAAATTACAAACCAACAAAATATCCGAACATTAAATGTATGTACAGTTTGTCAAAAAAATGTTTTCATTGCTGTAAAAAATAAAATTCTCTTCAAAGAAACGCTTGTTTTGAAGTGCATTACAAAAATTTTGGATATTTATTTTACGTGTGTACCTTCTCAAAGTTGTTTATAATTATATTACTTAAAAAAAAAATTAATATCACTTCAACAGGAAATTTCTAATGATTAGGTAAAAACAAAATAGTTCAGGTTTCGTACTGACAAATAAATGTTTTCAATTTAATGCCACATTTAATAAACAGTGTGTTTATTGCCCTAAAATTTAATTTAATAATGAGTGCTTATGTCTGTAGAAGTTTGACGCTATATTGTCGCGGCGGCGGCTTGCAGCCGATCGGCTTTGTTCTCTGGGTTATGGTTATGTGCAAAAACAGTACAAAAGCAAATTGAGCAATTATTCTCATTGTTTTGGTTTCACTCACTTCAAAGAACGAAACAAAACAAAATCAAACAATTTGTTTCGTTTATTTACTTACTCTGAAGTACAAAGAAAACAAAACAAAAATAAATTTATAAACTGTAAATGTGTCGATTATTTGTGTTACGAAAATTACGTCCTAGCTCCTGTGTCATGACATAAATAGCATAGCTATAAAAGGAATTTATTTTTTGTTGTAATTAATGTTTGAATGTAAAAATTACTAGAATTTTTGAGCATTGAAAACATTTTTTTTACAAACTGTATGTATGTAAATGTGTCTGCCGTCAAAGCGAAACTCTTAAGACCAGCGGGGAGGGCACGTGGACTAGAGCGTCATAAATTGATGACATAAAATTAAAAATTTAGGTAGATATGTACATATGTATATCATTATTTAAACTGGTTTTTATAGTGTAGTCAGCATGATGATTTTTTTTTTACAAAATATGATAGATTATATTTGTTTGTGGTAGAAGGGCCTCCTGATTTATTTTTGAAATGCAAGCTGTGTGTTAGTATAACATTGTCAAACTGCTGCAAATTAAGGCGAAAATAATTTAAAATAATGCCAATTAGAAACTTGAGGAATCAGTTGTAATAGAGAGCGATTTTCATGTATGATGCTTAAATTATTTAATGCATGAGACTCGCTGAGATGTTCAGCAGAGCGACTGAATGTGAATGAAAACTGCTGGCGAGTTATGTAATGCAAAATAATGATAGGGATAGGGAGGGTATTAAATTGCACAAGTTATACCCCTTTTAGACACGGAAAGTTTACTTTGCAAAGTCTTAATTCAGCTAGGAGAAAGACAGAAAGAGAGAGAGAGAGTATTCCCTCCTCTGTCTTTCACACTGCTGAATTAAGACTTTGCAAAGTAAACTTTCCTTGTCTAAAAAGGGTATTACTGAATTAAAATAATGTTTGAACACACACACACATTACGAGGTCGGTCCGTCCAAGTGTTTGCTAGTCTGGACATTCTTGCAGAGGACTTAAAACCCATACATTTTTTATATATTGAGACTTGCTAATAGATATCTTAATTATTTCCAACAATTAACTCTGTTTACTGAAAGTACTGGCAAATCCGGCTATAACGAACGATATAATGTCAGGGCCATTCGTTATATTGCCACGTTTGTTTAAGTGTTAAGGCTGAACTCTCAGTTAGCCGACTGTAATGGAATGTAATTGCGACGTTAGGGAAACAGCTGATCGATATTGTTGTGTGAATAATAATGTACAGAGACTTACATTCCGCTTACATCTCTATAACCATTTTCATTAATTTTCACACAACATTATCCATCAGCTGATTCCCTACCGTAGCAGTTACATTCCATTACAGTCGGCTAACTGAGCCTTTAATTTTGTTATTATTATTGTAGATAAACAAAATTTATTCAGTTCATTTTTAAAGTATACCTTGTTTTAACTCTGAATATGCGCCAATATTTTTAGTTTTGTTATTAAAAACTAGTGCACAGAAAAATTTTAAATATTATTTTTTTTATCAGCAAATTGCTTAAATCATTAAAAAAAATTTTCAATGTGGTATCTATTACAAATATGATGACATCGGTCATCAAATTGCAAAAATTTTCAAAATTAAATTAATTGCTCCAATGAATGGAAATTTTATTTTTATATGCAAAAAGTGATTAATAAATTGAAAAAAAAAAATTAAAATTCAATTAAGCAAATGATTGAGTTAACTGAATACATAATTGTAACGTTGACCAGAAAAATAAAAAGTAGTATTGAATAAATTAAGCTGGTCATTAACCGCTTCTTAACTTTAAATGTAAGTAGACTTCAGCAGATACTAATCCTAATGTAACATCAGAGCGACCTCCTTCGTCGGTATTATGTAGCTGAATCATCGACGAAGTAAAATAACCAATAAAATGGCCACTAAGCACAGTTTTGAAAATTTAATACGCCTCATTGACACCAGAGGCGCTGCTGCAACACTGCATTATAACCCTCGAGACAAACTTTGTGCTTTAACAGAGCTCTGTTGGCATGTTAACAGAGTTCTGTTGTGATATAAAAGTTTAATTAATGCATTTCGAACGTTCTTTTCCAGTAAAGGAAGGTGGCGTTGACCGAAGGCCCTGGGTTCAATCCCGGTTCTGACAGTCATCAAATAACAACACTACGCATTTTTCTGATGTGTATTAGTATCACTTTGCAGCAGTTGTTGTAGGAAAGTTCAAGTGATATGAAGGCATAGACACTGGTCACTGAACTACTCCTGCGGATACTAATCCTTATGTAACATCAGAGCGCCCTCCTTCATCGGTATTATGTAAGAGAACCATCGGCGAAGTAAAATAATAAATAAAATGGCTAAACACAGCTTTGAAAATTTAATACGCCTCATTGACACCAGAGGCGCTGCTGCAGCACCGCATTATTAAAAACGTACAAAAAGCAGAGTTGTAAAAGAATGAAGCTTTCTTCTATCACTTCCTTCGCCACCTGTCTACTCTATTCTATTACTATTCCTTTCGTAAAGAAGGAAACACCTAGTAATAGTAGTAGGTATTCATTCATTGACTGCGTGTTAATTATCTTTAAAAAAAAAGAAGCCAAAAAAAATTAAGCCGATATATGGATAATACAATTTCTTCATCATTTCCCATGAATTAATTTCTGAAAAGTTTGAATTTGAACCACATATTGCCAGCTTCTATACTTGCAAATTTCAATATATAATATAATAAGCAAGAGTTTTTCGGACCAGCTAACATGGGCCCCCAATAGTTGAACCTAATTAAGGAGCATATTGTACTAAGAAAGTGTTTACTCTGAATTTCGCAAAGTTATAGTTCGGACGACTTTATTAAACAACTTTAAATTGTCACTACTATATTGACATTTCCTAAGGTGTGGCCCAATTTTTTGACAACGAGTCAACATGGGACCACAATAATGGTCACTAATTAAGAAGCGTTTTATACTATAAGACTGTGCATACTCCGAATTTCTCAAAGTTCGAGTACGCATGAGTTTCTCAAAAAACTTTAACTACTATATTGACACTTCCTAAGGTTCGACCCAATTTTGTAATGCATAAAATGCATATATCAAGCCATAACCGCCAAAAAGGCTTAACCGGTACATTTTTTGGGCCTCGTATTTTTTTTTAACGAAAATCGTTTATTTACGATAGCAAATGCTCGATTTCGATCAAAAAACTATGGTCGAAAATTATGTCACTCAAACTTTTTTGGCGGTTATGGCGCGATATGCTAGTAGCAAATGCCAATAAAATTGCAATAAATCGATTTTTCCCCTTGTTGCCAATTTATTTTAAAAAAAATTTCAATTGAAATATGTATTTCTTTTCATTTTTTTTCAGAAATCATTTATTTGCTTAAAGGGTATCCGCACATAGTTCAATATCCTTTTAGGCCACAGCTGGTGGATATACCAAATAATTATAAGGAAATTAATACGGTTATGCAAAAATGCTGGTCTGAAGATCCAAACGAAAGGCCGGATTTCAATGCCTTGAAAGGAATTATAAGAAATATAAACAAGTGAGTAGATAAAATAAAAATACATAATCAAAATAAAAAACCATTTCAATCAATAAAAAAAATATTATTATTATTATTATTATTATTGTAGAGACAACGAGACTGGCAACATTGTCGACAATCTACTCAAACGTATGGAACAGTATGCGAATAATCTGGAAGAATTGGTGGAAGAACGCACTCAAGATTATATAGAAGAAAAGAAAAAATGTGAAAAATTGCTGTATCAGCTGTTACCGCAAAGTGTTGCCGCCCAGTTGATTAGTGGTCAACCGGTGGTGGCCGAGACTTTCGATCAAGTGACAATATATTTTTCGGATATAGTCGGTTTTACGGCTATTTCTGCCGAAAGTACACCCATGCAAGTGGTGCAATTCCTTAATGATCTCTATACCTGCTTTGATTCCATCGTTGAGAATTTCGATGTCTACAAAGTAGAGACAATAGGTGACGCCTATATGGTGGTCTCTGGCCTGCCCATACGCAATGGCAATCAACATGCTCGCGAGATTGCGCGTTTAGCTTTATCTCTTCTGGAGGCTGTACATAATTTTCAAATACATCATCGGCCAAACGATCGCCTGAAGCTGCGCATTGGCCTGCACACAGGCGCTTGTGTAGCGGGAGTGGTGGGCCTGAAGATGCCAAGATATTGCCTATTCGGCGATACGGTGAATACAGCTTCACGCATGGAGTCAAATGGTGAAGCCTTAAAGATACACATAAGCGAAAAAACGAAACTAGCTTTAGATGAATTCGGCACATTTATAACTACGAAGCGCGGTTATGTGCCCATGAAGGGCAAAGGCGAAATGCTGACATATTGGCTAGAGGGTGAAGTCCACAAAATGGAATCACCCATTTCGCAGCAAAAGCTAATGTTGTCTAGAAGATCCTCTTTAAAGCAAGTACCGCGTTTTGGTTTGTTGCACAAACAAAATTCCGATATGCCACAGCTACTGCCGCCCTATCAGCGATCAGAGCAGCAGCAGCAAGCGGCTATTAGTCGACAAAATTCGCCAAATTTAAGGGTGAAACGAAAGATTTCATCCTCGTCCCCGAAACTAAATAGCAATGATTATAAGACTGATGATTTGTATAATTATCTAGAAGCAAGTGCTAAGGGATTTGCCATGCAATCAATTAAACCACCTGCAAATGATATTTACAGCAGCCGCTCACTCAGAGAAAATTCCAAAGAGGTTAGCTGGGAATTGGCCAATTTCAGATTGCCCCTATCGGGCACTCTTAAGTCTCATGCCAATGTCAAGCACAGCTACAGCCCGCTACCCTCGACACAGTCAAACTCTAACCTGTCGTCGGGTCTACTACAACCGGGTACACCAAGATTGAGATTAAAAACTTCACCCACCATAACCAGCCTAAGGAATACTAACGAAACGGCCAGTCTGAATAGTGCTCATCGTATTAAGTTTAATATTAGTGAAAATCCCGAAGAAACTCAAAAACTAGTAGCCGGTCGCGTTTATGAGGACTACGAAGTTGAGATCGAAGCAGAAGAAACTGATAATGAAGTCGATAATGTAAATAATTATTTAAATAAACGCAACTCCTTGCGTGACAGTAATCACCAGCAGCAGCTTTACTGTGCGCCCGCGCAAATTAGCAATTTAAATAATTGTACTACAGCCACTAGTCAATATCAAAATTTAGTTAAGGCCAACAACTGTAAAAACTCTCAACTGTTAACAAATGTTGCGAATGGCTTTGATGGGCAAAGCAAATTGGCAGCAGTCAATAATTCAAAAGCATTATTAGATGACGATGAAAGTGAACGGGAAATAGCAGCAGGGAATCATCAGCATCAGCATCAGCATCAGCATCATAATCATCATCACCCAGCCACGGTAAATAATGTAACGCAACCGTTACTAGCCAAAATTAATTCATAGTGATCAAGGAATATGTAATTACAACAATTAGCGATGTTGCCAATTTTAAATGAAATTACTCGCACTACTATGCATGGAAGAGATAGGAAGGAATGAACGTCCAGTAAAACCTTCTTCATCCTGCTTCTTCCATAGTTGTATTTCTTTGGCTTAGGCTGAGTACACATTTGGCATTTCTTTTGTTGTCAATTTGTGGTGTCATTTTCAAATGTGTGCAATAATTTTCATATTAGGTTTTTCGATTCGACGCACAATTTTGTTGTGACAGGAAATTGTACCATCCCTGAATAATGACAATACGGCAACATCGTCTAAGAACTAATTTCGATATAATGATATTTAGTGTCATTTACTGTATATCTTAAAACTTGTTTCATATTTTTTGTTTATATTCATACAAATGGATAATCGCAAAATTATTAAATTGGCTAGTGCCACCGTATTCTTGGGAATGTAAGAAACAAATAAAGGCAATCTAAAAAACGACAAAGAAAGTGGTAAAAAAGGCCCTATTCCACCCTATTCAACACGCTGACATTTTGTTTTTGTATCTGCAGTGCTGCCAACTTGTTCTTATACCCGTAAGGCGGAACAGTGTGCAAGGTAATGCCACACAATAAAAAATATCGGAAATGAAAATGTTGCCACTAGTACACACAAAATGCCATAATGCGTACTCGGCATTAGTGATATGTAATTTAGCTTGTAAGGAGATTATCTAACTTATTATTTTTAATTATCTAAATTATACATGTGTACATATTTTAAGCTATTGTAGGCCAATCTTACCTTTAAAACTTCAAGGTTTTTATCATTTAATTATTTATAATTACCAGTAAAAAGCAAACAATTCGTTTTAAAATGGGGAAAATGTGATCTTACTTTGATTTTTGTATAAAATACAACTTTTAATGCAGTATTTGATTTATTTCTCGTTTTCAAAATGTGTTTATTGTACATACATATATAAATATCAACAATGTTCCTTGTTTAATCAAATTAAATTAGTGAAATTTGGTTTTTGTTTTTATTGCATTAAAATATATATAATAAAGTCTAAATTCTAAAATATTCCCTAACTTTTCTGTAGTCGGATCGCTTTGATTCCACTAGTAATGCAAAACATAGGCTATTACATTAATATTATTATAATTATTGTGCAAATAAATAAATTGAAATTATTATAAACCATATTTAATTATAAAGAAATTGTTAAGTATTAGTAAATGAAAACCGCACGATAAAATTTAAAACAAATGATATTAAATCAGAGTTTTAGTGTAATTGAAGTTTTATTAAAGTTTTACTCCAAAAAAGAGTTGAAATAAAAAAGTTATAAACTTTATCTGATAACACACTTATCAATTGTGTATTTTATTGCTAATATTGAAAGAAATATTATGATGCCACAAATTGAGAGCGACTATGCAGAAAGGCGATAAAATCTAAAACTATCTACACGACACATACATACGTACATAAATTCAATATAATCTGATTACAATGCATTTATTTCATTGCTTTTAAAAAATAAAAAAATTTAAATTATTATGGCGCATATTCATAGTCAAAACAAGGTATACTTTAAAAATTTTAAACCAATATTACCATACAAAATACTGGTTTTTTGTAACTATGATTTTTCTCTAAATTTTATATTCTTTCCCCTCTATTCATAAATAGAATAAATTTAAAATGAGTTTCAAATTTATTTTATTTCAAAATTGTGCTTAACATTTTTTTTTAATAGATGTCAACTAATTTTTTTTAGGAAAACAAGTTTTGACGTAATTTTATAAAAATAATTTTTAAATAACTTTTTAATAAAATTTTCAAACAAACAGGAAACAGAGGGAAATATTAAATAGGGATGGGCAAAAAATATCGATATATCGAAATATCGATATTTGAGAAAATAAATATCGATATATATCGCCGATATTTCAAAAACCTATATATCGATACATCGATTCTTATTTACGAGTATCGGGTTTCGATACTTTTAAGAGCTATAGCCGTTTTTTAACTGTGACCCAACTAAGTCAGGTGACATTTTGGATTGTGTGGGTATAAACCTAAAGGCAGAATTTGTTTTTACTTTCAGTTCTGTTACGAATCAGCTGACTCTTTTTGGTTTATAAAAATCATATACATATAAGCCATTAGTTTTTCTCTCCTTAATTCTGTTATGTTGCGTACACATTCCTCGATGCATGTCGGTATTCACTTTATGAATGCGATGGTAGAACTATAGCTAAAACTTTACAACAATTACGCCCGGGAACTGAAATTGTATTATTTTTTTGAAATATGTTTATAAACGTTAAAAACCGAAAAGTTGTTCCCAGTTTCCCAGGAAATGAAAAAGTCTGGGAAAAGAAAAAATCTAATAACAATGGACGATGCAAAACTTTAGTGGAAAACTGAGACCATTCTGGTCCGAAACAGCTGATAATTTATTACAGAAAGAGTAACTATTAAAATTTATTAACAGAATAGCACAGCACAGAGCAGCAACAGAAAGTAAAGACTAATGAAGTCTTAAGGAGCTACAGTAGGTTACGTATAACTTAACATAAATAGTTCTTTTGTATTAAATTTCTTAAAGTAAGTAATTGTACATTCGAAATTAATGCAGCAAAAAATATCGATATATCGAAATATCGATGTATTCAAAAAATATATATCGATACTGTTCAAAAACATCGATACGATATATATCGATACATTTTCTTCATTTGCCCATCCCTAATATTAAATTAATGTGGTAGCTCGATTTTACCGGAAATATTTAGAGCAATTATGTAAAAAATTCCGCAGGAAATTTCTCCCTTTTCCAATTAAAATTGTTTGTTTTCCCTATCATTTGCTATTAGTTGGAATTGTTCCCTGGGAGAAATTTCCTGCGGAATTTTTTACATAATCCTGATTCATGTCAGATGGTTATGTCAAGAACAAATTTAAGAATGGAAGTACATACATATATACGAACTTGCGATTTTTGTATCATGCGTTTAACCGTCCTTTTTAACAGAAATATGTTACATACACGAGTATTTTAAAATTACTATTCCTCACTAAAAAATCATTACTACGCCATACTCAAATTTTATGTTTGAGAAAATTTCAAATTAATTTTCTAACACCATTTTGTCGCAAAGTAACAAATTAAAATGTAATATTATCAAAAAAAAACTTACCCTGTTATTTGTTGCAGAAGTTTGGCACGTGTGGCAGCATTATTTTTATATTTTGCATTTCCTTCCACTGGATTCCTTATTTTGGCGCCATTTTGCACTAACATAAATTTTTATAACAACACTACATACATAAAAATTTCTTTTACATTTACACACACTTGATTTAATTGCAAAAGAAATTTTGATTTTATTTTATTTGCTCTAATAAGATTTTAAATTGCTTTCACTTTATTAACATATTGATTTAATGCTTAATAACTTTTTTCTTTGCTCTAATTAAATTTTAAATTGCAACTACTTTTATGGGAACATATTTATATAAAAAATTTTATTTTTATTTTCTTTTATTGCTATAAAAAGATTTTAACTTTAAAGCATACGCATTCATATTTAATTTATTAAATTCACACTTAACACCATTTTTTCACTTTACTTTAATATTTTTTTTTTATAATTTTAATTATATTTTTCTATATAGGTTAACACAATTTTATTTTAACTTTTGAATTAGCGCGACACAAAACAATGCAAGAGGATGCCAACTTTCCATTAGTGTTATATTTATAATTTCTCCATTTCCTCTTTTAATAAACTTGGCAGTACTATTTCGTATAATTAATATGGTAACACAGTGCAATGACATTTCTTTTGAGATTGGGCTTTTTTCTTTTCCTTCCTCCTTGCTTTCGTTGAATTTTGGCGCATTTTTATCATTTTCTTTTTTCACCAAGATACATTTCTATTGTATTGGTTTTTTTTTGCAAATAAACTTTTCAATGCAAGTCAATACATAAATTTCATAATAAATTAATGTTTTACTCTATGCTATACGATTTATTTATGCTTATGCTTGTGTTCATGCATTAATAACTGTTCATTTTGCTGAACAACAAACAGGCAGACGATTTCACTTGTTAAACTTTTACAACACACTTATATTATTGTTCATCAATTTATTGCCAATGGAATTACGTGTATCTTTTCAATGTTTGAATTGTATTAATATTAAAGAATTTTTACACAAACTTTTTAATAATTTAATTAACTTTTAACGCAAGTTGATAAAAAGACGAATGTTGACTTGTTAATAACGCGACACAAACTAAATACCAGAAGGATTCAGTTTACAGGTGGTGTAGGTCAGCAACAATTTTATATTTACAACAACAAGCTGCATTTTTTCCTTAGCACAGGTATCGTTTGACTTACCAGACGGCATTCAGGATTGAGAATGGCATCAGCTGTTTTGTTGCCATCATCTTTAAAGTGGCATCATAATGCAGCTGTAAGCTACCAGATTTTCATATTTTGAGTGGAAGTTTTTTTAGGAATGCTATGCAGATGTTTCCCTCTGCTATGTCGAGGAAATATTTAATAACCTATCTATTTTTGTTAAAAAAAAAACATTAGGTATCATCTTTATTAAGGTTTTGTATCATTATTTACTTATAAAAATTTTAAAATCATGTAATGGTATAAAATTATATATATAGAATCCCTCCTCTGCATAAACCGTTTCTAGTGTTTTTATACATCTGGTAGCCTTACAAAATCAAATGACATTTCATTTATTTTAATTTATTCTCTTTTCTCCATTGCAGTGTTGTTGGTTGTTGCTTTTCACCCGTCACAACATATAAAAGAATGTACCGTGAATTTCATAAAAAAATGGAAGAAAATTAATGCAATTAATTATTTAGATAATAAAACTAAAACAAATAAGCTGGAAATTATAAACGTGTCGAAGGAAAACTTCAGCAGCAAAATAATTTGTGCAGAAATTTGCTTGTCATTGTACATGAAAACAAGAGTGGGTCGTCTGAAAAACAAAAAGAATTGCATAATTATTGTGGATTTCCAGTACATCTTGTAAATTTGTTAAAATAAGCAGCATAAAATCCAATTAGTATATAAAACAAAAAACCTTAACAAATGGTTTGTTGAAATATTAGAAGATAGCAAATATCTGTTCAAATTCTGGATAATTTTTTTTTTTTTGCTAAGGGTGAGTAAATTATAATTTTAAATTAAGAGAAGTATCCCCCTTACTAAAGTTCAATTTGTACACTATTTGAAAAACTAGTAAAAATTTTTAGTTTTATTGTGCTTGCTTGTCAATATATTGCTCAAATGGTCTAATACTTTTGGCCTTTTAAGCTTGATGACTCCTGGGCATATCTATTTGTATGTAAAGTCAATCAATCACTACATTTTGTATTTGCAGAACCATAACTAATTGGACTGATAGCGATAGAATAAGCCACAAATATGTACATACGTACAAACGTATGTGTATCATTATGTATAAACAAATAGAATATTTTATTAACAAAAGCAAGCCACAAAATCTACCCTTATCATCATTATTATAATAACTGAAATTAAATAAGATAAAACTGCTATTGATTTCACATATTACGACACATTTTTGTATTACATGCATACATATGCATATTGATACTTTTTTACGTTTCAGCTGGCAAACGTGATTAACCAAGATGTTATATTGTCCACCCAACGTGACATTTTCCCAAATCTGGTTAAATCATGGCATCTCACACTGTTTCATGGATACTGTTGGTACATCCGTGTGCGCCGGTTTCATCATAATCTTTGGCCTTATCCAACTTTATATGTACCGCAAATATGGCACACGTATAACATCCTCCCCCGTATTATTACACAACTGGTCGAAGCTTTATGGTTTGCAATTGTTCCTATTAGTTTTCTTTCCAATATTGCAGCTGGGTCGTTTAATATTTTATGCCGATAGCGTTATTTATGGTTACATGGTAAGTTTAATTAATATTTAATATTTTGTTGTATATTTAAAATATTTATGCCGACGCTTTTTAGATTCTCTCTACTACCTTAATATGTGTCTCCTATTTATTTTCCATTTGCTTGGTCCATATTGAGAGAAATTATATGTTACCATCGATACCGACAAGGGGTCATGGTCTAGTATTGTTACTGTTTTGGACGTTGGCTTTTATTAATGAGTCTTTGGCTTTTATAAATCTAAGAAGTGAAGAATGGTGGTTTAATTTAAAAACGTAAGTTTTTCGTTACAAATTTAAAGAAAAAACACTTTAAGACTACCGTTTGAATCCCCTATTTTTTTATATACACTCCTTTTATAAAAGGACACTTAATAATCCAATACACAACTACTAGCAGAAAAAGTATAATAATTGCACAATTTGGATCTATTTGGATAATTTTATTGATTTGAAATCAGTTCAAAAATTATTTCCACCATTTCTACAAATTTTCGAAATTTTTTAGGTTTGAGTTACATATTTTTATTAATGATTTTACTCATTTAATTGTATTGGATTAAAAAAAATCTTGCGTATTTAACATATTTTTGCAATATAAGAGATTTTTTTTTAGTTTTCGAGCATTTCCTTCTTTTAGCTAATTGCAATAAAACTTTTTAGCATATTTAAAATTTAATTTTTTAGGCTTATGTAAATCAAAGGTGAAAGGAACCCTATCGTTTTCGCTACGATGTCAGTCCGCTCGCCTGTCTGTCTGTCACAGCCTGTGTTCTCGAATTCCTTAAGAGCTACGTACCAAAAAAAAATTGCAAGTCTGGACGAGGAGTTAGTGTATTTTTTACTAAAACATTCCAAAATCAAAAAAATGTCAAAAAGAAAAATCGCCAATGAAATGAAAAAAGCGCTTAAAAGAAAAATATCACCAAAAATAAAACAAGTCGCTAAAATGTAAAAAATCACCCAAAGTAAAAAAAAAATATTAAAAAATCGGCAAAACGAAAAATAGCGCTGAAACTGAAAAAAGCAAATGCCCACATATGAAAATTTCCGAATAAAATTTTTCGTTCACATGGATTTTTAATTTCGAATCGATCAATTTCATGAATTTTTTTTCGCTAGACAAATCTTTGTGAATAATTTTTTTCATAAATTGTGAAAATATTTCATAATCATGTAAAGTTTTTTGAAAGCGAACAAATTCACAAGCAATTTTTTCGGAATTCAAAAATTTAAGCATTTGGAAATTTTCACAAGACATTTTATTCATGATACCAACTGTTCACACGTTAATAATTTACCATCTGGAGGAGGTCTACTCGGTAATTCGAAACGAAAGATAACCAGGCTTAACATAAATAAAGTTTCACATGGAAATTTCCGAACGTATAAACAGTTGATAATCATTAATAAAATGTGTTGTAAAAATTTCCCACACCTTACATTTTTAAAATGCGAAAAAAATTGCTTGGGATTTTTTTTTGCTCTCAAAAAAACTTTAAAACTGCAAATTCGAAAGAATTTTCGTTCCACTTAGTATACTAAAGAGTTTCTTATTTTATTTTATCTTTTTTAGTATGAAAGACAGAGTTGAATTGGGTCTTTTTGTAACGCGTTTCATAACTTCATTGTTGATCTTTGTGCTGGGCCTCAAGGCTCCAGGTATAGTTTATCTATCTGAAGAACATCAACGTCTGGACGAAGAGAATCCTACACCTGAAGGCCTACAAAGAGGTTCTGCCTTTCGGAACGCTTTTAAGAAATTACGTAAACTATTTCCCTATCTATGGCCCAAGAGAGATGCCCTCTTACAGATTACTGTTTTGCTATGTATTTTGCTTTTGGCAGCGGGCCGTGTAATTAAATTATATTTGCCTATTTATCGTAAAAATCTGGGTAAGTGATAATTTAAATGCTTGAGTTAAACAAAACAAAATAACAATTAGTAATTGCAATTTTTGTATTGCAGTGGACAGCTTAACTATTCAACCAATTGAATTTCGTTGGGATTTTGTTTTGATTTATGTAGGATTGTCCTTTCTGCAAGGTGGTGGCACTGGCACTATGGGCTTGTTTAATAACTTGCGCTCATTTTTATGGATCAAGGTGCAACAGTATACGACCAGGGAAATTGAGGTGGATCTTTTCCAACATTTGCACCATTTATCTTTACGTTGGCACTTACAGCGTAAAACTGGCGAAGTTCTGCGCATAATGGATCGTGGAACTGATTCTATTAATAATTTGCTTAACTATATTATATTTTCGATTACACCCACCATTGTGGATTTATTAGTAGCTGTGGTTTATTTTATATATGCCTTTAATTGGTGGTTTGGTTTAATAGTATTTTTGACCATGTTTTTGTATATAAGTAAGTAGCTTAAAATAGTTTTGCTATTTAAAAATATAAATAATCTTATATAATTTAATTTTGCAGTGGCTACAATTTTGGTTACCGAATGGCGTACTCAATATCAGAGACGCATGAATCAGGCCGATAACGAGCAAAGAGCGCGTAGTGTGGACTCTTTAATAAACTTTGAAACCGTAAAGTATTATGGTGCGGAACAATATGAAGTGAACGCCTACAGGGAAGCTATAAAAAAATATCAAGTGAGTTCGTTATTGCAATCAACTTTCCACAATTTGAATTTTTTTAAATACATGCCAGAGAAAATAATTATAAATCAAATAAGCCAGAACTATCGGGTTTTTGTTTTTCGAACATTTAAAATGAATAGAAAATAAATTCAGTAAAGTGCGACTTTGACTCGCACACGAAGGGTTCCGTTCATACACTACATACATGTGTAATACTATAAGAACTTTAGCCTATGTAGTGGAATATCTGATGTAGATTTTTTTTTTTTATTTTAAGTATTCGGTAAACTTTTTTCGGAATTTCTTAGTTTTAGCGTTTTTGAACATTTCAAGACTGCGGTTTCCAAGATACATCAAGATTTTTTTCAAGTGTTGGCGACTTTGTCTTGGTGCTTTTGTTTATGGGATTTTTTTAGTTTTTGCGCTCTTTATTCCTTTTTTGAACTTCTTTTTTGGTCTTTAGCGTTTTTTAAGTTTTGGTTTTTTTTTTCTTTTCAGCGATTTTTTCGTTTTTAATGATTTATATTAGTTTTAGGATTTTTTTATTTTTGGCGTTTTTTTCGTTTTGGCGATTTTTTACGTTTTCTTTAGTTTTGTCGCTTTTTTCGTTTTGCCAATATTTTTTATTTTGGAATTTTTTAATTTTAGCGTTTTTGAAAATTTCAAGAGTTTCAAGGTTTCCAAGATACAGCAAGTTGTCAAAATTACATTAATTGATAGAATACGCCTTAATTTTGATTTTTTTTAATTTCAGTGTTAAATGTTGTAGGCTGCTTAAAAATACACTATAAAACTTTGAAAATTTCAAATATTACATTCGGATTTCAACATGTTTCCTTGCTCGCTCCAGCTTTTGGCGATTTTTTAGTACTGACCAAGGTGTATTTAAACAGGTGGCAGCGTTACTTCAGCTGATAATTTTTTGCTCTATGTGCTTTGTAGCTAACGAATGTCAAAAACTTCGTTTTGTTTTGGTTTTGGTACAATTATTTTTGTTCTTTTGACATTCTTCGGTTCTTTACACAGCTATGGTTGCCGTATTTTTGTATAACAAATCCTTACCCAGTCACCTGTATAATTACACCATGGTACTGACGTTTTTTAAGTTTCAACGATTTTTTCGATTTGGCGATTTTTTTATGTTTTACAAAATATTTTTTATTTTAGCGATTTTTTAGTTTTGTCACTTTTTTCGTTTTTGGCGATTTTTTAGTTTTTTGGCGATTCTTGGCGATTTTTTTAGTATCGACTTTTTTTTAAGTTTTAACAATTTTTTCGTTCTGGCATTTTTTTTAAGATTTTTTTTTTTTTTTTTATACATATATTTTAAGTTTTAGCGATTTTTTAGTGTTGACGTTTTTTTTAGTTTTGGCATCTTTTTTCGGTTTTAAGCGATTTTTTTCAAGTTTTTTTCGACCTTTTTAATTCAGGTTTTTTTTTGCATTTTAGAGATTTATATTATTTTTGGTGATATTTTTTAATTAAGCAATTTTTTTATATTGGCGATTTTTCGGTTCGGCAATTTTTTAATTTTGAAAATTTTTAGCTTTAGCGTTTTTGAAAATTTCAAAAGTTTGCCTCTTGCGGTTTCCCTGATACAGCAAATTGTCGAAATTAGATTTTATTTTGGGCGTTATTTTATACAGCAAATTAGTATTTTCTTGGCCTTCTTGGAAAGAAAGTCTTATCACTTGCGCAGATTAGTCACATTTATAACTAATTTAATAGTTTAAAAAAAAATATTTATTTGTTTTTGTTAATTTTTGTTCGAATTTATTATTCTTTTTTTGTTTAGTTTCATTGCATGTGGTAATTTTTATTTTTTATTGCAGGGCGTAGTTTTAACTGGAATAGTTTTTAGAAGCTTTATCCATTTATTACAAATCTAAAGATTGTATATTATCGAGAGTTAACTGTATTATTAATTATTATGTATGTATTTTATTACAAAAAAATATACATATATAATTTTGTATTCCCATTGCAGAAAGAAGAATTCCTTTCGCTGGTAACTTTAAACATGTTAAACACTTCACAAAATATCATATTATGCTTGGGCCTACTGTGCGGCTCCATGTTGTGTGTCTATCTTGTTGTACATCATCAAACTCTAACTGTGGGTGATTTTGTGCTTTTCTTCACTTACTTAATGGATCTTTATATGCCTTTAAATTGGTTTGGCACCTATTATCGCGCCATACAAAAGAATTTCGTGGATATGGAGAACATGTTTGAATTGTTGAAGGAAGAGGAGGAAATTGTCGATGCTCCCGGCAGTGCTCCCCTGTTAACAATGGGCGGCTGCATAGAATTTAAGGATGTCACATTTGGCTATTCACCGGAAAAACTGGTACTTAAAAATGTCTCCTTTAAAGTGCCGGCGGGCAAAACTGTGGCCATTGTGGGTACATCGGGTGCTGGCAAAAGTACAATTGTTCGTTTGCTATTCCGTTTCTATGACATACAATCCGGCTCCATATTTGTTGATGGTCAAGACATTAAATTGATAACTCAAAAGAGTTTAAGAAAAGCTATAGGAGTGGTGCCTCAAGATACCGTATTGTTTAATAACACCGTCTTTTATAACATTGAGTATGGCCGCATAGGTGCCAGTAGCGATGAAGTTTATGAAGCCGCCCGTTTGGCCGATATACACGATCGTATACTCTCCTTCCCCGAACGTTACGAAACTAAGGTGGGCGAACGTGGTCTACGCTTGAGTGGCGGCGAGAAACAAAGAATAGCTATTGCCAGAACTTTGCTTAAAGCTCCCTCTCTGGTGCTGCTGGATGAGGCTACTTCAGCCTTGGATACCAACACTGAAAGGAATATACAAGCCGCTTTGCAACGCGTTTGCTCCAATAGAACTACTCTTATAATAGCTCATAGACTATCAACTATTATTCATGCTGATGAAATATTGGTATTAAAAGATGGCGCGATAGCCGAGCAAGGGCGTCATGACGATTTGCTTATGAGAGAAAATGGTCTCTATGCTGCCATGTGGCAGCAGCAATTGAAAAATCTTGAAGCTACATCTGCGGCGGCTCAAAGTTCGAAAGAAAAAGGAAGTGCTGGTGCTGGTGAAGGTGCTGGTTCTTCAACATTTCTAAAAGCTGGCCATGGACATGGTGGAGCTCACTAGTTCGATTAAAGACTTAAAATAATTTTTATACAATAACGAATAGAAGAAGAAGAAAAATATTAAGCAAGTATGTACATTTATTTTAATGCTATTAAGGGAAGCTGTAAAAAGGGAGATCAAAAATGAATTAAATAATATTAAGTTTTTAGGAAAAAAATACAAGATTTAAAAAAAAATATACTATTTCTAAAATATTTAGCATAATTTTTAAATAAACAAAAATGTAAAGAATTTTCATTTTTTTTAAGTGAAAAAAATTAGGAAGATATGCAAAGAAATCAAGCGAATGTTTTGAAAAGGTGGTGGTGAATTTGCAACGATTTCAAGAATAATTTTTTTCAACATTATCAAATTATTGACTTGTGGTGATAATATTTACAATTTTCGATGTGCAAGATATTTTCGTCGTGTCGTATAGTTTCATTGTTCAGTTTTTGTTGTTTTGTGAATTTTCGAAATTATAGTATTTCTCACTAATTTCAAGACATGATTTCGGTTTTAACCTTTTTTTTATTTTAAATTTTTGCGAATTTGAGAATTTCTAATTAATTTTCATTTTGTTTGCAATGTCTGCAATTCCATGGATTTTCGCAATATAAAAGATTTTTGGAACTTTCGGAATATCTAGTTTTTTTCACCATCGAACTGTTTTTTTTTGTGATATTTTGTGTCTTACCGATTGGACATAATTATGAGTGGCGTATTTCGACTACGACGACTTTGTACTTGATTAAAGCAAAAATGTTGCAATGTTCTTTAGTCTAGTACAAAATCGTCATAGTCGAGGTCTTAATAAGGCCTCATTTTTTTTAAACTGTTTTAGAGATCTTAAGTCAATTTTTGGTTTGTTTTGCGAATTGTGGAAGTTGTTTTTAAATTTCTCGGCTTGATTTCGATTTGTAGCAAATGTATTGAGATTTTTCGAAAAAAAATGTTCGAACTTTCAGACTATTTACTATTTTCACTATAAAAGGAATTTAAATGTTTAGGGCGCTTTTGGAACCAATTTTAGGGATATGAAGCGATGTTTTTTTTGGCCACTTTGGCCTGCTATGATCTAAAGACTATTTAAGGTTATTATGGCTACGGCGGTAAGCTCGATGAGTTCGAGTTCAAATACGAGTATTTGGCCGGAGAAGCCAACTATATCTTCCTGATACCTGTACCAATACACACAATATCACGTAAGTTAAATAATTAAATGACTACATTAAATTTTAAATTCATGTTGTTTCAAGTTGAAATAACTTTGATTTAACATGATTCTTTGATTCAAGACAAAAATTAACATCAAAATCATTAGTTACAGCATTGATGAACTCAGCGCCAAGTAGTTCTATTTCTGGTAAAACATGAATGAGTTTAACACACGGTTGTGATACGACGGAAGTGATCCAAATAACTGAATGTGGTATGTATACATACATACATATACTTATGAGCTAAAAAGGTTGTATAGAACAATTTATGATACAATAAACAACAGCCTTCCGGCCATTTTCACAACTTCAATTTTTTATTGTTATTATCAATAATAATAACAATCGCCCTTATTGTGAATGGCGTCGTCGACGTTACATCAAGACGACACTAAATATTCTCACTTGTCTACTCTTTAGCGGCAACAATTGGCTCCTATTAACAATCCCTTACTAATCTCTAAGGCTTTGTAAATTAATGAATGGATCATGTTAATAGTAGTCAATTGTTGTTGACAAAGAGTAGACAAGTGATAATTTTTACTGTCTTCTTGATGTGACGTCGACGACGCCATTCACAATAAGGAGGAATATTTAATAGATAAAAAAATAGTAAATGAAGATTTTATAATGCAAAGCCATTTATCGGGCAGACAAAATCCTGCCTTTAACTAACGGATGGTTGTGAAAATTTAATTTTATTCAGGAACTATAGTGAAACTATAGTTTCGACTTTTTTGCAGGGACATTCACCCTTATTCCAGTTGTCAACGCCAACGTCACGCCAACGAAATATCAAAAAATTAGAACCTGTCTACCCGTTGTCGAAAACAACTGACTGCTATTCACAGCCTAATGCTATTTTCTAGACCTAAAGGAACAGAAATAGACTGCCAATAGCAAAAATAAATTTTCTCGAAAGCGAGTAGACAAGCAACAATTTTTTTGGAATAAGGGTAATTATTCCTCATTTTAATTTACCACTACTGTAATGTTAAATAAAGTTATACCCCTTTTAGACACGCAAAGTTTACTTTGCAAAGTCTTAATTCAGCTGTGCGAAAAACCGAGAAAGGTATACTATGTATCTCTTTCTGTCTATCTCTTTCCCCTACCACTTCAAAAGGAAAGAGTTTCTTGCAATGTTACTCTAAATCATGTTGAATTAACATGAAACACATCTGAAGCAATTGTCAAAAAAAAAAATTAAACTAAACTTGTTTTCGTAGATTTAAAATACGAGTACATATGCGATTTTGTTCTGTGTGTAAAGTATTTTTCTTAAAGTTAATTTCATTTATTAAATATACATAATTTTTTATCACTCATTATTATTTATTATATTTTTTATCTTCTAATATGATTTCAGTTTCTGCGCCATACTGGCTGGCTGGCTGGCTGGATTACTGGGTTTTTTCTTTGTATTTCCTTCACTTAAGGAAAAAAAAATCAAACAAACAAACAAACAAAGCAACAGGCAGCCCAACGCATTCAGTTTAATGACTTCACACAGATTGCGCTGCAAAAAGTGCATCATGCAACAACAGCGAACAATATGCTGCACATGTACATAAATATGTAAATATGTATGTACATAGATATGTATGTATGTATGTATGTATTTTTGTGCAGATGGGTAATGGCTTTATTACTTAATCTACATGAACTTGAAGCTGATAATGAATTTTTAATCAATGGCCTCAAACTCTACAATAAAAACGAACACCCGTACACACACACACACAAGCCGGACAGACAAATCAAAACAAGCAACTGGAAACAATAAAATTTAAGAAGCATTTAGCAGAAGAAGAAGAAGCAGAAGAAGAAAAACCCAGCCATTAAGGAAAACCAAGCCCTTCTGGTTTAACTGCAAAAATATGCAACACATGGACGAAGAAAAATATACTCGTATTCTACGAGTGCAGCACCAACACCAACGAAGAACACACAGAGAGCGACAGATAATTTAATATTATTGAAATAAATTAATTTAAATGGTCGCTCACTTAGTTAAAGTTGCAGAAAAAATAATGCAAGATAAATGAAGAAGTAATTGTAAGTGCATACACACACACACACTCACATTACACATACATACTCGTACATATTTATGTATGCAATGCTTACATTATTACCGTTAACAATCCTTTAAAAAATTTATACAAAATACCACTAAAGAACCGGGCAAGAGCATGACTTAAGAAACAAACTGTCTCTGCTGCTCTCTTAAGAATATGTACCTATAATTCGTAAGAGCCGCCTCTGTATTTAAGTTGAAAGAAAGCGAAGAAACTGTTGATTACGACGAACCGCATTCAAATTTCAATAGAATTTTTGAGTTTCAAGATCAGTAGCAGTTTAAAACGCGAGCACAACACTTGGACTTATTCCGAAATACGGATTGTAGTTTGAAAACTGCAAATTTAAATAATAAAAATAAACTTATCTTTAAATATATAATAAATTGGACTTTTTTTTTTAAAAAGATAATCGGAGACAACAACAGCAACTGAAATAATAAAAAACAACCCCGTTTTACAAAAAAAATATATATTATTAAATAAATAAAATGAAATATTAAATAAAAACGGAAAGTGAATTTGAATTGAAAACAGTTTTAGAATATAAAAAAATATTTGCACAATTTTCCGCTAAAAATCGAAAGGAAGACATGAAGAGTTTCAAGTGCTCAGTATTAGTGTGTAGGTATCACATTCCTTGCAATGAATTGCAAAAATATTGAATTATTAAAAAAAGTAAAAGTATAATAATAACATGACGTAATTTTCTAAAAAAATATATATATACATATATATGTATATTCAAATGCTTAAACTAAATAAGTAAAAATTCTGTATTTGAAGCCATTTTATGGTTAATTTTTTTTTTAATGTTGATAAAGAATGAAACTTTGAAGTTAAACTAAACAACAACCAAAAATACTATACACATATGTATGTACATACATATATACATACATACATAAGTACATAGTATTTAAAATTTTGAATTAAAAAAAAAAGTTTTTGAACTTTCACTTAAAGCATAAAATAAAATTATAATTATAGATTTATTTCTGCTCTTTCCGGCCTCGCAAAATGCCTTCAATATTATCGCTTTAAATAAGCAAATGCTGTACGAATATGTGGGCAGTGTGCAAGTGGGTGCAAAAGCACCGCAGGAAGAAGAACTACCAGCGCCACCTACAACTGGTTGGATTGTACGCGGTAAATTAACTCTGCAACGACAAACTCAAAACACTTTAGCTGCTGCGGTAAGTTCAAATGTTACTTTTTAATAATTAAATGGAATATTTTTTTTTGTTCACTTCGTCGGCCAATTATTAAATATGTAAATTCATTTCTTTTAATAGAAAAACGTACATACATATTTAATATTTGACTCTTGTACTTGGGGATTTGCTTAAATTCTTCTTATCTGCAAATATATTCATTTTGGTTTTATTGATAATACGAGTTTTTGTTTTTTTTTAATAGAATTTTGTATTTAGAAAATTAAAGAACAAAAAAAGAATGCCTGGCATAAAATTAATTTTTTTTTTAATTTTTATGTGGCTTGAAATATTTTATTTTAGAATAGAATGAAACATTTTATTATCATTCAACCAAACTTTCCGTCTAATTAATACTCGTATATAGATTAAAGGCCTAATTCATAAAAAATATTTTGATTGTATAAAAGATTTATTAATCAAATTTGCATAGAAAATTTGTTTCATAAACCTCTTATTGAACAGAACATATTTTTTATGAATAAGGCAGTAAAAATTTAAATGATTACTAAAATAAAATCAAAAATAATCACGTGAGGTAGAGTGTGGCTAATATGGCATCTTCCGTTTTATATCGAGCTTGCTCAGCTTTCTCTCGCACTATAAGAGTTAATATCAGGGAAACCCTAAATATGCAATTGCATGTTTTTTTCTTGTGTGACGTATTAATGCGGAGATAAGATATTTATCCGTTTGAAAACTTTTCATGAATTTTGGCATCGTTTGTTGGTGCATATTTTTTTCATTTTAAAGCATGTTTTTGCATATTGCAATCTTTCGTGCATATTTTTGGCATTTTTTCGAATTTTTAGACGCTTTTAGGTCATATTTTGATACTCTAGAATTTTTTTTAATATGCTTTCAAGCCATATTAGATATGTTGGTAATAAATTTAATTTACATTAGGCTTATTTATTACGCCATAGGATATGACCATGATATTATTGTATCATGGATATGACTGAAAGGAACAGTAAGTAGTATGTACAAACAATATTTCTCTATAATTATGAAGTTATATTTTCAAATAAAAAAACCATATTTAAATTGAAATTTATTTGCTGGTAGTTAAGCATTGTCTGTATATTTCATTGGTGACAATATGTCGAATAATAAATTCTCTAAATGTTAAAAAAAAAACCATATGTTAAAGTGACAAGACCGAAGAATTTATTCTTTTGCAGCTCCTCAACAGTTATGGGTCTCCGGCGGCTTATATAAATTTCAGGCGGTTGAAAAAATTAAAATTAATTAAACATATACATAAGTACATATTATTACTTTCAGAACAATTAATTTATTTTAATTTTTAGAGCATATTTTTGAGTTTTTATGCATATTTTCAAGTTTTTAGCGCATATTGAATGCGCATAAAACACTTATTTTAAAGCATATTTCTGGTTTCCCTAATTATTATACATATGAGGGCGGGTCAAAAAGTTAGCGACTTTTTGAATGACAGGTTAAAAAAAAATCATTTCATATTTCAACGTGGACTCCTTTGAGCTCTATACACTTTGTTAAATTTTTTTTATCCCTTCAAAGACATAAGATTTGTTAAAGTCACCAAAATAGTTATTTTTTGTGAGATGATTTCCACCGAGTCATTTCTTCATGTTTAGGAACAAGAAATAGTCACTCCGTTCTGAGTCCGGAAAATACGGTGGATGAGGCAGCAATTGGTAGCCCAATTCATGGATTTTTGTCATGGATACTGTATATGTGTGCACCCTTACTTTGCCATGATGGAAAATAATTTTTTTTCTTGGCCAAATACAGTCAGTTTTTCAAATCCCCATTAAATCGATCCAATATGTTGGAACAATATTCGCCATTTATTCTTTAACCCTTTTCAAGGTATTCAGTGTGGATTGGAACTGCGTGCATACCAAAAAGCGGTCGCTGTAACTTTATTGGCTGACAAACCCACCTTGTCCTTTTTTGGCGTCCAATTCACCCCGAGAAACCCACTGTTTTGACTGCTGTTTGGTCTTTGGTGTATTGTGATAGATCCACGCTTCGCCCACGGTTACAAAATGTCACAAAAACTTGTTCACATTGCAGTTCAGCCACGCCAAACATTCCAGCAGAGTTGTCACACGATGTCGAGTAAACTCTAGCATCGTTTTAGATTGCAAAAATATGATAAGCGATTTCGCAGTACATGGCAACATTCGTCTGGTGTGGTTGCCGGCCCACTACGGCGTAACCGGAAAGGAACGTGTAAATGAACCGGCGAAAAAGGCCAGAACGTTATGGACGGTAACGCTAACTAATGCAAAGCCTTTCAAGGCAACGAAGATTGAGTTACAAAATTGGGCGAATATGGCCTAGAGGTCACGATAGAATTGTAAGACTTGGTAATCTAACCAGGGCGACCCGGACGAAGACAAAACAAGGGGACTGTTGAAACTAAACAAGAAAAGTTGGCCATTATCTTAACGGGGCAGTCTAATCTACGAGGGCATGTGTAGCGGATTGGAGTCACAAATGACAATGAATGCAGGGCATGCATGGAAGATATGAGAGCACTGTGCAGCTTTCGCCCAACTGAGATCCCGTTATTTTGGGGATGACACCTTACCGGACATTACCCACCTTAGAGGTATTGATTGAAAAAGTTTGAGGGAGTACGTGAACGATACTGAGTTTCTATAAAGGTGGGGTTCGTTTGTTAATTTACATGAAAGCGTACAACTTATGTGTATGTCCCCGGACATGAGCGTAATGGATCCTCTTTTCAACCAAACCTAACCTAACCTAAAACTCAGGCAATGAATCCCTATTAATATTACTAGATGTTACCTTTTTTAGAAAAAGGATTGATAGTAATATAGGACACAGGTGGTGAAGGAAGAGAAAGTGTTAAGCTTCTACATTCTTTTACAACTCTGATTTTCGCAGTGTTGCCATAAGGCACTCAATTCCTATGAGGAAGCTCCTAATAGCCTATAGGCGAACAATAAGGTGAACACATTTTGAGTAGGTGATCATCATGTACTGAAATGAGGTCAACTAGTATGAATACGCCTTGGTTCCGCTCAAATATAAATATAAAATATAAAATACTTCTGTCATTGATGACAAGAATCGAAAAACTCCCACGATAAGCCAAAGGTTAGCAATTATGCAAGCCAGAAATCATATTCAAACATACCAACCAATACAGTATATAAAAAAAAACTTCCATCAACTTCAGCAATATGCAAATTGTCCATTCACCATCCAATATGTCTGTATTCCCAAAGCAGAATCAATCATATTTATATGTATGTATGTATGTATATGCACATTCGATGCACATACATACATATGTATGTATGTATGTACATAGTACTTATGTGCATGTGCATGTTAATCGATGATAACGTGACTAAACGTAGACACAGTACTTTTTCGTTTTGTTTTACAAAAAAAATATTAATTGGTTATTTTTCAGAATATGTATTGTAAATTTATTTGTATATGCTGAGATTGAGTTGAATATCAAGGGTTCAAAAAGGTTGTGTAGTACTGTATGGGATGACAAAGATATCACAATTAATTGAATTTAATTTCAAGTGACAATTGATTTGCACTTTTAAGACCAACAAAAAAAAACACAAGTAAGAGTGCTATGTTCGGCTATGCCGAATCTTTTAAGCCCTTCACAGGTCATGCATATCCATTGTGAATTAGTTTTTGTTGGATACTTGCAAGTCTCAAAAAGCTCATCATAATAAGCTTTGGGCTTTTTCTTAGTTTTGGCGCTTTTTATAGTTCTGGGGTTTTTTCTGTTTTGGCGATTCTTTTTAGTTTTACCGATTTTTTTGTATTTTTGGATCTTTTTTCCTTTTTGACGATTTTTGCGTTTTGACGTTAGTTTTAGGTCCAAATTCACAGTCAACAGTTAACTAACGCCCGTGGTTTAACTAAAGATTTTCCTTATCAATTTCATTGGTTAAGCGAATTTTATTAGTTAACTAAAGACTGTGAATTTGAGGCTTAATGATCAAACAGAATTGCGGCATAAACACATTTTACATACAAAATGACATAAAAAAGTAGCCCCAGAAAGCAGTCGAGAGATAGAATCTATTTTATTTTGAGAGCGTCTTTTCTTATGCTCTCACATATAAATAAATATTCTCTCAAACATGTGACCATACTTTCAATAAATTTCATACATTTTGTGAACAAAACTACAAAGAAAAATAAGCACAAAAGAAAATAAAACAAAAATTAGAGAGCATTTGAAGTTACTGCCGTAGATTTTATTTTGATCTTCGTTAATTTGACAGCGATTTTTCCTGAAGTTACGCACTTATTATGTGTGATCATTTAGAGCTTTTGAAATTTTCAAAAGGTTTGCCTCTTACAATTTCCAAGACACAGCAAGTTGTGAAAATTTTAACTTTAATTTTTTTAATTTCAATGTTAATTGTTATTATAAATTTACATATTCTGTAAAAATTTCAGTACGGAAGCCTAAAGAATACAATTGAATTCGGCCTTTTTTTTTAAATCGATTAAGAATGCAACCGAATTGAGAAACAGTTTTTTAAGACGCTTAAAAATACATAAAATCAGATAAATATGTATATACGTATCTGTATATTTAATTGTATATAACATGCTGACCTTAAAAGAGATTTTTATAGCAGCAGCGCTACACAAAATCTTTTATTGTACGGTTGCAGCAGTGAGCTGAGCATCTATTTTTAGTTTAGAAATTTATTTAATGCAGTGCTGCTCACCGTTAGAAATGTATTGGTGTATGTGTGTTAATTTGTCTAAGACGCCGATTAAAGTTCGGCTCACTGGTCCCGCTGTTTGCGACATTGATTTAATGTTATTTTTATTTTAATTACTTTCACAGCTGGTTATTGACGATGTCACTCTCAACAATTCGGGGGAGAAATTTCTGCAAAACAAGGACATGCATCCGGCTTATAAACCCTTTAGAATCGCTTTAACACCCGAGGGAACTATTTCTCACTTAATCTTCAAAGAAAGCGATCCAATATGGTCGACCAATTTCAAAAGAGCCATTGCCTCCATGATACAATTTCAAACGAAAAAAACTGGGGCTTTTGTGGTGGATGAGGTAAAGTTCATATTTTTCCCCATTTTTTAATATACAAACATATAATCGAAGTACATTTTGTTCTCTATTTATCTAATAGATGGGCATACATGGCGAGTGTATAACCGAATATTTTATATCAAATAAAACCAATTACATTTCAATACGTAAAACGCCGGAATTGAGTTCGTGCAAGCCCTATGCCGAATCCATACATGTGACGCGCAGCAATGTACCAACGAATACCTGCAAATTTGATTTCCAGCAAAATGTTATTAGTGGCAATGAGGCCATATTTGGCATGTTGCCACACGCCGAAACTGGCTACTTCTTAAGTATGGCGCATGTTAAGGGCACCTCGCTGGTACATACTTTCGAGTCGACGGGCGAAGCACAATTTATAAATTCAGAGTGAATAAATTTTAGCCCAAAAAAAAATTTTTTATAACAAACTCATGTTTTTTTATATATCCCTTGATTCCAGATTGCTGCTAAATTTCCTAAATGAAACCACCATAGACAATCCCATAGATATTGAAACTTCAATGGCTGATGAAATATCCGGTTTGCAGCTGCTGCAAGTTGAACTGAACGATCCGACCGGTGGACGCTTTCCGCAACAGCAGGAAAATCTTATAAATACCGCCTCACGTTTGCTCGATAGTTTGGCTGAGGGCTTAGAAAATTCCAATTATAAATTTAGCGAACCTTATGACTCCACAGTGTCGGATGTCATTAAACTATTGACCGAAATGGATTATGAGTCGCTTAAGAAATTGTATACAGAAGTTGATATAGGTACTTCGTATAGACAGGAAACAATACGCAATATATTTCATGAAATAATACCGCGCATTGGCACCAAAGCTTCAGTCTTTTTGACACGTTATTTGGTGGCCGAGAAAAAGGAGGTCAAGTCCACGATTGCAGTACAATTGATCGTCTCTATGCCATTTCATATATTCGAGTTATCACACGAATTGATTAAAGGTTGCGAAGATTTTCTAAATTTGGGCCCGGAAAGGCCCGATGTCATGCAAGCGGCTGTTTTAAGTTTTGCCACTTTAGTTTACAATGTCCACGTAGCGGGCGGCATCAATAAAGATGTTTTTGAGGAATATGTACAGAAATATTTCAATTTATACTTAGGTAAAAAACGATATTATTCGGAGACATGATATTTTTAATTAAATGTATTTTAGAATCTCGAGACTATGACAGTAAAATGTTGTATTTGCAAGGCTTAAGTAATTTACAAGTTGGCAATGTGGCCAATTATTTAGATCCCATAGTCAGCAATGGCGAAGAGAATCAAGATATTAAATTTCTAGCGGCCTGGACTACATTATCATTAGCTTCGAATCGTGCGGAAAGGGTAAGTTTATATATATCGTTGTCATTCGCAGCAATAAAAAGCAATTTATAAACTTTTTACATACACATTGATTGACACACAGTTAAATAGAAATTAAAAATGTAATCGAAAATTTAATTTATGCTTGTAATAACAAAAATTAAAAATTTTTAAAACCCCCGATATATCTAGAAAAGATGTGATATCTTTTAAACGGCTGGATCGATTTTCTTCAAACATATTTAAGAACCTTCTCGATCAAGTCACCTTTCAAATAGAAAAAACAAAATCAAAATCGGTTCAGCCGTTTGGGCTGTACGTGGACAGGGACAGACACAAAGATACAAAGACACACACTACAAACTTATAACACCCCTTTTTTTGGTCGGGAGTTAAAAAAAGAAAATGTTTACCTCAATTAAATGTTATACATTTTGTCATCTGGCGTCTAATCGTCGATTTCGATATCAAGCTGATTCGATCCGTTTGTTCAGTTTGAGATTATGGCATTCGATATCGACAACATTATTACATATTATTGCATTCTTCGATAGCGAATGCTATAGTCTCAAACTGAGCAAACGTAATCGAATCAGCTCGATATCGAAAGCGACGATTAGACCCCAGATGACAAAATGTATAACATTTAATTGAGGTAAACATTTTCTTTGTTTATTATTTTTACAAGCATAAATTAAATTTTCGATTACATTTTTAATTTATTATTTCTATTTAACTGTGTGTCAATCGAAAGTGACGATTATACCTCAGTTTTAGCTCGATTAAAAAACTGTTAACAAATCGATTCATTAAAGAACACTTTCATTGGTAAACTTATTCATAAAATTGTTCTTCTTTCTCCAACAGATCTATGAAATATATTGGCCCATATTTGAATCCCGTAATGCCAGCTTGGAACTACGTGTTGCAGCCGTTACTTTATTGCTCATTTCAAATCCTACAGCTGCCCGTCTTATAAGTATTCATCGCATTATACAGAGTGAAACTGACCCTCATATGATAAATTACTATAGGACCACGATTACAAGTATTTCGGAGACAACATATCCCTGTTATCAAACTTTGTAAGTAGAAACTAAAGTATATGCCTTAAATCCGGTAGACTCCCATACAAAAACAAATGTTGTGCCAATCACCCCCCAGGGATGACCGACATTACAATGACGATTCTACGCCACGCCTCAAAATAAAGCCCACTTATTTTTTTTTTTCTATATTAGGTAGCTATTTTAAGTCCGAGCTAAATATTTTGAATACCGTTGTTAATGGCTTGGATACAGCTTCAATTTTGTTCTTGATAGTCTTTTTAATTGGATGTTTCACTATATCGAAAAAAAACTTTCGACTGAAAATTTATATTGAAAACAACAATAAAATATGAAAATTTGTTTTTGTTTTCAATATAAATTGCAATTTGAAAGTTTTCTTTTGATAATGTGAAACAAGCACAAAATTTGGGGGTATACTGTGTGATTCGAAACAAAAGAAAATGCATCCGACTTTGTATTTCAATAACATGTAAATTCGAAAGCATTTGCTTTCGTTTCGAATTACTGAGTAGACATACTGATATTTAAGATATTTTCCCCCAAATCGACAACTTTTTATTCGACTGATTATTCGAATAAATTTTATTCGATTATTTAATTTTATTCAGTTATTCGAATACATTTTATTTTATTATATTCGTGAGTTTTTCTTTTATTCCACTTCAAATGAAATCTTCCAAATCTTTATTCGTTAGAATAATCGAATGAAATTTATCTGAATAATTGCATAAGATTTATTTTAATAATAGCATAAAATTTATTCTAATAAACGTATAGAACTTATTCAAATAATAATCCAATAAAAAATTTTCGAAATAAATTTTGATTATTCGAATAAATTTTATTCGCTTATTTAATTTTATTCAATTGTTCGAATAATAAATTTTTTATTGTACTCGTTACTTTTTCTTTCACTCCACTTCAAATGATTATGGGAATAAATTTTATTCGCTTAACAATTTTAGTAAATTATTCGAATAAAAATTGTATTTTATTATATTTGTGAGTTTTTCTTTTATTTTATTTGAAATGAAATGTAACAATCTATATATATACATATATATATATATATATATATGTATATACATATATATATATGTATATACATATACAATAATCGAACAAAACGTATCCGATTATTCGAATAAAATTTATTGGGATAATCGTATAAAATTTATTGAAATAATCTATAATATATCTAATAAAAAACATTTCGAAATAAATTTTGATTATTCGAATAAATTTTATTCGATCATTTAATTTTATTCAATTATTCGAATAAATTTTGATTTGATTTCATTCCATGTCAAATGAAATCATAGTCTTTATTTGTTAGAATAATCAAATTCCGAATAATCGAATAAAAATTTATTCCAATAATCGAATACAATTTATTCGAATAATCGTATAAAATAAATTCAAATAATTTATAATAAAATATAATATAATTTGTTTGGGTAATTGAATGAAATATAATCGAACAATCGAAACTGATTTAATGTAAATTGTGGACAAATTTGAGGTTAGGACATTTATTTTGTAAAAAGTTGGGAAATTTTAACCATCGAATGAACAAAGAATTTTAATTGTGAAATTTGTTAATTTTGATTTCAAAGACCGGATTTACGCGAACAATCCAGAAACAACTGACGATCTGAAAGATGAAATTCGGCACTGCATTGACGAGATAAGCGAAGGAAAATGTTGTTAAAAATTTTGTGAAAAGAGCGGACGTCTGCCGACGTGCTACAGATGGACATTTGTTCGAAATCATATTCCATTATTAATTCCCATATTTCTACTTTACATTGGTATCCATAAGACTGAATTTGTCAAAAAAAACCTGTTTTTAAGCCAATTTACTTCCTAACCTTAAATTTTCCCACCCTTTAGAAAAGCCCAACTCGAATTTTTTTAAAAGTCGTATCTTTTACTTGTTTCGATAGATGTACAATGTATATTATATTATAAACATATGTGTAATAACTTTTACAGGAGACGTTTATTGTCGTACATGCACCGCCATTTGCCTCAGAAACCCGAACCACGTTACTGGGTAACGGGTAATTATATATTCGATTATCGTGATTCGAAATTCGGCATAGGGGCCATGTTGCAAGCTCTATTTGTGGGTGATCCAAAGTCTGATTTGCCCGTTGTGGCTTATTTTCAATTTGATACAGAAGCCTTGGGTAAATTCACCGGACAATTGGCGGTATGTTTTAAATTTATTTCTTTGTAAATTGGTGCAATTAATATTTTTTGTTTTGCAAATTTCAGCTGTATATCAAAGCGCGCGGTTTGCCCGATACGATGTTCAAAACGCTAATGAAAACCAATGGAGATCCTAAGAAATACATAAATATACAAAGCCTTTTAAAATTACTAGACGCGCCCATAGTTGATACCAAACCTTTGCATTTAGAATTCATATTGAAAATGGAAGGTAAAGCGGTATTGTCGTATTATTTGAATGAGCGCACTTATCAAAAAATCACCTACAAAGATTGTAAGTTTTCGATGCAGGAACTGTTTTTGTAAAAGAAATTTATATAATAAGAGTTTATGTATTCTTTTTTTTTTCAAGTAATCGATCGCATTTCTTTCCTTATAAGAGCTGACAGCCACATTAATATGCAAACGGTGAGATGGCCATTCATGACCAAATATGTGGTACCCACTGTTTTGGGTACCAATGCTGATGTTTTGCTACAAACTACTGTACTCACCTCTTTGCGTGGCAACATCACACAGTTCCATCATCCAAATGTTATGAAATCCTCCTTAGAAATAGATGCTCGTTATTCTTCGTATGCTTCTTGTCGCAGTCGCAGTTATAATCCTTTCCTGAATTTAGATCACGAAATAAATCGTGAACAGGGTTTCTTAATTTATGTGCCACTGTATTTGAGTTTGAATTATTATGCTGGTGTATGTTGGGAATATGCCTTCAATCGTCCGGCTAATCTTACAAGTGGTTTATCCTTCAAGTCCAGATCGGTGACCACGACAAAGGGATTATTAACGAAGTCGGCTAATGAACCATTTGAGGAGATAATGCATCCGGAAAGGCATCACGATGTGGTAAGTAATATTAGCATAAGAGTTGCTGACTGTTTAATTCGACATCTTTCGATTTGAATTAAGAAGTAACCAAGCCTTGGGTTTTAAATTTAAATTAATTATAATCGTTATGATTTGTTTTATTTAATAAAGGTTCAACTATTCAAATACGATATGGAAGATTTGGGCATCTCCATGATTATAAATACCAACTTAAATGAGCTGAACAAGTATCGGGGCATGCTATTGAAATCGGAATTTATGGAAAAGTAATACTCTCGTTTAGAATCCCATGTTCGTAGCATGTAAAAATTTGTTTCTTCAATTCTTTTTAGTGGCTTTTCGCGCAACATGATTATAAATTTCCTGATGTATGTATTTGGTGTGGCCCAATTGAGCTCCATACATTTGGGTCATGACCGCAATTTCACATTATTAATTTCTAACGAAAAGCTAACAAAAGTAAGATAAAGCTTTTTAAGTTAACAACATTTTTACGCTTTAATTTTAACTTCCAATTTACGATTTTAGATTGAAGGGGCCATTTGCTCTTCTGAGGAGTTGAAATCGCATGATCATATTTATCGTAATATTAATTTTACTCTTATGCATACGGATGATCAACATTTGGAAGAAAGTCTGCATAAATGGATTATAAATATGGATGTTCAATCGTCGAAAAAGACCAGTTGGTTTAATTTGGCCGGTAATGTGCAGCGTACAGCAGCAGATACGCCGGAAATGCCACAAACCGATTGGAAGGTAAGAAAGAAGAAATCAAGCTTACGCTGCAATCCAACTAGTTTGCAGTTTTATCTTATACCATTCAATGTTTATTTGAAAATTTTTAGTACTTGAGAAAATTCAGCATTTATTTTTGTTTCTTTTCTTTTCGTGGTTGGTTCAGAATATTGGGCCTTATGGCGAATTTCGAATTCGGCATTTTGTTCCTAGATTAAAGAAAAATATTGCAGTGTCCTTTAATCTAACTATTATAAAAACGCCGTAATCGATATCGAAATACGCCAACTACGATAAGCAGAATGTTCGAAATTTGTATCGACTACGTTCTAAAGACATTTTAAAATACATATTTCAATAGAGTTCAAATAGAAATTTCGAGTGATATCGATGATATTTCGATTTAGAGCAAAATATGTGCGCTTTTGCATTTTCCAAATTTTAATTTTTGCAACACTTCTGTTGTAGATTTTTTGAAGTCTTAAATATTTTCCGTGTATTTTGAGCTTCTTGCCAATATTGTCAATGATTTTTTTAAATATGTATAATTTTGGCCTTGCGATTTTTTAGAATTGTGTTTTTTGCAATTTTAGGAACCTTCGAACGTTTTCAGAATTTTCGAAAATTTTCGAACATTGCCTATTTTTCCAAATTTTTCCTTTTTTATAATTTTACAAAGTTTTAACCGTTTGTAGGATGAGATTTTTCCCAGTTTTTGATAATTCTTGTATTTTTTCTTTTTAAAATTTTCCAAAATCTTTAAATTTCCGAAGTTTTTAACTTTCTACTTTTGTAATAAAATTTTTATTTCAATGCCAATTTTAGCAATATTTTACTAATATATGTATATAGTACTTCACTATCATCATTAAAATTTTCGAAAATTTTCGAACATAATCATTTTCCCACATTTTTGCTTTTTTATAATTTTGCAACGTTTTAATCATTTGTGTGATGAAAGTTTTCCCAGCTTTTAATAATTCTTCTATTTTTAATCGTTTTTAAGAAATTTTTTTTTAATATACACAATTTCCGCCAAGTGATTTTTTATAATGCTGCCCTTTTTGCATTTTTAAGAACCTTAAATCAGTTTTGGCACCTTTTCAGAATCTTCGAAAATTTTCGAACAAAGCCATTTTTCCAAATTTTTGCTTTTTTATAATTTTACAAAGTTTTGTATTTTTAAATATTCCAAAATCTTGTAATTTTTAAAGTTTTTCAAGTTTCAGCACTTGCAATAAAACTTTTATTTAATACAGACTTCACTATCATCACTAAACTGTTTTTTCAGGTATTGGTACTTTTTTAATAATATTTATTAGTGTTCTTAAACGAGTTTGTTGCTAATCGTACGTTTTAAAAATTTTCGAAACTTAATTTTTAAAATTTCGTTTTTCCTTTTTTTGCAATTATTTTGCTGAGTTTCAAGGTACATACCTTTTTTTTAAATTATTTTTTCTTTTTATTTTGAGTGCTTTTTGAAATTGAATTGAATTGAAATTGAATTGTTCGAAATTTCGAAAAACGTTAGAAGGCATGTGCATGTAAGAACTTTTGAAAGAAGTATATTCCATGTATGTTTATACATATTTAAGAATATTTATGAAAGAAGTTTATAAAATATATTTTCGAAATGTCAATCATGATTTCGAATAGTTGTGATAAACTCCTCCTCCCGAAACTTTAGCCAACACAAAATATAAATGTCGTCAATTGTAATTTTTAACAAAGTTTAACCTCATTTTTATTACTAACAATTTAATTAGCTTCCAATTCCTCTTCTTCTTTTATAAGAGTTACAATGCCTTCTTGCAGAGACTTGACAAGCTGGTATTCGGTAAATCCCAAGCGCCTACGATTCGATATGTCCATAACACCATCCACAATGGCTGTGTGCTCACCGCCGGTGCCACGAATTTGCAAATTCAAATCGTTAGCCAAAATCATTAAACGATCGGTGTCACGCGCCAAATTTGGCAGTCGTATATGAACAGAGGCTCTTAGTGTTGTGCCCAAATTGGTGGGACAAGCTGTCAGATTGCCATAACGAGCATGATGTGCAAAATCCAGAGTCTTTTCCAATTCTTCTAAACCTTTTATTAAGCGGCTATAGATATCGCCTAAAAAAATAAGAAATTTTTGTAATGCAATTTGCATGTACAGAGTTATTTTTAGAATAGAAAAAATTGGAATCGGAATTATTCGATTAAAAAGTAAAAATTTTTTACTAGATTTTGAAATTATTCGAATAAAAATTGGTTTAGTCCATTCAAAGATTATTCAAACAAAAAAGTTTAAATTTATTCGCATAAAAATAGTTCATTCGAGTTCAAAATTATTCGAATAACAGTTTTTCTTTGTTCCGTGCTTCAAATTACTGGAATGATAAGAAATATTGAATTTCGTTATTCTTTTATGTGGTGGAAATCGAACGATTTCAAATCTCGTGGTTTTACAAAATTAATTATAGTAAAATAGATGTTCTGTAAATCGTACGAAGAAGTGAAATCGAATTTAAGTTCGAATAAAATATTCTAAGCCTCGAAAACGATAAAAAAAATCATCAATCAGCCTTATCATGAATTCACATGGATTTTAATCTCGTATCAATTCCCATGAAATTAAAAAATTACATATTTCCACTTTTTCCAACAGGCAAATCTTTGTGAATAATTTTCTTCATAAATTGTCAAAATATTTCGCAATAGTACGAAGTTTTTTCATACCAATTGTTCACACGTTCGAAAATTTCCATGTGAAGATTTATTTTTTATAAGCCTGAATAGGTCATCTTTTAGTAGAATTTGATTTTTTAAATCGGTGCGATTTGAAATCGATTGATTTATATCGCATACCAGATTATTTGAAGCAACGTTTTCTTTGAAAATATACATTCGAATTACAAATTATGCGAATAAATAATAAATTTATTTCAGTAATCGCAAAAATTTTAATTGAATCAATAGCGATTTGAAAATTTTTCGAAATTATGCGCATAAAAACTTAAAATAAAATTTTAAATCATTTCTTAGGCCGTTTTACGTTTTAGGTAACGATATTAAAGCATAGATAGAAAAAAAAACTCCAATATTACACTTACCCAAATCACCACTCTTTGCCATTGAAATTATACGCAAATGATCCTCTTCATTCACCCATACTAAAAATGTTTCAGCTGGATTATGAAAAATGCCACGGCCAAGGGGCCAAAATCGATAACAACCAGCATCATATAGATATTTATCACCCTTTTTAAACAATATACGGCGATTCACCATTTCCGCTTGTGTCTCTGGGTCAATATCTTTCATGCTGAAATAAGCACCAGCCAATTCGCCATCAAATGATGCAAAAGCGATTTTAATTTTTTCCTCCAATTCACTAAATTGTTTTTCGGTGAGTTTGGGAAAATAAGGATATCCTTCGATGTTACGGGCAATACGTATGCGAGTTGATACTATATATTTCTTTTCATGATCAAGATTTGCAATATCATCTGCATTGCCAAAATCGCTCTCGGGCTGCAGTTGTTCGCTTTCATTGTCCAACTGATTGTGATAGTCACGTATGACGGGATCAAAGAGTTTGTTGAAGACTTCATAACACTCAGCATCAGCAGCATATACGCCGCATGATGAATCATGATTTTCGAAACCCGACTGTACGCAATCCAATAAAGAAGCTTCTACAGGAGCTGCGGTGAAAATTCCTTTGTACTCATTCAGCAGTTCAGCTGTCAAATATTTGCGCAAAAGAGAGTCGGTGTGCTCATCATCTTCCATAAGAGACTTGAAACCAGTTTCCAAAAATTCAGCCACTTCCTCGGGTGTTTTTTTGCTAATCCAAAAAAAAAAGAAAATATTTAATTACTCGCTTAGGTCTTTAAAATATGTAACTTACATTACGGATTTATATCTCTCCAATTCCTGCTCCAATATTGAAATTCTCCTTAAAGCCTCCTCTAGATCATTTTTCATGGCATCGAATTGACTTTCGTCAGGACACGATTCACACATAAATTTTCTCACAAAACGTATGGCATCGTCCGGTTTGTTTTGTTCTTCATAAAGCTTTATTAAAGCTTTGCTCAAAGCATCTATGACACCAGCTCTTTCCAGATATTTACGATACTGCACACGTTTCGATTCGATCTTTTTAAAGAAGATTGGTTTTTATTTGAAATAATGTAAAATTTTTTAACACTTACAGAGGACATTTTATAGATTTACTTCCTTGGCTTTATTTAATATTTTTAGTCTAATTTAATTTCAATTTATTATTATGATTATTTTTTTTACTAATTTTCACATTAATTTGACATTAATTTGTTTGCACTTGTAACTTTGATTGATTTTCAATTTTAAAAAATATTGATCAAACGTTTTGAAGTTGTGGTGTGATGTTGTTATTTTTGTTTTATACTACACGCACATAAGGATATTTTGACTTGTTTCAGCAGCGCTAATCGTACACTTTGTAAATAAAAACACGTGTATTTTAAACGGCAAGTTTCCTACAACTGTTTTCATATCTAGACCAACTATAAATTGTTTTTGCCTGCATGTAAATTTTAAGTAAAACTATTTCTTTTGGGGGGCGTTTCATAATAAAAAGATGTTTAAGTAGGACTATGTAATCCTTGCTAATATTATAAATGTGAAAGTGAGTTTGTTTGTTATGCTTTCACGCCCAAAGCGCCAAACCTACAAAAGCTACATTACGAGCATCAAATATAGGATATTTTTTATGTTATTCGGAACCGATTTTTATAGCTATGCTATTTATGTCACGACACAGGAGCTAGGACGTGATTTTCGTAACAAAAATAGTCGACACTATTACGTACCTTTTCACAATGTATGGTTAAAAGATAACAGAGACTTTAACTGCAAGTTTTGTATGAAGAACTGTCAGTTAAAGTTCACGTTAACTCTTAACCATACATTGTGAAAAGGGACGTTATAGTTATAAATTTATTTCTGTTTTGATTTTTTAGTACTTAAAACCAGGGTACGAAAGTAAACGAAACAATTGCTTGTTTTGTTTCGTTCTTTGAAGTGAGTGAAACAAAAACAAACACAATAAGAAGTATTGCTCAATTTGTTTTTGTATTGTTTTTGCGCATGAGCACAAACCAGAGAACACAGCCGATGGACTGTAAGGCGGCTAGCAGCCGCCGCCGGCCACAAACAATACATTAATTTAATCGCACACCGCCAAAGTATATTTATATAAAGTATATGCAGGTCTACAACAACTAAGAAAATACAAAAACAACATGCGCTTTGTTTGTGTAAAAATAATGGATGAATGTCAAAAACAGATGATTACAACCAGACCTGGGCAACTTGCATTACTTTTCATAAGCACTGATTGAAAAACAAAAATTTTAGTGAAAATTTAAATTTGATGTTTGTAATGCACTATTTTTTGCACTAAAATAAAATCTCTTAAAAGTAATGGATTAATATTGCATTAGCAGCTAATCGTATGGCGAAAAATGCACTAATTTTGTATTACCACTATGCACATCATGAAATAATGCAATATCACATATTGTACACAGTAAAATTATATAAAACGTAATCATATTTTTATTAGATAGCACAAATAAAAAAATACATTAAAAGAACATTGAAGGCACCTGTATAAGTACGTGCATACAAATGAAAGATCAGAACTTAGGTTTTCGTTTATTTTATTGTAAAGCTATATCTTAAAAAATTGTGATTTTATAAACGGAATATACTACCGCTTGGAACAATTTAATCAAATTTTGTCTTTCTCTTGAAAATGTATAAAAATGGTAGTGATATGATTTTTGCCTGAATTAAGTGACGATATGTACATGGAAAAAAGTTTACATATTTATGTTTGTACGTATGTTTTTATGCATGTACACATTTACGTTCTATTTTTCGCCATGTGATTTGGTGCTAGCGCAATATTAATGTATTACTATAATTATCAAAGTTAGTTCTAATGTAATAAATTTGCATTTGTATTGATTTGGTTTAGTGTGGGAATATGTTCAATGCATTTGCTTATTTAATGCAAGTCCCAGATCTGCATACAACAAAAAGGAAATGTATGGATAGACAAAACCAAAGTAAATTTATTAATTGATACACCTTTATTACTTGAAATAAGTATAATAAAAGCTACATATTTATTTTAATAATTAAATATAATTATTTTTAAATGTTTTGTAACACCTTTTTTGAGTAAAAATTTATTTCAACTTTTTCACTACACACAATTGTGTATAACAAAGCAAAGCAAAACAAAATGGCGTACGAAAATTGTAAACAACTTTTGACATTCATGCATTGACACTACACGAGAAAAAAATTAATCACCTGAGTACTTGCATATACTTTATATAAATTTACTTTGCACACCGCTAGAAAAGAAAATAATGGGAAATAAATGGAAACGTTTTGAAATATTTGTGGCCAATTTGACATCATCATATAATACAATTTTATTGCATTGTTATTTAACACATTATTTTTGTTTTATATACATAGGTTAGGAAGGGTGGTGATATACCGCACCTCCACTCGGAGACCCAATCGGGTCCATAGTGATTAATTTCTTTATATAGCTAAGCAGCATAGCTACAACCGGTTGTCCTAAGACACCTCCCTTCTTTTTTTATATTTTGTACGAATTTTTTCCGAAAAACACTTTTTTGGCCTGGTTAGGGTATCTTTCGTTTCGTGTTTGATTGTTTAACCAGTTTCAAACCGCTTATGTATTTTTTAAACAGATGAACGCGAGCGGAGCAGCGGGTAAAATCTAGTTCCTTATATTAAAAAGAAGTTAAATTAAATTTTCGTTATATCATTTGATTTGGAACTAGGAGTAATTAGTAGGTTCCTTTAACAAAAATTAAGGTCCTTATTATGAACTACATTTGATATTTGCTGGATACAACACTGTCCATTTTTTTTTTTTTACTGGATAGAAAGAATCTTTTTTTCTCAGGCTGGGTGTGCTGCAAACCAAAACCAAAAGTGGCCAAGGTATCACCCATATAGGAGGTTCCCTCGAAACCTGGAAACAACCTATACCTTCATATAGAAAGTATTAGTTTCCTAGATCCACTCCTAGAGTTCTTTATGGTCTCCACCTCATAAGGTTTGACAAAATATTTCTAATAGTCTCTATTTAAAAAAAAATTCATTGCGAATTTTCATTGAAAAGTGCAATAAATGTTACAAAAAAAAAAACGCCGTATGTATAAATATTGAACTTAAAAGGTACTTAGTCCATAAAATATAAAATCCGAAACTTCAATAAATAATAGAAGAATATTGCAAAAAAAAAATTAAATGAGTGTTATAAGTTTGTAGTGTGTGTCTGTGCGAGTTTACGTAAAGACCAAACGGCTGGACCGATTTTAATTTTTTGTTAAAGATGACTTGATCGAGAGTGTTTTTACCGTGTTTTTACGGCCCAGCCGTTTAGAAGATATCACATCTTCTCTAGATATATTCTGTTGAATCTGTGTGTCTTCGATGCTGTAGCTTCCAAACGGCTGGACCGTAAGAACTTTCGACTTAAAATTTATATTGAAAAAAACAAAAACAAATTTTCATATTTTATTGTTGTTTTCAATATAAAATTTCAGTCGAAAGCTTTCTTTCGTTATTGTGAAACAGGCCATTAGCTTAGGTTTGAAACAAGCTCACTTTTATCCGAATAAAAGGTTCCTGATAGTAAGAAAGCGTTAGTGAAAATACAAATGGTGAAGTGACGAATAGATAGAAAGAAGGCGAGCTTAATTAACTTTTTTCGTTTTTTACAAACTCTGCTATTGAGCTAATTTTAATTTTTAGCATAGCATATTTGCAGCGCCTCTGGTGTTTAGTAGGTGCATTATGTTCATCAGCTACTATGTAGCCATTTTATATAAGTTATTTTATCTAGACGACGAGGATTCATTGCAACAAATATAGATGAATCGGAGAATACGCCCCATTTTCTATTTTACTCCGACAATGGAATAGCTGCCGCTATTTTGCACCCCTACCTAGGATATGTAAGCTACTATTATGAGAACAAAAATCTGAGAAGAAAAAATCTGAATTTTGTTTCGAATTACATATGAAACTCGCCATATAATACATACACACATATTTACATATTTAGTAATGCTACCGTGTTTCCTTTAAATGCTTCTCTTTTTTGTAGTTCTGGTGGTATTGTTAGCTTTAGTATCGTTAGTGGAGATTAAGGGTGGTGATGTTATGTCCTTCAGATATTAGTGTTTTATTTCAATTTATATATTTATATGCATACTTACTCATTCATATTATTTTCCATTCATTTATTCATTCATACAAACATACATATTACTGCATATTTGTACTTATTCAGCTCTTTTTCTTACATAAAAAATATATGTATATTGTGTATGTCCTTAATACTGCCATGGTGATTATGTGCAAATTACATTGTTTGTTGTTGGTGTTTCTAAAATTGTCTATACCCTCTAGCCAGCCTAGTGCCATATGTCTCTATGTCAACACTATTTTCTCTAGCGACAATTGCACTAGTTAAAATGTCGACAATTTTCCTTTTATGCGCGAGTAGAGATACGTTAGAGACAACAGTTCTAATTTATTTCTGTTGATATTGCCAATAGTTTGTTTTTATTTTTTATTATGCTATGCAATAATGTTAAAAACTTACGTACATATGTATGTAGGTATGTATGTATTTAAGTTTGTTGGCCCAACCCTTATTAAATTGTAGACGAGGGTCACTAAAGTGTACTAGTGTGATTCTTTAGTTCAAATGTCTCCATATGGTCGTAAATGAATAGTGCTAAAGTCTGCTGGTAGATTTTCAATTACAACCTTATGTTATATGTCAATAGGCAATTACATTGGCTGCGGTACACCTATTCAGTTGTACTATTGACAATGTCACTAGTAAATCACTACAATTTCACTATTGATATGGAGCGAGGAAATATCGATATTGCAGACTGGAGCTCCTCAAATTTACTAGTGAATCTTTGGATCCAATGTCTCCATGTGGTCCCAAAAGAACTACTTAGTCAGTATTGCTACAGTCTAGTGGTGGATTTTCAATGACAAGCTAATGTTAAATGTCAATAGATAATTACATTGGCTGGGATACACCTGGTCAGTAGTACTACTGACAATGTCACTAGTAAATCACTACAATTTCACTATTCGCATTTTCTGCAGGGTAGTGACTATTGTGGCAATAGTAGTTTTTGTGTACATATGTATGTATGTATATGTATATTGTTATATCTCTCTTATTTCCGTTTCCTTTTCTGCCCTTATTTCTTATTTGTTGCCAGACAAAAGCACTTGCTTTATTTCTTATTATTGTTGTTTTTTTCTTTTTTTTTGTCTTGTAAAATTTATACAGTTGTCAGTTTATATCCTTTGCTTATTATTGCTTTTGTAATAGTTTAATTTTTAACATTATTTAACCCAACAAACACAAGGAAGGACAAACATTTGGAATGTGGTAATTTTAAGGTCGAGAGTAAAATTACGACATTCAACATCGAATAACGATTTGAATTTTATTTGAAGTCTATTTATTGAAATGTATTTTAAAATTCCATTCGATCTCGAGTGGCCTAATTTGTTGCCTGGTGTTTACGGTTCCGTACACCAAAGGTGAAAAGGAACCCTATTGTTGGTACAACATGAGCAAGTTGATTATGAGCTTGTAAAGTATGTGGGGTCACTGTATGAAGTTATGTCTCGGTTATACGAAAGATTAAAAAGATTTGTTCTTATTGTCGTTGTGGTCATATAAAAAAGTCGCGCACGAATTCAAACTTGCGTCTAAAATAGAGAATTCAACAGAAATAAGTCATTTTATTGAATTGTACAGAAGTTTGCAGGGAGGAATTGCTTTTGTATATGCATCGGAACTTTTGACGAAAGATCATTATAGTCCTTTTCCTCACTTTGTTTTAATATTTTCAAAAGTTTGTTGTTAAAATACGTTTCTATTTATATAAACAACTCCTTCAACCAAATTATTTTTTTACGTTCTTCTCATTTTTTTTTAATAAAAAAATATTCCACTACAATATGCGACATAGTAACCGATGTCATGTTTATTCCAAAAAAAATTTAAGAACTGAAGTTGTAATCTAATGTTGGACACGTTGTTGTATAGTTTGTGCGCAAAACACACAACTTGGTAATCCAACGTATTGTACCAACGGTCGCAAGTTGTGTGGCTTGCATAAGAGATACGGACCTGAAATTTGGCCGTTACAACAACAAATAAATGAGAGTTAAAAATTAAAGGGTGTTCCAAAACGAGCAACGATAAATATTAAAAACCCATGTAATATACATACAATTGTATGTATGTATATACACTTGAAATTTGTAAAGTTAGTGTATTTTAATACAGACTACAATAATTAACACTAAAATTTAAAAAACCTAAATTAAAGGGTGTTCTATCAGTTAATGTAATTTTGACTATGTAATTTTGACAACTTGCTGTATCTTGAAAACCGTAACAGCCAAACTCTTGAAATTTGTCAAAAACGGTAAAACTAAAAAACCCAAAATTATAAAATCGCCAAACCGAAAAAAAATCTCCAAAAACCAAAAAAAGAATCGCCAAAACGAAAAAAAGCGCCAAATTAAAAAAATTTCTAAATCGCAAAAACCAGAAAAATCGCCGAAATGAAAAAAATCGCCAAAAGGAGAAAAAAGCGACAAAACTTTAACTGAAAAACGCCATATTAAAACAATGCTCAAAACCGAATGTGCGGAACGCTTCGTGTGCGAGTCAAAGTCGCACTTTAATGAATTTATTTTACTTTCGAGTCAAACTTAGTTAAACAAGTTGTGAATTCAACTCTGAAACAGATTAATAATTCAAAATTAAACGAAAAAACCATAAAACATACGAAATCTTTCATTATTTTGCACAACAAAGTTTTCGTTTTTCTCCATTCCGACTTTTTGGCATATTCTCCAAACCAATAATGGGCTAACGATATGTAGTCTTGTGTGAAAAAAAATAAAACTTTAAAGAACTGCCGTGATATGATATTTTTTCTATTCAGAAATTTCACTTGTTATTCACGGTAAATTAAAAAATTAGCGCCTAAAATTTATTTTATAATATACGATTAACTACAATTTTTTCATTTTCATTTTCAATTTGAAATGAAACCAGTGGGTTTATTGGGATGCTGTTAGAATACATATGCCCATAAAAAGATAGATACTACGTTTATACGCGCACTATTTGCAAATAAAATTATTTGCAAATAAATTAACTCACTGTTTATACGGCATAGCGAACTTGGTAGCACTTCTATAGAAAGCTTACTTATGTTGACAAAATAAATAGTGTAAATGCACAAAATATCAAATAATTATTTGTTTTAATTGTTATTATTTGCTTCTATCAATGTTTTTTGTGCAATATTTATCCATATATTGTTTTTTCTTATGAAACATTTGTAAGCGTGGCAACCTTTTAAATTTTATTTGCAAATAGTGCGTTAATCGTGAATAGTTTTCTGAATTAGTAAGTCGCAATAAAAACAATAATATGGCAACAATTTACTGTTTTATTTGCAAATAAGCCCTGCGTATAAACGTAGTAAGAGAGAGTGTTCCCTTTACAGGTGGAAAGCTGTAAATTTAAACTAAACACACAATAATTCATTTAATGGACATACATATTGAATTTTCCAAGTATCACGCATTCTTTGCAGGAAATTAATGACTCAATGAGGGATGGCAATCGAAGTTCAGTTGCCCTGGCAATTGGCAACGCAACTAACTGATGAATTAAAACTAGTTTTTTGTATACCAACTTTCTTTCTCCAGTTGCCAAAAAGTTATCGAAAATATGATTAAAACAGATTGAAAATTAAAAATAATGTACTTTATGTAAATCTTGCCAAAATTGGCAACTAAAATTCGTTTGTCTTCCATAATCAAGCTATAAGCCTCATTTCGCCAAATAAAGCTTATAATTTTCACCAACAAGTTTTTGCCTGTATAATCTCACATGTCGACTAGTTTATATATTGTCATAATTTATTTATTTGCATAGTATGGTGTTGCACAAATATGGGCGGAGTAACTAAGACCATATGCCCAAGATGTTATTAACAGTAGTTTAAAAAGTTTTGTGACTGACTGTACACGACCTATGCCATCACATAGGAAGTAGCAACGTGGTTGTTAAATAAATTCTACAAAAAACAGCAAGATTATACGGTTATCCGTGGCAGATGAAAAAAAACTCTCCAAGGCCAAACAACACACACAAGCCTGACCGCACTTAAGAAATAATTACGATGACGCGAGAGATGTTCTCCAACCCAGAGCTGCTTAAAGACTGATATATTGTCATAAAATATGGCCTTATAAGAAGAATGACATGACCATTTCACTATATCTGTGGCAATAAGGAAAAAGTGCTTAAGTCATATTTTACTGTTTTGCAGGAGAGCTCTTTTAAGGTTTCAAGTCAGCTGTTAAACGCAAAGTAAAAAAATTTGACAGTAGTCTATTAACAGGTGGTACTTGATGAGAGCAGTGTTGCTTTTCATATAACTACGGGGGAAGTTCGAAAAGTCACGGACGTATTGATCCGCCCTCGTATTGTTACGGGATGCTACGGGTTCTTATACCATAGCTGTTAAGTAATGATTACTAATCGTAATGATTACATGATTAAATGATTAAATTACGATTATATTCAGTTTCGTACTTAGTAATCGTGATTACGATTACTAATAATGGAAAAGTAATCTGAATTACTTAAAATTATTCAAAATAATCAAAAGTAATCAAAAAGTAATCCGACTACTTTCAAAGATTACTTTTGATCCTTAATAAATAATCAAAAAGAATCAAAAGTAATCCTTAGAAGTAATCGGATTATTTTTTGACTACTTTTGATTATTTTTGATTATTTTTAGTAATTTTAAGTAATTCAGATTAATGTTCGATTATCAGTAATCGTAATCAATTATTTATCAGCAATTCTTTTAAAGGCAATTATATAATCATTACGATTCTTTTTAAAATGTAATCTAATTGATTACTAATCGTAATCGAAATTTGACAGCTCTGTCTTATACAAGTCTCGAGGGGTTATTGTCCGGTTAGAGCAATCATCAGAACTAGCACTGCGGATTTTTTCACTTTATGCGAAGATGAGGAGGAGCCAGAAACAGTAGAACACATTATTTCTCATTGCCCGGCATACAACGTCACAGACTTAAGTAGCTGGGGAACTATACGATATCACGGAGTGTAAGCTTGAGGATATCAGCGGGTTCGTCATGGATATCTAGTGGTTCAATGACAGTTATGAACAAAGTGTTCATTTTTCATTCGCAATAAATGTCCTTCTTCACGATTGTGGCATTAGGGAAATGGGAAAAATTTCGAGGGAAAAATATTTACGATAAGAGTAAATAATTATTAGAACTTGGGTTTAGAAAATATTAACCAACCTTATTTAATCTCTGTACTGACTTTCATTGGAAGCGTGGATTATTATCGCACCTCCCTGAGCCTTGCAAAAATAAAAAAAACACCCGATATACATAAGTGCATATACTTCAGTTTTATTTTTTTACTTTTGAAGATATTTATAGGGATTCTTGAATCCATTTAAGTGTACGTGGTATATCTGCTGCAGCAACTAAAACTATCAGCAACTACTACATATGTATGTACATACATATCGCTACCTTAATATAGAAAGGCCCTAGCTCATTATTTTTTTATGGAGATTTTTTTATATTTCGATAGAAGAACATCTAATGTATCGAAAAATAAAAAAATCTCGATTCAAAAAAGGAAAAAGTTAGGGCCTTTCTATATTAAGGTAACGATATGTATACATAAATATGTATGTATGTATATTCACAGTACAGGATTTTTCAAAAATATTTATATTTTATTTTTAATTTTTAAGAGCATTTCTTAAGATTTTTAATGGCATATTTTTATTTCTTTACTGCATATTTAATGCGGATGACAAAAATACTTTTTTAATACGAGTAGCACATTTCTAGTATTTCTCTGTTAATATTTTTTTTTTTTTAAATCCATTTCTAGGCTTGTGTTAATGTTACATTTGCTCCTTTGGTATTTACTAAACGTCCACATACTTTAATGGGTACGATAATATTTGGAAATGCCAGCAGTGACAGCGAATGTCCGTTCAATGGTTCCAGCATAAATTTCAATAGCAGAGCGGGCGTAAGACAACAACAACAATTATTTATTTTTAATAATTATTATTATTTTTTTTGCCCCTAACAAATAGCCTTCGGATCATGCCCGTGAATTCCTGCTGTCCGACAATCCCTTGACAGATACCGGCTTTTGTCCCAAGGAAGTGTTGAAATTCTCACCCATACCCACCTCAAAGTATTGCAAGAGAAGTAATTTTGAAAATTTCACATCGATAACTAAATACGACATGGACTTGCAATTCAATAATGTAAGTTTGAATTAAGTAAAATTTTTTTCTTTAATTAGTAAATAAATTTCTATATGTGTGCATAAATTTAGATGCCCGAATGGTATGATTTCTGGTCGGCACGTTTAGATCATTTTGTTTCATCTTTCTCTACCGAAAAAGTGGAACGTTTGAATATGAACAAAGAGATCCATGTCTCGATAAATGCGCCCAATGACTATTTCTGGCTGACAGTAGAAGTGAATGGCGTTAAGCGTCGCATTTATCATATACCATTTATACAAAAGCTAGATTCCAAATATGATGCTTCTCATGAAATATCCTACGATTCGGGAGTTAAACGTAAGAATTTCTATATATTCTTTTTTTGTTTAGAGAGAATTGTTTTTAAAGATGTATAATTTCGATTTTAAAGGTTCCTGTTCTGTTATTAATGGCATGGTTAATAGTTTCGATGATTATTTAATTGATTTATCCGTCTATCATAAAGTTACCCCAGCCGCAAATTGTTTAACACTTTTGGCCGCCGATTGCAGTCATTTGCGAGAAATGGCCGTCTTCCTAATGCCATCTAGCGTAAACAGTTTAAGTTCCAATTACGGTTTGCGAGTGTATATAGGCGAGAATTTCTTTACATTTAAATCTTCGAATAGTACAGATGAAAAAGGATCCGTGAATATAATACTGAATAAGAATGAAAAGGTGATCGATGTACGAAAGAAGCCCTACCAATATCCGGAAGAGGGCAATAATTTTGATTTCAGGTGAGTAATGCAAAGAAAAATTTCTATGTTTTTTTTTCTTAACAAATATTGTAACATGTTTTTTTTTTAAATTGTATTCCAAAAAATACAATTTAGTAGGATCTTCTAAATTTTACTTGTAATTTTAAGTCCTTTTCTTCTTAATTTATGCAATAAAAAAAGAGCAACTAATTTCGTTTTCAATTTGTGTTTTTGTTTTGGGAATTTGTTAACGCACTGTGTTTAAAAAAAATAATTTTACTGAATAAGTAAAATAATAATTTGGGATTATTAGTGCGTTAACAAATGATGAACATAAATTGTAAAAATTCCCCAAAAAAAAAACACTAGTTATTAACTTGACTACACCCGATCAAAAATACTTGTGTGGCAACACTCTATTCTTGCAATATTGCTTTTGTTGTTTTTTACATTTGTTTTCTTTACATATTTCTTACAACTACAATTCGAGATGAAAAGTCAGCTCAGTAAAAAAATAAATAAAAAACATGATTATTGAGTTGTTGTTGCAACTTTGATATACATATGTAGTTTAACTTCTCATTTGTTTAAATGGAAGTTAAGCATAATATCTCTAGTTGTTCTAAGAAATTTTGGGTAAAGGTTCCCTGATGATCTGCATTAGCAACAGGATCCAGCTAAACCCCTCAATAATAAATTTCAATGTATTTTTAATATAAAAAATTTTTTACTGTATAAGTAAAATAAATGTTAAACTTTAATGGTGTTCTCTTTTCTAAAAATATCTTCTGATTCTTGCTCTTTAAAGTGTAAAGGAGAAGTCAAAATAAGTTTAAAAGAAATTAGCTTGTTAAAAATGTTCGCCATAACATTCTACTATAAGCCCTTGAATAGAGCAGAAAAGTTTTTTTTTGTGGGATGGGGGAGGAAACTTTTGCTCTCCCCCAAAAAAATATTAAAAATTACATTTAATTAACTAAAATTAAAATTAAAATTACCCAATCCCCCACCACACATAAAAAATTTTCTAGCTACGTCAATGCTACGCTTTTTTACATTTTATGAGGAGTCATAAAAAACTAAACAAAATTATTCCAGTGACTGTAGTACAGTTTCTTTATTTTTATTTTTAATTCGGCTGATTTTTATGATAAATGCCTTGAAAATTTGGCATTGACTTGTGTTTCGATGTTGTGATGCGATTTTGAACTTTTGCTAGTTATGTGGCTTTGATTTTCAGCTGACGATAGGTACATTAGAGCGTACCAATCAAAAGTGCGCTGAAGGTAATTTTTAAAGTTTTCGTTATATCGGGAATGTTTGGAAATTCATCGATGCGCTGCATCCGATGCGTAGTGCATTCGGAAAATCCACATTTGGCAACATTGTAAACGTCATGAGTTCTAAAATGCAACTCTGCAGTACATGATAAGCGAAAACGTATTATACACTCATCACAAGTATGGCCGTTGCAACAGATGAGTATCAATTTTATTTATTTATTTATTTTATTTGTTAAAATAAAATAATAAAAAAATCATCACCCGGATAGTGTTGTATAATATTGCCATATTCCATAACTTTTGGAATTCGTATGTTGTTGGAACATACATAGTTTTTTTTAACAATAAATGTCTTTTTTTTAATTTTGAAACTGAGTTTTTCGATTTTCAAATTTCAAATAATTTTTTGCTTTAATCCTAGTTAAAAAAACTAATTTTATTATTATTCTCTCGTTCGAAATTGTATGAAATTATTCACCCTTATCCCAGATGTCGTTATCGACGTCACTTTAACACAATACAAAAAAAAAATGGGGCTTGTTTTCTCGCTCGCGGAAACAATTTTGTGCAACTGACAATCTATTTCCGTTCCGTAAGGTCTAGAAAATAGCATAAACCTGCCAACAGGAGTCACTTGTTTTCGACAACGGGTACACAAGCCCCAATTTTTTTGTATCGTGTTAAAGTGACGTCGATGCCGACAACTAGAATAAGAGTGATTATATTTTACGCTTCAATTAAGAAGCATCTGCATCAGCTAGCTCATTATCATCAGCCTTGCAAACTATGTACATAAATACAAATGCGCATCAGATGCAGCTCATTGATGGATTTTCGAATAGGCCCTCTTCGGCATTTACAGTCGCATCTTAAAGTATGTTATATCGATGTTGTTGTCTGGGAGGGGGAGCAATGGTTCGCCCTATGGGCCACTCACCCCAAGTATTCCGTTCAGTTATTGACCCAATGTAAAAACCCTGTCAGAAATTTAAAATTCACAAAAAACCATTAAACTTTTGCTAAGCAAGTATGTATATACTTTCATAAGCTTACTACGAGTAGTTTTTAATTTTAAATGTATGTATGTATGTATATGTTTTAAATTTACGGCCTGCCCTACGATATCAACTGAAAATGTTCGATAGATTCTTTATTTTGAAAATAAACACAAATTTTAATATGTTATTATTGTTTCCAATACAAGTTGTCTATCGAACGTTTTCTGTCGACATCGTGGGACTGGCAGTTGGTATATTTTTTTTATTTTTTGTTATGCAAGTTCTCATTTTGTATTCCCTCTCTCTCTCTCTCTCTCTCTCCCTCTCTCTCTCTCTTTGCAGAATTGAAGTAAATGAACAAAACATATTGATTGTGGAAAATAATTTAATGCATTCAACCATACAATTTGACATGTTGAATATTTTAAATTTTGAAATCTATTCGGTGTATAAAAATAGAATGTGTGGTTTATGCAGTAAACCTTTAAATAGTATGAACAATTATACTTTGTGCGAATAAAATCAAGAAAATATTACATTAAATGTATGTATGTATGTAAAAATTATGAAAAAAAAAAAAAATAAATATTACAACGACAAGAACTACTACTAAAATTATATTATAAAAAAACAACTATTTTTAAGAAACAATAATTAATAGTTATAACATAAATTAAATGTGCCATAATGGATTTTAAAATAAATTAATTATAAAAAAAAACTATTAAAATATACTTTTGTGTTTAGAAATAAATAATGATTCTTGACGACATGCAAATCAGTAACGGCCCCTGTCCCACGATGTCACCAGAAATTGTTCGATCGACAACTTGTTTTGCAAACAACAATAACATTAGAATATTTGTTGTTATTTTCAATATAAGTATTCGATCGAACAATCGTGGAACAGGCCGTAAATTTTTTTCAATTTTACGTTATTGGGGCATAAGGAGAAGAAATTTTCTTCAGTTAAGAAATATATCTGTTCTTTTTGTCTATGTAAACTATTAAAGCAAATGATGCTCGAATTTTTGTGGCGTTCATGAATAATATATCATCCCACAGATTCCATACTTGCAATTCCCATCGATTTTGTTTTTGGTTCTTCAAATTTCGAACAATATTGTTTATTCCCAAAAATTATAAAATGTCTATTTTTCAAAGGAATTTCGAGACAATTTCCTGATCCGATTAACACTTTTCAATAAACATTTAAGGCCTTATTCATAAAAAAATAATTTAGGTTTACAAACATACAAAATTTATTTTGTAAACCTTGTGTAAAGCAAAATTATTTTTTTCTGAATCTTTAATTTTGACTTAATTTTTTAAATAAATCATTAAAATTATCAAACCACTGTTTGAAGTGGTTTCATTCCGAAGAAATTTTTCGTTTTTCGTTTTTAAAAATTCGACTTTTGGAATTAAAACCACTTTCGATAAGAATTGCGTTCTGGGAAATAGCGAATGAATAGGCCACACATACATATATACATACATATATCTTTCAAAAGGTATTTTTCTCTAGATGCACAATATATTTTTTGAGCCGAAAATCCCAGAAGTTCCTCGAATACTACCACGGTAATAGAGTGGGTCAATTTGTATAGACTGAAAAAAATTCTCGATGCGGTTGTCAAAATCGTAATATACGGTGAATTCTAAGATGGTTTGCCCAAGGAACCATGGGTCTTAAATCAAAATCGAGCTTCCCATTTTTAACGAGAAGCTTTTCTTTAAGTATTTAATATTCAATACAATTTAGGCAAATTAAAAAAAAAAAATTCATATACGGAAACAAAAGTTTCTCGTTAAAAATGGGAAGCTCGATTTTGATTTAGACCCTTCTTAGAATTTGATGTAGATTACGATTTTGACAACCGCTCGGTCGAGAAAAAAATTTACCCACTCTAATGACCACACTTTTTTTACTAAAAATCCCCAAAATCCCAGAAGTTCTCCGAACGCCAAAAACATGGAAATAGCACAGCATCGCATGATCGCATATTTTGTTGGCCCAAAAATCCCCAAAATCCCAGAAGTTTCCCGAACACCACCACGGCAACACCAAAAACGACGAAATAGAACAGCTATGTATTTAAAATGTATTTTTCTCTAAATATGCACAATATATTTTTTGCCCTAAAAATCCCCAAAATCCCAAAAGTTCTCCGAACACAACAACGGAAAAACTGAAAACGTAAAAATACCACAGCGGCAATGCGGAATCTGACGTAGAAATTCGCCTTGCTTACGGACTCCAGCGTTGTGACAACAATCACACAAGATGTATATACACTCAACTGGACCATGTGGTCGAAATTAGACCACCGGGCGATCCCAGTAAAATATAAAAATGTTTTATTTAACTGAATGTAATTATTTTTAACATTTTAGTGGTTATTTTGAATTCAGGCCAATTTTTAACAAAAACAAGTAAGAGTGCTACATTCGGCTGTGCCGAATCTTATATAACCTTTACCAATGTACGTACATACATATACTTATATAGTATGCAGACACATGACCTTTCAGTATTTTTCGATTAAAGAATTTGATTCAATTATTTTATTTTCGATATTAGCAATAGTTGAATATTTTACTCTACACTCTGTGGTTAAGACATATTTTACATTCACTCTTATTTCAGTCAACATCGACGTCACGTCAATACAATACCAAAAAATTGAGGCTTGTTTACTCGCTCTCCAGATGTTCAAAAACCGTGCTGCTATTTAATAACTCTAAAATAGTCTTATTGTTGCACCTCCATACTTATTTTATATTTTCCCGTATTTAATAATCATTGATGTTGGAAAACTTCTTAGTGTCTTAATTTAAAGTTCCCATTGCAAATGGTATGGTGGTATTATGTAAACGTTTTATTCCTACAGGATTTTTTTTTTTTAATTTGTTCAGCAGAAAGGAAAGGTATCAGGAAAATGAAACGAAACATGTCCTTTAATTTATCTTTAGCGATAAATTTTATTTTTATCTCCATTTACTAAAAATTAATATTTACTGTGCTGAGAGCACAATAAGCACAAACCTTCGCTTATACTTCAATTAGATATCCATAAAAAATTAAATATGTATAAAAAATCTTGAGTAATGATTTTCCTAAAGCATGAAATATGTTTAAATGGAAAAAAAATATTTTTGGTTATTTTTTTTACCGAAACTTTTTTCAATCTTCAACCCTGCAACCATATTTCTGAGTTTTCTGTTTCTTAATACTAATTTTTTTCTTTATAAAATATAGAATATATTTTATTACCAAAGAAATAATTAGTTTTATATACCAGAAAAAGTTTAAGTTTTCCAGCTCTGGTGCTATGTCTTTTATTTTTCTAATTTCTATGGCAAACTATTTCATTCTAAGTCATAAAGTATATAAAACTTGTAAACAAAAAGAAAAAACTAACTTGACCTAGTTACTTTTGTAAAAAAAAAACAATAAATTTTCCAACCCTGGAATCAACCGTTTAGATTTTTCTGATTTAAAAAATTAATAAAGTGTGTTAAGTGAACAAAGAAATAAAAAAAATTTATTTTTTAGCTACTTTAATATCAAAAAAAAATCAGTTTCCATCTCTGGAGCTTTCATTTTCAATTTTCTAATTTTTTACGCCAAACTTTTCTTTCAGAAGCATAAAATACATATATTCAATTTATAAAAAAGCAAAACATTTTTAGACCTATTTAATTTTACATAACACAAAAAGTGTAAGTTTTCCAACCCTGGAATCATAATTTAGGATTTTTCTAATTCCTTATACCAATCTACTTCTTGAAAAATACATAAAATATGTTAAGTGAACAAAGCAAAAACGAAATAAGAAAAAACTTAGTTTCATTTAATTCCTTTAATATTAAAAAACGTTCAAAATTTCCATCTCTGGTTTTCATTTTTCTAATTTTATACGCCTAACTTTTCTTTCAGAACCATAAAATATATCTAATTTATAAAGAAAAAGAAAAAAATTATTTAGACGTAGTAAATTTTACATAACACAAAAAGTGTAAGTTTCCCAACCCTGGAATCATCCTTTTTTATTTTTCTGAACTCTTACACTAATTTCTTTATTTTAAGAATATAAGATATGTTTAATTTATAGAAAAACAAGGAAAAATTAATTTTAGTAAGTTACTTTTATATAACACAAAAAGTTAAAGTTTTCCAACCCTGGAAACGTCTTTTTAATTTTTTTAAATTTTTTTTATTTAAAATACCAATTTTAGTCGTACTGAAGTGTAAAATAAGTTTATTTATTAAAAAAAATAAAAATTTGTTTTCGGTAGTTACCTTTATATGGCAAAATAAAGTTTAAGTTTTCCAGCTCTGCAATCGTCTGCTCGATTTTGCTGAATTTCAATACCAATCTATTTTGGAAAATTTCTGACACACCCGTCCAAGAACGAAGTCTCTAGCTTTTCTGGGAGCTTCGGAACACCGATTTCACTTACAGACAACAGACGGACATCGCTTATTCGTCTTCCCTATGCATAAGGATCCAGAATATATATATATATTATGGGTCGCGTATTGATATTATAGAAATTACAAACGGAATGACAAACCTATATATTCCCTTTTGAAATTTTTTTGGTAAAGGGTATAAAAAATTATTTTTAGCTTTGTAGTGCCAATATTTAGTTTGAAGGGAAGTGGTTCTGCCCACTTTTCAGATGCAAATTCGTGTCAGTGTAAGAGCCAGATTTCGTGACAATCTTTTAGGTAGAACCTCGTGAAAGATAATACAACATTTTGATGGGCGTATCCCAGCCCACTTTTTTAAACACACATACGTCGTCATTCAATGAGATCAGCGAAGCTTCTTGAAAATCGGCTGAGTAGAAAGAAGTACATGACATGTCAAATCACGCTGATTTCAAAAAAATTAATGAAAGCTAAATCATTGCTTTTGCAAATTGCACGAAGTTGGAATAAAAAATTCTACCATAAATGACAAAAATTTAAAACACCGACTGTGATTTTCAGAACAATCCCTAGTATTGATTTAAATTTGAATGAATATTTCTCCGTCCACTTTTCTAAATGCAAGATTGATTCACTTTAAGAGCTCAAGGTGTGTGCCAAGTTTCGTAGCAAGCAGATAAAATTTTATATATAAAATTATATAAAATCAAAGGGAAAATTTTGTGGGCGTGTGGACCGTCCACTTTTTTCAGCAAAGGGATGAAATGAAAGACAAAACAAAATATTTTTAAAGCCCATTTACAAGTGGCCTACTTATGAACTAAACAAATAAAGAAATACAGCCGAATTGAGAACAAACCCCTCTCTCTTTTTTGAAGTTTGTTAAAAAATTAGCTCAGTTGGTGCAGCCTTCATATTTATTTATATACGTATGTATTTTATAATTTATTTCTTGCAGCGGTTAATGATACTTTATTACTTTTTATATGACTTTATTTCCCTTCAAGTATGTATGTATAATCATACCGAGTGTTGTCAACTAAACATACCTTTCGCAGCATCTTGCGTTTTAGTTTATGTTACGAGGGGTGGTGCTATAGCGCACCTGCACTCGTAGACCGAATTGGGTCCATTGTGATAATGTGCGTTTTATTTTAAATACATATTACATTTTTTTTTGCCTTGTCTTCCTGAAAACTTTACCTCAAATTCATTAGTTTTAGTATTTAAACTTTTTTATTTTTCTATAATAAAATTTTCGATTAATCTTTTCCAAAGTCGATTTCCGCATAAAGTCGTCTAGATTTTTTCTAATTAACGTTCTTATGTATGTAGAAATACATAAATAAATTGAATGAAAAGTGTTGAATTTTGCTTAAGTTTTATTTTTAACTTTTTGTCTTGAATTAAAACTTTTATAAATTTCTTTTTTATAATTGATGAGAGCGAACAACGAAAAACAATAATTCCAATTCATGTGGAAGATAAAGTACAAAATTTTCAATTGAAAATAAAATGAAATAATTAAAAAAATAATAAAAATAAAGTATACTTAAAAAATACCTTATTTTCTGGAAGACTTAAAATGTATCTGATGCTCACGATCACGATGCAACTGCGAGATCAAATGTATACGCAATTGGGCTACATTTTCTAAAGGTTGGTTGCACAACAAGCACGTAACGGGCTGTATAGTGCCCTCACTAAAACAAAAGATAAATAAAATTTTAGCAAGGATAGGATATTTTTGGTTTTTGCTTTTAAACTTAAATACTTACAATTGCCTCAATTTATGCAATTCAGCACAATGCCTAAGTAAAGCTTGTATATGATCATATTTCTCATCGTATAGACGCAGAGCTGACAGCATGGGAAATATGGTGCGTTCGCCCAAAATGCGCACAGTTTCTAAAATTTCAGTGGGCTCATGATATTGCCAAACATCATCATTTTCATCGCAATGAGTCTCTATATATTTGCGATTTTTGCTCAGCAACCTACACAAAAATAAGAAAAAGAAAAAATTATGTATTTTATAACAAAGTCCTTACTTAGATGTGCTTAATTAACAAATTACTTGATAATGAGTTCCTTTATTTTTGCTTGCAAATCTGCCATTTGACTAGGTAATACATTGGGACGTTCGTCGCCATGTTCTGTATATAGAATGGCATCCATACAATAGCGCAATTGATTGATCTAAATAAAATCCATATAAATTAAATAGATTTGAGAAAAAAATTATGAGATGCTTATTTACCATTGCAAAATCTTCTTTGTCGATTTCAACATCCAAATTGAGCACTACATCATGTTCAGCATACAGTGGCCTGTAGGTATGTGCATCGAAGCCTAAGCCCGCTAAAATCGATATATATTTTGTGCGCTCCTTACTACGTTTTATTTGCATGGTGGGGCAAAATAGCATTGTCATTAGGGCCCCAAAGCCGTGTATATTTGGCATTAATGTTGTAGCACGTGCCAAAATAGTTTCACCCGATTGCGTTTCCGATAAGTCTGCCGCTACAAATAAACGCTCATGCACATCTTGTGGATCTGTATCGACCAAAACTGAATTAACCGATTCTTTTTCAATTTTTACACACTTCCAGGCACCGACTCGGACAGCAGAAAAGATGTTGGTTTCCAACGGCGAATAGGGGCCACGTAATTTAATAACTTTATTGCAAAGCTCTTTCGGTGGTGGATCAATGTCAAAATCACAGCTGAGTTGGATTGAACGTATGTATTCTTCATTTTGACGCATATGATCCTCATCGAGATAGCGACTGCTTAAGTTCTGCTTGCGTAAGCGAACATCATAATCAATCTGAATGAATGAGTTATAAAACATTTTTATTTTTTCAATCACTCAAATAACACAAATATGAAAAGTTGCAGAAGAAAACAATTTTTTTTGTTCTTGTCCATTACTTCTGCTTAAATTCGATAGCCAAAACAAAATTATGATTTTTCACTTTCCGGAAAAATTTTCTAATAAAAAAATAATGCAGACAATTTATAACAAATAATTTTTTTCGGACAAAAAAATATACGCATGATACTCGGGATATTTATTCATTATTCGTCACCACTCGTCATTTTGAATTAATGATGCAGAATTAATCCTCGGATCGTTATTTATATTGTGTTAAATTTTCATACAAATATCTTGTTTACTCAGCTCTTGAGAGAAATATAAAATTTTCTTTCTCCATTAAGTTGTATCACTATCATTTCCCTATCACCCTCTCTCACTATCTTCTCTTCAATTAACAGGTAACACAAAGGGATCATTGTATTGGACCCAAGTGAGCTGGACTCTAAATTTCACCCTTCCTTACCAGCAACCTGCTAACCTAACCTAACCTAACCTAAGTTGTGTGTAAATTGGAAACTTTAAACTCGTTTTCTGGCGAACTAGTTGGTTTTGAGTTATTACGTTCTTTTGGTAAATGAGCGATATGTTATGTACATTTGTACATACATAAAGTGGAATGGAAAATGTGTTTTTGGCTGTTTGAAAACATGCTTTATGTGTGTGTATGTAAATAAAAGAGCCCTGTGTATACGCATGTATAGCCGATTAATACTCAAGAGTATTTTGATAGTTATGCGTAGGATTGTAGCTCATACAGCTTATAAAGTTTAATTTAATTTAAGAAATGTGTATGAACATAGTTGTTGGTTGTTTATAGTTATAAGTATTGGGTTTAAAATTAATGCGTGTGTTTGAGTATGGCCATAGTTTTTAATTTTAGCTGCACGGATTTATAGTTTATTTGACGGTCAATACTCAAAGAGTACTTCGATGGATACATTTGTCATTCTCTGGTTATCATTTGTTAAACCTCTCGCCTGCGTGTTAAAATAATGGGCGTTATCGTGGTTGGCGTATTCCTACTTAGACTACGACAAGTTGGTCATTGATTAAAGAAAATATGTTGGTCTTTTTGGAAGAAGTCGAAATACGCCCCCACCACGATAAGGGGGAGTAGCTCTCAATGCACCCATTTAACTTTAGCACACGCAAAATTATATTATAAAATATTACAGGTAAACGGCTGCCATTTCTATTAGCCCTTATCGAGAATAAAAGTTAACGCGAAATGTGTTCCCTTTCCCTAAAATTGTTGTTGTTACGAGTATTTTCTAATTTTTATCACCATTTTTTGTTCACGAGAAATATTTCACATGTTCGTCTTTTATACCTGATAAAGGTGATCATGTACATTATACATGCATAGATATACTCGTGTGTACATATAAGTAATTGTTGATCTAAACATTTAAAATAGTTTACAAAAAATACTTATTTTCACAAAAATGTAATTGCATTTGTTGAACTAAAAGCAATCATTCTGTGCTTGATTACAATTACAATAACATGTAATTATAATTGCAAAAAAAAAATAAATAAAACATTACAATCAGATTTAATTTTGAATTGCAATATTTCCAATTAGAATTATATGTATAATGCAATATGTAATTGTAATTGAAAACCTTCAGTTGTAATTGTAATGTTTTTAATATTTAAGTTCAAATACTTTTTCCTTGTAACGAATTGCAGTGTTGTACAATATGTTAATATTATTATTAATGCTGCTTACCTTAGATAAATAATTTTCATCACATTTTCTACCCAAATGCTTTTCAATCAAAATATCATTGAACGTTGTACGATCGATTTTAATAAGAACATTAGCAACTAAATCCACTACCGAGAATACTTCGATTTCAACTGTGCCAGCATTGGCACACTTTTGCAAAAGCTCATTAGCAGATTCAGACCATTTGCCATCTGGCGAACGCACTGTAGATGGCTGGACCAAGGCCAAACGGCATTCAAATATGCGTGGCGGTATTTCAGACAAGGATGCAAGTTTAGGAGAAAACAAACGTAGATCTTTAAAGGACACAGTGCCTTTGCAGCCATTATCAATGAAATATACCTTTGAAAATTATGACACAATTCTTATTAATAGCATTTTCTTAAAATGTAAAAAAAAATACTTACTTGAAATTGCAAAGTGCGTGCTGCGGAAATAACACTTAAAACTTTGGCCCGTCTATATTTATCATCAAGCGGAGCAGACAAAAGCATGCCTTTGGACACAGATGCTGGACTTTCAATAATACCCGCTTTCAGTTCTCGTGGATCATTTAGAGCATCATGAATATCACGTAAGCGTTCATTTTCGGAGGATGGTAAGAAATAAAATTTACTACAGTTTTCAATCTAAAACGACGAATGCGTTAATAAAAATCTTTAGCAAAATAATTAAGTCAAATTGTATACATATATCGCTCATTTACTTAAAGAACGTCAAAATTTAATTTTCGAGTTAATAATGTAGAATTAATTAATCCCCACCCATATCGTTCATCATATTGTGAGAGAAAAATTAAATTTTATTTTTCCATGAAGTTTTGTGTAAATTGTATGAAAACTTCAAACTCGTTTTCTGGCAAATCGGTTTTTTTTTGGAGTTATGACGTTGTTTGAGTAAGTGAGCGAAATGTATTTTCAATTTACATGAGTAATTTGGCCACGTAATGTCTTTTGAAATAGTGAAGGCAATACAATCAAGTCCACATGCTTCAAAGAATTTGTTATCAGTTGGCGTTCACCGTCCACGACGCGTATTATACCCTTTTCTTGAGCATATTTCACACCCGCATTAACACTTAACATAAATGAAAAAATATATATGTAGATATATGCATGTGTATTCAACTTATCGTTTTAATATGCAACATTTATCACACTTACTCCATTACATTTATTGTAGTTTTCATATTCGACAAACGCATTCTTAAGGCCTTATACATGGCGGCACATACCTTTCCCGGCACAAATACACGATGATGATTATCGTTATATTCCTCTTCAATATTCTTTTTAAATGTAACAAATATTTTTTCCGAACCCGTTTGAAAGCGTACCTCGATATCATTAGTGGATATTTGCACTTTTTTGAACATTTCCTTGATAGAACGCGAATAAAGTTCACCCACATGTTTGTTATTGAAATTCGTAAAATAAACAGTGCGACAGGGATCGTGGCCATTTAGCACATGATACATATTCCTACCGCGATCGGTATCATTTAGAGATGAGCGTGTAAAATAATTGGGATAGAAGGCGCCAGCAATAACGATTTTTAATATGATTGTTTTTTCGCGATCCATCCAGTGCACGCGTTGATAGGAGGTTTGCTCTTTGAAATTCATGCCGGCCAAGCGTTCTTTGAGTTCTTGAACAAGTAAATGCATTTCTTTAATCGAACGCAAATTGATATGAAAATGCTTTGCATACACCGTTTCAGCTTCTTCGGTGTTTATGTTATTTTGTTCACGCATAGATTTCCAAAGCTAAGAAAAAGAGAAAATGTCAAATGTGTTTTTTTAATTTCAATATTCATTAACGTCAGTATACATACATAAACGTTCATTAAAGTTAATGTTCATTTAACGTAGGGAAAAAAACACGTTTTAATGAATAATTTAACCTTAATAATCGTTTCGTAATAAAGTGAAGAAACGAAAAAATTCATTTCGTGTAATGGAATTTTTGGCTTTACGAGCACATTTATATAATTTAAATAAACTCAAACTTTTTTTCCTTATGCCTAGTTTCTACATTACAAGCAGACAACGAACGTATGAATGTATCTAGAAAATGTATATGAAAAACAGTCAATTTCTATTCTATAGAATTCTACTCGTAATGTGGAAACTGGGCTCTTATTTTATCTTTATTATATAAATTTGTAATTATTACCCTGTAAGCTTTTAAAATTGCAAATAAGTCGGAACCGGAACCGTCAGCATACACCAGCTTCTGTCTATAAACATCAAAATCGCTTTGAGGTGTTAAGGCTTCGTAACGAAATACGGAGCGTACACTTAGACCGGCAGCTAAAGAAACAAATTATATTAAGCACAATAAAAATGGTTTGAAATGAATAAATATATTAAGCAAATTCAGCGTAATATTACATATATATATATATATACAGAATATAAACAGTAAACGAAAATGCAGTCAATACCCATGCGAGGTGCCACGCCCACTTTTCCGCTCCTCAATACTATTTCTTTATATTACTACTAATATTGAAAGTTAGACATATTAAAAAAGTGGGTGTAAAAGAGGGCGTGGTCAATTTTCTTTCCGTAAACCCTAAGTTGGAATAGGAAAAGCATTTAAAAAATTCAGTGAAGTGCGAATACGACACTGCTTGTTTTTTTGCGATTATTTCGGTTTTTTTACTGGCGATTTTTTATTTTGACGCTTTTTTAGTTTTGACGTTTTCTTTTTGTTTTTGCGGCTTTTTTTTTTTTTTGGTTTTTTTGTTTGTCAGGACTTACAATACATATTTTTTTAGTTTTAGCGATTTTATTAGTTTTGGATGTTTTTCGTTTTGGCGTTTGTTTTGGGTTTTGGCGATTTTTTAATTTAAGCGATTTTTTAGTTTTTTCGCTTTTCTTTTAGTCGATTTTACCCGGTTTTTGAAGTTTTTCCGCTGTTAGCTTTAAAGATTTTTTCAGTCGGTGCTTTTTTCGTTTTTGGCGATTTTTTCGGTTTTACGGCAATTTTATTTTTATTTCGTGAAATGAACTTTTGTTAACATTTCGATTCTACATTTTCGTGAGTAATTTTTGGCGATTTTCGATTATTCATTTAAATTTCATATTCTTGGCAAACTTTGATTTTTTGATTTTTATACCCTTTACCAAAAAAATGGTAAAAGGGTATATATAGGTTTGTCATTCCGTTTGTAATTTCTATAATATCAATAAGCGACCAATAAAATATATATATTCTGGATCCTTATGCATAGGGAAGACGAATAAGCGATGTCCGTCTGTCCGTCTGTCTGTACGTGAAATCGGTTTTCCGAAGATCCCAGAAAAGCTAGAGACTTCGTTCTTGGACTGGTGTATCAGAAATTTTCCAAAATAGATTGGTATTGAAATTCAGCAAAATCGAGCAGACGATTGCAGAGCTGGAAAACTTAAACTTTATTTTGCCAGACGGACGGACGGACGGACATCGCTTATTCGTCTTCCCTATTCATAAGGACCCAGAATATATACATTTTATGGGTCGCATATGAATATTATGGAAATTACACACGGAATGACAAATCTATACATTGTATATACCCTTTTCCATTTTTGGTAAAGAGTATAAAAAATTCAGTAAAGTGCTACTTTGACTCGCGCACGAAGGGTTCCATTCGTACATTCGGTTCTGAGCATTTTTTAATGTGGCTTATTTGCTTTTTCGAAGTTTTTTTCAGTTTAAACGATTTATTTAGTTTTGTCGCTTCTTTTTCGTTTTAGCGATTTTTTTTTCTGTTTTTGGAGGTTTTTTTCATTTTGGCGATTTTTTTCTGTTTTTGAGGCCTTTTTCCATTTTGGCGATTTTTTCCTGTTTTTGGGGCTTTTTTTCATTTTGGAGACTTATATCATTTTGGCGATTTTTTTTCATTTTGGCGATTTTTTCCTTTTGGCGGTTTTTTTGCCTAGGGTTTTTTTCATTTTGGCGAATTTTTTATTTTGGCAATTTTGTCATTTCATTTTGGCGATTTTTTTCTGTTTTTCATTTTAGCAATTTTTTTTTAATTTTTGTGATTTTTTTAATTTTTGCGATTTTTTCATTTTGGATATTTTTTCTGTTGCTTGGGGTTTTTTTTCATTTTGGCGATTTTTTGTTTAGGGTTTTTTTTTCATTTTAGCGATTTTTTTATTTTGGCAATTTTGTGTTGCTTTTGGGGCTTTTTTCATTTTGGCAATTTTTTTTCTGTTTTTGGAGTTTTTTTTTCGTTTTGGCGATTTTTTTTTAATTTTGGCGATTTTTTTCATTTTGGCGATTTTTTCCTGTTTTTTTCGTTTTTGCGATTTTTTTTTCATTTTGGCGTTTTTTTTTCATTTTGGCGATTTTCTTTCGTTTTCGCGATTTTTTTTTTTCATTTTAGCAATTTTTCCGGTTTTTCGCGATTTATTTTAGTCTTACATTTTTTTAATTTGGTGCTTTATTTCGTTTTGGCGATTTTTTTTTGTTTTTGGCGAGTTTTTCCTGTTTTAGGGTTTTTTTCATTATGGCGACTTTATTCTGCTTTTTTTTGGGTTTTTTTTCGTTTTGGCGATTTTTTTTCATTTTGGCGATTTATTTTCATTTTGGCGATTTTCTCTCATTTTGGCGATTTTTTTCATTTCAGCAATTTTTCGGGTTTTTCGCAATTTATTTTAGTCGTAGACATTTTTTTTTTAATTTTGTGCTTTTTTCATTTTGGCAATTTTTTTTTTTGGTTTTTGGCGATTTTTTCGGTTTGGCGATTTTATAATTTTTTGATTTTTAGTTTTACCGTTTTTGAAAATTTCAAGAGTTTAGCTCTTACGGTTTCCAAGATACAGCAAGTTGTCAAAATTACATTAACTGATGGAACACCCTTTAATATAAATTTTTTGAAATTTTAGTGTTAGTTACCTTACAAATTTCAAGTGTATATTCAATTGCATGTATTACATGAGATTTTACCATTTTTCGTTGCTCGTTTTGGAACACCCTTTAATTTCCAATTCTCATGTATTTTTTGTTGTAGCGGCCAAAGGTCTATACACTGTGTCCAAATTTCAGGTCTCTAGCTCTTACGGTTCTCGAGAAAATACCCTGCATAATTTTAGACATAGTTAATTTTACATAACACAAAAAGTTAAAGTTTTCCAACCCTGGAAACGTCTTTATAATTTTTTTAATATTTTTTTAATTTAAAATACCAATTTTGGTCGTACTGAAGTGTAGGTTTATTTATTAAAAAAAATAAAAATTTGTTTTCGGTAGTGACTTTTATATGGCAAAATCAAGTTTCAGTTTTCCAGCTCTGAAACCGTCTGCTCGATTTTGCTGATTTTCAATACCAATCTAAGTTGGACCATTTCTGACACACCAGTCCAAGAACGAAGTCTCTAGCTTTTCTGGAAGCTTCGGAAAACCGATTTCACGTACACCGGACGGACGGACGGACATCGCTTATTCGTCTTCGCTATTCATAAGGACCCAGAATATATATATTTTTTTGGTCGCAAATTAATATTATGGAAATTACACGCGGAATGACAAACCTACATATACATATGTATATACCCTTTTCCATTTTTGGTAAAGGGTATAAAAATGTAAAAAAATTAAAAAAACGTTTCCAGAGTTGGAAAACTTTAACTTTTTGTGTTAAGTAAAATTAACTATGTCTAAAACTATGTCTGTATTTTCTCGAGAACCGTAAGAGCTAGAGACCTGAAATTTAGACACAGTGTGTAGACCTTTGGCAGCTACAACAACAAATACATGACAATTGGAAATTAAAGGGTGTTCCAAAACGAGCGAGCGAGTAAACAAGCCTCAATTTTTTGGTATTGTATTGACGTGACGTCGATGTTGACTGCAATAAGAGTGAATGTAAAATATATCTTAACCACAGAGTGTAGAGTAATATATTCAACTATTAATATTAATATCGAAAATAATTAATTGTTTTAGAGAAAAAAATGATAAATTTTTACACAAAACAAATATGTATGTATGTGTCTGTATACTATATATATTTACGTACGTTGGTAAAGGGTATATAAGATTCGGCACAGCCGAATATAGCACTCTTACTTGTTTTATACTGACTTTTTCATATATTTTCGACATTTCGATTTCGTTGTTAACATTTATTTATTGGCGGCGCAATTTTTTTTTTGTTTTCTTTTAATTCCAGTTTTTTTTTAATTGCTTAATTTGCCATTTTTATTATTTTGGGTGAAGTTCTTTTTTTTTTTATTTCAATCCGGTTTATATTTTTTATTTATTTTTTTTTTTGTGAATATCGTACATTTTTAACAGAAAACCAGAAAACGTAAAAAATTTACTCATTTTTAACTTCGACTATCACGCCATAGATCGGCCACAATGTGGAAGTACAGTGTTCCGATTAGTATGTACTCCGTAGACTATATTTATCACAAAAATAACTTTTTCTTTAAAGAATAACTACTACATGGCAAATTTAATGGTGAAAATCTTTTAAGACGAATTTAAATTTGAAAATTTTCGCTTATAAAAAATAAACAGATATAGAATAAAAATTATCAGCTTTATGTATAAGGTAAAAAAAAACTTCACGCCAGTCAGCATAAGTAGCAAAATTGAACATGTTCTTAAAAAGTTCCTCCATGCAATTTGACATTAAAAATCGGAGCATAATGTAGTTTTAAATCACTATTAAATCCTAGCGTGATTTTAAATGTAAAACAAAGCCTAGAACATACCAGTTCTGTATTCCAGGTGAAATTAAAACGTGCGGAATTACCATAGAATTGTTGTTGCAAATATGTATTTATAACAACAATCGGCCCTGTTCTGTAAACCGAATAATGTTCCTGCAGACGTGTTTAAAATCATATACGATAATTTTCTTTCAGATATGATATTTGGCAATCTATGTATATAATAAAAAAAATTAAAAACATCTAAAAAAAATATTTGTATTGTCGGAGTTAGTTTTCTAAAATCGTGTAGTTTCAAATCGAACGCTTTACAGAACAGGGGCGATTGTTATGGCAATTCCGCACGTTTTAATTTCACGTGGAATGCACAACATACCCGCATGTTCAATATTACCACTTATGCTTACTGGCATGAAGTTTTACCTTATACATAAGACTTTGTTCATTATTTTTCAACCGCGTGTTTCCAAAAATATTAAAAGAATTTTTTAGTAAATATTAATTACAATTTAGAGAAAAAATAATAAACTAAAATTATGTACTTACCTATTATAATAGTCTCCTCTAAAACGCTGAATATATAACCTAAAACAATTAAACGACTTAAACGTATATTCAAGGGCAAAGCTGCCATTATTCTGCCCATGTAACTGATATCACCATCCTGCACTGAATAAGTACCACTTACAGTGGTATATAAAGCGCCAACTTCTTTTAGAGTCAATATAGTATTATGTATGTCACTCAAATTGGGTGGATCCATGGCCAAGCCGAGTATATCGGGTGGTGGTCCCATATCAAGAAGTTTAGCATTTAATACAACATTCTCAAGAGGGCAACGTAGCATTTCAGGTGTGCTAAACTCATCCATGTAATTCTAATTTGCAAAATGAAATATTATTATGAAATACGATATTTAAAACAAAATATGTAGTTTAAAACCATACTTCAAAGTAATATTTGGGAACTAAACGGTAAACACGACCATTCATAACACGACCAGCACGGCCAGCACGTTGTTTGCAGTTGGCCTTAGAAGCCCATTGCAATTGTAGCGAACTAAAATTTGAGGCAGTGTCAGTAACCAAAGCTTTGGTTAAGCAAAAGTCAATAACTGTAATATAATGATAAATTAAGTAAGCTGCAAGCAAACAATACAAAATTTCAATCTAACCATATTTTACATCTGGCACAGTTATAGAACTTTCTGCTATATTGGTGGCCAATATTACTTTACGATACCCGAATGGTGCCTGATGAAATACTTTGTTTTGTTCATCCCGTGATATTAAGGAATGTAAACGTATGGGACTCAATTTGGGAGTATTTCTGTAAAAATAAAACATTTATATATGTATGTACATATTTAATATTGATATTTTACATACTCTTCCGTGTTATTGAGTAACGCCAAAGTCCTGCTCATTTGCTCTATTTCGTTAATGCCGGGTAAAAATATTAAAATGGAGGAACTATTAGCCGAATTAGGATTACTATTCAGACTTAATGCCACCTCCTGTTTTTCAATATTATCAATTACTATAATTAATTTTAAGGCTAGTCTATACATTTCGGTTGAAATACCAGGCTCTGACATATCAATTTGTATATTCTGAAAAAAAAACATATACCTATAATAAAAATTCGCAAATCATTAAATAAATTTTAAAGCTTACGCTATTATCAATACGACCCAAATCATTCAAATAGAAATCTTTAACGTGGAACAAACGTCTGGAATCAGCTTTCATAATAGGAGCACGTTCACGTTTAATTTTAAAATAGTTGGAAAACTTTAAAATAATGTATTGTTATTAGTAGAATAACTAACTTAAATATCAAAGAAACAATTATTATTTAATAACTCTCACCTCCATAGAATTTATTGTGGCCGACATCAATATTATTTTACAACGTTTCGAAGTTGTGGTTAAGAATCTTCTAATAACAATTAACAAGAAGTCCATATCTTGATCTCTTTCGTGTACCTCATCCAATATTATATGGGTAAAACTGCCCAAGTTTTTCTCATTTATTAATTTTTGCAAAAGCACACCGGTGGTACAGTATAAAATTCTAGTATCCTCACTCAGATTAGCATGTAATCCAACCTTTATTGGAGGGAAGAACACATTTACATATATGTACATATGTGTGTATCTAGCTTTATTGTTTGTAGTAAAATAATTTTACCTGATAACCTACTACTGAACCTTCTGGCCATTTACGTTCTTGGCAAACACGTCGAGCTATTGATATAGCAGCAATACGTCGTGGTTGAGTGCAAACAATTTTGCAATACTCACGACGAGAGTAAGCATCATCTATAATGTATTGGGGAATCTAAGAAAAAAAATCAACATTACATTCGTCAAACACTCGTTGTGTATTGAAGAACCAATTTTACTTATTAAATATACTCCTGATTTTTTTTGTTATATGTAATTGTTAAAAAAAATATGGACCTGTTCGTAAATGCATCACCGCTCTGCATCATGAGAGCAAACTTTTATTTAAAATGCAATACAAGTTCGCTCATAACCTTTTTCTGTAGTAGCCATTTGTGTACTCCATATTTGACATTTGTTTGTGTATTATCTACATACATTAGTGAAGTAATTTACGATATTTCAATTTCCCTTTGCAGCGCAGTAATGCATTTACGAACAGGCCCTATATGTACGTACTACGTAGGTATATATACATATGGATGTACTTTGTATGCAAGATTGGTTGTTATAATAAAAATTGTAAATTCTTTTAATAATATCATGGTTTTTACATTTGAACGACGCCAATATTGTAACCGAACCGTTTAATTTTTTCTTTAACGAGCAAAAATTAAATTAATAACTTTCAATATTATAAACTCACTTGTGTTGTCTTTCCGCAACCAGTGTCACCTTCTATAACGACCACCGGGTTTGCTCTTATACAATTGACTATTTCCTCTCTTTTATCATGTATTGGCAAACTTTCATCTCGCCTTAAATCAAAAGTATAACGGTCGTAAATCCCATCGTCAGCACGATTAGTACGGTTAGGGCAATCACTAGCATCATCGTCAGAGTCTGATAAACTTTCTAAATCGTCCATGCACGACGAAGCCACCACGCTGCAGGAGGCTCCATATCGAGATTTATCATTGTCATCGTCTAATTGCAACTAAAAGGATTTTCAAGTTAATTTTCCAAAACAAAAACATTTCATTTTATGTATTTATAACCTTGTCCATTTTATCTCGCTCAGCTTCTGCTACATGTTCCGAATATTCTGTGCCAAATTGTTGTCGTCTCATTATCGATTCAGTATTGTCGCTCACCGCAGTTGTTGCTACCGTGCCCGAGATACAGCCGCGCGGTACGATCTTTCTTTCAAATTTTTTGGAAAAGTCAAAAAAGTCATCTATATCATCCATTTCGGAATGAATTCGAGTATTTCGGTTTATTTTTGGATTAATTTATTGAATTAATTTCGTTTTCTTGTTAATTTTCAAGGCGTCTTTTTCACTTTTTCCTTTCTTTATGAACCGCTATAAACCAGAGTACCCGCATCTTTTTTCCAGGTTGGAACCCAAATTAAAAGTTTCCATTCCCCCAAATTCCCATTAAAACCGATTGTGTTATCTCCGTAAATTGCTAGGTGTATTAAGGCACGGTTAACAACGCGAATTTTGTTAAGCATACATTTTTTTAATTTAGAACGAATTATCGAAATATAACTGAAAACTTTCAACTTTTTGGCGTATGTTCTTTGTATTTTTTTTTCCTTTTTAATATACTGTTAATAACATCTTGGGCATATGGTCTAGTTACTTCCCCCATATTTGTGCAACAATACTTTGCAAAATTTATTTTGTAAAGTATTTCTGAAATAAATAAATAAATAGTGCTCATTGACCTCAGTTCATTGTTTTGAAATATTGTATATAAAATTTTTTAACGATTCTTATCAAAAATATGAGAAACTTGTCTCGCACTCTTATGTTGGGAAACAAAACTTTTTATTGTTGTCATTTCGTCGGTTGGTTTCTGGTTTGCGGCACAGTATATTCAAAATACATTATGTGAAATATTTCTGCAAACTTTAAAAAATCCAATTTATCTCAACAAATCTACAATCCATCAAAGAATTTAATCAACCCCATAGAACAGACAAAAATCTCTCAAAAGGGGAAAAGTCCTTTAGTCTGGAAGCAATGCTATAAATGGTGGTACATACTGGCATCCCAATTTCAATGCTTATGTATTTCGTTTTACAACACTGTTAATGATAAATTCATCATAGTTTTGTTTACGGAAGAGACCAAGGACAAATGAAATAAAATTGTACAAGAAAACTTGATATTTTTGAAATGAATACAGAAAACTAAATTACAGAGCAATTCTAAGTAAAAGAACAATGACCAGTGGCCGTTTTCATGTAAATGGAGAAGATTCCGGCAGTGAACAAAGTTCGGCATCAACATCAGCTGCTGCAACAAATGCTACAGGTGACGCAAGTGTAGGAATAACAGAAGTAAGAGAGAACGAAAAATTCAGAACATTTGTTTTTACCAGTCGAGGAAGCACATTATCCCCACAAAGAACTGAAAGAACACATTCACCAGCACAGATATAATCAGATATGGCAGCACTGACGTATGTCAAACGCCCGTATCAGATTTTAGTTAACCCCATTTTTCGAAGAGTTAAACTCTAGGTGGCATCCTGAAAAACAATGTGATAGAAGAAAAAACTATACATTACCAAGAATTTTGCCAAAAAAATGTAAACAAACAAAATGCAAAGAAAATTTTTCATTGTTTTTATTTAAAAAAATTTAAATATATAAAATTTCAAGCTGAAATAGATTTTTATTAAATTTAAATTTGTTCCAACGCGTTGGCTGAGCATCGGAATGGTAAGTACAATCTGAAAAACAAGTATTAATGTTTAAATAAGTCTATATTGCACAAAATTTTTGTTGACTTACAGGTAGAAGACAGATGCACGCACTCAAATTTGTTTTTTAGAACTACTGCCGCCGGACACAATTTTTAGGGTGGTAAGAACTCATTAATACATAAAAACAAGAAATTTAATAACAAATGTTATTTAATAGAATCATTGTGTACATTTTGTTTACGTACCATGCAACAGCACAAACGTGCCAATCAAAACTGGAACTCTTAACAAATGTGGAAGTTGGTGCCTTTGTCCAAAACAACGAGATGAACCTATAGCTCCAAGGTGCAAAGGAATGTGAATATCGGTATGTATCAAACATCTGAAAAGATAAATATCAAAATATTTAATTGTTTTATGCCTACATAGGTACAAACTGTGCAAAAAATGACGAAGAAGAGGAAAATGGTTCTGTCCTATTTGTATTTGTAACTACTATTTGCATTAAAATTATATTTCTTTATATTTAAAATGTATTCCAAATACATTAAATATTATGATAGAAAAATTTGTCTGGTGTCCGTGTATTTTGTCAGTAAGTTGTCTTTGTTTCGTACGGTACGGTATATCTGCCAGCCAGACAATTATGTTGATGTGTATTTAGAAATACTGATTAAGGGAGTTTTTCTACTTTCCAAAAAACAAGCAGAATGGAATATCAAAAAACCACACACAGTATACAAAAATACAAATCGCATAATTTACTTTTGTATGGACATATATATGTACGTACAAATGATGAAACTACATACATATGTATCTATGTACATACATTGTTGTGTGTCTGCCGGCCAGACTCTTATTTATATGTGGAATTGTAAACACTGTTAAAGGGTTTGTTTTCTTTATTTCCATACAGACAAATATTAGCATATTTATTAATTTGAAATATAATGATATTCATCTGTATATTATGTATAAAGAAAACCAACTTACAGTATTAGCAAAAACACAAAACACATTAGCAACTTATGTATGTACATACATACATATATATTTGTGTGCCTGCCGGCCAGATCATTATGTGGATGTGTGTTAAGGAAGACTGTTGAAGGTTTTGTTTCCTTTATTTCCATACAGACAAACATGAGCACTTGGAAATTTCAAATATAAGTCTGTATGTTAAAAGAAAACCTAACAACAAACAGCATTCGATAAACACACAAAACACTATTGCAAACAACACAATTCTGGGTCTGCCGGACACACCTTTATTGAGTGCCAATACTGTTTATCAAATAAAAGTATGTTCCAAATTCCAAACAGTATCTGGCACTCATTGAATAAATATTTTTTCACTTAAAATTTCAAATACTAACCTTTCGGGATTCTTCGGGAACCGATGGAGCTTCTCCACATCTTGGCAGCCCTTTATGCACTTGCGACTCCTGTAAAGAGTAATGGGAATTATTATTTATTTAATTAAATCTATAAAATAAGTACTTACATGTTTATTTTCCTCAGAATTTGTTTTATACAGGATCTGCAAAAGAAATTTATAATTAAGAAAAGTTAAATAAATATAAACAAAACAACTTACCTCTTTGAAAAACTGCAATACAATGGCCACAACAATGGCTGCTGCCTTAAAATTTGGGGTGGAATGCAGGATTGCATTCATGAAAAGGCGCGAATTTATGCATTTTTTCCATAAATTTGCGCCTTTTCATCATTTTTTTAGGAAAAACTTCAATTGAAAATAAAAATATTTCAATTGACGTTTAACCTGTGAAAATGACAAAGAAAGGCATATGCAAAACAATATCATTCTGTCCTTTAATTAATATGGGGTTAAATGATATTGCCACTTGGGATGCCAATCGTCAATTTTTCGGAAAAATTACGTGGCAGTGTTTTCCCGTGTCCAATCTGCCTAACCTGTGTTCACCAGCAACGACAGGACTTGAGGAAGAATTAGAAATAAAAATACCAGAGGTAAAAGAGCAAAACATTAAAATACTTGCATATGTGCATAATTTTCGTGCGAAAAGGTGTTTATATAACGTACTCTTTCTTGTATTTTCAGCTTTTGCAAAGTGGTTATTCTTTTTACACGTGGCCCTGTGCACCGATTTTAGCTTGGTTTTTGTGGGAACGTCGTCATTCATTGATTGGAAAACGAATTTTAGAGCTGGGAGCTGGTACTGCTTTGCCTGGCATATTAGCAGCAAAGTGTGGCGCTCATGTTGTTTTAAGTGATAGTTGTATACTTCCGAAATCCATCAATCACATACGCAGATCTTGTGCGGTTAATAATTTGCAACTAGGGCAAGATATCGAAGTGATCGGCTTAAGTTGGGGTCTCTTATTGAATAGTGTATTTTCGTTGGGACCATTGGATTTGATAATAGCAGCCGATTGTTTTTACGATCCTTGTGTGTTTGAAGATATCATTGTTACAGTTTCGTTTCTTTTGGAACGTAATCCTTCGGCCAGATTTATCTTCACCTATCAGGAACGCAGTGCGGATTGGTCGATTGAAGCTCTATTAAAGAAGTGGAAACTTTGTGCTCTACAAATCAATACCGAAGACATTGGGAAAGCTTCAGGTGTGGATTTATTGGATATTTTAGGTGGTCACGGACATACCATACATTTAATAGAAATAACAAGAGAAATTTAATTTAAAATCATGTCTAATTTTGTACGCCATAGCTATAAGTTGTTTGTAGGTAATTTACCTTGGACGATTGGTCAAAAAGAATTGCAAACATACTTCTCTAAGTTTGGTCATGTCTCATCGACAGCTATTGTTTACGACAAACAGCAGGGTTTTTCGAAAGGTTACGGTTTTGTAACATTTAGTAGTAGCGATGCTTATAATAGTGCCTGCAATCAAAATGTGCACTTTTTGGAAGGTCGTGTGCTCAATGTTGCGGAAGCCAATAACTAGAACAAGTAATAATATTCAACAATTTAGATTTTTAACAATATATTCATACAGTCTTATACCTACATAATGAAAAACTCTGCTGAAGTTAGCATAAGTGACTATACTGAATTAACGATTTCCTTCATACAATTTGACATTAAAAATCGGCATATGATGTAGTTTTAACCAATATTAAATCCTAGCCTGATTTATAATACCTTGTTAAATTTTGCAACTTATGCCAGTTTTTCGTTATGTACAAGGCTGATAATTTTTAAAATCTGGTCAGTGTTTTTTTTCTTGACATACTGTATTTATTATTCAATGTGGCTTTTTCTTACGAAATAAAATTGTACAAGCAAAAACTTTTCAATTACAAAATTATACTATTTCAGAACTGTTAAATAAAATTTACTATTTACTTAAATAACTCTTATAATTACTTCCCACTGCTTCTGAGATAGACTTGAAGTCTTTAGCTTTTAATATTTCCGCCAGTTCTCTTTTAACACGGTTAACAACTGGTGGACCATGATAAATGAATGATGTATAAAGTTGTAGATGTGAAGCACCTGCTTCAATTTTTTCGAAAGCATCACTTCCTGATGAAATACCGCCCACGCCTATAATCGGTATTTTGCCTCCAGTTTGACTATACATTTTTGCAATTAATTCCGTAGACTTTTCACGCAACGGAGCACCACTTAGACCTCCTGCTTCTAAAGCGTTCACTGACACTTCTTTAAGGTTATCTCGGGCTACAGTTGTATTGGAAATAATAAAACCATCGATGCGGCAGCTTTTCTTATTTACCACTGCAGCAATGTCTTTGATATCTTGCAATGTTAAGTCGGGTGCAAGTTTAAGTAATACAGGAACTTTATTATTTACATGAAGATTGTTTCTGGTTTCTATGACCGTTTCCAAAAGCGATTCCAAGTCTTTTTTTCCTTGTAATTCTCTCAAGCCCGCCGTATTGGGGCTGCTAACATTTATAACCAAGTAGTCGGCTATAGGACCAAATATCAACACACCTTGCTTGTAATCTTCTTTGGCGGATGGCGATGTTTTGTTTTTGCCCAAATTTATGCCCAAAATTCCTTCAAAGTTTCCAGATTCTCTGAGAGCCTTCAGGCGTTTAAACACTTCAGCATGGCCATCACTGTTGAAACCATAACGGTTAATGATAGCTTCATCTTCTACCAAGCGGAAAACACGAGGCAGAGGATTTCCTGGCTGAGGTTCAGGTGTAACAGAACCAATTTCGACAAAACCAAATCCTATTTGAGCCAAACCCTCAACCGCTTCTCCTTGTTTATCAAAACCTGCAGCAATGCCCAACGGATTAGATATTGTGCGACCAAAAAAGTTGGTATTCTGCATTATGAGAACGTATTACTTTTAGAAATTGTAGTTGCAATACAAAAGTAGCTTCTAATCTTACTAATATAATTTCATCCGGTTTGTTCCTCTTGGCAAACAGTTTGTATTTACAAGCCAACAACGCCAGTTTGTGACTAGTTTCTGGTGGTAAGAGACGTGTGGCTGGCATTAATATTTTTTCGTAGTACTGTTCTTGACCTTGGTAGATACATAGACCCGAAAATACCAAACCGCCCCCAGAACAAACTAACACCAATGTTTTCAGCTTATCCTGCAAACATTAAAATTTCATAAGCATTAATTAATACTTCAATTTTATTTTACATACAGCCACTTTCTTAGTACCAGCTGCCATAGCTTTGATGCAAAATCACAGAATATTAGTAGTCTATGTGCAAAATTACAATTTCCTAAAAATAATAATAATCAAATGGTTTAAAGGCTCAGTTAGCAGACTGTAATGTAATGTAACTGCAACACTAAGAAACAGCTGATCGATCATTTTGTTCTCCTAAGTCATGTTTTACACTTGGCAGTTTTTCTTGAAGCAGTTCTCTTCAATTCTCTTTTAAAACTGCCCATTTGTTTACACTCAGACGGTTTCTTGTTCAATTTTCGTATTGTTTTAATGCAGCGAATGAAATAACAAAACAGAATTGAAGTAACTTTTCTGTACAGGCAAGTCAGTACCCCTCTTCTTTCTTCTTTCCTTTCTCGCCTATAAACTCAGACTTGCTTCAAGTAAAACTGCCGAGTGTAAAACATGACTAAGTATCCACTTTAAGAATATATGTGACAGCAATTTTCGATCAAGTCGATTTTCTCGAAAACGGCTCGACAGAGTTTTTACACGGTTGTCTCATTTTGTTCACCAAGTGTCCGCTTTAAGAATGTATTACGTTTTGGCGACGCTATTTCTTGGAACATGTTGAAAGTGGTTATAGAGGTGGAATGTAACGTAACCTACTTTTCATATAAAAATCGTCGGTTGGTTTCTGGTTTGCTGCACAGTGTATACAAAATACATTATGTCTGCAGCAAACCAGAAACCATCCAACGAAATATCGATCCTGTTTCCTACGTTGCATTTAGTTTAAAGGCTCAGTTAATGTAAAATAATAATGTAATGTAATGTAAAGTAACAGTAGGAAATAGCTGATCGATATTGTTATGGGAAAAGTAATGTAAATGGTTATAGAGATGTAATGTAACGTAACCTACTTCTCATATAAAAATATCGATCAGCTGTTTCCTACGTTACCTTAGCATTACATTACCGTCGGGTAACTGAGCCTTTAACCTTACATATATTTTAGCTTTCCAACACTAACAACAGCTGTGGTATTTTAACAATAAAAAAGTTTTACGGTATATCGTTAGTTAGTTTTTGGTTTGCTGCAAACATAATGTATTTTGTATATTCTGTGCTGCAAACCTGAAACCACCCGACTATATGTTACGACAGCAGCAGCGCATATACATAAGTTGTTTAACAATGGAACTTTTTGAATGAATAAAATTAAAAAGCTATGAAAAATTCATAAAATAGTAAAAATACATGAAACTGTGTAAAGAATTTCATCTTAAATGTCAATTTCTAAAAAAATTGCAATTTAAAATATTGTCAAACAAAATACATCAGAAAAAGTACAATTGTATCATGATTTCCATCAATGGTTCTAATATGAATAAAATTTTCTTGCAAGTTTTTACAAGAAAAGCGTTCATTTACTTTTTCATATTTGGGAGAGTAATTTTATAAATTTCTGCTTTACTCTCTCGTTACTAGTTTCTGCTGGGAAAGTAAATGAACAGACCTATTTTTTTAAGTAGTGCTATAATATTAACATATTTATTATTAGTGTGTATACATATATGGTTGAATGCCAAAATATATAAGTATCTACCATGGGGGCGAACTTAGCTCCAGACATTATGAATCCTTCTATAACGACGGAGATAGAAACCCATAGATTCTTAAATGCTTTAGTGGTAAGTCCGTACATACAATACCACCGTCTATTTTATCGATTGTAAATTCAAATAATAATCCTTAAAACCTCGTTTACATATTTCACATAACTGCATGTGTAGTATATGCACATATTTAAATGTATGGAGGGAATTCTCCTTTGAATACTGACTATCCTTTTCAATAATTTTAATACAGTAGATTAATACATTTTAATAGGCTGGTGGGGTGGCTGGAATGGTGGTGGATGTAGCATTATTTCCTATAGACACTGTAAAAACCCGCTTACAAAGTGAACGTGGCTTTTGGAAATCTGGTGGTTTCAAAGGCGTTTACAAAGGTTTGGCACCAGCTGCAGCTGGCAGCGCACCCACTGCAGCCTTATTCTTCTGTGCTTATGAAAATTTTAAAACTTTATTTAGTAATGCTGCGGGTTGTACGAAAAACTCACCTTATATACATATGGTTTCTGCCTCAAGTGCTGAAGTGGTAAGTGCACACATAGTCATTAAGATTGAAATAAATTGTGTTTTAAATACTTCTAGATAGCTTGTTTAATTCGAGTGCCTGTAGAAATAGCTAAACAACGAAGACAAACTCTAGGCAATACATCGCAAAACGGAGGTTTGAAGATTCTGTGGTCTGCTTACAGAAGAGAAGGTCTAAGAAAAGGTGTTTATCGGGGCTTTGGTTCTACCATAATGAGAGAAATACCATTCAGCTTTATACAGTTTCCGTTGTGGGAATTCTTTAAATTGCAATGGACTCCAATTACCGGATTAGACTCTACACCCCTTTCAGTTGCGTTATGTGGAGCAGTTGCGGGTGGCATTTCCGCTGGTCTAACCACACCCTTGGATGTGACTAAGACAAGAATAATGTTGGCTGAACAAAATAGTTCTATTCGTAACTTATCCATACCAAAAGTGTTGTCATCGATATATCATGAAAGAGGTTTAAGCGGGTAAATATGTCAAATACATACATAGATACATATCGCTCCTTTAATGAAATAAAGACATAACTAAAAAAAAACTTGATGTACACAAAATACGATTAATGTTTTTATGTTATGTACAAGTGAAAGAAGATATTAAACATTTTCTTCTATCAAGAGATGAGTGCATTAGCAATTTATTTGTGAAATTTTTACACATTCCAATATGTTTTCTATTGCATTTGAATTCAGAACGTTTGGAATTGTGATTGCATAGATTGCATTTTACGCGAAATACAGAACATACCCGAATATATATACGTTGAATTATTCTGCATTAATAGCTCAAAAACACATTTGAGAAATGACTATTTTTAAATAAAAGAGCGAAGTGTATACTCATATGTACACATGCAAAACATGAAACGATTTTTCTAAACTTATGCATGTTGATATTTCAGATTGTTTGCTGGATTTCTACCCCGAGTTATGTGGATAACGTTGGGTGGAGCATTTTTCTTTGGCTTTTATGATTTAACTTGCCGGCTTTTGGAGGCTGAAAACAATAAGCCTACACAATTATAAAGGCTTATTAAATATTATTTAATAAATAAATAAACATGTTTTATTAAAGTTTTCTAAATATTTAAACTGTGATATTTGAATTTGTATTTTGTTTAGTGCAGTAGATAAATATGTTTATGTGCAGCAGTGTATTTCTTCACTTAATAACGTTGAGATAAAATTATGTAAATAATGCCGAAGATCTATTTAGTTTGGAAGTACTCAAATAATTTTCGTAACGCTGAAAAATTATATAACATCAATAAACAAAAAAGTATTTTATATACAAAACTTACGTTATTTATTTCCAGTTTTCCTTTTAATAAACTTTTCAATGGATTATCTTCATTTTCAAATTCATCATCTACAACAACAGAATCATTTTCCAAAGTGGAATCATATTCATTATCTTCGTATATAAAACGATCATCACGTTGTTTCTTACAATAAATATGTAGTAAACGTCTTCTGTTGCTAGCCATTAGGTATACCTACAGTTATGCAAAGGAATGATGTACATATATTTTGTATATACATACATACATCCGTATTTATGAAACATTTTAAAATGGCTTTCAAAAATATTTTTTGAATTCGAAGTTATGTACCCAATTTTTTTACTTTGACGTTGGTTTAACGAAAAATTAACCAGAATTCAGTTAGAAAATTTCAATACTTATTTTTTTAATTAATAAACTAAAGTTTATAATACTGGCAAGACAAGCTGACCGAGTAAATACTTATTCCAATTCGATCAGTCCATGGTACAATTATATAATATTACCCCTTTTAGACACAGAAAGTTTACTTTGCAAAGTCTTAATTCAGCTGGGAGAAATACACAAAGGGAAAGTATTCCTCCCTCTGTCTTTTACACACCTGAATTAAGACTTTGCAAAGTAGACTTTGGATGTCTAAAAGGGGTATAACAACAATAATAAACTGGGGTCTACTCTGTAATTCGAAATAAAAGAAAATGGTTTCGAATTAACATATTATTAGCATAAAAACCCGAAGCATTCTCTTTCGTTTTGAATTAAAGAGTAGACCCCATCATTTAACACATTCATTATATTTCATCATATTAACTTATTTGATAGTTTACCAGAAGTGATAATAATATTACGACTAAAAGTAAAACGAATGGCATTATTATATAAAAACGTCCTTCTTCAATGGGCTCAATGCTTAGCGATGTTGTATTTTCCATAATATTTTGTGTTACATGGTCTCGGTAAGATTCTTGATTTGTTAATAGGCCCATTTCATATAATTTGGGTTAAAAGTTTAGTATAATAAATAGCCATTGGCTGTGTAAAATATTTTTCTTGTTCTTAATTATAAACAGATGAACTATTTGTGGACTCTGTCATAGTTCTTATTACCGTTAACAATGTGTTATCATGTCTGTTATAAGTTCCGGTGGTGCCACAATTTTATTAAAATTGTATGGTAGGTACACACTTAGCAAAGTGCTTACGCAACATTTTTATATTACATGTTGCATATTTTGACACAGCCACTGCAATCTACAATGCAATCTATAAAAATTAAAATATTTTGATATTTTTGAAACCTGGCATGGAACCATTGCAAAGGGGTCATTATATTGTACCCAAGTGAGCTGGACTCTGAATTTCACCCTTCCTTACCAGCAACCTGCCAACCTAACCATGCAACCATTAACAAGACTACACACTATGCAACCAACAATGAAATCTGCCTGGTTGCATAAAAATGTCACAAAGTATATACCTACCATTACACCAACAATCAAGATACCAATCGCTCATTTACTTCAACTGTTTGATTAATAAATATTTAAGGGGGGAAGCTTCGTATTAGCTTTTAAAATAAGTAAAAACTACAATAAAATTAACTTGTGAGCTTAGTTGCAGCAGAGTTGAATTGAAAGTTGGCTGCAAGTGCCAAAAATGCAAATGTGTTAGTAAAAATGATTGAATGTATTGAATTTTTTTAGTTTTTATTTGGACGTTTAAGCGGTAGGTTACGCTGCAGTTACACGACCAAGATTTGCATTCAAGTTTTTCACACATACTGGTTGTCAAAAGTAATTTAAATTGAAAGCTGTGACGTAGGCTGCACGCAATTTTCAAGCAAATTTATTTTCAATATGCCGTTGATAAGAAAACAGATTAAACACACAACTTCGTGGCTTCTATTTAGGTCTATAAACTGCAACACATCATTATATTTTTTACATATGTTTGTTTCCAATAATATTTATTTAAAGTTAATTAAAGTTTTTATGAGGAATATAACATTATGTGTAATAAAAGAACACAAAAATACTATGCCGGCAGAATATTTGAAAACAAAAACGAAAAGTGTGCTCATTGAAATTGGTGTCAGTTGTTTTTTTGCCTATACATTTGAATACACAATTGGAATGAAAATTTGAAGTCAAAGTCCCATCAAATTCTAAAAGTGTGAAATGTAGTGAAAAAGTGTGAATGTATTGAAATTTGAAAGGCAAAACTTGATCGTGTAACCCTCAAGTAAATGAATTAACATTTAAGAAATTTATTATTTGACATATTGTCACATATTGTTGAAGTCTATTGATGATTTGACTAAACACCAATGGAATATATAGACAATGTTTAACCCTGCGCTTACACATGTAAGTACCTTGCATGCAAGCTCTGTGCATGTATTATAAACGAAAATTTCGCACAAATGCCCGACCGTCTTGCAACTTGCATGTTTACCTTTTAGTGCAGAGTTGGACATAGTATACAAAAGTTTAATTTTAAGGGAACCTGATGGTATTGATATTTATTCGTATTGTTTCAATGTTATTTATGTCTAAAAAATTAATTAACTGCTTGGTTTATGAATATTTAAGAAAAAAAATATTAAATTACCTTTTAAATGTATTTAAAATTAGTAAAAACTCATGAAACATTACACTGAAATCCAGTTAATTAATACTAAAGTATTAATAGGACAACACTACAAGTGAAACAAGTCACTGTCTTGTAAAATTCCTTGGCAGTTGAGTTGGAAGTAGACTGCAAGTGCCGAAAGTGTAGTTGTGTTAGTAAGAGAGTTCGATTGTATTGAGTTTTTCGAAAATGCTCTTGCACGTGTAAGCCTTCGGTAACCACCAGCAAATAAATTTCAATTAAATGATTTAACATTATAGATTTTCCGAACTCTGTTTTCAAGTGAACTGACAGCATCCCGTATACCACAGTTAACAAGAACACATACATTACAAGGTGGCAACTTCATGAAAAGTGTTGAAAATCTGGAATTTATTTATTGAAGTGGTAGAGAATTTACTAAAGTATTAATTTATTTAAGACAAATACTAAAATATCATAACAATATACGAATAAATTTATTAATCGGGGATATTAATTTGTTTACATGAGTATTCTCTTTGATGAAAAAAAGGAAAAATGTCTGCGAATTCCTTCATGATGCCCACTGATATGTCGGACTTGTGTCGTGTGTGTTTGCAATTGCCCGAAGAGTCTCAATATCTAGACCTGACCACTATATACGATGAGGAAGACAATTTAACATATGGTGAATGTTTTACCATTTGCACCCAAATAGATTTAAGCGCTGGTGAGGGTTTGCCACATCACTTGTGTAAGCAATGTGGTTTAGAATTGCAAATGTCTTACGATTTTCATAAGAAAATAGAAGATTCAAAGCGGATTGTAGAACAATACCAAATGAAGATAAAAGTACAACAGGCGAATATAACTGTAGTACCGGCTACCAGTAGACAACCAAACAATCTTAATATAAATGAAGAAGAGAAAGGTACGACTCTGGATTTAATTGAAGAAAAATATGTTATCTCCGAGGGGCAGTTAACTGCGCAATTGGAAGGAACTGAAGATGATTGTTCAATGCACGACGAAAATGACCAGAAGTATTTAAATGACCAGGCAGATGAAATAGATATTTTAAATAACATGTGCAATGCTAATATCAAATTGGAACATCAAATACCATCGCATAAAATGGAGGACATGAATGAAAATGATGAAGATCATTTAGAACTGGATGATTATCAAAATGTGGAAGCTTTGGAAGAAGAAGGTGAGTAAATAATAGTTTATTAAGGAAGTACGATATATGTAAGTGAAAATAGGCTAAATAGATATATTTAAAAAAATTATTTGTTGGTTTTTTTTAATTGTGGTTGAAGCATACTGATGTGTTGCTTAGCACCACCGAAATGCATCTAGACGTGATAAATCTACAATAAATAAATTACTTAAATTCGTTAACACGCGTTAAAAAAAAAACTAAAGTATTGAAATATATACTATATATTTTAGTTTCAATGCAGTCTAAAAATAACTAAATACATATGTGTAATGTTAACTCTATGCAGAATTTAACAATTTCTATATGAAACTTTATGCATATCAAGGGTTCATAAATCTCAAATATATGTAGTATAATATGAGGAAATAATACTATAGACATCTAACAATTTTTATTAGTAAATTGTACGCATGATTACTCTTTTTTAATCATGTTATATTTATGATTAAAAAATATGGGAATGTTTTTTAAAAGTTAAAATAAAAATTCAGTTTAACGGAAAAATAATAAAACAGCCATTTGTAATGTTTCTGCTTCTGTGTTTAATTTTTATGACTGTTAAACAACTCAATCATTTTTTGATATAATTAATTAAATAAGTAATTTATATGATTATTAATTATTTTTCCTTAAACTAAACAGAAACGGAAACACTACAAATAAAATATGGCGAAAACGTAACACCAATACATGTAACAAAGTTTAAATCAGTTGAAAGTGGAGAAATTGAAGAATATGTGGAATATGAGGAAGTTTTTGATGAGGAAAAAGAGAACGATATGTTGAAGGAGGACGTTGATGAGATATATTTACAAGAAATAGACGAGGAATACACCGAAGATCACTTAACGTGGCAAGAAAATGTTGTAGCTGTAGCTAATAAGGAACATTTGCCCATTGAACTTGACAATGAAGATGATTATGAGGAGGGAGAGGAAGAGAGGCGCAAAAATAGTGAGAGCAGATTAACTGCAAATGAAAGTTCACAAGATGAATCCAATACGAATAGTTGCAATAACAATAATAAAACTAATGCAGGGCGTAAGCGTCATGTGGGATCTTATAGTTGTGACTATTGCCATCGGGTCTATCCAAACTATTCTCGCATGAAAACCCACCGCCGTTGTCATGAAGCCGATCGTCCGAAATTCAGTTGCACCCATTGCGGTCGCATGTATGCCACTAAGCAAGCCAGAGACTGTCACGTACAAACAGCTCATGAAAAATCTGGCTACACCTGCAGCATTTGTGGCAAAGTTTTTGCCATACGCAAAAGCCTGGAAATACATGTGCGATACCATACTGGAGATTTTCCCTATGAGTGTAAGTTATGTGATAGAAAATTTGCCCAAGCATGTCATTTGAATACTCACATCAATGTAAAACACAATAAGATACGCTTCTCTTGCGAGTATCCAAGTTGTGGGAAATATTTCACCTCCTCATCATCGTTGCGCAATCATGAATACACTCATGGCGCAATGCCCTTCGAGTGTGAACACTGTCAACAAGGTCATCCCGCTAAATCCAAGTAAGTCTTGTACTAAATTCTTCCACTTTACATATTTTTAAAGTAAATGTTTTTTCTATATAAAGATTACGGATACATATACAGCGTAAACATGGCATCGATATGAGCAATGAACAATTAGAAAGAATGCGTAAATTCCACGTCATGCGTTCAAAAGTTAGTTTAGTACAATTTGTGGATAACTGAGAAATTTTGTTTTAATTATAAATAAATAAAACTTAAAATTACCAAATAAAATGAAAGATATTATGTATATAAGCAAATAATGGTTTATTTGTACTAACCACAACTTGTGTAGAAATAAAATCGTACAAAAAGAAACTTTATATAACTCTCGCTTTTTTCGGCCTCTATTATAGACGACGTAACATCTTTTATGTCAAAATACAAAGAAGACATAAAAAGTGAAAACACAACTGAAGATGAAGTAATAATAAGTACCACTATAACCCCTTGTATACCTACTGGAGTAAGACTACCACTTCCTACGGGGCCACCATTTATATGCGATTTTTGTGGTCATAGTTCAAAAAGCAAAAGTTTATTAGCCTCACACCGCCATCGGAAGCATCGTCACAAAGAGTCTCCTTATCAGTGCATGAAATGTCACAAATGCTTTAAGTCTCAAGAGATTTGTGATAAGCACACGAAACGTTTGTCTTGTCAACCTAATCCTGAGTTCACATGTGAATATTGCGCTAAGAAAATTAAAGGATCAGCGAATTATGAAATACATTTAAGATTTCACAAAAAAATTTATCCATTTGTCTGCAAAGAATGTGATAAAGGTTTTATGATGACGGCACATTTAAAGTCTCATATTCAAACGAAACATGAAAGCAAACGTTATGTCTGTGATTTGACAGATTGTGGAAAGTTGTTTCAATCACAGCAATCCTTGAAATCTCATATGTATGTCCATTTGGGATCTATGCCGTATTGCTGTGAATATTGTGATAAAATGTTACCGAATAGAGGCAGGCAAGTTATACATATACATAAATACATAAATACATATATTTCTTATTTACAGTTGCCTTTAAGATAGTATTTTCTTTTTATAGATTGCGTTGGCACATTAGAAATGCCCATAACTTGGATGTTAGTTGGGAGATTGTGGATGGCATGTTGGTGGCAGATGAAATAAATATTAAAGCTGAAGTGAAGCCTGTAGAATTAGGGGATTTTTAATACAGGTTAAATGATTTCTCGTCGCGTTAATTTTGTACGTAACATCGCTTTATTGTCAATAAAAATTAAAGCAATTTAAAAAAAAATGCTATAGTTCTTATTATAAATGTCAATATTCTTATGGTAGACTCAATAATAAAAAAAATATATAATATACCTTGGGTCGGATGTTTAAAATTAACCACACATATACAGCTGTACTCTGTATAGCATCTCCCATGAAGGCTGTAAAAAGTAATTTTCAATCTTTCAGTTAAAGTAAAACAGATGGAAACAAAATAGCTGATTTCGAAAATTCGAAGTTCTACCTCAAATTTTAATTTTTAGTTCAATCTGTTTAGGGGAATATTTAGAATTGTGCTGATAATTGATGGTTTGAATTAACCTATAGAAACTATATTTTCACAAATTCATATATGCATACCCATATACACTAGGGGTGGGCGATTTTGATTTCGATAGGATACGATTACAAAAATATGTTTTTTATATTCCTAATAAAACATTTTTTAGAAATTAAACATGTTTGTATGGGTGCAACCCTAATCATTAAATATGGAGGCTAGGTATGATCTGAAAAAGTGTTGGGGTAACAAAAAATATTGGGGGTCGGTCATATATTAGACACCTCTATTGGCACTCTTTGGCTAGTTACTATGATGGGGGGAAATTGTATAAAAAATTATATTTTGTATGGGAACCCCCTTAAGGAGTGCAGATAGAGGTTTGGTACGTTCAGTGAAAATGAAGGGGAGCGCGGGGTAATATTAGTGGCAGTCGGTCTTAAGTCTTCTCTAGGAGTAACTCAGGGACAGTTGTGAAGCTTTTGTGGATTTTGCCTCGTTCTTCCCTAGTTTTTAACCCCGATGACGACCCCCATAATATCTTGCTTGATGCATTTTTTTTCTAAACTTTACAAGGATTTCCATATAACACTGTTCTTCCCCTAATATACATATATACTAGAGATCGACCGAAGGCGTTTTTTTTGGCCGAAGCCGAAGCCGAACTTCGGCTAAAATCCTAAACTTCGGCCAAAACCGAAGCCGAAGCCGAATGTTTTAAATTATAAAAATGATACTTGTTTTATATGAATTAAGAAAAAAGTCTTCTTTTTTGAGATCACTGAAATAGGTGTAATATCTACTGGATACATAACAAGAAAAATAAAACTATTTTGCAATTTCTAGATTGCTTTTTCATATGATCACTCACAAGAACGTCCAAGTAAAAGAAAATAGAAAGCAACAGGGTTGTATTTCAAAATAACCCTTTCAAAACGTTAAACACAGTAGAAACTGTCGGCGAGCAACGACCAAAAATAATGTTATTTTTCAAGCTTTTAATGAAAAATATTCGGCTTCGGCTATCGGCCGATTTTTGCCGTAGGCCGAATGTTGGCCGATTACCAATTTTTGGCCGAAGGCCGAAGCCGAAGCCGATTAATCGGTCGAACTCTAATATATACGTATACACATACATAAGTACATATATATCGTTACCTTAATATAGAAAGGCCCTAACTCATTATTATTATTTTTGAAATCGAGATTTTTGCATTTTTCGATACATTAGATGCTCTTCTAGCGAAATATACAAAAATCCCGATTTCAAAAAAATAGTGAGTTATGGCCTTTTTGTATTAAGGTAACGATATATATCTACACACTCATGTGTTTACCTATATCCCTGCAGTTTTAAAAGTAGAAATTGACTCAAAATCGTTAGATAACTCCCTAACGAAAAATCGACTCACTCAAGGATATTTATTTTTATGTAATATTTAATAATTTTTGAACACAAACATATTCCAATGTAATTCGTATTTCATTAGGATGCAATAATCATACATGCAAATTCGAAGGATTGCTAAAGACAGTAACAGAACTAAAAGGTAACAAAGCTCTTCTATCTATGTACATATACATACATATATCTTTGGAATATTATAAAAATTTTTCTAACTACTTTCAGCTGCTGTTGAACAAAGAGAAAAAATTATAAACGGCCAAATGAAATTACTACTGCAAACGCACGCAGAGCAAAAAGTTATCTTAAACAAAATTTTAGGACAGCAAAATAATTCATTGGATTTACATCAATCATTCCCTATTTTATCAGTAGAAAAATTAATTAATTTGAATAGCGAAATCACTAACGAAAATAGGCATGCTTATGTGAGTATTAATAAATATTTTATATATTATTCATATAATCTTTAATAATATTATTTTTTAGGTAGAAGCTATGAAGTCTATACTTAAACCATGTGGAGTTGAAAAAAACTTAAAATATATACTAAGTAATAATGTTGTCATGGCCTACAACATTGATGGGGTCCATGGCAAAAAAAGTCTCAAAGGACTGGAAAATGTATACTCCGCACTCATAGGTATTTAAAATATTATAATATATTTAATTTCCAAATTATTTATTCATCCCTTTTTCAGAATCCATACCAATAAACGAAAAATTTCCTGGCCCAGCTGAAGACCAATTAAAAAGAGCTATTCAGCTGCAGAAAAAAAGGGAGTTAAAGGCAAACTCTGTCTCAAAAAACAAACATTTAAAAACAAATAGCTAATATTTTTCCTTATTTATTTTATTTATTTATTTATTGGTACATAATCGAAATTTTTAATTTATTTGAAATGCGTGGAATTTATTTTTTTAATTAAAGTTAAAAAAAAATTAACTATTTCAGTTTTTTTTTTGTTAAATAAATAAAATCCAAAAATTTTAAGGGCCTAATTTTATAAAACGCAACGCTTAGCGTTGACAAATTTTATATGTATTTTGTTTTTGTAATTTATGGGCCTTATTTTGTATAACGCAATGCTTAGCGTTGCTAAACTTTATATGTATTTTGTTTTTGTAATTTAAATTTTTTCCATTTAAAATATAATTATATATTGGTCAAAGCTTGGCGTTGCGTTTTACACAATTAGCCCCTATATTTTTTCCACATAAAATTTGTCAACACTGAGCGTAGCGTTTTACAGAATAAGGCCCTAAGTTTCTGGAATATATTTCATTGAAAGAGAAAACAGAAACAGAAAAAAATCTATCTAGTACCACTATGGATACTTATTTAATTCAGTTTTCGGGGTCGGTATCAATATGATAAAGACTGGCAAAAATTTTAACTTAGACATATGCATATGCACATTCAATTTGCCTTAGGTGTGGGAGAATAAATTGCCATTAGAAAGTGCTGATTTCTACTAAAGTCGTCGGGTAGTTAGTGGTTTGCTGCAGTAATAATGTATTCTTAATAAATGATGAATTTTTTTTACAAAACAAATGTGTAAATATGAACTTATATACATACATATGTAAAGTGTGCTGAAATCGGCTCTTAAAATTTAACCGCCTTACATAAGGCTGTTAATTTGTAAGTGCAAAGTAAATCAAGATGTTCACGTCTACAACAAAACGTAGGTAAATTTGTATTCAACGCACTGTCATTAATCACTAATGTGAAATATAAATTATGTATAATATAAATCATATTATCGCAACTCAATATATGCCCAGATATATAAAGGGTGGTTAAATTTTAAGGGACGAAATCGTTACCGAAAAGTTCTTCAATTCTCTTTTGTTATTTCATTCGCTGCATTAAAACAATAGAAAACTTGTACAAGAAACCGTCTGTGTACCGAGTCTAAATCATGACTAAGCTACGCCACACAACGAAAAATATTGGAAATGACAAATGTTGCCACTAGTACACACTATTGCGATGTCACAAAATTTAGTAGCGTGTACTCGGCATAACACTCCTCGGTATATTGCAACTTTCAGTTAAAATTTGACTTGAAAAAAATTCATATAGAAACAATGTTATTTATATTCTGTAATTCTTTGAATATAAAAAAAAATAATCAAGCATCTAAAAGTTTTGAATTCATATTTTTTTTTAGAAAAAAATAGTAAACTTGCAACAGATTAAAAAGGAAATTATAAATGAAGAATTTAATGAATTAAATGCAACAACGGCAGACCAGTCAGAATATAAGCCCGCAAAAATAATTATAAATGAAAATTTTGTAGAAATAAAAAGCGAATTTTTAAACGCACTCATAGATACCGATGAGGAAACAAGAAATGACAACGATATTTTAAATGCATGCATTGCCCCTGGTGCAGCAAATGTACCGAGAAAAGTGAATCGCCTTGAAAAAAACATCGATTGCAAATTTTGTGGATACAGTTTACCCACCAAAAATGCCTTATAAATATAAACATGTTGAAAGAAAACATAAAGTAGAAAAGCAATCTCGTCAGAACTACATGCCATCAACATCATCACTTTATTGTTATCTTGCCACGCAGGGCTCACTGAGCCTTCAGATAGAAGAAAAACAGTCTAAAAAGAGGTTCGTTTGTTACCTACCTATGAAAAATGAAAAAGAAGATGCAAACTGAAAGACAAATAAATTCAGTAAAGTGCGTTCCATACGGACACTACATATCGTCATATATATACTATAAATTCAAAAAGGGCGTAACTTACAAAAAGTTCAAAATCTATATAAAATCCATTTACCCACAATATTTTTATCCGAGTATGCTCAAAAATAACAAATTTATTAACAAAATTCAGAAGACTACTGAGAACTAAATGCACTAAACCTTACAATGTGCTTCTGCTTCTTCTGTAAAATATCTTAAATGTACTATACGAACTTTATCCCATATAATCGAATATCTTACCATTTTTTAAAAAATTTTAATTACCCAGTAAACTTCGGTTTTTTCGATTTTATTTTAGCTTTGACGCTTTCTCTTAGTTTTGGCTCTTTTTTCGTTTTTTCGGATTTTTTGTTTGTTTTTAGTGTTTTTTTTTTAGCTTCTACGCTTTTTTTCGTTTAAGCGATTTTTTTCGGTTTTTGGCGATTTATTTTAGTTTTAGCGATTTTTGTAATTTAAGTGCTTTTATCAGAGCTCGCAAGATATGCTCAACCAAATTTCTTTGTGCGGTCTTCTCACTCAAAAGACCTAAAAAAATGAGACGGAATCACTCAGTGTTTGAACAGCAACCCTCTTTTTCCTTTCAATCGTGTTCTCGCTCACGGGTTATGAGTTGAGCGTAACACACGAATCGGTCTCTTACTGACCGCATGATACGAACAGAATCGTTCGTTGCTCAGCTAGTGAGGGTCAGTAAGTGAGCAAAACAAGCAAAGTGTTTGCAAAAAAGGTCTTTATTTTTATTGTTGCGTTTGCTTTATGTTGTTGTCTTAAATATTTCGCCACTGGCAAAGCATTAAAGAGGAAGGGAGAAAATAGTAATAAATAACAATAAAAATATCTGTAAATCAAACTATTTGTCAACGAAGTGTAATTGTAATATGTATATAAGAAAGATATGTGTACAACAAAAACAAAATTAATCTTCATGTATGTATGTAAATCAGTGGTCTTCACAAAGAGAAACACACCTAAAATAAGAGTATTACACTGAAAAAAGTAATAGTCTCATTTAACTAAAATTTAAAAAAAGTTTTTTTCTTACATTCGAGAAGTGATTATTTTTTATTGTTTTTTTGTTGTTAAAAAATAGGAACAAGATATATATATATATATACATATATATATATATACATATATATATATATATATATATTAGAAAATTATATACGGTTTTCGATTAAATTATTGAATATTTTCAGTTAAAAAAATTATATATGTGTATTATTCCTCATGAAAACTTAATGCAATTCAGGATGCTTTCTATCATAATGTCGCTTAAGATAAGAGGCAAACATATTCTTTATTACCTGATTACTTAAAAAGCACTCTGCTTCCTTCGATGTGTTCAAAGAAAACAAAAAAAAGATTTTCCCTTCAACATCCCACATTTTTATTAAATATTTTGTTTTAAAATGCAGCATTATATATATATATAATTATACGAAACATAAACATTCATAAATTTATATAGCTTGTTATCAACTTTTTAGTGTATTAAAAAATATTTTAGTTCTCTTTTTAAAATATTTAAAACACAAAAACATCCGACACACTCCTACTCTGTTGAAAGCTTACAAGCTACTGAATGAAATGTTTGTTTCACACACATGATTATGGTTGCAATTATGATTGCCATTAAACACAATAAAAACAAAGTGTATGCATTTTTTTATGAAAGATTTTATAACGTCGTTAATTTATTACAATTACTCAAGTTTTTGACAATAAGCAAAAATAGCTTTTCATGAATTATAAAAGCAATATCACCAAATACAGTACAAGACTTAAAATAAAATATAATGTAATAAAGATTAGCAATGCAGGTAATTTTGGTACATTTTGAGAAGCCGTTTTTTTAGATTTTTTTTAGTTTGAGCAATCTTGTTTGTAATATTCACGAAGAGAATAAATAAAAACCCGAACATTTTCGTTAGCTGTGTAATATGAATGAAGACCACTGATGTAAATGTTTACCTATCTACAATCGCAACACACATACATGCTCAAAAGACCGTTTGCCGAGATTTTACGAAATAAAGGGTCTCGAGTGAACACATGAGACGACCGATCGAACAAAAACGGTCGTTGGTTGAGCGAAGAGCAAGCCAAAGAAGAACGAAGTTTGAGGGTTTTTTTTCGCGACAGCGTCGCATCGTGTCAGTGGACGAGTGTTTTTTTTTTTGACAACAAGCACAAGAGGGACCAATTATTACGAGCTCTGGCTTTTATCCGTTTGGCAATTTTTTCGGTTTTTGGCGATTTATTTTAGTTTTAGCGATTTTTTTGTTTCGTCCATAATTGCACGAATTGAATTTTTTTGTGAAATTTTTGTTTTTAGATTTGTTTAAAAAAAGAAATAGAAAAAATCACGTATGTGATGAAAAACGATTTAGACACAAAACCTATTTGAAAACGATAAAAGTTGTGATGAGTTTGCTATAGTCGTTTTGTAAATAAGTCCTAGTTTACACTATGTTAGAATGAGAGAGAGGGAGAGAGAGAAACGAGGGGAAAAGAAACATTTCTGTTGCCCTCGTCTCTCTCTCTCTCTCTCTCTCTCCCTCAAACTAATCAGCTGAGCAATAAGACTTGCATAATGTAAACTAGGACTAATTTAAAATTTTGATATTCCAATTGGTTTTGATTGAGATTTTTGGATTTAGAAATTTTATATCCTTCGATTTGTTGAAAAACTTTTAATTTTAAACTTCTTTTCTATCAAAAACTTTTAAGCCCGCCGCGATAGTGGCCATTCATTCCATAGCTACTATTTTTTCGAGTTTTGAAAATTGAAAAAAAAAATTATTATCATTAAATACTTCATTAGCTGAAATGCAAATTTACGTAACTACACTTTTTTTAAATTTTAAAGGGGAGAGAAAAAAACTAAAACAAAATTATTCAATTAGCTGAAGTAAAGTTTTCTTATTTTCATATTTAATTTGTCTGATTGTTAGGTTTGCAAATTTGTAAAGACATATCTGTGGTTTTCATGAATAACAACTTATATTTCATTTTATTTATTTATAATAATATACCTTAAAAATTAATTTTTAAAATGTATTTTATATTTTCTATTTCGAGTCTACGACCAGAAATTGTTATATGTATTTTAAATGCTTTTTAAAAAGGTCTAAGAAAATTTTTAAAAATATGCAAATATATACACATGTACATAATTTTTTTTAAACAACAACACCACCTCGAAATTTTTTTAAATAAGCTTAAAAAAAACTTTTATTTGGCTCTACTAAAAAAAATTTTTTTTTGGACATGCGCTATTATTCATGAAAACCACAGATATGTTTAAAACTAAAAATACCCAATAATCAATTAAAAATTCGATTTGGAATTTTTTTGTTAGATACGTGGCTTTGCATTTCAGCTGACGATTTACTGATTAATAAAAAAAGTTTCAGCACATGAATTTAAAATTCCATTCTTCAATGCTACTTTAAAGCAAGTAAAACAAATAAATCTAAAATGATATACATACATATCGCTCATTTACTTCAATAGTGTCATAACTCAAAAAATGCGTTTTTTGAGTTAATAATGCAAACTAATTTGGCATTTTGTATTTTATTTTGTGTAAAAATTTCATATAAATATGTAGCTTTTACTGCCACCTCGTGAGAGAAGAATAGTTTTTGATTTCTTCATTGAATTGTATGTAAATTGAAAACTTTAATCGCGTTTTCAGCAAAACTAGTTTTTTTTAGTTGTGACACTAATGAAGTAAATGAGCGATATATGTACATACATACATATGTATGTATGTAAACACAGCTAAACTTTCTCATTTAATTTTTCTATTTATAGCAAAAAAAACAACAATTTCTCCAATAACAAGCAGTGCTGATCAAAATGTAGCACAATTTGTAATAACTGAAATAACGTCAAATGAGCATTTGCAAACTGACGCTGTAAGCTCAAGTGAAACTGCAGACAAATTTGCATGTAAAGTTTGTCATAAAACTTTTGAAACCACAAAATATTTAAATTCCCATATGAATTTGCATGATGAAAATCGTAAACGTTTTGTATGCCCAGTAGAACAATGTGGCCGTGTCTATACCTCTAAACAATCCTGCCATATGCACTATAAACGAAGTCATTTGAAAGAGAGATTGCCCTGCAAGATTTGTAAGAAGACTTTTACCGCTGAAAAATCGTTAGTGGTGCATATGCGTTATCATAAAAATGAATTCAAGTATCAGTGCAATCTGTGCGACCAACAATTTGTACAAAATAGCTATCTAACGCGACATATTAAAGTTAAACATAATAACTTCAGATATATTTGCACGGAGCCCAATTGTGGTAAAATGTATCGCAATAGTGGTTCGCTTAGAGTTCATCGTTATACCCATACGTCGATGCCGTTTAAATGCAAACATTGTGAGAAGCAGTATGCAGAAAGATGTAGGTGAGGTTATACATATGTACATATATATTAATAAATAAATAAATTACGTAAATTTTTTTTAATCATACATTGTGAAAAGCGACGTTAATTAATTAAATTTAAAAACAGTTGTTAAAAATTCTATATATGTATGTATGTATGTGTATTGAAGGTTGGCACGCCATACTTTTCGTGAACATGGTATAAAATACTCCCAGGAAGATTTAGACAAAATGCGCCAGTTTACTAATTCATCCACTACTCAAGGAGGGGACTATAGTCATAATGTCGAAGAAAATGCGGGCGATCAAACAGGTAAACAAGATATTTGTATGAAATTTTTACACAATATAAAGAACGAGTTATGACGTTGTTCGAGTAAATGAGCGATATGTGCCGAGTTTCTTCTTCCAATGAGTCGACTCATTGTGAAATTCAATTCTTTAATCCTACTTTAAAATAAGTAAAAAGTTATTTTTTTATAGCAACCGAACCTACAACTTCTTCAAAAACATCAGAAGGGAATGGAAAATCGTTAGATACCGGAACCGATCATACTCAAAACGTAAAAAATTCAGAAATAAAACCTATTGATGAAAATATGGCGCCATTTGTAAAAACTGAAATAATGTTACATGATGATTGTTCACAAAGTTACAATATAGGTTCAAGTGAAATTGGGGAAAAATTTACAGCAACAAAAGATACAACTTCTCCAAAAATATCAGAAGGGAATGGAAAATCGTTAGATACCATAACCGATCACACTCAGAACGAAACAAATTCAGAAATTATCACTGCTGACGAAAAAAATATAGCGTCGTTTGTAAAAACTGAAATAACATCAAATGATCATTCACAAACTTACGATGAAGGTTCAAGTGCAATTGAGGAAAAATTTACAGCAACTACAGCTGCAACTTCTCCTAAAACATCGGCTGACACTGGAAAAGTGTTTGATACCGTAACCGATCACAGTCATAGCGTAAAAAAATCAGAAATAAATACTGCTGATCAAACTTTGGCAAAATTTGTAAAAACTGAAATACCATCAAATGTTTCAAGTGAAATTGAGGAAAAATTTACAGCAACTAAAGCTCCAACTTCTCTAAAAAATTCAGAAATAAACACCGCTGATCAAAATGTAGAGCAGTTTGTTATAACTGAAATTACGTCAAATGATCATTCACAAACTTATGATGTAGGTTCAAGTGAAACTGCCGAAAAATTCGTATGTGAATTTTGCATTAAAACATTTTCCTCTATTAAAAAACTAAATTATCATATGCGTAAGCACGATAAGAATTGTAAAACTTTCGTATGTCCTATAGAACAATGTGGCCGTACTTATTCCTCTAAACGCTCCTACGATACTCACTATAAGCAAAATCACTTGGATGCTGGAATGCCGTGTAGGATTTGCAAGAAAATATTTGCTTCAAAAAAATCGCTAGCGTTACATATGCATTATCATACGAAGAACTCTTATCAATGCAATCTGTGCGAGAAAATCTTTTTCCAAAAGTGCCACCTAACGCGACACACTGAAGTCATACATAATAACTTGAGATACATTTGCACCGAGCAGGATTGTGGTAAAGTATATAGAAATAGTGTTTCACTTAGAATTCATCGTTATTCACATTCGACCATGCCGTTTAAATGCAAACATTGTGAGAAGCCGTATCCACAAAAGAGTAGGTAAGTTTATAGGCACATATTCCAATGTTTATTTAAAAATTATTATTAAAATTTCTTATTCGTTTATTAAGGCTTGCAAATCATATTCTTCACAAACATGGTATAAAATATTCGCTAAATGATTTAGAGGAAATGCGTCAATTTAGAACTCTATACACACGACATTCTTATGTTAGACTACCAGGAGAGGAATATGATCACAATGTAGAGGAATCTACGGATACTAATGATACAGATGCTGATGTGGGCAAGTAGTTAAAATAAAGAAGTTTTAACCAAATCAGATGCCCGTTTAGTAATCGGCGATAATAAGAAGAAATAAAATAGAAAAACCAGTTACAATTACAATCACAGATGAGTTAGTAGCGGCCTCATTTATAAAAAAAAATTAGCAACAGTTTATATATACTTACACCTGAGCTGCCCAAAGTAGCACCAGAGTGCCGGACATTAATCGGCTTCTTATACGAATGAATAAACATACGTGCCCACTTGACCACGGCTTTCGTTAATGATATCGATTTCGGATATATCTCGAACATTTATCGTGTAAAACTATCGAGAGTGACACTCAAAAATGAATCGAAAAATTTTCGGTGAAAAAGCAGACGCAAACTGAAAGACAAATAAATTCAGTAAAGTGCGTTCCATACGGATACTACATATCGTCATATACATGAATTCAAATAGGGCATAACTTACAAAAAGTTCAAATTCTTCGTTTTTATTAATTATGATGTAATTATATAAAATCCATATACCCACAATATTTTTATCCAAGTATGCTCAAAAACATCAAATTTATTAACAAAATTCAGAAGACTATTGAGAGCTAAATGCACTAAACCTTACAATGTGTTTTGCTTCTTCTGTAAAATATCTTAAATGTACTATACGAACTTTATCCCATATAATCGAATATCATAGCTGATGAAGACATTCACCCGTATTGCTTATGTCGAGTCGAATATTCGTCTACGACAATTGTCTGCTAGAATAAAGTAAACGTAGGGTTTCTAATTTCCCGGACTTTTTCAATTCCCGGGAATCGAGAAGTAAAATGTTTTATTCCCGGGAATTTCAAAAACATATGAATTTAATTAAATGACCTCAGTAAAAAATATAATTTTATGAAAAAATATACAACACACAAAAAAGTAATATGAATAATTTTGTAATATCAATTAAAATATTTGTAATATCAATTAAAAAATTAATTAAATTTCACCTCAGCAATTTGATAATATTAATTAAGTTTTTCTACTCATATTAATTAATACAATTAAAAATGTAATTGAATCAATTAAATTCTTAAAACATTAAGAGAGATACTATTTCATATAAAGACTTCTTAAGTTGAAAATATTTCGTAACGCTTCAAGTTGTTGTATTCACCTCGGAAGCCTCTATTACATATGCTTCCATGCTTATATTATGCAAGTACTAAAACAACGAACAGCAATGTAAAAAAAACCAAATCCAAAAACGGATATATTAAATTCCCGAAAATTTCCCGGGATTTGTAAAAAAATAATTCCCGGGAATTCCCGGGATTTTTTTCCCGCGTAGAAACTCTAAGTAAACGTCTACAAGTTTTCTTTAATCTATTACAAAATTCTCCTAGGTACACGAATATTCGAGTCGACATACTCAATACGGGTGTTTTTTTTTTTAATTTTAAGTACCCCGTAAACTTTTTTTCGGTTTTATCGATTTTTTTTTAGTTTTGGCGCTTTCTCTTAGTTTTGGCCATTTTTTCGTTTTAGCTTTTTTTCGTTTTTTGATCATTCATTTTAGTTTTAGCGATTTTTGTAGTTTAAGTTTCGTTTTTTTGGCGATTTATTTTAGATTCAGCGATATTTTACTTGAGGTACTTTGGTACTTTTTTGTCCATAATTGCACGAATTGATTTTTTTTTTGTAAAATTTTTGTTTTTAGATTTGTTTAAAAGAAGAAATAGAAAAAAACAATTACGTTTGTGATGAAAAACGATTTAGACACAAAACCAATTTGAAAACGATAAAATGTGTGATGCGTTTTCTGTAGTCAATAATTTAAAATTTTGATATTCCAATTGGTTTCGATTGAGATTTTTGAATTATAAATTTTATATCCTTCGATTTTCTTTTGAACATCAATTTTTTTCGATTTGTTTTGACTGTATGTACATCACTAAACCATTTTTGTATAATTGTATTTATTTTAATATTTTTTATGGATTTTGCATATCGAATCAGTTGGGTAATTTAGTGATGTTTTCCATTACATGACATAAATAATAAACTTAAGCTAAGAGCTAGCACTTCTAGCTTCATTTTCAGATCTAACGTGAATCAATATGTGCTATATTAACAAAAATATTTGAGGTACAAAATATATTTTATTAAAAAAAATCTGTGAAAACAAATTTAAAAATATGAAAAATTTATTAAAAAATTGTGAGAAATATTTTCAAATTTATGTGAATAGTTTTTATTAGTATTATGAAACAAATTCTATTTCTGAAGTTTTTTATGAACTAAAACTTTTCATTGTTGTATTTTTTTATTGTTTTTGTAATCCTGATATTACCGGGAAATGAAATTGCCTTGATTGACACGGACCAGAGAAAAAGTCGACCGGCTCGAAGCCGACGGCGCGCCGCCGCCGGTTATTTTTCAGTGCATAATATTGACCTGCACAAGACCATTTATAAGACCCTTCAAGACATGCGACATTTTTCAAACGCTTTACTACAGCGAAATATTCTAGAATAAACGCTAAACAACACTGTTGGCAATTTTTTTTTGAGTTCTTTGTCTTGCCAAAAGTGTTTTTAGCGTTTGTTTTAGAATATTTCGCTGTAGTAAAGCGTTTAAAAAATTTCGCATGTCTTGAAAGGTCTTATAAATAGTCTTGTGCAGGACTTTAGTGCATAATAAAAACAAGTAAGAGTGCTATATTCGGCTGTGCCGAATCTTATATACCCTTTACCAACGTACGTACATATATATAGTATACAGACACGTACATACATATTTGTTTTCTGAAAAAATTTATCGTTTTTTTAAAGTTTCCATCTTTGGAGCTATAATTTTCATTTTTCAAATTTCATACACCAAACTTTTCTTTCAGAAGCATAAAATATATTCAATTTATAAAGAAAAAGAAAAAAATTTTTAGACCTATTTAATTTTACATAACACAAAAAGTGTAAGTTTTCTAACCCTGGAGTCATAATTTTGGATTTTTCTGATTATTGATACCAATCTAGTTCTTTAAAAAATACATAAATTATGTTAAGTGAAAAAAGCAAGAACGAAATAAGCAAAAACTTAGTTTCATTTAATTCCTTTAATATTAAAAAAATCAGTTAAGTGCGACTTTGAATCGCGCACGAAAGGAAGGTTTTTTGCTTTTTTGAAGTTTTTTTCAGTTAAAACGATTTTTTCAGTTTTGTCGCTTTTTTCTCGCTTTGGCGATTTTGTCTGTTTTTGGAGATTTTTCTCATTTTGACGATTTTTTCTGTTTTTTGGGTTTTTTCGCGATTTTTTTGTTTTTTTTTTTCGTTTTGGTGATTTTTTTTCATTTTGGCGATTTTTTTTCATTTTGGCAATTTTTTTCTTTTTTTATGTTTTTTTTTTCGTTTTGATGATTTTTTTAATTTTGGCGATTTTTTTTTAATTTTGGCGTTTTTTTTTCATTTTGGCGATTTTTTTTCTGTTTTTTAGTTTTTTTTTCGTTTTGGCGATTTTTTTTTGCGATTTTTTTTCTTTTTGGCGATTTTTTTTTGTTTTTTAGGTTTTTTTTCGTTTTAGCGATATTTTTCATTTTGGCGATTTTTTTTTTTCATTTTAGCAATTTTTTCGTTTTTTTTGCGATTTATTTTAGTCTTAGAAATTTTCTTTTAATTTAGTGCTTTTTTTCATTTTAGCGATTTTTTTCTGTTTTTTGGGGTTTTTTTGTTTTGGTGATTTTTTTTCATTTTGGCGATTTTTTTTTCATTTTGGCGACTTTCTTTCATTTTGGCGATTTTTGTTTTCATTTTAGCAATTTTTCCGTTTTTTTGCGATTTATTTTAGTCTTAGAAATTTTTTTTTAATTTGGTGCTTTTTTTCGTTTTGGCGATTTTTTTCTGTTATTTAGGTTTTTTGGCGATTTTTTTCATTTTGGCAATTTTTTTTTCATCTTGGCGATTTTTTTCTGTTTAGGGTTTTTTTTTCGTTTTGATGATTTTTTTCGTTTTGATGATTTTTTTCATTTTGGCGATTTCCATTTTGGCGATTTTCTTTCATTTTGGCGATTTTTTTCTGTTTTTTAGGTTTTTTTTTTTCGTTTTGGCGATTTTTTTTTCATTTTAGCAATTTTTCCGTTTTTTTGCGATTTATTTTAGTTTTAGAAATTTTTTTTTAATTTGGTGCTTTTTTTCGTTTTGGCGATTTTTTTTCTGTTTTTGGCTTTTTTTCATTTTGGCGATTTTTTTCTGTTTTTGGTGTTTTTTCATTTTGGCGATTTTTTTTTCATCTTGGCGATTTTTTTCTGTTTTTTAGGGTTTTTTTCGTTTTGATGATTTTTTTCATTATGGCGATTTTCATTTTGGCGATTTTCTTTCATTTTGGCGATTTTTGTTTTCATTTTAGCAATTTTTCCGTTTTTTTTTGCGATTTATTTTAGTCTTAGAATTTTTTTTAATTTGGTGTTTTTTCCCGTTTTGGCGATTTTTTCTTGTTTTTGGCGATTTTTTTCGGTTTGGCGATTTTATAATTTTTTATTTTTTCAGTTTTAACGTTTTTGAAAATTTCAAGAGTTTTGCTCTTACAGTTTCCAAGATACAGCAAATTGTCAAAATTACATAGTCAAAATTTCATTAACTGATGGAACACCCTTTAATTTAAATTTTTTTAAATTTTTGTGTTAACTTTTGTAGTCTGTATAAAAATACACTAACCTTACAAATTTCAAGTGTACAATTGTATATATACTACATGGGATTTTAAAATTTTTCGTTGCTCGTTTTGGAACACCCTTTAATTTCCAATTATCATGTATTTGTTGTTGTAGCGGCCAAAGGTCTACATACTGTGTCCAAATTTCAGGTCTCTAGCTCTTACGGTTCTCGAGAAAATACTAATATAGTTTTAGACATAGTTAATTTTACATAACACAAAAAGTTAAAGTTTTCCAACCCTGGAAACGTCTTTTTAATTTTTTTGTATTTTTTTTTATTTAAAATTCCAATTTTAGTCGTACTGAAGTGTAAAATATGTACATTTATTAAAAAAAAATAAAAATTTGTTTTCGGGAGTTACTTTTATATGGCAAAATGAAGTTTAAGTTTTCCAGCTCTGCAATCGTCTGCCCGATTTTGCTGAATTTCAATACCAATCTATTTTGGAAAATTTCTGACACACCAGTCCAAGAACGAAGTCTCTAGCTCTTCTGGGAGCTTCGGAAAACCGATTTCACGTACAGACAGACGGACAGACGGACATCGCTTATTCGTCTTCCCTATGCATAAGGATCCAGAATATATATATTTTATGGATCGCTTATTGATATTATAGAAATTACAAACGGAATGACAAACCTATATATACCCTTTTACCATTTTTGTTGGTAAAGGGTATAATGATAATTTTGCCTCGACTTGTTTCTCTGAATACGGACAACAAGAAATACAGAGAAACTTAACAGTTGCATATAAGCACCATCTAGTGTGCAATAGTAGCTACTAATTTTCACTAACATAATTGTGCTAGCGTTGTACAGTTCGAAAACCATTGCTGTAAAATAACTTACATTTCAGTAAACAGCTGACCGCAACATACAAAACAGCACCAAACAAATTATTATTATTATAAAAATATTATAACTCGCAACATAAAACAACACAAAGTGTATTAAAGCTGAATTTTGTGGCTGAATGGAGGTAATGTTAATTCTAATAAAATTTCTATAAGATTCCAATATAAATTAAAACAAATTTTATAGAGCTCAGAAGAAAAAGAAAGAAGAGCCAGAGCCGCTGCAAATCAACGGGCCTATAGAGAGAGGAAGCGTATGCGCATGGCTGCAATGCTTGCACAACAACAACAACAGGAGCAACTACCGCAGCAGGAACAACTGGCACAACAGGAGACAATACTTCAAATTGCCAATCCACAACTAAACATAGAAGCAAGAAGAGCCAAAAACGCTGGATATCAACGTGCCTTTAGAGCGAGGAAGCGCATGGCTGCAATGCGTGCACAACAACAAGAACAGCAAATATATGTAAAATATACTAAAAGCATATGTAAGTACTTCCAACATAAAAAAATGGAACAAATAGATTTCAGGTCCTCCTCGCAGAAACAAATAAAAACTAGCCTATCCGATAGGAAATTAAAAAATAAGAAGAAGAAATTAAACAAAAAAATTGGCGGCGAACCTTCGTTTCCGAGTTATGGGCATCCAAAGTTCCAGTATACAATTGTGATTCTTTGTTGTATTTTTCATCCAATACAGTCAATATTGGTATCATTTAAAAGCCGGGCTTAAGGATTTTCTCCACCCTGGTTTTTCCCAACACGGCGCGGTATACTAATTTTTTCTGTATAGCTGGCCTTCGGCCGAGGTTAAGGATTTTCGCCACTATGATTTTTCCCAACACGGCGGTACTTACTAAATATTCATTTCATTTCATTTATTTTCAATTCAGTAATAATAAAGCCTATAAGGCCGAACAACAATATTCTTTGCATATACATATGTTAATTGATACCAATATTGGCCCGTTACATTCAGAAATACAATGCTAAATCACAGTTTTATATGAAAACTTTAAAGGCCCATAACTAAAGCTCGCCGCAAATTTTTTTTATAAACTATGACTAATTTAAAGTGTAATGTAAACTAATTTAAAATGTAAATGTAAACTAGGACTAATTTAAAATGTTGATATTCCAATTGGTTTTGATTGAGATTTTTGGATTTAGAAATTTTATATCCTTCGATTTTCTTGAAAAACTTTTAATTTTAAACTTCTATTCTATCAAAAACTTTTAAGCCCGCCGCGATAGTGGCCATTCATTCCATAGCTACTATTTTTTCGAGTTTTGAAAATTGAAAAAAAAAATTATTATCATTAAATACTTCATTAGCTGAAATGCAAATTTACGTAACTACACTTTTTTTAAATTTTAAAGGGGAGAGAAAAAAACTAAAACAAAATTATTCAATTAGCTGAAGTAAAGTTTTCTTATTTTCATATTTAATTTGTCTGATTGTTAGGTTTGCAAATTTGTAAAGACATATCTGTGGTTTTCATGAATAACAACTTATATTTTATTTTATTTATTTATAATAATATACCTTAAAAATTAATTTTTAAAATTTATTTTATATTTTCCATTTCGAGTCTACGATCAGAAATTGTTATATGTATTTTAAATGCTTTTTAAAAAGGTCTAAGGAGCGGTTTATCTAAATGCGAACGAACGTTTCTTTCGAATATTAGTATTGGAAACAAAAACAAATTTAAGTTATTTGTTTTTGTTTTTAATATAAATGTTCGATAGAAACGATCGTTCGCATTTAGACAAACAGGCTCCGAATTTTTTTTAAATAAGCTTCAAAAAGAAGTTTTATTTGGCTCTACTAAAAAAAAATATTTTTTTGGACATGCGCTATTATTCATGAAAACCACAGATATGTTTAAAATTAAAAATACCCAATAATCAATTAAAAATTCGATTTTGAATTTTTTTGTTAGATACGTGGCTTTGCATTTCAGCTGACGATTTAGTGATTAATAAAAAAAAGTTTCAGCACATGAATTTAAAATTCCATTCTTCAATGCTACTTTAAAGCAAGTAAAACAAATAAATCTAAAATGATATACATACATACATATCGCTCATTTACTTCAATAGTGTCATAACTCAAAAAATGCGTTTTTTCAGTTAATAATGCAAACTAATTTGGCATTTTGTATTTTATTTTGTGTAAAAATTTCATATAAATATGTAGCTTTTACTGCCACCTCGTGCGAGAAGAAGAGTTTTTAATTTCTTCATTGCGTTGTATGTAAATTGAAAACTTTAAACGCGTTTTTTTTAGTTGTGACACTAATGAAGTGAATGAGCGATATGTATGCATGTACATACATATCGTCACTATAAATGCAAACGGACGTAACTACACAAAAATTCGAAATCGAGTTTTTGATTGATTATGGTTCATTTTATCAAACTACATGTTCATGCAAATATTTAGACCTCTGCCATCAAAAATGACGACTTTATTAAAGAAATTCAAAAGGACGTAATTACGAATGCATCTATGTTTTATTGCAAGGAACGTATGTAACTAACATAAAAGCTTAAATATATATAAAAAGGAAATAAATGATTAAAAACATACATATACATATGTATGTATCCGTGCTACAAGTAACCCTGCAGGAGATCGAACTAGTGTCCAACTGGTATTTTACTAGTACAGAAGCCACCACCACTAGTTCCCAACCGTAAACTTTCCTATAACATGTTAATGCTCAAATTAGCATTGAGTGTGTTTAGAAAATTACTAGTGCCATTGGTACTAGTTTAGGACTAGTTAATTACCAGTTCTTTTGCAAAGAAAAATTATATAAAATTGGTGGTTTTATTCCTTTGTTACCCAGTGACAACTGCTAGTTAAAATTCGCAATTATTTATCAAAATTCAAAAATACAAAAGGTTAATTGTAATTATTTGATTATAATTATTTATAGGTGTACCAAAAACTTTAATAATTGTATAATACCAATTTTCGTACAGTGCAAATGCTCTATTAGACAGTCAAAATTTATTTTGCAATATGGTGCCTTGGAACTACTTCATATACTAGTAATCATCAGAACTAGTAATTTTATACAACTTTAACCCTTTTCGCACTAGTTCTTGCTGTTCTAGTAATTATACTAGTAGCTTTTAGACAATTGATACCTATTCTCCTGCAGGGTAAATTTCGAAGAAAATTTTCAAGAACTCTTTATTATTATTGATTGTGAAATGTTTTTCGTTTCTCCTGTAAAAAATATAAAAGTGTAGTTACGTCCGTTTGCATTTAAGGTGACGATATATATGTATGTAAACACAGCTAAACTTTCTCATTTAATTTTTCTATTTATAGCAAAAAAAACAACAATTTCTCCAATAACAAGCAGTGCTGATCAAAATGTAGCACAATTTGTAATAACTGAAATAACGTCAAATGATCATTTGCAAACTGACGCTGTAAGCTCAAATGAAACTGCAGACAAATTTGCATGTAAAGTTTGTCATAAAACTTTTGAAACCACAAAATATTTAAATTCCCATATGAATTTGCATGATGAAAATCGTAAACGTTTTGTATGTCCAGTAGAACAATGTGGCCCTGTCTATACCTCTAAACAATCCTGCGATATACACTATAAACGAAGTCACTTGAAAGAGAGATTGCCCTGCAAGATTTGTATGAAGACATTTACCGCTGAAAGATCGTTAGTGGTACATATGCGTTATCATAAAAATGAATTCAAGTATCAGTGCAATATGTGCGACCAACAATATGTACAAAAAAGCTATCTAACGCGACATATTAAAGTTAAACATAACAACTTCAGATATATTTGCACGGAGCCCAATTGTGGTAAAATGTATCGCAATAGTGGTTCGCTTAGAGTTCATCGTTATACCCATACGTCGATGCCGTTTAAATGCAAACATTGTGAGAAGCAGTATGCAGAAAGATGTAGGTGAGGTTATACATACATATGTTAATAAATAAATTACTTAACTTTTTTTTAATCATATATTGTGAAAAGCGACCTTAATTAATTAAATTTAAAAACAGTTGTTAAAAATTCTATATATGTGTATTGAAGGTTGGCACTCCATACTTTTCGTGAACATGGTATAAAATACTCCCAAGAAGATTTAGACAAAATGCGCCAGTTTACTAATTCATCCACTACTCAAGGAGGGGACTATAGTCATAATGTCGAAGAAAATGCGGGCGATCAAACAGGTAAACAAGATATTTGTATGAAATTTTTACACAAAATAAAGAACGAACGATATGAAGATTAATTCTGCATCATTAACTCAAAAATTATATTTTTGAGTTATGACGTTGTTCGAGTAAATGAGCGATATGTGCCGAGTTTCTTCTTCCAATGAGTCGACTCATTGTGAAATTCAATTCTTTAATCCTACTTTAAAATAAGTAAAAACTTATTTTTTTATAGCAACCGAACCTACAACTTCTTCAAAAACATCAGAAGGGAGTGGAAAATCGTTAGATACCGGAGCCGATCACACCCAAACCGTAAAAAAATCGGAAATAAAACCTATTGATGAAAATATGGCGCCATTTGTAAAAACTGAAATAACGTCACATGATGATTATTCACAAATTTACGATGTAGGTTCAAGTGAAATTGGGGAAAAATGTACAGCAATTAAAGCTGCAACTTCTCCTAAAACATCGCCTGGCACTGGAAAAGTGTTTGATACCGTAACCGATCACACTCATAGCGTAAAAAAATTTGAAATAAACAGTGCTGATCAAATTTTGGCGGCATTTGTAATAAATGAAATAATGTCTGATTACACGAGTAATTCTCAAAGTTACGATGTAGGTTCAGCAACAGTAGATACAACTTCTCTAAAAACATTAGAAGGGAATGGAAAATCGTTTGGTATTGTAACCGATCACACTCAGAACGAAACAAATTCAGAAATTGTCACTGCTTACCAAAGTATAGCGCCATTTGTAAAAACTGAAATAACATCAAATGATGATCATTCACAAACTTACGGAGCTACTTCAAGTGAAATTGAGGAAAAATTTACAGCAACTATAGCTGCAACTTCTCTAAAAAATTCGGAAATAAACACCGCTGATCAAAATGTAACGCAGTTTGTAATAACTGAAATTACGTCAAATTACCATCCAAAAACTTACGATGTAGGTTCAAGTGAAACTGCCGAAAAATTCGTATGTGAATTTTGCATTAAAACATTTTCCTCTATTAAAAAACTAAATTATCATATGCGTAACCACTATAAGAATTGTAAAACTTTTGTATGTCCTATAGAACAATGTGGCCATATTTATTTCTCTAAACGCTCCTACAATATTCACTATAAGCAAAATCACTTTGATGATGGAGTGCAGTGTGGGATTTGCAAGAAAATATTTGCTTCAAAAAAATCGCTAGGGGTACATATGCATTATCATACGAATAACCCTTATCAATGCAATCTGTGCGAGAAAATCTTTTTCCAAAAGTGCCTCCTAACGCGACACATTGAAGTCGTACATAATGGGTAACAAGGCACATTCATTTCCTTGATGCGTAGTATGAATAAAAAAAAGTATTTGCTTTTTACTTAAAAATTTGTTTTAAAAAACAAAAAACACTCATATCTAGGGTCTTAAAACTAATTTTTAAGTAAAAAGCAAATACTTTTTTTATTCATACTATCCAATAACTTGTGATACATTTGCACCAAGGTTTAAAAAAACTAATATATTTACCAAGGCACATTCACAAGGTAGTAGCGGAAATGCAGCTGAGATATTTTTTTTTTCATATGTATAAAAGTTCATCCGAAACTTCAAACATTTTTTACGAAAGATAAATTAAAAGGAAATGTAAAAAAATTTCAATATGAAAAATATTTTATTAAAAAAATTCTGTGAAAACAAATCTAAAAATATGAAAAAACTATTAAAAAATTGTGAAAAGTGCTAAACGTTCCAAATTTTGTTAGTGGTAGCTGCCGTGGAGAAATATTTTCAAATTTATGTGAATAATATTTTTATTATTATTATTAACAAATTATATTTTTGAAGTTTTGGATGCACTACAACAACCCATGTTGTTTTTTTTCATTGTTGTATTTTTTCATTGTTTTTGTAATCCTGATATTACCTGGAAATTAATCTGCTTTGATGATTCGTAAAGCAGCTCTGGGCGAGTCAACATCACGCGTCGTTGGCAATTATTTCTTAAATGCAACCAGGCCACTGTTGTTTATTGGCCTTCGAGAGTTTTGCGTCTCACCGCATGTGATTAATGGTTGGCGTCGGTTAACGGTACACCGCGATATCCCGTTGGTTTCCATTAACCACATGCAAAAACAAAAACAATTATAAAAACAATCACCACAAAGGAGTGGATCTTGGAAACTCCTACTTCCTATACGAAGGTATAGGTCGTTCGCAGCAACCGAAGGAAGCTCCTACACAACAACAAAAAATTATCACCACAAAGGTGACACCATGGACTAAGTGTCCGAAGTCACCTTTTTTGTCATACTACATAGTTAGTCAGCACAACAGGAAGAAGAAGAAGAAGAAGAATCTGCTTTGATATTTACTAAAAATTGTCAACATATTACATAATTTCCAATCAAAACTCGAAAATTATTTTTCTGTTACGAAATAATTTCATAGCACTAAATAAATATTTTATACCTTCACACTATTTAATATTTTCCATAGCAAACAGAACAGAAATATTTTTGTAGTAATATTTTTCTATGCACACAAAATGAAAATAAATCCACAATAATATTTTACGCAGTAAACATTTTTCCATTTTTGCATATTCGCTTGTGTAATATTATTGTGACTGCAAAATATTATAGCAGAAAAACGACAACTACCGAAAAATATGCATAGAAAAATATTTCAACTCGTAAAATGCGTACTACATAAATATTTCGCCATTCAACCACTATGAAAAATATGCTAAATGAAATTGAGAAAATTTAAATATTTGAGAGAACATGTGTAGATATGCAAACAAGAAATATTGGCATTTTGAAAATATTTTCAAAAAATATGCACATATGCATATGGCAAAAAATATTTTTGTCTCATTATGAAACGTAAAATGGAAAAGTGAAATGTTGAAGATTGAAATAAGTGTGGGCATTTGACTATGTGTGTATGTTGTACATATATTTATGTCTGTACGTATGTAATTATATGGAATCAAGTTACGCAAAGTTTATTATCATTATTATTATTAATAATAATAATAATATTTAAGAAATTTATTATTCGACATATTGTCATAAGTTTATTTTAATTTGAAATTTGTGACTGTTCAAAATGTGTGGTTGAAGTCTACTGACGATTTGTTACAGCAACAATGAAATGCATATAGACATCGCTGAACCACCAGCAAATAAATTTCAAATTATCGATTTACCTATGGTAAACACTGTTCTTGATATATATGATTATTACAAAACCAATTAAATTAAACAGTATATTTTATTTATAATACAACACTTTGTTTTTGCTTTCTACAGTCTTCGCTTTCCAGCATTCTGAAGCAGTGATAGCAAAGTGAACAGTGATCGCTAAGTGAACATATTTTTGTCACGTGCCCATGATGAATTAAATGAGACATTTTTAGATTTAATTGAACTGTAGTGAATTTTAATCAGAAATAATTTCTTGAGTTCAGTAATTTCAATTCTTATTGAATGAAATATTTTTATAATTTTTTGTTATAATGCAATTTTTAGTAAGTGACCTCTCTGTTTTTTTCGACTAAAGAATTTGCTTGAGCAAAGATCTTCCTAAAACATGAAATATTTTTAACTGGAAAAAAATTATTTTTTTGTTATTTTTTACCCAAATTTTTTTTTCAAATTCCAACCCTGGAATAATTTAAATTTTCTGGTTTTAATACGAGCACAAATTTATTTCTTTCTAAAATGTAGATTATATGTATTTAATAACTAGCTTTATTTAATTAGTTTTAAATAACAATAAAGTGTACTTTTCCCAACCCTGGAATCATCCTTTTAAATTTTTTTTGGTACTTATACCAATGTTGTTCTTTAAAAAATATAAATATAAAAATATAAAATATGCTAAGTGAACACAGAAAAAAATAATTAAGGAAAATACTACATAGTTTTATTTAGTTACTTTAATATCAAATAAATTCAGTAAAATGCGACTTTGACTCGCGCACGAAAGGTTCCGTACGTTCGGTTTTCGGAATTTTTTTTAATATGACGGTTTTTAGCGTTTTTAAATTTTTCTTTAGTTTAAACGATTTTTTTAGATATGTCGCTTTTTTCTTGTTTTGGAGATTTTTACGTTTTTTGGCGTTTTTTTCATTTTGGACATTTTTCCGGGTTTTCGCGATTTATTTTAGTTTTAGAAACTATTTTTAATTTGATGCTTTTTTTCGTTTTGGCGATTTTTTTTTTGGTTTTTGGTGATTTCGTTTCGGCTTAGATATTTTATAATTTTGTAATTTTTTAGTTTTACCGTTTTTAAAAATTTCAAGAGTGATATGTGGCGAGTTTCTTCTTCCAATGGGTCGTTTCATTGAAAATTCAATTCTTTAATCCTACTTTAAAATAAGTAAAAACTTGTTTCTTTATAGCAACAAAATATACAACTTCTCCCAAAACATCAAAAGGAAATGGAAAATCGTTAGATACCGTAACCGATCACACTCACAGCGTAAAAAATTCAGAAATAAAACCTATTGATGAAAATATGGCGCCATTTGTAAAAACTGAAATAATGTTACATGATGATTGTTCACAAAGTTACGATATAGGTTCAAGTGAAATTGCGGAAAAATTTACAGCAAGAAAAAATACAACTTCTCCAAAAATATCAGAAGGGAATGGAAAATAAATGAAATAACATCAAATGATCATTCACAAACTTACGATGAAGGTTCAAGTGCAATTGAGGAAAAATTTACAGCAACTACAGCTGCAACTTCTCCTAAAACATCGGCTGACACTGGAAAAGTGTTTGATACCGTAACCGATCACACTCATAGCGTAAAAAAATCAGAAATAAATACTGCTGATCAAACTTTGACACAATTTGTAAAAACTGAAATAACATCAAATGCTTCAAGTGAAATTGAGGAAAAATTTACAGCAACTACAGCTGCAATTCCTCTAAAAAATTCGGAAATAAACACATTTTCCTCTATTAAAAAACTAAATTATCATATGCGTAAGCACGATAAGAATTGTAAAACTTTCGTATGTCCTATAAAACAATGTGGCCGTACTTATTCCTCTAAACGCTCCTACGATACTCACTATAAGCAAAATCACTTGGATGCTGGAATGCCGTGTAGGATTTGCAAGAAAATATTTGCTTCAAAAAAATCGCTAGCGTTACATATGCATTATCATACGAAGAACTCTTATCAATGCAATCTGTGCGAGAAAATCTTTTTCCAAAAGTGCCACCTAACGCGACACACTGAAGTCATACATAATAACTTGAGGTACATTTGCACCGAACAGGATTGTGGTAAAGTATATCGAAATAGTGTTTCACTTAGAATTCATCGTTATTCACATTCGACCATGCCGTTTAAATGCAAACATTGTGAGAAGCCGTATCCACAAAAGAGTAGGTAAGTTTATACACACATATTCCAATGTTTATTTAAAATGTATTATTAAAATTTCTTATTCATTTATTAAGGCTTGCAAATCATATTCTTCACAAACATGGTATAAAATATTCGCTAAATGATTTAGAGGAAATGAGTCAATTTAGAACTCTGGGCAAGTAGTTAAAATAAAGAAGTTTTAACCAAATCAGATGCCCGTTTAGTAATCGGCGATAATAAGAAGAAATAAAATAGAAAACCCAGTTACAATTACAATCACAGGTAAGTTAGTAACGGCCTCTTTTATAAAAAAAATTAGCAACAGTTTATATATACTTACACCTGAGCTGCCCAAAATAGCACCAGAGTGCCGAACATTAATCGGCTTCTTATACGAATGAATAAACATACGTGCCCACTTGACCACGGCTTGCGTTAATGATATCGATTTCGGATATATCTCGAACATTTATCGTGTAAAACTATCGAGAGTGACACTCAAAAATGAATCGAAAAATGTTCGGTGAAAAAACAGACGCAAACTGAAAGACATATAAATTCAGTAAGGTGCGTTCCATACGGACACTACATATCGTCATATACATGAATTCAAATAGGGGATAACTTACAAAAAGTTCAAAATATTCTTTTGATTAATTATGATGTACATAATTATATAAAATCCATATACCCACAATATTTTTATCCGAGTATGCTCAAAAACATAAAATTTATTAACAAAATTCAGAAGACTATTGAGAGCTAAATGCACTAAAACTTACAATCTGTTTTGCTTCTTCTGTAAACTATCTTAAATGTACTATACGAACTTTATCCCATATAATCGAATATCATAGCTGATGAAGACATTCACCCGTATTGCTTATGTCGAGTCGAATATTCGTCTACGACAATTGTCTGCTAGAATAAAGTAAACGTCTACAAGTTTTCTTTAATCTATTACAAAATTCTCCTAGGTACACGAATATTCGAGTCGACATACTCAATACGGGTGTTTTTTTTTTAATTTTAAGTACCCCGTAAACTTTTTTTCGGTTTTATCGATTTTTTTTTAGTTTTGGCGCTTTCTCTTAGTTTTGGCCATTTTTTCGTTTTAGCTTTTTTTCGTTTTTTGATCATTCATTTTAGTTTTAGCGATTTTTGTAGTTTAAGTTTCGTTTTTTTGGCGATTTATTTTAGATTCAGCGATATTTTACTTGAGGTACTTTGGTACTTTTTTGTCCATAATTGCACGAATTGATTTTTTTTTTGTAAAATTTTTGTTTTTAGATTTGTTTAAAAGAAGAAATAGAAAAAAACAATTACGTTTGTGATGAAAAACGATTTAGACACAAAACCAATTTGAAAACGATAAAATGTGTGATGCGTTTTCTGTAGTCAATAATTTAAAATTTTGATATTCCAATTGGTTTCGATTGAGATTTTTGAATTATAAATTTTATATCCTTCGATTTTCTTTTGAACATCAATTTTTTTCGATTTGTTTTGACTGTATGTACATCACTAAACCATTTTTGTATAATTGTATTTATTTTAATATTTTTTATGGATTTTGCATATCGAATCAGTTGGGTAATTTAGTGATGTTTTCCATTACATGACATAAATAATAAACTTAAGCTAAGAGCTAGCACTTCTAGCTTCATTTTCAGATCTAACGTGAATCAATATGTGCTATATTAACAAAAATATTTGAGGTACAAAATATATTTTATTAAAAAAAATCTGTGAAAACAAATTTAAAAATATGAAAAATTTATTAAAAAATTGTGAGAAATATTTTCAAATTTATGTGAATAGTTTTTATTAGTATTATGAAACAAATTCTATTTCTGAAGTTTTTTATGAACTAAAACTTTTCATTGTTGTATTTTTTTATTGTTTTTGTAATCCTGATATTACCGGGAAATGAAATTGCCTTGATTGACACGGACCAGAGGAAAAGTCGACCGGCTCGAAGCCGACGGCGCGCCGCCGCCGGTTATTTTTCAGTGCATAATATTGACCTGCACAAGACCATTTATAAGACCCTTCAAGACATGCGACATTTTTCAAACGCTTTACTACAGCGAAATATTCTAGAATAAACGCTAAACAACACTGTTGGCAAATTTTTTTTTGAGTTCTTTGTCTTGCCAAAAGTGTTTTTAGCGTTTGTTTTAGAATATTTCGCTGTAGTAAAGCGTTTAAAAAATTTCGCATGTCTTGAAAGGTCTTATAAATAGTCTTGTGCAGGACTTTAGTGCATAATAAAAACAAGTAAGAGTGCTATATTCGGCTGTGCCGAATCTTATATACCCTTTACCAACGTACGTACATATATATAGTATACAGACACGTACATACATATTTGTTTTCTGAAAAAATTTATCGTTTTTTTAAAGTTTCCATCTTTGGAGCTATAATTTTCATTTTTCAAATTTCATACACCAAACTTTTCTTTCAGAAGCATAAAATATATTCAATTTATAAAGAAAAAGAAAAAAATTTTTAGACCTATTTAATTTTACATAACACAAAAAGTGTAAGTTTTCTAACCCTGGAGTCATAATTTTGGATTTTTCTGATTATTGATACCAATCTAGTTCTTTAAAAAATACATAAATTATGTTAAGTGAAAAAAGCAAGAACGAAATAAGCAAAAACTTAGTTTCATTTAATTCCTTTAATATTAAAAAAATCAGTTAAGTGCGACTTTGAATCGCGCACGAAAGGAAGGTTTTTTGCTTTTTTGAAGTTTTTTTCAGTTAAAACGATTTTTTCAGTTTTGTCGCTTTTTTCTCGCTTTGGCGATTTTGTCTGTTTTTGGAGATTTTTCTCATTTTGACGATTTTTTCTGTTTTTTGGGTTTTTTCGCGATTTTTTTGTTTTTTTTTCGTTTTGGTGATTTTTTTTCATTTTGGCGATTTTTTTTCATTTTGGCAATTTTTTTCTTTTTTTATGTTTTTTTTTTCGTTTTGATGATTTTTTTAATTTTGGCGATTTTTTTTTAATTTTGGCGTTTTTTTTCATTTTGGCGATTTTTTTTCTGTTTTTTAGTTTTTTTTCGTTTTGGCGATTTTTTTTTGCGATTTTTTTTCTTTTTGGCGATTTTTTTTTGTTTTTTAGGTTTTTTTTCGTTTTAGCGATATTTTTCATTTTGGCGATTTTTTTTTTTCATTTTAGCAATTTTTTCGTTTTTTTTGCGATTTATTTTAGTCTTAGAAATTTTCTTTTAATTTAGTGCTTTTTTTCATTTTAGCGATTTTTTTCTGTTTTTTGGGGTTTTTTTGTTTTGGTGATTTTTTTTCATTTTGGCGATTTTTTTTTCATTTTGGCGACTTTCTTTCATTTTGGCGATTTTTGTTTTCATTTTAGCAATTTTTCCGTTTTTTTGCGATTTATTTTAGTCTTAGAAATTTTTTTTTAATTTGGTGCTTTTTTTCGTTTTGGCGATTTTTTTCTGTTATTTAGGTTTTTTGGCGATTTTTTTCATTTTGGCAATTTTTTTTTCATCTTGGCGATTTTTTTCTGTTTAGGGTTTTTTTTCGTTTTGATGATTTTTTTCGTTTTGATGATTTTTTTCATTTTGGCGATTTCCATTTTGGCGATTTTCTTTCATTTTGGCGATTTTTTTCTGTTTTTTAGGTTTTTTTTTCGTTTTGGCGATTTTTTTTTCATTTTAGCAATTTTTCCGTTTTTTTGCGATTTATTTTAGTTTTAGAAATTTTTTTTTAATTTGGTGCTTTTTTTCGTTTTGGCGATTTTTTTTTCTGTTTTTGGCTTTTTTTCATTTTGGCGATTTTTTTCTGTTTTTGGTGTTTTTTCATTTTGGCGATTTTTTTTTCATCTTGGCGATTTTTTTCTGTTTTTTAGGGTTTTTTTCGTTTTGATGATTTTTTTCATTATGGCGATTTTCATTTTGGCGATTTTCTTTCATTTTGGCGATTTTTGTTTTCATTTTAGCAATTTTTCCGTTTTTTTTTGCGATTTATTTTAGTCTTAGAATTTTTTTTAATTTGGTGTTTTTTCCCGTTTTGGCGATTTTTTCTTGTTTTTGGCGATTTTTTTCGGTTTGGCGATTTTATAATTTTTTATTTTTTCAGTTTTAACGTTTTTGAAAATTTCAAGAGTTTTGCTCTTACAGTTTCCAAGATACAGCAAATTGTCAAAATTACATAGTCAAAATTTCATTAACTGATGGAACACCCTTTAATTTAAATTTTTTTAAATTTTTGTGTTAACTTTTGTAGTCTGTATAAAAATACACTAACCTTACAAATTTCAAGTGTACAATTGTATATATACTACATGGGATTTTAAAATTTTTCGTTGCTCGTTTTGGAACACCCTTTAATTTCCAATTATCATGTATTTGTTGTTGTAGCGGCCAAAGGTCTACATACTGTGTCCAAATTTCAGGTCTCTAGCTCTTACGGTTCTCGAGAAAATACTAATATAGTTTTAGACATAGTTAATTTTACATAACACAAAAAGTTAAAGTTTTCCAACCCTGGAAACGTCTTTTTAATTTTTTTGTATTTTTTTTTATTTAAAATTCCAATTTTAGTCGTACTGAAGTGTAAAATATGTACATTTATTAAAAAAAATAAAAATTTGTTTTCGGGAGTTACTTTTATATGGCAAAATGAAGTTTAAGTTTTCCAGCTCTGCAATCGTCTGCCCGATTTTGCTGAATTTCAATACCAATCTATTTTGGAAAATTTCTGACACACCAGTCCAAGAACGAAGTCTCTAGCTCTTCTGGGAGCTTCGGAAAACCGATTTCACGTACAGACAGACGGACAGACGGACAGACGGACATCGCTTATTCGTCTTCCCTATGCATAAGGATCCAGAATATATATATTTTATGGATCGCTTATTGATATTATAGAAATTACAAACGGAATGACAAACCTATATATACCCTTTTACCATTTTTGTTGGTAAAGGGTATAATGATAATTTTGCCTCGACTTGTTTCTCTGAATACGGACAACAAGAAATACAGAGAAACTTAACAGTTGCATATAAGCACCATCTAGTGTGCAATAGTAGCTACTAATTTTCACTAACATAATTGTGCTAGCGTTGTACAGTTCGAAAACCATTGCTGTAAAATAACTTACATTTCAGTAAACAGCTGACCGCAACATACAAAACAGCACCAAACAAATTATTATTATTATAAAAATATTATAACTCGCAACATAAAACAACACAAAGTGTATTAAAGCTGAATTTTGTGGCTGAATGGAGGTAATGTTAATTCTAATAAAATTTCTATAAGATTCCAATATAAATTAAAACAAATTTTATAGAGCTCAGAAGAAAAAGAAAGAAGAGCCAGAGCCGCTGCAAATCAACGGGCCTATAGAGAGAGGAAGCGTATGCGCATGGCTGCAATGCTTGCACAACAACAACAACAAGAGCAACTACCGCAGCAGGAACAACTGGCACAACAGGAGACAATACTTCAAATTGCCAATCCACAACTAAACATAGAAGCAAGAAGAGCCAAAAACGCTGGATATCAACGTGCCTTTAGAGCGAGGAAGCGCATGGCTGCAATGCGTGCACAACAACAAGAACAGCAAATATATGTAAAATATACTAAAAGCATATGTAAGTACTTCCAACATAAAAAAATGGAACAAATAGATTTCAGGTCCTCCTCGCAGAAACAAATAAAAACTAGCCTATCCGATAGGAAATTAAAAAATAAGAAGAAGAAATTAAACAAAAAAATTGGCGGCGAACCTTCGTTTCCGAGTTATGGGCATCCAAAGTTCCAGTATACAATTGTGATTCTTTGTTGTATTTTTCATCCAATACAGTCAATATTGGTATCATTTAAAAGCCGGGCTTAAGGATTTTCTCCACCCTGGTTTTTCCCAACACGGCGCGGTATACTAATTTTTTCTGTATAGCTGGCCTTCGGCCGAGGTTAAGGATTTTCGCCACTATGATTTTTCCCAACACGGCGGTACTTACTAAATATTCATTTCATTTCATTTATTTTCAATTCAGTAATAATAAAGCCTATAAGGCCGAACAACAATATTCTTTGCATATACATATGTTAATTGATACCAATATTGGCCCGTTACATTCAGAAATACAATGCTAAATCACAGTTTTATATGAAAACTTTAAAGGCCCATAACTAAAGCTCGCCGCAAATTTTTTTTATAAACTATGACTAATTTAAAGTGTAATGTAAACTAATTTAAAATGTAAATGTAAACTAGGACTAATTTAAAATGTTGATATTCCAATTGGTTTTGATTGAGATTTTTGGATTTAGAAATTTTATATCCTTCGATTTTCTTGAAAAACTTTTAATTTTAAACTTCTATTCTATCAAAAACTTTTAAGCCCGCCGCGATAGTGGCCATTCATTCCATAGCTACTATTTTTTCGAGTTTTGAAAATTGAAAAAAAAAATTATTATCATTAAATACTTCATTAGCTGAAATGCAAATTTACGTAACTACACTTTTTTTAAATTTTAAAGGGGAGAGAAAAAAACTAAAACAAAATTATTCAATTAGCTGAAGTAAAGTTTTCTTATTTTCATATTTAATTTGTCTGATTGTTAGGTTTGCAAATTTGTAAAGACATATCTGTGGTTTTCATGAATAACAACTTATATTTTATTTTATTTATTTATAATAATATACCTTAAAAATTAATTTTTAAAATTTATTTTATATTTTCCATTTCGAGTCTACGATCAGAAATTGTTATATGTATTTTAAATGCTTTTTAAAAAGGTCTAAGGAGCGGTTTATCTAAATGCGAACGAACGTTTCTTTCGAATATTAGTATTGGAAACAAAAACAAATTTAAGTTATTTGTTTTTGTTTTTAATATAAATGTTCGATAGAAACGATCGTTCGCATTTAGACAAACAGGCCCCGAATTTTTTTTAAATAAGCTTCAAAAAGAAGTTTTATTTGGCTCTACTAAAAAAAAATATTTTTTTGGACATGCGCTATTATTCATGAAAACCACAGATATGTTTAAAATTAAAAATACCCAATAATCAATTAAAAATTCGATTTTGAATTTTTTTGTTAGATACGTGGCTTTGCATTTCAGCTGACGATTTAGTGATTAATAAAAAAAAGTTTCAGCACATGAATTTAAAATTCCATTCTTCAATGCTACTTTAAAGCAAGTAAAACAAATAAATCTAAAATGATATACATACATACATATCGCTCATTTACTTCAATAGTGTCATAACTCAAAAAATGCGTTTTTTCAGTTAATAATGCAAACTAATTTGGCATTTTGTATTTTATTTTGTGTAAAAATTTCATATAAATATGTAGCTTTTACTGCCACCTCGTGCGAGAAGAAGAGTTTTTAATTTCTTCATTGCGTTGTATGTAAATTGAAAACTTTAAACGCGTTTTTTTTAGTTGTGACACTAATGAAGTGAATGAGCGATATGTATGCATGTACATACATATCGTCACTATAAATGCAAACGGACGTAACTACACAAAAATTCGAAATCGAGTTTTTGATTGATTATGGTTCATTTTATCAAACTACATGTTCATGCAAATATTTAGACCTCTGCCATCAAAAATGACGACTTTATTAAAGAAATTCAAAAGGACGTAATTACGAATGCATCTATGTTTTATTGCAAGGAACGTATGTAACTAACATAAAAGCTTAAATATATATAAAAAGGAAATAAATGATTAAAAACATACATATACATATGTATGTATCCGTGCTACAAGTAACCCTGCAGGAGATCGAACTAGTGTCCAACTGGTATTTTACTAGTACAGAAGCCACCACCACTAGTTCCCAACCGTAAACTTTCCTATAACATGTTAATGCTCAAATTAGCATTGAGTGTGTTTAGAAAATTACTAGTGCCATTGGTACTAGTTTAGGACTAGTTAATTACCAGTTCTTTTGCAAAGAAAAATTATATAAAATTGGTGGTTTTATTCCTTTGTTACCCAGTGACAACTGCTAGTTAAAATTCGCAATTATTTATCAAAATTCAAAAATACAAAAGGTTAATTGTAATTATTTGATTATAATTATTTATAGGTGTACCAAAAACTTTAATAATTGTATAATACCAATTTTCGTACAGTGCAAATGCTCTATTAGACAGTCAAAATTTATTTTGCAATATGGTGCCTTGGAACTACTTCATATACTAGTAATCATCAGAACTAGTAATTTTATACAACTTTAACCCTTTTCGCACTAGTTCTTGCTGTTCTAGTAATTATACTAGTAGCTTTTAGACAATTGATACCTATTCTCCTGCAGGGTAAATTTCGAAGAAAATTTTCAAGAACTCTTTATTATTATTGATTGTGAAATGTTTTTCGTTTCTCCTGTAAAAAATATAAAAGTGTAGTTACGTCCGTTTGCATTTAAGGTGACGATATATATGTATGTAAACACAGCTAAACTTTCTCATTTAATTTTTCTATTTATAGCAAAAAAAACAACAATTTCTCCAATAACAAGCAGTGCTGATCAAAATGTAGCACAATTTGTAATAACTGAAATAACGTCAAATGATCATTTGCAAACTGACGCTGTAAGCTCAAATGAAACTGCAGACAAATTTGCATGTAAAGTTTGTCATAAAACTTTTGAAACCACAAAATATTTAAATTCCCATATGAATTTGCATGATGAAAATCGTAAACGTTTTGTATGTCCAGTAGAACAATGTGGCCCTGTCTATACCTCTAAACAATCCTGCGATATACACTATAAACGAAGTCACTTGAAAGAGAGATTGCCCTGCAAGATTTGTATGAAGACATTTACCGCTGAAAGATCGTTAGTGGTACATATGCGTTATCATAAAAATGAATTCAAGTATCAGTGCAATATGTGCGACCAACAATATGTACAAAAAAGCTATCTAACGCGACATATTAAAGTTAAACATAATAACTTCAGATATATTTGCACGGAGCCCAATTGTAGTAAAATGTATCGCAATAGTGGTTCGCTTAGAGTTCATCGTTATACCCATACGTCGATGCCGTTTAAATGCAAACATTGTGAGAAGCAGTATGCAGAAAGATGTAGGTGAGGTTATACATACATATGTTAATAAATAAATAAATTACTTAACTTTTTTTTAATCATATATTGTGAAAAGCGACCTTAATTAATTAAATTTAAAAACAGTTGTTAAAAATTCTATATATGTGTATTGAAGGTTGGCACTCCATACTTTTCGTGAACATGGTATAAAATACTCCCAAGAAGATTTAGACAAAATGCGCCAGTTTACTAATTCATCCACTACTCAAGGAGGGGACTATAGTCATAATGTCGAAGAAAATGCGGGCGATCAAACAGGTAAACAAGATATTTGTATGAAATTTTTACACAAAATAAAGAACGAACGATATGAAGATTAATTCTGCATCATTAACTCAAAAATTATATTTTTGAGTTATGACGTTGTTCGAGTAAATGAGCGATATGTGCCGAGTTTCTTCTTCCAATGAGTCGACTCATTGTGAAATTCAATTCTTTAATCCTACTTTAAAATAAGTAAAAACTTATTTTTTTTAGCAACCGAACCTACAACTTCTTCAAAAACATCAAAAGGGAGTGGAAAATCGTTAGATACCGGAGCCGATCACACCCAAACCGTAAAAAAATCGGAAATAAAACCTATTGATGAAAATATGGCGCCATTTGTAAAAACTGAAATAACGTCACATGATGATTATTCACAAATTTACGATGTAGGTTCAAGTGAAATTGGGGAAAAATGTACAGCAATTAAAGCTGCAACTTCTCCTAAAACATCGCCTGGCACTGGAAAAGTGTTTGATACCGTAACCGATCACACTCATAGCGTAAAAAAATTTGAAATAAACAGTGCTGATCAAATTTTGGCGGCATTTGTAATAAATGAAATAATGTCTGATTACACGAGTAATTCTCAAAGTTACGATGTAGGTTCAGCAACAGTAGATACAACTTCTCTAAAAACATTAGAAGGGAATGGAAAATCGTTTGGTATTGTAACCGATCACACTCAGAACGAAACAAATTCAGAAATTGTCACTGCTTACCAAAGTATAGCGCCATTTGTAAAAACTGAAATAACATCAAATGATGATCATTCACAAACTTACGGAGCTACTTCAAGTGAAATTGAGGAAAAATTTACAGCAACTATAGCTGCAACTTCTCTAAAAAATTCGGAAATAAACACCGCTGATCAAAATGTAACGCAGTTTGTAATAACTGAAATTACGTCAAATTACCATCCACAAACTTACGATGTAGGTTCAAGTGAAACTGCCGAAAAATTCGTATGTGAATTTTGCATTAAAACATTTTCCTCTATTAAAAAACTAAATTATCATATGCGTAACCACTATAAGAATTGTAAAACTTTTGTATGTCCTATAGAACAATGTGGCCATATTTATTTCTCTAAACGCTCCTACAATATTCACTATAAGCAAAATCACTTTGATGATGGAGTGCAGTGTGGGATTTGCAAGAAAATATTTGCTTCAAAAAAATCGCTAGGGGTACATATGCATTATCATACGAATAACCCTTATCAATGCAATCTGTGCGAGAAAATCTTTTTCCAAAAGTGCCTCCTAACGCGACACATTGAAGTCGTACATAATGGGTAACAAGGCACATTCATTTCCTTGATGCGTAGTATGAATAAAAAAAGTATTTGCTTTTTACTTAAAAATTTGTTTTAAAAAAACAAAAAACACTCATATCTATGTTACAGCAACAATGAAATGCATATAGACATCGCTGAACCACCAGCAAATAAATTTCAAATTATCGATTTACCTTTGGTAAACACTGTTCTTGATATATATGATTATTACAAAACCAATTAAATTAAACAGTATATTTTATTTATAATACAACACTTTGTTTTTGCTTTCTACAGTCTTCGCTTTCCAGCATTCTGAAGCAGTGATAGCAAAGTGAACAGTGATCGCTAAGTGAACATATTTTTGTCACGTGCCCATGATGAATTAAATGAGACATTTTTAGATTTAATTGAACTGTAGTGAATTTTAATCAGAAATAATTTCTTGAGTTCAGTAATTTCAATTCTTATTGAATGGAATATTTTTATAATTTTTTGTTATAATGCAATTTTTAGTAAGTGACCTCTCTGTTTTTTTCGACTAAAGAATTTGCTTGAGCAAAGATCTTCCTAAAACATGAAATATTTTTAACTGGAAAAAAATTATTTTTTTGTTATTTTTTACCCAAATTTTTTTTTCAAATTCCAACCCTGGAATAATTTAAATTTTCTGGTTTTAATACGAGCACAAATTTATTTCTTTCTAAAATGTAGATTATATGTATTTAATAACTAGCTTTATTTAATTAGTTTTAAATAACAATAAAGTGTACTTTTCCCAACCCTGGAATCATCCTTTTAAATTTTTTTTGGTACTTATACCAATGTTGTTCTTTAAAAAATATAAATATAAAAATATAAAATATGCTAAGTGAACACAGAAAAAAATAATTAAGGAAAATACTACATAGTTTTATTTAGTTACTTTAATATCAAATAAATTCAGTAAAATGCGACTTTGACTCGCGCACGAAAGGTTCCGTACGTTCGGTTTTCGGAATTTTTTTTAATATGACGGTTTTTAGCGTTTTTAAATTTTTCTTTAGTTTAAACGATTTTTTTAGATATGTCGCTTTTTTCTTGTTTTGGAGATTTTTACGTTTTTTGGCGTTTTTTTCATTTTGGACATTTTTCCGGGTTTTCGCGATTTATTTTAGTTTTAGAAACTATTTTTAATTTGATGCTTTTTTTCGTTTTGGCGATTTTTTTTTTTGGTTTTTGGTGATTTCGTTTCGGCTTAGATATTTTATAATTTTGTAATTTTTTAGTTTTACCGTTTTTAAAAATTTCAAGAGTGATATGTGGCGAGTTTCTTCTTCCAATGGGTCGATTCATTGAAAATTCAATTCTTTAATCCTACTTTAAAATAAGTAAAAACTTGTTTCTTTATAGCAACAAAATATACAACTTCTCCCAAAACATCAAAAGGAAATGGAAAATCGTTAGATACCGTAACCGATCACACTCACAGCGTAAAAAATTCAGAAATAAAACCTATTGATGAAAATATGGCGCCATTTGTAAAAACTGAAATAATGTTACATGATGATTGTTCACAAAGTTACGATATAGGTTCAAGTGAAATTGCGGAAAAATTTACAGCAAGAAAAAATACAACTTCTCCAAAAATATCAGAAGGGAATGGAAAATAAATGAAATAACATCAAATGATCATTCACAAACTTACGATGAAGGTTCAAGTGCAATTGAGGAAAAATTTACAGCAACTACAGCTGCAACTTCTCCTAAAACATCGGCTGACACTGGAAAAGTGTTTGATACCGTAACCGATCACACTCATAGCGTAAAAAAATCAGAAATAAATACTGCTGATCAATCTTTGACACAATTTGTAAAAACTGAAATAACATCAAATGCTTCAAGTGAAATTGAGGAAAAATTTACAGCAACTACAGCTGCAATTCCTCTAAAAAATTCGGAAATAAACACATTTTCCTCTATTAAAAAACTAAATTATCATATGCGTAAGCACGATAAGAATTGTAAAACTTTCGTATGTCCTATAAAACAATGTGGCCGTACTTATTCCTCTAAACGCTCCTACGATACTCACTATAAGCAAAATCACTTGGATGCTGGAATGCAGTGTAGGATTTGCAAGAAAATATTTGCTTCAAAAAAATCGCTAGCGTTACATATGCATTATCATACGAAGAACTCTTATCAATGCAATCTGTGCGAGAAAATCTTTTTCCAAAAGTGCCACCTAACGCGACACACTGAAGTCATACATAATAACTTGAGGTACATTTGCACCGAACAGGATTGTGGTAAAGTATATCGAAATAGTGTTTCACTTAGAATTCATCGTTATTCACATTCGACCATGCCGTTTAAATGCAAACATTGTGAGAAGCCGTATCCACAAAAGAGTAGGTAAGTTTATACACACATATTCCAATGTTTATTTAAAATGTATTATTAAAATTTCTTATTCATTTATTAAGGCTTGCAAATCATATTCTTCACAAACATGGTATAAAATATTCGCTAAATGATTTAGAGGAAATGAGTCAATTTAGAACTCTGGGCAAGTAGTTAAAATAAAGAAGTTTTAACCAAATCAGATGCCCGTTTAGTAATCGGCGATAATAAGAAGAAATAAAATAGAAAACCCAGTTACAATTACAATCACAGGTAAGTTAGTAACGGCCTCTTTTATAAAAAAAATTAGCAACAGTTTATATATACTTACACCTGAGCTGCCCAAAATAGCACCAGAGTGCCGAACATTAATCGGCTTCTTATACGAATGAATAAACATACGTGCCCACTTGACCACGGCTTGCGTTAATGATATCGATTTCGGATATATCTCGAACATTTATCGTGTAAAACTATCGAGAGTGACACTCAAAAATGAATCGAAAAAATTTTCGGTGAAAAAGCAGACGCAAACTGAAAGACAAATAAATTCAGTAAAGTGCGTTCCATACGGACACTACATATCGTCATATACATGAATTCAAATAGGGCATAACTTACAAAAAGTTCAAAATATTCTTTTGATTAATTATGATGTACATAATTATATAAAATCCATATACCCACAATATTTTTATCCGAGTATGCTCAAAAACATAAAATTTATTAACAAAATTCAGAAGACTATTGAGAGCTAAATGCACTAAAACTTACAATCTGTTTTGCTTCTTCTGTAAACTATCTTAAATGTACTATACGAACTTTATCCCATATAATCGAATATCATAGCTGATGAAGACATTCACCCGTATTGCTTATGTCGAGTCGAATATTCGTCTACGACAATTGTCTGCTAGAATAAAGTAAACGTCTACAAGTTTTCTTTAATCTATTACAAAATTCTCCTAGGTACACGAATATTCGAGTCGACATACTCAATACGGGTGTTTTTTTTTAATTTTAAGTACACCGTAAACTTTTTTCGATTTTTTTTTAGTTTTGGCCTTTTTTCGTTTTTTGATCATTCATTTTTTGAGATTTTTGTAGTTTAAGTTTTTGGCAATTTATTTTATATTCAGCGATATTTTACTTGTGGTAATTTGGTACTTTTTTCGTCCATAATTGCACGAATTGAATTTTTTTGTAAAATTTTTGTTTTTAGACTTGTTTATAAAAAGAAATAGAAAAAAACAATTACGTTTGTGATGAAAAACGATTTAGACACAAAACCAATTAATATTTTTTATGGATTTTGCATATCAAATCAGTTGGGTAATTTAGTGATGTTTTCCATTACATGACATAAATAATAAACTTAAGCTAAGAGCTAGCACTTCTAGCTTCATCTTCAGATCTAACGTGAATCAATATGTGCTATATTAACAAAAATATTTGAGGTACAAAATATATTTTATTAAAAAAAATCTGTGAAAACAAATTTAAAAATATGAAAAATTTATTAAAAAATTGTGAGAAGTGATACACGTTGCAAATTTTGTTGGTGGTAGCTGTCGTGGAGAAATATTTTCAAATTTATGTGAATAGTTTTATTAGTATTATGTTAAACACATTGTATTTCTGAAGTTTTGGATGAACTAAAACCCATGTTTTTTTTTTTAATATTTAAATAGTTAATTTGTTTCGGCAAGCTTGCTAAAACCCATGTTGTTTATTTTCATTGTTGTATTTTTTCATTGTTTTTGTAATCCTGATATACCTGGAAATGAATTTGCCTTGATTGATACGGACCAGAGAAAAAGTCGACCCGCTCGAAGCCGACGGCGCGCCGCCGCCGGTTATTATTCTGTGCATAATAAAAATGATAATTTTGCCTCGACTTGTTTCTCTGAATACGGACAACAAGAAATACCAGGGACCGAAAATAACTGTTATTTTTGAATTTTTGATTAAAAAAAGCAACCTCAAGGAAATGTCGGAGAATGAAACCAAGTATACCATTTTGCAAGTATTGGACCAAATTGTCAGAAAATACGATGCTTTTTAAAAATCTGACTTTTATTTTTTCAAGCAAAAATAAAAGTTATTTTTTGACTTTTATTTTTTTGAGCAAAAATAACAGTTATTTTTGACTTTTATTTTTTCGAGCAGAAATAAAAGTTATTTTTTGACTTTTATTTTTTCTAGCAAAAATAATAGTTATTTTTGACTTTTATTTTTTCGAGCAGAAATAAAAGTTATTTTTTGACTTTTATTTTTTCGAGTAGAAATAAAAGTTATTTTTTGACTTTTATTTTTTTGAGCAGAAATAAAAGTTATTTTTGTGTTTTCAACCCCTTTGACAAAGAAATTATTATTTAATATTCCAAATATTCTTTTCTAAATAAGTAAATTTAACGATTCACTATTGCAAAAGCGCCAAAATTTATAATAAATATAATGAATTTATCACAAAATAACTTTTATTTCTGCTCAAAAAAATAAAAGTCAAAAAATAACTTTTATTTCTACTCGAAAAAATAAAAGTCAAAAAATAACTTATTTCTGCTCGAAAAAATAAAAGTCAAAAATAACTGTTATTTTTGCTCAAAAAAATAAAAGTCAAAAAATAACTTTTATTTCTGCTCGAAAAAAAAAGTCAAAAATAACTGTTATTTTTGCTCAAAAAAATAAAAGTCAAAAAATAACTTTTATTTCTGCTCGAAAAAATAAAAGTCAAAAAATAACTTTTATTTTCTGACTTTTACGATAAAAGTTATAACAGTTACGGTCCCTGAGAAATACAGAGAAACTTAACAGTTGCATATAAGCACCATCTAGTGTGCAATAGTAGCTACTAATTTTCACTAACATGATTGTGCGTTTTACAGTTCGAAAACCAATGCTGTAAAATAACTTACATTTCAGTAAACAGCTGACCGCAACAAATACAAAATAATAAAATATTTTACAAAACAGCACCAAACAAATTATTATTATTATAAAAAAATTATAACTCGCAACATAAAACAACACAAAGTGTATTAAAGCTGAATTTTGTGGCTGAATGGAGGTAATGTTAATTCTAATAAAATTTCTATAAGATTCCAATATAAATTAAAACAAATTTTATAGAGCTCAGAAGAAAAAGAAAGAAGAGCCAGAGCCGCTGCAAATCAACGGGCCTATAGAGAGAGGAAGCGTATGCGCATGGCTGCAATGCTTGCACAACAACAACGACAACAGGAGCAACTACCGCAGCAGGAACAACTGGCACAACAGGAGACAATACTTCAAATTGCCAATCCACAACTAAACATAGAAGCAAGAAGAGCCAGAAACGCTGGATATCAACGGGCTTTTAGAGCGAGGAAGCGCATGGCTGCAATGCGTGCACAACAACAAGAACAGCAAATATATGTAAAATATACTAAAAGCATATGTAAGTACTTCCAACATAAAAAATTGAACAAATAGATTTCAGGACCTCCTCGCAGAAACAAATAAAAACTAGCCTATCCGATAGGAAATTAAAAAATAAGAAGAAGAAATTAAACAAAAAATTGGCGGCGAACCTTCGTTTCCGAGTTATGGGCATCCAAATTTCCAGTATACAATTGTGATTCTTTGTTGTATTTTTCATCCAATACAGTAAATATTGGTATCATTTAAAAGCCGGGCTTAAGGATTTTCTCCACCCTGGTTTTTCCCAATACGGCTCGGTATACTAATTTTTTCTGTATAGCCGGCCTTCGGCCGAGGTTAAGAATTTTCGCCACCATGATTTTTCCCAACACGGCGGTACTTACTAAATATTCTTTGCATATATGTTAATTGATACCAATATTGGACCGTTACATTCAGAAATACAATGCTAAATCACAGTTTTATATGAAAACTTTAAAGGCCCATAACTCGTAAACTAAAGCTCGCCGCTTTTTTTATTTAATTTTTTCTTCTTATTTTTCAATTTTCTATCGTATCGGATAGACAGTTTTTATTTATGCGAGGAGGACCTAAAGTCTATTTAAGCCGACCCTTCTTATTCTTCTTTCTATTCTATTTTTGAGTTATGACGTTGTTCAAGTAAACGAGCGATATGTGGCGAGTTTCTTCTTCCAATGGGTCGATTCATTGAAAATTCAATTCTTTAATCCTACTTTAAAATAAGTAAAAACTTGTTTCTTTATAGCAACAAAATATACAACTTCTCCAAAAACATTAGAAGGGAATGGAAAATCGTTTGGTATCGTAACCGATTACACTCAAAGCGTACAAAGTTCAGAAATAAAACCTGTTGATCAAAATATGGCGCCATTTGTAGTAAATGAAATAATGTCTGATGATACGAGTAATTCTCAAAGTTACGATGTAGGTTCAGCAACAGTAGATACAACTTCTCCAAAAACATTAGAAGGGAATGGAAAGTCGTTTGGTATTGTAACCGATCACACTCAGAACGAAAAGAATTCAGAAATTATCACTGCTTACCAAAGTATAGCGCCATTTGTAAAAACTGAAATAACATCAAATGATCATTTACAAACTTACGATGAAGGTTCATGTGCAATTGAGGAAAAATTTACAGCAACAAAATATACAACTTCTCCAAAAACTTCAACTGGTACCGCAACCGATCACACTCAGAACGAAACAAATTCAGAAATTATCACTGCTGACCAAAGTATAGCCTCATTTGTAAAAACTGAAATGACATTAAATGATCATTCACAAACTTACGATGAAGATTCAAGTGCAATTGAACAATTTACAGCATCAAAAGATACAGCTTCTCCTAAAACATCGGCTGGCACTGAAAAAGTGTTTGATATCATAACCGATCACACTAATAGTGTAAAAAAATTAGAAATAAACAGTGCTGATCAAATTTTGGCGCCATTTGTAATAAATGAAATAATGTCTGATGATACGAGTAATTCTCAAAGTTACGATGTAGGTTCAGCAACAGTAGATACAACTTCTCTAAAAACATTAGAAGGGAATGGAAATTCGTTTGGTATTGTAACCGATCACACTCAGAACGAAACAAATTCAGAAATTATCACTGCTTACCAAAGTATAGCGCCATTTGTAAAAACTGAAATAACATCAAATGATGATCATTCACAAACTTACGATGTAGCTTCAAGTAAAATTGAGGAAAAATTTACAGCAACTACAGCTGCAACTTCTCTAAAAAACTCGGAAATAAACACTGCTGATCAAATTTTGGCACAATTTGCAAAAACTGAAATAACATCAAATGATGATCATTCACAAACTTACGATGTAGCTTCAAGTGAAATTGAGGAAAAATTTACAGCAACTATAGCTGCAACTTCTCTAAAAAATTCGGAAATAAACACCGCTGATCAAAATGTAACGCAGTTTGTAATAACTGAAATTACGTCAAATTACCATCCACAAACTTACGATGTAGGTTCAAGTGAAACCGCCGAAAAATTCGTATGTGAATTTTGCATTAAAACATTTTCCTCTATTAAAAAACTAAATTATCATATGCGTAACCACTATAAGAATTGTAAAACTTTCGTATGTCCTATAGAACAATGTGGCCATATTTATTCCTCTAAACGCTCCTACGATACTCACTATAAGCAAAATCACTTGGATGATGGAGTGCAGTGTGGGATTTGCAAGAAAATATTTGCTTCAAAAAAATCGCTAGGGGTACATATGCATTATCATACGAATAACTCTTATCAATGCAATCTTTGCGAGAAAATCTTTTTCCAAAAGTGCCTCCTAACGCGACACACTGAAGTCATACATAATGGGTAACAAGGCACATTCATTTCGTTGATGGGTAGTGTGAATAAAAAAAGTATTTGCTTTTTACTTAAAAATTGTTAAAAAAAAAAACAAAAAACACATACATATATCTAGGGTTTTAAAACAAATTTTTAAGTAAAAAGCAAATACTTTTTTTTTATTCATACTATCCAATAACTTGAGATACATTTACACCAGGGTTTAAAAAAACTAATATATTTACTAAAAATTGTCAACATATTTCATAATTTCCAATGAAAACTCGAAAATTATTTTTCTGTTACGAAATAATTTCATAGCACTAAATAAATATTTTACACCTTCACAATATTTAATATTTTCCATAGCAAACAGAACAGAAATATTTTTGTAGTAATATTTTTCTATGCACACAAAATGAAAATAAATCCACAATAATATTTTACGCAGTAAACATTTTTCCATTTTTGCATATTAGCTTGTGTAATATTATTGTGACTGCAAAATATTATAGCAGAAAAATATTATAAAGACAACTACCGAAAAATATGCATAGAAAAATATTTCAACTCGAAAAATGCGTACTACATAAATATTTCGCCATTCAACCACTATGAAAAATATGCTAAATGAAATATGAGAAAATTGAAATATGTATTTGAGAGAACAAGAAATATTGGCATTTTTAAAATATTTTCAAGAAATATTTTCAAAAAATATGCATATATGTACAGTAAGGGACAAAATTGTTCACAGAATAGTAGTTATTAAGAATATGTTGCATTATATTATTGTAGATATTATTTTATTTGCATATCATATACTTTTTGTAATTCATAGGCAATGATATGATAGAAAACACTAACTTAAAAATATTTTATTTCATAAAAAATAAAATAAAATATTTTTTTAGAGTGTAGGTGTGAACAATTATTACTCTCGTAGGAGCAACATACTAATTTAGCTAATTTAATTTAGTTTATCACGACCGGCTTTAACAGCGTTTATTCTTCTGGGCATACTTTCCACAAGATTTGCAAGAACAGCCTTATCAATATCTTCTCAAGCTTCAATGGCGTGATCACAAAGCTCATACAAAGTACTAAGCTGTTCTTTTTTAGAAAATACTCTCCTCCTTAATATTGACCACAGGTGCTCAATCGTGTTCAAATCAAGCTATTGAGGAGGCCAATCTAAAGTCTTAATCTCATTGCTAACAAGCCACTCCTTAGTAATTTTAGCCGTATGCTTAGGGTCGTTATCTTACATAAAGATGTCGCTCTGACCAGGTTCCAAACCAAATATATCCAGACTTGGGAGATATGAATCTTTTAGAATGGTTGTGTAGTCAGTAGCACAAGTTTTACCTTTTATTCGTCGAAGAACTCCAAGCTCATTACCACGAAAACAACCCCAAGATATCAGTGAACCACCTCCAAATTTTAATGTGCTGCATATGTTGCGCTCTTTAACACCAACACTTTTATCTACCCATGTCCACTGCCGTCCGTCTGATCCTATTTTGCTGATTTTGGACTCATCTGACCACGTAACGCGTTTCCAGTCTTCTACTGTAAAATTTTCATATTTTTTGCAAAGGCTAATCTTTTTTTTTTATTTTTTTCACTTAAAAATGGTTTTTAGCCTTGGTTCCGGCAACGAATCCACATGCTCTTAAATTCCTCCGAACTGTTTTAGCGCTAACATCTATATAATACTCTTCTTGGAGATTTTTTTTTGCCTCAACAACTTTCACCTGCTGATATCCGCGTAGCTAAGCGAATGATCACAACCGCTCCTGTGGTGATTATTCGCTTAGCTACGCGGATATCAGCAGGTGAAATTTTCTTTGGGCGACCTGCTTTGTTGTTTAAGATATATTTAAATCACTTTATTTTTCTATTTTATTTACTAATCCAACTGAAGTTTTATAATTTTGGGCAATTGTATGATATGTGAGCCCTTCAGTTAAATCTTTGATGATATATTGTAAATCTATTTATTTAAGATTTAGTTTAAAAACAACAACAAAACATATTTTAGACTTATTTTACTTACTTAAGACCGAATCCACAGAAAATCAATTAAGAGTAATTAAAAAAGTTACAATTTTTATGTATACCTTATTTTATAAGGGACAAAAATGTTCACATACGTGTTTTCTTTTTTCACTTTATAATAAATAGAAACATAACGGTATTTCCGAAACAGATATGTCATACAACATTAAACAACATGCCACTAAATATGTACAATTTTAAGAGTTGACAGATCGTCGGTTGCAGCAAACCAGAAACCAACCGACGAGATGTTAATAATATTAATAATAACAAGTAAGAGTGTTATATTCGGCTGTGCCGAATCTTATATACCCTTTACCAACGCATGTATGTATATGTATGTAGTATACAGACACATACATACATAAGTACATACATATTTGTGTTGTGATAAAATTTATAATTTTTTGTTATAATGCAATTTTTAGTAAGTGACCTCTCGGTTTTTTTCGACTAAAGAATTTGCTTGAGTAAAGATCTTCCTAAAACATGAAATATTTTTAACTGAAAAAAAATATATTTTTGGTTATTTTTTACCCAAATTTTTTTTTAACTTCCAACCCTGGAATAATTTAAGTTTTTCTGGTTTTAATACGAGCACAAATTTATTTCTTTCGAAAATATAGAATGTACATATTTAATTACCAAAGAAATAACTAGCTTTATTTAATTAGTTTTATATAACAAAAAAAGTGTACTTTTCCCAACCATGGAATCATCCTTTTAAATTTGTTTTGGCCCTTATACCAAACTTGTTCTTTAAAAAATATATAAAATATGCTAAGTGAACAAAGCAAAAAATAATTAAGGAAAATACTATTTTTATTTAGTTACTTTAATATCAATTAAATTCAGTAAAGTGCGACTTTGACCCGCGCACGAAGGGTTTCGTACGTTAGGTTTTTAGCATATAATATGGCGTTCTTTTGCGTTTTTGGCTTTTTTTCAGTTGAAACGATTTTTTTAGATATGTCGCTTTTTTCTTGTTTTGGAGATTTTTACGTTTTTTGTCGTTTTTTTTTTAATTTTTTACGATTTTTCCGGTTTTTCGCGATTTATTTTAGGCCCTTATTATGAGTTGCATTCGATTTTCGATCTTCGCTGGCTATCGAACATCGAAAATCGACTGTTCAATTTATATTATGAGCATCGAAAGTTTTATCGAACAGAATTTAGCTTACGATAAAATATTTTAGTTTAAAAAATCATTATAAGCAATTGTTTTTTATTATTAGGTAAATTTTTTCCAAATTTTAAAAATCACTTTCACAATAAGAAAATTTTTTGTCGAATGCTCGCCATAATACCAAATGAAAATTCGTTCGATAAGTACTTTCGACTACAGTCGAAGATCGAAAGTTGCTCATAATAGGGGCCTTAGTTTTAGAATTTTTTTTAATTTGGCGCTTTTTTTGTTTTGGCGATTATTTTTTTGTTTTACCGTTTCTGAAAATTTCAAGAAGTTTACTCCTACGGTTTCCAAGTTGTCAAAATTACATTAACTGATAGAACACCCTTTAATTTAGGTTTCTAAATTTTAGTGTTAATTGTTGTAGTCTGTATAAAAATACACTAACCTTATAAATTTCAAGTGTATATACATACATACATACTGTAATGTATATTACATAGGATTTTAACATTTTCCATTGCTCGTTTTGGAACACCCTTTAATTTTTAATTCTCGTGTATTTGTTGTTGTACCGACCAAAGGTCTACCTACACCTTTTCACCTTTGGTGTACGGAACCCTAAAAAGTTTAAATTTTCCAGCTGTGGAGCTGTGGCTTTTATTTTTCTAGTTTTCCATGCCCATCTTTTCTTTCTAAACCCTGGTACGGAGTTCAAACTTCTCATACAGACTGTTTGCTAGTACGGACTTTCAAAAGAAAAATACACAAAATTTTTTAAATTTATTGCCTATGTAGCCGCTTGTTAAAATACTAATTTTTTATTAAAAATGATTTAAGTATATTCTTCAAGTTATATCAACAACTGAAAATTTTTTATTACAATTTGACAAATATAAAAATAAACAGTAACTTAGTTTTTTTTTTTTTAAATAACAAATATAAATTAAATAACAAAGTGCATATTAAAAATAAGTAGATTATTGTAAACACCTACACCTATCTTAGGGATTTATAAATATAAGTGGAGACTTTTTTCAGTCAACTGATACAAAAATTAATGTTCAAACAATTGTTTGGTGACGAAATTTTTGACATTTCTAATTTGCATCAAATTGTAATTAATTTCTCTCAAAAGGTTGACCTTCCACGTGACGATAAAAATAAGAGTTGAAGCCACCAAGTAGAGTACCTCTGGGGGTTTGATAACCCCCCCTCTACTTCGAAGTATCTTGACGAAGTAGAGCCAACTGCCGCACCAACCTAGTGAGAATGCTCGGAGGGATTGAAAACCCCTACAAATTACACAGTGTGACAAAAAAAAAATACCTGCGAAGTGTTACTATTTTCTGGTAGGTATTGTCGAGTATAACAAAACTGTGTATTTGAAATTTTCCAAAAAACACCTCCTAAATCTTGAGTTAGGTGTAAAAACCGGTTTTTCGTACCCGTAGGCACTTATCAACCTCTATCTAAGTTAAAGATCAACCGATTTTAAATTTATAAACGGATATAGAAAGAAGACACTAAGACCTTTTGAACCATATGTCTGTATTTTTTCACCAAATATAATTTTTTCGGTTTTTTTCGAAACTTCTACTTTGGACTCGTTCTTAGGCAGTATTTTTTGTACTGGAACCGTACTGTTTATAACTTTATGTATAAAACATAATTGACTAAGAGTAATTCGCAGGTATGTTTTAAAAAATTCCCTCGAAGTTGTAGGAGTTATTAAACATTTTATTAGAAGACTTTTTGTTTAAAAAAACTACCTGTATGAAGTATTTCGCGTTCTATTTGTATGCTTTCGGTGTATTTAAGCTTCCAGGATGATGAAAGTACAATTCAATAGACAAATATCAACAAAGAATAAAAAATTCGTAAAACAGTGGTCGCCAAACTTTATTTTATTTTATTTATTTCAAAAAGTTTGGCGACCACTGTTTTACAAATTTTTTATTCTTTGTTGATATTTGTCTATTGAATTGTACTTTCATTATACTGGAAGCTTAAATACACCGAAAGCGTATAAATAGGGCGCGAAAAAGCACTAATTTTTTTTTTAATTTGGATGTGCTTTTAGAGCCAAAAAAGTTGGCATCACTGATTCACATGCTTACAAATGTGCTGCCTCAGAAAATGTGTTCGATTCGGCTACATGTGTCACATTCATATTTTGGAACAAAAATACTTTCCAAATTTTACCGCGTATAGCCACTACTAGTAATTTTAAAAATGGAACCAACATGCTGAAAATACCCGCGACGCACAGTGGCGTGAATTAAAAAAAAAGTGGTAAAAAGTCCGCAACTTTTGAACTAGTTAACCGATTTCGATGAAACCAACTGTTTTGGAAAGTAGAAGTGTTGAAATTTTTAGAAAGCATATTTTGAGGCACCCTGTTGTAATACAGGGTAGCTCAAAACAGCCTCAAAGTGGGAAAAAGCGGGTATCGAAATTCTTTCGGAGCTTGTAACTTTTGTAAATAGGGACCGATTTCAATAATTTTTTCAGCGGGACAATCTACGTTAAGAAATAAAAATAAAACATGCTAAGAGTACCATTTTATCTCTTTCAGTTTCAAAGTTATTTGACTTGAAAAATTTATTTTTTAATTTTTGGCCCTGACTTTTTTTATTCGTTAGTACATAACTTCTTTATTACTTGGCAAAAATCAGTATGTTTTAATGTTTTTGAAAGAAAACTTCATTACAATTCATATAAAAAAAATTTTTTTTTGATATCTCAAAAATTGTAGCAAGGAATAATTTTGCAATTTGGATTTTTAAAAATTATGAAAAAATTTGGTATATTTTGTGAAAAAAGTATTCTTAATTTTTTTGGAATATTTTAAAAAATTATTAAGTATTTGATAAAAACTTTGATTGTATCTGAGAAAGGAGACATTGAGAAAGGCTGTGAAATAAATTTTGGAGATTCTTGTTGGTGCACCCTACATTCAGCATTGGTCGAAAACTAGAAATTTTTTTTCAAAAAATCCGATTTTCGGATGTGGCAAAAAAATTGCACGGTCGTTTTTGTAAATTTTTTGATTTTTTATAATAAATAAATTTGTTGTAAGTAATCTGTAAGAAACTCTTGACATCCTACACATAAATGTAGGCAGGAGAGGAGATTTTCTAAAAATTCTAAAATTTTTCTAACACAATTTTTCCCAATAAGAAAAAAGTATTATTAAATTATAAATTGGGAATCATTTTAATTTTTATCAATAGTATACATTTAGCTTTGCAAACTGGAAAAAAATTATTCTCCTACCTTCAATACTTTTTGAAATATTCGAAATCCAATTTTGATTAAAAATTTTAATTTTCTAAATTTTTTATTTTTTTCTAAATTATTGATCTTATTTTCTTTACTGCAAATGTTTCTTAATTTTTTCTATGTTATTACAATAGTAGATATAATTGTCTATTCAACGGTATATAATATGTATTCCTTTGCCATTATATCAGTCTTAAAATGTATACACAAATATAACACCTCAGGTAACAATTTACGTGTTTTATCTGATACTCAAACAAACCCACATTTTTTATGAACTCTTGAAGCTGTTATTAAATACTTTCTTTACTTAAATACAATAAAATATAAGAATTTATATACATAAATATAAGTATATTTATATACCCACAAGGGCAAAGGTACCTGCGCGCACATCTCCAATATGGGTATGGTTTTACCTGATATTTGTATCGGTTTTGTATTCGCAGCTTGTAAAGTAGCTATATATTTAAGCTGCGATGCATTTAATGTCATTATTTCAGTTATAGCTATCATGGAGATAACAATTAAAAATAAATCGCTCTGCAAGTTAATGTGGGAAAACCTCACTGATGGTAGTACTCGGTTGGACAAGGTAGACCAAATGATGTACATAATATCTACTACATATGGTTTATCTGTAAACACTGATTTATCGAAAAAACTTGAAATTTTTTTTAAATTATATGAAAAGAAGATACGTGAATGCAATAAATCAATTTCTGAATTAAAATCAGGATTGGTTAGATATGGGACTATCTACGGAAATATACCCAAAGAAGTTTGGTCGGCCAAATAAAGATTAGATAACGTTCGACGCAGGAGCAAAAGGATTAAACAAGAAGACTTGATAAATAAATACGTATTCGGAAAATGAAATCAAAGATTCATTCAAATTGATTTTAGCGAAGACTCAACTTAAAGAAGCAGGCAAAATCGTAGATGTGCTACCAGTTGCGTCTCCAAAAAGATTAAGACGGATGGTGGAAAGCATTCCAACGCCAAAATATAGTAAACATTTTACGGTGGAAGATGCACTAGCACTCATTCTTAATTTGGGCCTTTCAAGAAATAAATACGATATCTTAAGGAAAGTGCTTAAAGAAAAAAGTGGGCCTTTGCCATCAAGTACATTGTTGTTAAAAAGAAAATCGGAAATTTTGCCACATCCGATAACAGTGGATAGCCGAAGTGCAGTCATTAGTTTGTCAGACCTTCTTCATAATACAGCATCAAGACTCATCGCTACTTTTGACGAAAGAGACTTAGATACATGTAATAATTCTGAACTAACACTAATATACAAATGGGGATGTGATGGATCATCTGGATTTTCAGAATATAGACAGCCCAGTGCATACGATAATGACTTTTCCAAAGTTTTAATGGTATCATTAGTACCATTAAGGCTTCGACTACATAATGAAATGCCTTCAACAAGTACAAATGCATTTAAAGATGTGTGGGTAAATACTACTTCAGGCTCAAATTTTTATGCCGACCAATACGTTTTGAATACATCAAGGAAAACAAAGAAACAACTCAAAATCTGGTTGATGGTATAAAACATGAAATTTCTAATATGGAACCCATTGACGTTCATATATTAGGACGAGTAATAACAGTATCTTTTAGACCTTATTTAACAATGATAGATGGAAAAGTTGCAAATGCAATAACCGATACAAAATCTTATTTGATTTGTAATATATGCGGAAAGAAAAATTCCGATTTTAAGGACATTGAGAATTATACTCCAACTAATGAAGATGCCCTTAAGCTTGGAATATCACCACTTCATGCTCGGATTCGATTCATGGAGTACATTTTACATCTATCTTACGACAATAAATATCGCAGTGTACCAGAACTTCAGAACGTTCCAGTTGCAAATAATTCTGCTTTAAAACAGATACGGTTGGAAGAAAAGAAAAGAATTCAAGATGAGTTTATGAAACGTGGCTTAATCATTGACAAACCTTTATATGGCTATGGAAACTCCAATAATGGCAACACTGCCAGGCGATTTTTTGATGACCCTGAAACCACATCTTCTATAACTGGTATTAGCTTTAATCTCATAAGACGTTTCAAAATAATACTGGCCGTCATAAATAGCAAAAAGTTAATTAATAAGGACAAATTTGAAATATATGTATGTAAAAGACACTCTGATTCTAATAAATGAATTATATCCATGGAAATCAATAATTCCAACCGTACATAAAGTGCTAGCACATACAAAAGAAATAATAGAAAACAACATTCTTCCTCTGGGGGAACTAACGGAAGAAGCACAGGAAGCTAGAAATAGAGATGTTAAGCAATATCGACTTTTCAATACACGTAAATGCTCTAGAGTTGCTCAAAATAATGATTTAATACATCATTTGCTATTGTCTTCAGATCCAGTCCTACAAGGCATAAGAATGAAATGGTTGCCAAAAATAAGTATTGAAATCGAGAAGGACGATCCCGAAGCAGAGGAAATTAATAGCTTGCTAGGCCATGATGTCTCAGATTATTTTAAAGCAAATTCTTGAAGTAAAACCCAAATATAAATTAAAAACAACATATGTATGTATCCATGCACTTAGATACGAGTAATAAGGAAAATGAAACTGAACTTATTAAATATATTTTTAATACAATTATCAGAATCAAAAGGAAAAATTTAGTTGTAAGTTTTCATACTCATACATACATATGTACATTGTACATATATCTCTTGATACATAAGTATTTATATTCATACAAACAAATATCTGATATCATGGCAAAAAGTCTCTGGAATTCTCTGTCAAATTATATTCAAAACTTAGGGAATTTATATGCGTTTAAAAAGGAGCTACATAAAAAAATGTTCGTAATTTAATGTTCTAATGTTAACTACTAATTTTTTTTAAATAAATAAATAACTCAATCTATTTGTCCTTGTAGGTATATAAATATACTTCAAGAGTTCATAAAAAATGTGGGTTTGTTTGAGTATCAGATAAAACACGTAAATTGTTACCTGAGGTGTTATATTTGTGTATACATTTTAAGACTGATATAATGGCAAAGGAATACATATTATATACCGTTGAATAGACAATTATATCTACTATTGTAATAACATAGAAAAAATTAAGAAACATTTGCAGTAAAGAAAATAAGATCAATAATTTAGAAAAAAATAAAAAATTTAGAAAATTAAAATTTTTAATCAAAATTGGATTTCGAATATTTCAAAAAGTATTGAAGGTAGGAGAATAATTTTTTTCCAGTTTGCAAAGCTAAATGTATACTATTGATAAAAATTAAAATGATTCCCAATTTATAATTTAATAATACTTTTTTCTTATTGGGAAAAATTGTGTTAGAAAAATTTTAGAATTTTTAGAAAATCTCCTCTCCTGCCTACATTTATGTGTAGGATGTCAAGAGTTTCTTACAGATTACTTACAACAAATTTATTTATTATAAAAAACCAAAAAATTTACAAAAACGACCGTGCAATTTTTTTGCCACATCCGAAAATCGGATTTTTTGAAAAAAAATTGCTAGTTTTCGACCAATGCTGAATGTAGGGTGCACCAACAAGAATCTCCAAAATTTATTTCACAGCCTTTCTCAATGTCTCCTTTCTCAGATACAATCAAAGTTTTTATCAAATACTTAATAATTTTTTAAAATATTCCAAAAAATTAAGAATACTTTTTTCACAAAATATACCAAATTTTTTCATAATTTTTAAAAATCCAAATTGCAAAATTATTCCTTGCTACAATTTTTGAGATATCAAAAAAAAATTTTTTTTATATGAATTGTAATGAAGTTTTCTTTCAAAAACATTAAAACATACTGATTTTTGCCAAGTAATAAAGAAGTTATGTACTAACGAATAAAAAAAGTCAGGGCCAAAAATTAAAAAATAAATTTTTCAAGTCAAATAACTTTGAAACTGAAAGAGATAAAATGGTACTCTTAGCATGTTTTATTTTTATTTCTTAACGTAGATTGTCCCGCTGAAAAAATTATTGAAATCGGTCCCTATTTACAAAAGTTACAAGCTCCGAAAGAATTTCGATACCCGCTTTTTCCCACTTTGAGGCTGTTTTGAGCTACCCTGTATTACAACAGGGTGCCTCAAAATATGCTTTCTAAAAATTTCAACACTTCTACTTTCCAAAACAGTTGGTTTCATCGAAATCGGTTAACTAGTTCAAAAGTTGCGGACTTTTTACCACTTTTTTTTTAATTCACGCCACTGTGCGACGTCATTGCCACACACGCATATTGCTTTTTACTACAACTTTTTGAAAAAATTTATATATAACACTTTTTAAACATAAAATTTTTAGTGTGTTTTATTTCTATTCATGATCACTGTGCCAGTTAAAAATGGAATAGTTACATAAAATAATGGGTTAGATGGGTGTTGGATTGTACACCTTAAAAATGCACTATTGTGTCATTACAACGTGTCGCCAGGGTGTACGCAATTTGTTAAGAGTAGTCTGAAAAGAAATATGTAAAAGACAGCGTAAATTTTAGTGGGCGTGGCCCCCGCCTATTTTCTCAATATATTTACATATTAAAGTCTGCTAAGCCGAAGTACATAAATCAAAAGGATATGCCCAATGTGCATGCAAAGTTTAAAAATTAATCTTCATCACTCCAAAGCAGCCTCAGCGGCATTAACCAAGAACCGTGGATTGTCAACGGCAAAATACTTGGACTTGGCGCAAAGGGTACAAATTATTGCATGTGAACAGTTCAGGTAACAATGACAAAAACATTAAATCCTGTATTATGGTTAAAACCAAATTAAATATCTTCATTCTATCTAATTTTAGCGATGAGATAGGGGAATCCGCAGTATGGATTCTTTCCTGCTACATGGCCCATGATAACACCGACCCACCTCCCAATTCAATGGTCCGGGATTTAGCCAAAGAGGCCAACAGATGCGGCACGCCTGTAATAATAGGTGCCGACGCCAACGCACATCACCGAATCTGGGGAAACTCAGGTAACAATGTAAGGGGTGAGTGTATTTTTTATTTTATTATGGAAAACAACCTAGTAGTATCAAATCAGGGTTCAGAACCCACTTTCGTAGTCTCCAATAGACAGGAGGTGTTAGACATAACTCTTGTCAGTGCGAGACATGCTCATTTGATACGTGAATGGAGGGTCTCTTCAGACTTCTCATTCTCTGACCATCGCTATTTGTTATTCACAGGTAGCATATCAAATAGGCATTCGATATTATATGTTAAGAGACGAAAAACGGACTGGGTGATACAAAACCAAATCCTAACCAACTTAAATGCACGCCCACCGAATATTTGGGGGGCTGCATATATTGACTTAGAGTGTGAACACAATGCAACGATAATTCATTGCGGTGCGGTTTTTCATACGATTTTGAAGTAAAAAACCGCAGTGCGGAACGGAATAAAATTAAAATCTATTTTATTTTCTCTGCGGACTTTCTTATTCTCTCAATTTTTGACACTCTTTCTCTTTCTGATGTTGCCACAGTTTTTGGATAATTGGCGGTGTTCACAACATTGTTTTAACAAAAAGCATGATTTTTTTTTGTCATAATATATAAAAGTTTAAAAAATATATCAAATATATCTGCGAATGTATAAAATGTTAATCATTTTTTGTTTTTAGTTACTGCCAATACAAAATATTCAACACAAAGAGTATTTTTTTATAAAAATGTATACACAAAAAAAAATTAATAAAAATTTAAACAAACAATGACAAGTATTGCCGTAGCCGTCTTCCGTTGTATTGTGTTTATTTTTCTTTCCAGCAACGAGAAATTGCACCGCACCGCAAACATTGTGTTTAGACTCTTAAGCGGCTATTAAACTGTCGTACTTGGTATTTGAGAATGTTGTGTTACTGCAAAATTCGTGTTTTTCAGCTTGGTTTGGTTTTCAAAAAATTTTGAATTTTTGTATTTGTCATCATACCATCATACTTGTTTAGTATGATCTTAGATCTTCTGTCAAACTCAGTGCAAATTTGATGACTTGGTTAGAGCGCGCATTATTAAATGTGTTTATTGAAATGTGCGAAAGTCTTTCATGTTCATATACCGAGTATCACCGTCTAATAGCCGCTTTAAACGTCAAACACCTAATAATAAGAAGAAAAGAAGTATTCAAAATTATGTTTTTTTCGGGATCGAACACTTCAAAATTCATCGTTGCGGAATCCGGCTCCTGGACATACAATGAAAAATAAAACTAAAAAAAGTAACTAAATAAATTTTTTAATGCAAAAAGTATTTTTTAAATGTCTTTCGCATTATGTTGAGAGCTGGCATCCTAATATATTAAAACGTATCAAATTAAAGTGTAAAATTATTTTATGTACATATTTCATTTTTATAAGAAAATTAACACCAACAAATTTTACACTATTATATTTAATACAATCATACAAAGATATGAATTCAGCAATTGTATTTTATTTACATCTTCCTTAATTGTTGTTTTTACCTTTGAATAAACTTTGTTTGTGTTATTAAAGTTAAATAAATAAAATACTTATTCGTAATTAAAGCGGTAAAATTATTAAAAAATCATTCCAAATTTTTAGCATTATATTTTAGAATTTTCAAATATTTTTTTTAGCATTTTTAGCATTATTTTAAGCCTCATTTAGCATTCAAAATTTTTTTAGTTGTGGCCACACTGGCTGGTGGTACAAAACAGGGCTGTCAGATATGGCGATTTCTCGCCAAACGTGGCGATTTCTCGCCAAACGTGGCAATTTTTCAATTTGTTTGGCGTCTAAATTTTTGGTTTGGCGACATGGCGATAAATAAATTTGTTGGCGATTTTTGTGGCTATTTTTTAACAAAATTTAAACTCAAAATTTTTGTAATTCATTAAAATTAGTTTGTTGCAAGCAGTGTTACCAAAATGCATATTTAAAATTACACCTCGAAGGAGCCAAAATTACCCGATTTCAACGGAATTACACCCAATATTAAAATAAATATTTGACACATTTCAAAAATCTTGTTTAAGGTCTACTTATGATTCGGTATCAGCCCCAACGAAATGCAACGTATCGAGAGCGTATATTCAAAATACGTCAACTCAAATTTGGTCAAAATGACTTTCCGATGGCAAAGAGCTCCCCTATGTAATAGTAATATAAATTTCGAATCAAAAAAATAATTTTTTCTCGTTTTGTATAAATTTGTTTATTTTTTGGTGAAAATAAATCCTAACTCTCATGCAAATTTCCAAAATTTAACAAAAAAGTAGTTCATTATCAGTCTATGTATCTCATATGTTTCTTCATTTGGCATGTTGAATACGAATCAAGTAAGGATTTTGATATCCTATGGCTAGTTTTTTATAAAAGAAATAGTATTTAACAGTAAATAAATACATTAAAAGTAATTCAATATTTGTTATTCTATACAGTAATTAAAGAGAAATATTCGAACAAAAATTACAAAATAGAAAGCAACAGAAAAATCTTAAACTAATAAGGACATTGCAACTATTTTACTATTGTTTAGGAGAGGTTTAAAATTATTATTGCCATTTTTCTGTATATGTAGGTACCTTCTTTAAATAATAAAAGTGCAGCAACGGTATCAGACGATAATTTATTATATTTTATTTTATTTATTTATGTATTTAATATATTTTATTAATGTTTATTATATAAAACAAAAACATTTCAAATTACCCGTGAACTACACCTGAGAGCAATTACCCACGCGCTACACATGAACATAAAAATTACACCTGATTCGGGTAATTACCCGCGATTCGGCAACACTGGTTGCAAGAGTAGTTTAAAAAAATAAATCCCACCAGAACTCATTTGCAAGAAATAAAATCGGCTGGATTTTGATGATTTTGCTTATATTAATTAATTATATAAATTAATTGAATTTGAATGAGAAAAACTTGTAAAAAATATTTTTGGCGACTTTATTTCTACTTTTGGCTATTTTCTGCTAAATTTCAATACGATTATTTTTTTAAATAAAATTTTTATTATATAAAAACAAATTTATTATCAAACATTTATAATAAGAAAAAACTACATATAGTTTGATTTTGACGATTTTTAAAATCAATTTGGCGAAAAAAAGCCAGAAAAAATCTTACAACCTTGGTACAAAATCCAAGAAGTCTTTTTTTTCTGTTAAACTATTATATATTAGCATGAATCAAAGAATACAAGATTGCGCATTCAGCTTTTGAAAAAATTCTTTTTCTGCGCATGTACACGTCACATCCAGGGTTGTCAGATTTTTTCTGGCCTATTTCGCCAAATTGATTTTAAAAATCGCCAAAAGTCGCCAAAATCAATTTTATGTAGTTTTTCTTAATAAATATTTGATAAAAAATTTGATTTTATATAAAACTTTTTTAATATAAATTTTTACAAAATAATCCTATAATAAAATTTTTTTTTCTTTTTTTTTCATATACAAATTTATTTATTGTATCTTCAAAAATGAACTAACAATAAGTAATCAAATCTTAAATCTAAATATAATTATTAGGCCCGACCAATATCGGACATAAGCTTAGTGATAGTTATAAATAATACATAAGTAGTGATAATCAAAAAGAAGTATTTTTAAGCAGTCCCATCTGGAGTGTTGGGTATAAGAGCCCTTGTGTCCCTTTTTTTTAAGCGGATGTGTCCAGTAAAGCTCAAAATATTACGGGCAAGCGGATTAGGATGTGACTCGAGTTTAGTTAAATATTTGCCTGCGTATTTTGCAATTTCTTCACTCACTAGTGGCATATTTAAATCACGATGAATATTTGAATTTTTAACGTACCATGGAGCAGATGTTATCAAACGTAAAATTTTGTTTTGCCTTCGTTGGATTCTCTCGACATTTGAAGCTGAAGCAGTGCCCCACAGCATAAAATTTAACAGAAAGAAAATCGCCATAAGTAGAAATAAAGTCGCCAAAAATAATTTTTTTGCAAGTTTTTCTCATCCAAATTCAAATTGAATTAATTAATATAAGAAAAATCATCAAAATCCAGACGATTTTATTTCTTGCAAACGAGTTTTGGTGGGATTTATTTTTTTAAACTACTCCTTCAACAAACTAATCTTGCTGAATTACAAAAATTTTGAGTTTCAATTTTGTTCAAGAAATAGCCACAAAAATCGCCAACAAATTTATTTATCGCCAGAAAAATCGCCATGTCGCCAGACCAAAGATTTAGACGCCAAACAAGTTGAAAAATCGCCACGTTTGGCGAGAAATCGCCATATCTGACAGCCCTGGTGCAAACTGCTGTCAGATATGGCGATTTCTCGCCAAACGTGGCGATTTTTCAATTTGTTTGGCGTCTAAATTTTTGGTTTGGCGACATGCCGATAAATAAATTTGTTGGCTATTTTTTAACAAAATTTAAACTCAAAATTTTTGTAATCCCACCAGCAGGGTGACCGATGACATTTTCCAAAAAGTGGCACCAAAAGGGGATTTATCACAAAAAAGGGTAAAATTAAAAAAAAAAAACGAAAAAACTACATCAAACTTTTCATTTTTAATGTATTTTTATATAATTCACTCTAAAAAAAGGGAGTAAAAAAGTGGCAAGGCACTCAAAAAAGTGGCACTCAAGAAATAAAATCGGCTGGATTTTGATGATTTTGCTTATATTAATTAATTATATAATATAAATTAATTGAATTTGAATTTGGCTTTTGGCTATTTTCTGCTAAATTTCAATACGATAATTTTCTTTAAATAAAATTTTTATTATATAAAATCAAATTTATTATCAAACATTCGGCCCTGTTCTGTAAACCGAATCCGAGTAAATTTCTCGTTTTCAAAAAATTAATGATACTGCAGATGTATTGAAAATCATGCACGATAATTTTCTTTCAGATTTGATAATCGAGAATCTATATAATAGAAAAATGTAAAAAAGTCTGAAAAAAAAATATTTCTATTATCGGAGTCAGGGTGACCGATGACATTTTTCAAAAAGTGGCACAAAATAGGGGATTTATCAAAAAAAGGGGGCAAAATTAAAAAACAACGAGAAAACTGCACTAAACTTCTTAAAAAAGGGAAAAAAAGTGGCAAAGCATTCGAAAAAGTGGTAATTTGCCACTTTAGTTGGTCAAACGGTCACGCTGATCGGAGTTAGTTTTCTAAAATCGAGCGATTTCAAATCGATTCGGTTTACGGAACAGGGCCGATTTATAATAAGAAAAAACTACATATAGTTGATTGACAACCTTGGTACAAAATCAAAGAAGTCTTTTTTTTCTGTTAAACTAGTATATATTAGTTCTAATTTAAATGTATTATTAATGTCGGGACGGCGCGAACGCCATTCCCGGCTACCAAAAATTACACGCACGAGTTATTCGCATTAGGAATAATCGCGGAGGTCAACTCAACCGTAGTGCAATGGCCAAGCCTCACTCCGGGGGAACCGCCTTCATGATCACGGTAACCCCTACGCCAGGTAAGTATGCTTTTCTACTCACAAACTAAACATCTTATGCTATTATAAATTTCAACGAAATGAGAATTGAAACGAATATGTAGGAACATTTATGAAGTAAACAAAAAATTTCTTGAGAAATACCCACAGTGTGCTTGTATGTATATCTCACAATATGTGTTTGTGTGGATATCTCACATTGTGTTTGCATATACAGTACAGTAAAGCTCAGTTATAACGAACTCTGTTAATTGACAAGGGGGGTGGGGGTGCTCTACTCTGTAATCCGAAATTTGCGACTGTGTGAAAATATACGAAAATTATTTAATTGTAATAGTGGAGTTAATGTCGACGTCGTTGACGGCGTTTCAACGCCGAAAAAGTTGAAACAGATTGAACTTTTACGGCGTTGCAACGCGTTGAGATTAACTGCTCTCATACAATTTCATACGAATCAAATTTTTTTTTGACATTTGACGCCGTCGACGACGTCGACATTAACTCCAGGGTAAAGAAAAAAACATTCCCCCTTATCGTGGTTGGCGAATTTCAACGTCGACTAAGTAGTCTTTCAACATTTTTTCTTTAATCTGAGAATATAATAAACAATATAAGCAAATAAATATTTAGTATACAGTTGTGCTTACAGTACTTGAAAAAGCGTTCGCTATGATGTAAATTCATTATGACCAGAGTCCGGTATTAGCGCACTAATTAGTATAAAATATTGATGCAGTACGGGTAGTGTAGGATAAATTAGTTAATTCGAAAGAAAAGAATATGCTTTCGAATATGAAAATTTGTAACATGTCAATTCGAAAGAATTTTATTACGTTTCGAACTGCAAAGTGAGTGAGCCAAGCAAATTGTTTATAGAGTAATGTTCGTTATAACTGCATTTCATTGTCTCAGCATCAGGGATGGAAAGCTGGCACAATTGTACTGTTTTTAGCGCTATTTTAAATCGAAAAGTACCATAGCATCTCATAGCACTATTGAATAATAATCTTATTATATTAAATACCATAAATAGCACACAAAAAAATCTTGAATCTATGAATAACCGAGAAATGAAATTTTTTTCGATGCCGACTGCCATAATTGGCCCTCAGTTTCGAGTGCTGACTGATGTAGAAATTTGTACATACATATGTATATATACATTTTTTGCTCGAAGGTACTAGAAATGAAAAATTAAGTAAATGAACCGACGTTTATCGATATTTCATGAATTACTAGGTGAATATATATTCCACATTCATCTGCAAATGTGGAAAGGGTATTTTCGTACCAAAATATAATAAAAACCAAAGACTGTTTACTTCGACTGTCTGCAATCGAATCAAAACAAAAATATATATGTATGTATACTAAATGATTGTCTTACGTACTAGGGATTGGTAAATCGATTTCGATTCGAATCGAAAACCGATTTTATGTTAAGAAACCCCGATTTTTTGTAATCGATCTTACGTCTGCGATTTTATACTGAAATCGATTATTGGGCTATAAAAATCGAATTTTTATTATTATCAAAATTTTGGCAATTTTTTTAAATATTTATTAAGCATATTAATCTGCCTTACTAGCATACTACCTTACTTAATACACTTGATATACTTTGCTTAATTTATGCAACGCTGCAAAAACAAGCGTCGTTTTCTGTGCAAGCGTTCATTTATTATACATATGTAATTTATGTAAACGATTTCAAAAATCGAAATTAAAAAAGTTGATCGAAAAATCGAAAATCGATTTTTGAAGATATATAACAATCCCTATTAGTTACGTACCCACACAAAAATACACATACACAAAAAATCATTCAAGTAGATCCAACCGTTTAGTTGCAGTATAGATACCGATTGCAGCGTCATCTGTCGGGCTGAATCTAAACCATCCAAGGTGCCACCCAAACTCATGCGAAAAGATTCATTCAAATCGGTCCAGAAGCTTAGGAGGAGTTCAGTGACATACACACGTACAGTATAATTATATACATATGTATGTATGTATATGAAGATATCCTAAATATTACTTTTATATTCAGATCTCAACAACTAATAGTCTTTTGCATACCTTCCGAAATTAAACATTATTATTAATTGATCGTTTAATTAATAATATTGTAATAAATGAGCTTCAAAGTGCCTTTTTGTTATTTGTTACCCTGGAGTTAATGTCGACGTCGTCGACGGCGTCAAATGTCAAAAAAAAAAATTGAATCGTATGAAATTGTATGAGAGCAGTTAATCTCAACGGCGTTGCAACGCCGTAAAAGTTCAATCTGTTTCAACTTTTTCGGCGTTGAAACGCCGTCAACGACGTCGACATTAACTCCACTATTAAGGTTTATATACATATGTACATATACATACGTACAAATAAATTGCACGCACGTTGTTAGTTAATTACAAAAAGAAAATTATTAAAAAAAATAAAAATAAAGACTTTGGTACAATCGTACTGAAAAAAGTACAATTTCTGTTGAAAGTTAGTACTATCTGTAAACCTGATTTCGCATCCCTGCTAAGAGTACTGAAAACATGATGGTTGTTTTCGCTTTTTTGTGTTTCATTTTAGTGTTGTCAGATCAGCGAGTTTTTCGTTTGGGTATTTGGAGAATTCATTGGGGATTTTCTTTACAAACTCAGCATTATTATTATAAAGAAAATTAAACGATTAACAAAACGAAATTAAATGAAATATTAAAAATTCAGTTACTAAATAATTGGCTGAGCATTAATTTTTCTTTGAGTTGACGGAAAACAATCTCCATTTGTTGTAATATTCGTCACATCCCCATAATACACATATATGTAGAAAATTTAGCATAAGTGATAAAATTTAACATGCTCAAAACTCGTCTCTTTCCATAAAATTGTACATTAAAAATCACGCCAGGATTTAATAGTGGATTAAAACTGCATTATGCTCCTATTTTTAATGTCAAATTTTATGGACCAGCTCGTTAACACCTAGATCAATTCTCACTTATCGTCGGTTGGTTTCTGGTTTGCTGCAGACATAATGTATTTTGAATAGACTGTGCCGCAAACCAGAAACCAACCAACGTTATGCTAACTTGATGTCAGTTTTTCGTATGTACATTTTCAATTTGGTTATTTTAGTCGAAAACAAGTGGCAGCTCTGTGTATTAATCATATCTGGCCAAGTAGTTGTTGTTATTTTCTTACGTAGAGTGGGTAGAATTTACAATTACCAAGATAAGCAGCAAACGTTAAAATCTTTAATGTATTGCATGTATGTATGTATGTATGTATTTAGGCGTTTTATGCATGTAAATATGTATGTATGTATGTATGTGTTTGAACTAAAGAATTGCAATAAAATGCAAAATTTGTGCATTCATTCTCCAAATGAATTGTGTCTACCTGACCAGAGACCTGCGCCGAGTCAGCTAAAGCCGGCTAAGTCTAGCCGCCGATAACTTTTGGTAGCCGCCGAGGCCGCAAATTTGACGACTAAAATCGGCTTAAAACTAGCCGCCGAGTTGCTTTTATTTTCCCTTTTTTCAACAAGAATTTCTAATATTTTTCGTTTTTGACATTTTCTATGATTTTTTTACGTAATTTTCTGGTTGTATAAATTTCGCTCTGTTTCATATCAGTCAGAGTGGTTGTTCATTGAAACGAACATTGTTCTCGCTATTCTCGCTCTCACCTCACCTTTTGTTTTTAATAATTAAATGCTTTTCCCTTTTCTATAACTGGCAACACTGATCGATACTGATGATAGCCTAGCGATTTTTCCGCCGAAGCGATTTTTATGCTTTTTAGTTTGGAGAGTACATAGTATGGATTTTGTTTGACTCTCAACTAGTCCCTGTCCAGACTAGGGTTGTCAGATTTTTTCTGGCCTATTTCGCCATATTGATTTTAAAAGTCTTGATTTTACATAAAACTACTTTTAATATAATTTTTTAGAAAATAATCGTATAGAAATTCAGCAGAAAATCGCCAAAAGTAGAAATAAAGTCGCCAAAAATTATTTTTTGTAAATTTTTCTCATCCAAATTGAAATTGAATTAATTAAAATAATTAATATAAGAAAAATTTTCAAAATAAAGTTGTTTTAATTTCTTACAGACGAGTTTTGGTACACAGAAAAAAGTATTCACCAATTAATATTTTCAATTAAAAATTTAATTGATTCAATAAGTATTTATTAATTTGAGTGAAAAAATTTAATTAATATTATCAAATTGTTTATAGGTGAAAATTTAATTAATTATTTAATTGATATTACAAATTTTTTAATTAATATTACAAAATCATTCATATTACTTTTTTGTGTGTAGGATTTGTTTTTTTAAGTACTCGTTTAACAAACTAATTTTCCTGAATTACAAAAATTTTTAATTTAAATTTTTTTAACAAATAGCCACAACATCGCCAACAAATTTATTTATCGCCAGAAAAATCGGCATGTCGCCAAACCAAAAATTTAGACGCCAAACAAGTTGAAAAATCGCCACGTTTGGCGAGAAATCACCATATCTGACAGCCCTGGTCCAGACTTGCAATTTTTGTTGCAGCAATTCTTGAGTTTATTGGTGAGAGAGATGAGAAGATTGAGGAGGGGTACATAGTATCATGCACTCGGCAATTCTCTTTTGTTTTGAAATTCGTATTTGATGTTTTATTTAATTTTCTTTCTTCAGTTGTATGAAAAATACAAAATATAACAAAGAGTATGTAAAATTTTTAGTTTTTCAGGGAAATTTGTGGTGTAATAGAATTTTTTTAATAAATAATTACAAAACTAGAATTTCATAATGTGGACATTAATGCAATTTCAAAGCTGAATTTTCAAAAATTGCAGCAACAAAAATTGCAAGTCTGGATGAGGACTTGCAATTCATTTCATTTAATGTAGCATGTGGCCTATTGACCATTTATAAATTATTACAAGATATAATATCTATTACAGTCGTTAAGCTGCTCTAGGCTGAATAACAGCTTTCGCGCCATCGTAATTATTTCTTGATTTTCTTTGTATAAAGCTGTATTCACATTATATGTATTTGCTTTGTGGAATGTCACTGTTTCACATTTTAAATTCGTACATATAGTCTGAACACCTTTAAACAATAACATGTGTTATTTCTCTGTGTGGAGTACAAACAACAATTTTGATTTAGAGCGTGTTCTATTTTCAAGTGACAAAGCATCTGATCAGCTGTTTTCAAATAAAGTAAGTATTTGTGGCGTTAAGAATTAAGTAAAATTGTAAGATAAATTAAACTAATGTTGATTTAACAGACTTAAAACTAAAAATAAAGGAAAAAATTGATATTGCATTAACAAAAGTTTACCTTTACATAACCTATGTCATATGTACATAACATACCAACGTGTGAACACAAAATTATAAACCTTATGTACAACGCAAATTTTGACGTACACATAAAATATCTCGTGTATAATAAAGTGACATTCCACAAGACAAATACATATAATGTGAACACAGCTTAATATGCATCAACAAATAAATAAAAAATAATATCTATTAACCATTTCTTAAAAAAAATAAACCCAATTTTAGTATAAAGTAACATAAATGCATTTATATGAATGCATTGATACATGTGCATATATGTACATGCATACATACATATATACAAGCGCGTGCATGCACTTACATATGTATCCATATATACATTTTGTAAAACTAGATCTATACGAATTTATCAATTTAAAATAATTTATTATTGAAAATCTTGAAAATAACTGAATTCAAGCCGATTTTTTTTTTATGAGCTAAACATAAAACGGCTAGCTAATCAATTTTCGGCTACAGCCGTTTTTCATCCGCCGCCGACCTATTTTCGTCCAGCCGCCACCGCCGATCAAAATGCTCTGCGCAGGTCTCTGTACCTGGCCACTCATAATATTGAATGCACAAAAGTGTCTAAATTTATTCAATTGTCATCAGGGTTGTCAAATTTTTCTGACCTATTACGCAAAATTGATTTTTAAGAACGCCAAAGTCCTCAAAATCATTTTTGTGTATTTTTTCCTTAATATGTACATACAATATATGTACATTAGACCGTATCGCAAAAAAAAAGTTCTCCGTACACCAGCAAATATAAAGTATTATTCCAAGGAGATTTCAAAAAAAAATTTTTTATTTTTTTTTGCCGAACGTAGGGGTCGCCTTTTTAGTTTTTTCTTTATATCTTCCATATTTACAGTCCGATCTTAAAGTTTGATATAGCGAATATTTTTGTCTAAGGGAGGCCAATATTTTTGCTCTAGGGTCCATTGACCTCAAGTGTACCGTTCTAGTACTTACCCCCCAAATCTCATTTCCTACCACCCTAATGTGACACCCTAATGTTAGAAATTTATAGCTCGCAAAAAATCATAAAGGTTTTGCTAAGAAAGTATTTCGATAATTACAGCACAACTATTTAAAAAATGCTTTTATAAATTTATTGTTGCAGACCGTAGGGGTCACCCTTTTAAATTTGTCATAGCTTCAGTATTTACATTAAACATCTGCATGAAACTTAATAATGATGTTTATGAAATGTTCGCTAAAATTTTTTATTCGTTTCATCCTATTTCATACAGATGAATAACTATGAAACAATAACAATGAACACTCAATAGTTAAGAACGCAGTAAAACGATGTTGGTTTGTTCATATATACAAGAGCATACAAACATTCACAAATGTGAAACAGAACATGCGTTGATTAAATCTCGATTAAGTTCATGCAAAAACAATATGCTTTTAAAGATCAGTGTTGCCAGTTGAAGGAAAATACTAGAATAATCGCCGAAAAGGAAGTTAAAAGATGTTAACGAGATCTAAATTAAATTTAGTTTTTAATAGTGAGAGCAACCTCGGTAAAATATTTCATTTATAGACATAAGTTAAATGTACACATAATTATCTTTCTTTTAAATGCAATATTATTGTTGTTTAAAATTTCGTATTTTTGCATTAGGGTGATAATAAAATTGTTTGAGTTTTATTACAAATATTAATTTCAAAAATAATTTTTAGTTATATTTTTGCTAGGAAGTATATAAATAGTTATTTTCGCTTGGAAAGGAGTACTTTTGTTGTGTTTTCTTTAATTTTTGTCACACAACTAATAAACTATTAGGCCGCGTTTACACATGTGTGCCATGTGCCGCACAAGTGTAAAAAAAGCGTAACCACTAATTACTAATGAACAACTGTTTGATTCAAACATGTATTTATTAAGGGTCAAACCCACGATATCGACACCGTTCGACTTGTCGCACACTTACATTCAAAACAAAAACAAATTTTAATATTTTGTTGTTGTTTCAAATGTAAGTGTGCGACAAGTCGAACGTTGTCGATATCGTGGGTCAGGCCGTAAGTTAAATAGTTCCATACATAGCTAATAGACAATTTTATAGAATCCAACATGATTGGAAACATGTCTGAATACATGTCTGAATCAAACAGCTTTTATTATTAATTAGTTGGTTACGCTTTTTTTTGCAAATGGCACACAAGAAATGCCAGATGTAAACTCAGCCTTATGAACTGGTTTAAGTTCTTATTTATTTAAATAGTTCGTACATAAAATTTAAAATATAATCACAAAGTTAATTAAAAACTGTATAACTTCCAAGCTGCTGGATCGATTTTCTTCAAACATTGCTTACAACACTCTCGATAAACTCACCTTTCAAACAATAACAAACTAAATGGAATTTGGTACAGACGTTTTGGTTCTGCGAATGCGTAGATGCATTCAGGTAGAGGTACCTGATTACTAAAGAACAGAACATTATTACTTTAAATTTCTTTTTCAGTACATGTGCTTACGCTGGTTCGACATTTTTGTAAATTTCGCTCAATCATAATAAGAGAACATAATAAAACACAAATGATCATTATTTTATGTGGTTTATTGAAATGCAATTTGAAAAAAGAGTAATTATCAGGAAAATTCAATATGATTTTAAAATTATAAAACCAATGCGTGATTTATATAAAAATTATAAATTCAGTTAGTGTTAATGGAAAAAAGTTTCATATGAATTAAGCATCACGTTCGAAATTCTGTGTTTTTATATTATGATGTAAAAACATAATTTTTTCGACTGACGCTGTATTCCACCCACTGATGCAACGTTTTTCAGAAAGTAAATTTCTTGCTGCCGAAAACACCCGTTCCGAAGACTCACTGCTAGCTGGTATGAAAAAATCTTAGAGCTTACTTGGTATAAAAGAGGAAATTTAGACTTATTTAATTCCCAAACTAGTTAGAAAGATATACATCGAATTTTTTAACTAAAATTATTATTAACAGGTCGATATTATTATATTTATTCATAATTTGTTTGTGTAATTGTCCTATGTATGGACATTTTATCGAAAAAACTTTTTATTTCAAGCATTTTACATTAATTTTATATTCTTGTTCATTATGTTATTTTCTTTTCTTTGTAAATTATTTCTTTTTTCGTTATTTAAATAACATTTTTGTGACATTTTGTTTCATATGGCACGCAATTACTGGAAATATTCCTGTAAAAACAGAATCAGTATTGTCTATTTTCGCATTCAAATACAGAAACAATTTTTTCACAAATAGAGAAACGATGGAATTTTGTGTTTCACACTTCTCAATATAAATACTATTTGAAAAAACATAAACATGCATATCTATGGATAATAAAAATATATATGTACATATGTATGTATGTGCTATAAAAATACCTGTAAATACTAATGAGATTGTATAACCATGAAATTCAAAGATATTTCAACAATTTATTTTTAAATTTAAATCTGATGAAAAGTACAATACTTTTCTTCTGCAGAACATTTTAGCAGATTTTTTTTTACAGATTTAACATTTTCTTATCATCATTTTCTGGCAACACTTTTATTGCGTGTTAATAACAAAAAATGAGATGAGAGAAAGCAGCATGAAACAATACTCGTTTCAATGAACAATCTCTTTGTCTTAACAGTATGAAGCGAAATGTTTTCACTCACATTATGATAAAAGCAACACTTTGTTCAGTTTAAAATATTTATTCGAAGTTGGGTTTTAGTGAACAAACATTTCAGTAGTTTCATGGATGGAGTTGTTCATGCAACCCTATAATTTACATACAGATATGAAAGTATAATATATCGATGAGTTTGTCTGTGACAGATGAATTTTTTGTTAATTCAAAAGTCTTTGACCTCAAAAGTCTTTGACCTCAAGTAACCTTTACATCATACCTCAAATTATACAACAAGGAATAAGCAACAAAAAGCAAAGTAAAATAATAGAAATTTTAGTCGATCATATCTCGACGTGGTTCAAGTTGGCTATATTTTTGACGGGTCTCGAGTTTAGAAAAAATGTGGCCCATGCGTTGTACTACATGAACAAAACGCTCGGTGTTTTGAGAATGAGATGGATAAGCTGTGAAAATAATTAGGTTTAGCAAAGAAAACTATGAAATGAAGATATTTTTCTTGCGCTTACCTGGTAATTCGATTACATCTTGCGAACATTGTAATGCTTCTTGATGATATTGGGTATAGTTAAAACTGCAAGCATTGCGGCTCTGTCAATTCGAATTTATTCCAATTGATCATATCGAAGTATGAGTCACTTTTGAAGTTTATAAAATTAACAACTTGTGGGCCGAACATTTGAAGAATGCATCCAGTTGCATCATTACAGGCTAATAAAATTTTAATATAGCCATCTAAACGCACTATCGCATCTTCGTCTGTTATCATCGATAACAAAACATTCTCAGGGTGGAAAAAGTACGAGTTATTTTAGATAACAGGGCGGAGGGTCTGTTGAACGTCTGCGGCTCTGTCAATTTGATTGCAATTGAGGTAGTTTACACGAGACTAATTTTTATGCCGCACAATTTTTGTTTTTTTAAGAACACACGAGACTAATTCATCCGACATAAAAATGTATACGCATACACAGCTTTGTGTGTGTTAGTGTTTTTCGTATTCATTTAACATTTGCAGTTTTTTAAGTTGTGTGTGTATTGGTTTTGTGCTGCTAATGCGGGGTTGTAGCTGGTTGAAAAATTATGCCAAACACAAAACCCCTCTCTTTGCCTCTCTCACCCACAAACTGGCATGTTATGCCAGCACAATTAATCCCGTGTAAATCAGCTCATTGATCATATCGAAGTATGCGTCACTTTCGAAGTTTATAAAATTAACAACTTGTGGACCGAACATTTGACGATATTAAAGTATAATATATCTATGAGTTTGTCTGTGGCAGGCCAATTTTTTTTAAATAAAAAGTCTTTGACCTCAATTACGTCTATAGTATCAACCCATCATATACTAAAATTTTATTAGCCTGTAATGATGCAACTGGATGCATTCTTCAAATGTTCGGCCCACAAGTTGTTAATTTTATAAACTACAAAAGTGACTCATACTTCGATATGATCAATTGGAATAAATTCGAATTGACAGAGCCGCAATGCTTGCAGTTTTAACTATACCCAATATCATCAAGAAGCATTACAATGTTCGCAAGATGTAATCGAATTACCAGGTAAGCGCAAGAAAAATATCTTCATTTCATAGTTTTCTTTGCTAAACCTAATTATTTTCACAGCTTATCCATCTCATTCTCAAAACACCGAGCGTTTTGTTCATGTAGTACAACGCATGGGCCACATTTTTTCTAAACTCGAGACCCGTCAAAAATATAGCCAACTTGAACCACGTCGAGATATGATCGACTAAAATTTCTATTATTTTACTTTGCTTTTTGTTGCTTATTCCTTGTTGTATAATTTGAGGTATGATGTAAAGGTTACTTGAGGTCAAAGACTTTTGAATTAACAAAAAATTCATTTGTCACAGACAAACTCATCGATATATTATACTTTCATACCTGTATGTAAATACTGAAGCTATGACAAATTTAAAAAGGTGACCCCTACGGTCTGCAACAATAAATTTATAAAAGCATTTTTTAAATAGTTGTGCTGTAATTATCGAAATACTTTCTTAGCAAAACCTTTATGATTTTTTGCGAGCTATAAATTTCTAACATTAGGGTGTCACATTAGGGTGGTAGGAAATGAGATTTGGGGGGTAAGTACTAGAACGGTACACTTGAGGTCAATGGAACCTAGAGCAAAAATATTGGCCTTCCTTAGACAAAAATATTCGCTATATCAAACTTTAAGATCGGACTGTAAATATGGAAGATATAAAGAAAAAACTAAAAAGGCGACCCCTACGTTCGGCAAAAAAAAATAAAAAATTTTTTTTTGAAATTTCCTTGGAATAATACTTTATATTTGCTGGTGTACGGAGAACTTTTTTTTTGTTGCCTGTAGGGCGAGACGCTCTAATGTACATACATACATATTTGATAATAAATTTGTTTTTGTATATGTTACTTATAATATTCGTACTCACGAATATCGAAAATTGACATTTGGCACATCACTGGTACAGTTCATGGTGTAATTATACAGGTGACTGCCTAAGGATTTTTTACACAAAAATACGGCAACCATAGCTATGTAAAGAGCCGAAGAATGTCAAAAGCATAAAAATAATTGTACTAAAACCAAAACAAAATCGAAGTTTTTGACATTCTTCAGCTACAAAGCACATAGAGCAAAAAATTATCAGCTGAAGTAACGCTGCCACCTAGTTAGATACACCTTGGTACAGTTACTCTCAGAAATATTTTGCCTACATTCTTTAAGCAAAAAAGTTAAATAAATTTATTAAAAAATAAAAAAATTAGGCAACATGTTAAATTTATTTCTTTTCTAACTGAGAAAGCAAAGTTTATAGAATGGAAAATACAAAAAAACAACAACTTTGAATTTATTTGTTATACTTTTTTTGCCTTTTCTTGTATCAACTACGCAATTTCAAGATCACAAAAGTATTTTGCTTCTTTTAGCGTTCCCGTTATTTCTTAAATATTTGTGTTTTTAAATGTTTTTTTTTTGTTATTCGTTTGTAATAGTAATTGTTATGATTTCTTTGTCATAATTGGCTCCAATCTTTTTTTATTGAGTGCAACACAAGAAGTTTTTGTTTAAAAAAATGCCTAAAGTAAAGGAATTAAATTGATCTGCGAATAAGATCGTTCTATATCTGTATAATAAAACAAATCAACCCAATATATTTGTGATATGTTTAGTTGATGTAGACAAACAAGAGAAAATACTTTTAAAGGTGCAAAAAAGCGCAGATATATTGAAAATATTCCACGAAAAAGTCGAGGAAAGTTGTTAACGATGAGAAACGCAAGAAAAACTATTAAAAAAATAGGGGAAACCACCATTTATACATATGTTCCAAGTCTTAAAGAAATGCTAAAGGGGACCCTACGGGCATACTACGGACACACCTGAATGGCAAGTCCATCCGTAAAGTTCTAAAAGCCAACAATACTAACGGCAGCGTAGCTAGAAAAAAACTTTGATTTCGGAAGTTAATAGACAGAAGTGTTAGTTATATGCTGAACTACATAAATTTCAGACTTCTAATTTCTGGAACACGATAATATTTAGCGACGAAAGTAAATTTATAATTGTTGGGTCAGACGGCTTATGGCGCGGCGCAATCCAAATAAATCACTAAATATTATGAATATAAGGCCAACAGTAAAACATGGTAGTGGTTCTCTCATGGTGTGGGGCTGTACGTCGGGACTAGGAGTAGGAAAGTTAGTGATTATATAAAGCACAATCGATAAACATCTATAGTTGTCCATTATTAGAAAAAAACCTACATGCCAGTGCTGAACAAATGGATCAATATATCAATGGGTATTACTTCCAACATGACAAAGACCCAAAACATATATCCCTGGACATTAAATTATGGCCATTTATTATAAAACAAACATCCAACAATAAAACCACAAAGTCTCGATATGAGTCCTATTGAAAATCTTTGGGGTTATTTGGAAAAAAAAATCCGGGAAAAAAAGCATTTTATCAAAATTATGCTTAGGACGAGTATTGGAAGAAGAAATGTATAAAAAAAGTACTTAAAAATTTCCGAAATTTAGTGGAATCTATGCTAGGACGTCGTCTGCAAGTGGTCATATCTAACAATGAATATAACACAAAACATTAAAACATAATTCGCTGCTTTAATAATGCAAAATCTGTGTAAAAAATTCAAAAAGCAAAATACTTTTGTGACCTGATAAATAAGCGATTTTTTCATTATTTTTTTAAAATTTCATAAAATAATTTTTTTTTGTTAAATTTTAATTAAAATGTTTGCAGTTAAGACTTCTCTTATTTAATATGTAAAAAAATAAACACGAATTTTTCAAAGACATTTTTATATGAGTTCTTTTTGCAAATTTGTTGAGATTTACATAAGCAAAATATTTCTGTGAGTAACTGTATATAGCGTATATTCTGGTTTCGTTAAAAATTTAATAAGCTTTCCAAACTGCCGGCCTTAATACCCCTTTTAGACACGGAAAGTTTACTTTGCAAAGTCTTAATTCAGCTGGAATAAAGAGAGAAATAGATAGTGTTCCTCCCTCTGTCTTTCACATATGTATCTGAATTAAGACTTTGCAAAGTAAAGTTTGTGTATCTAAAGGGGGTAAAATACATATTTAATGTAAGACCTCTTTTAGACACGTAAACTCTGCTTTGCAAAGTCTTAATTCAGCTGGGCGAAAGACAGAGGTTGGGAATAATTTTCTTTAAAAATAATATTCTTTTATTCACGTATACACTGAGTAAATCTATAATACACTTAACATATAAAACAAACACTGAATATAGGATTTTGTAATGTTGTCGCAGTGTAGTTGTGTTGTGTGCCGATAATGTAACATATGGATGTGGTGGTTCGCCGTCTTGGGGTGGTTCTTGCCAACCCATCTGGAGGTCCAGCAACTACAACAAACAAACAAAAAATCATGCCAGCCAAGTAGATTCCAAAAGGAAACAAAACAAATTTAGGTGATGCAAATTAAGGGACATCGCAGCCCGAGTGCGATGTCATGGAGAGGTCATCTGATTTCTAAGGGGAGGGTTGATTATCCTGGTATAACACCTGCCAGGCCAATTTGGTCGCGTATGTGTGTAGGTAGATAGCCAGGGAGGCAATTAGGATCTGCTTCATGCTCCAAACTTTTTTTATACCACCTCAATTTTTTTTTTGTTTCCTTTTGGAATCTACTTGGCTGGCATGATTTTTTGTTTGTTTGTTGTAGTTGCTGGACCTCCAGATAGGTTGGCAAGAACCACCCCAAGACGGCGAGCCCTAGCCGGGAATACGCCAGCATGCCAGCACGGCCAATCATCTGGCAACCACCACCTCCATATGTTACATTATCGTCACACAACACAACTACACTGCGACAACATTACAATTTCGTATATTTAATCGTTCTCATAAATAAATGCATTAGAAATGCTTGGAGAGCTGCCTGTGTACGAATACTTTCGTCGTTTCAGTTTTATTTCGTTACCACCAAAGGTATGGGTTTGCCATTGTATTCATCTGTAATGATATTAATGTTTAGAACAATTAATTTTAATTTTGAACTTGTAAAATTTAGACCGACTGGAGTAGTTCGTCCCAAGTCTATTTGGAAGTGTTGAAAACTGAGTTGGAACTATGAGTCGAATTTTAATAACCTAACTAAAATTCTGTAAGGTTTTAAATAATTTTACAAACTAAAATGCTAGCATATTAATTCTAGTTCTAAGAAGTTAATTTTAATTCTGTTCTACTTATCCTACGTCTTCACGAGCCATCGACTTGGACATCACATTAACATAATGCCGACAGAGCAACTGTAAAAAATTTATCAACTTCTTTGTTGTTGCAGTGAATACGTGTGATGTCCACAGCAAAGTATTTTGCGGTAGTGCAATAGAAATATAATATATACCAATTGTGTTCTGTCTCTTTTCTTTCTATGGGAAATGGTAGCGGACGGCGAATCTCATGGCAAACATAGTTGCTCAGCCATATGTTCGGGCATCGATGTCAGAGCATGGACGAAAAATGCACATGAGCGGTTTTCATAAGCCATTTGCAATGTCCGAAATAATGCCCCTACCAAGTTCATGGCTAGTGGAGACCCTTACATAAATAGCTTACCTGGATTGGATGAACCTGTTGCTGTGGCAATAGTTGTAGCTAAACCATTTGCTAGCTCAAGTCGCCGACGTGAGGTAATTTTCTTCCAACCGCGTGATAATATTTGATTGCGATATTTGGGAGTCGTAAACGTATACAAAAGAGGATTAATGGCTGAATTTAAAGGTAAAATAAAAACCACCAACCACGCATAAATGTCATCTACATAAATATAATACAAAGAAGAATTAAATTCGAATGTAAATAAATTACTAATTCATTTACGATTACAATTCACACACAACTCACCTGAAATATTGTAATTAAAGAAAACCCATATTTTAACAGCAATTATAGGGGCCCAACATAAAACATCTGTCAGGACAATAAAGAAAAATCTTACAGCAAATTCACAGTCCAACAATGACAACGGCGTGGCCTTACGCGTGCGCCATATTGAGATTAACAATGCCGTATACAGCAGGGCAATCATTATCAGCAAACAAAGATTAATACCCAAAAACATAAAGGCTGAATACTGCCATCCCAAAGGATAAGGCTCCTGGATGTGTAAAGGAAAACAGGTGCCTGAGTAGGTGCCATAAAATTTTGTACTCGAATGCCAAAGAATGACGGGAGCCACCGCTATGCCCACGCCCATCAGCCATATTGTCAGCAAAGCTATAAATATATTTCTAACACTTATGCGATGATGGCCGTGAAATGGATTAGCGATAAGCAAAAAACGTTCCAAGGACATAAAGGCCAGTATAAGCATTGAAACTTCGGACGAGCTGACTGCGACCACACCAATGGCTGCACAGTACCATGAGGTAATCCAGTCTAGAGCAACTCTGAAATATATGTATGTATATTAATTGCGAGCTTGATTAAATAATGTTATATCGAATAGAATATAAACGAGTTAGCAAAGTAGGCACATTGGCGTAGCTATAAATTGTTTCTAGGGGGGAGTCATTATGACTGGTAATTTTCAAGAGTAATATTAAAATAAATAATTACAAGCAATTTTTAATAATTTGGGGGGGGGGGCAAAACAGCAGTTCTTGGAGGGGCAATGCACACCCCAGAATGGCCTTTCTACGCCTACGCGCAAGCAAGCTGTCTATACTATAATTGGACTCAATTAAGCAGAGATTTTAATTTTACTTTAAAGGTTGTTCAAATGGGCGTTATTTTAGAAAAATTTATGCTGCTTATCGTTGCGCCTCAGGAGCTATGGACGAATTATTTATAGCCTCACGCGTTTAGTTTGCCAATAATAAGCGCTTAAACCTTCGCTAACAATTTTATTGCTGTTGTTTTTGTCATTGTTTTATGTGCTTTCATTAAAATGTACAAATATCATGATTTGTTAGACGGGAGTCACGCATCAGTCTCGTGTGAGTCACGTGTGATCGCAATAATTATTTTCAAAGATAGCGTATGGGATTTTTCGTTAACTTTCTTGTTAAAATAGAAATTACATACATACATATTTTATAGAAAATATTAACTTACCTGTGATATATATCCCTGTAACGTACATCTTGCAAGCCAATGGTCAACAAATAGAACCCCATTAAAATATCGGCCAGTGCCAAATTTCTTATGACCATTGTGACGGCAATATTTTCATCGCGATATATAAAACGACCCCACAGTACCATAATGTTGCCAGTGATGGTAATAAAGGCCATTGTCCAGGCCGAATAGCGCAACACCGGCTTACTTAGCAAATCCTTAAACGAAGACACACCATCCGAGTTCGGTTTACACATGCGGACGTTGGGTGTCATTGAGCAAAAATAAAAGCGATCATAGATAATATATTTTAAATTCGACATAACTTTGATTGTATCGAAATCAATCATATCGAAACGTATGCCAGTTAAATTCAAATACGAAACATTTAACCATTGCATGAAGGTGTTTTCGATACGCAAAGGCGTATGAGCCAATGATCTAAAAATTAAAGAAAATATTTAAATGAAACTTATTTAGGCATCATTATACTACATAGGTCTGTTCCAGATGCATAACAAAACAGTCCGAACTTGTACAAAATAATCCAAAAGCGTTCCAGATAGCAATTTTTGTGCAATTTTGAGAGAGAATGAGAGAGTAATTTTTTTCATTTCCTGTACAAACTAGTACTAACTTTTTCTTCTGGGTAAGTTCGGACAAGAATTGAATAATCAGCTGTTTTTTGTTTACATATGAAACTGAAATATCAATCAGAAAATTTGGAAATATAGAAAAAAAAGTTTATACACACAGATTTATTATTAAGCACATTTCTGCTTATTTTTCCATTTCTTTAATATAAAAAAAATGATTTTTATGATTTTTTAAATAATTCACGTAACTTCTACTTTTTTGGAGATTTTTTTCATTTACTTTTTGCAGCTGTTGTCAATGATGCATATTTTATGTTTTTATAATGTTATGCGTTTTAAGCGACTAAAATCGCTAAAATAAAATTTAATTTAAAAAGTAAGCAGCACTAGTATTTCAAGATGGTCAATTATGGTTTTTTGCGTACCAGCAATTTTGGATTACTTTTGCACATTCAGAGAGTCCGAACTTTAACAAAATCTTGTGGAACACACCTCATATCGCTCATTTACTCAAACAACGGCATAACTCCAAAAAAAAAAAATGGAATTCTCAAGTTAGTGATGCAGAATTAATCTTCATATTGTTCTTCATATTGTATCTTGACAGAAAAATAAAATTTTGTTTTTCCACGAAGTTGTGTGTAAATTTTAAACTTTAAACTCGTTTTCTGCCAAACTAGCCTTTTTGAGTTATGACATTGTTTGAGTAAATGAACGATATGTATGTATGTATGTATTATGTGTTACGAGTGTAACTTACAATGCATCCAAATGATAATTATTCAAAAATGTTTCGCCACTTAAGTGCTTCAAAGGATTATTTATCAAACGTCTGTCCAAGTGAAAGAGGGAAAGGTTAAAAATATAATAAAGTCGATGATGTGTACATACATTTTTATATTTTATATTAAAATAAATTTGCCGTTTACGGTGTTAAATAAATTTACATCTGTTTTTAAAGGATTATGCACAAACATTTTGTTAGTGACCTTATTTTTAAAATGTTTAAATTTTGCATTAACTAGGCCTTTTTTCCCCAATGGCTGTATTGTGTGTTAAAGTCCTGCACAAGACCATTTATAAGAACTTTCAAGACATGAGAGATTTTTCAAATGCTTTACTACAGCGAAATATTCTAAAACAAACGCTAAACAACACTGTTGGCAAGACATTTGTTTCAGATGTTTGTCTTGTTCTTATAAATGGTCTTGTGCAGGACTTTAGTGTATGTTGTGTTTATGTTTGGGTGGGTGGGTGTGTGTGTATGGGTAAATGCCAGTTTGCAAATTGTCAATATGGCTACAACAATTGCCAGAAAGAAGCTCTAAAAACGTGTCTGTTAAACAGTATTAATTCATGCCTAAGTAAATAAATGCCTATTTTGCATGTAGCTTTGTTCTCCCTATAAATTATTGCATGTATGTACAATGTACATATTATACATATGTATGTATGTATGTATGTATGTATGTATGTGTCAACGTGGACTAATTAATAATTTTGTTAAATTACAAATTGTATTTCCAAATAATATAGCGCTGGAAGTCCGAGTACTAGTATCATTGCACAGGATTCTTTTAGTAAACAAAATTATTGAATCAATAAAATAATTGTTCAATCTTGAGCTTGTTACCAACATCGTGATGTACTTTATAAATATGTGGTATTAGTAGTAATAATCGCTTATGCATTAAACACATTCACCACAGCAGGCTACACGAACACACGACTTCAAATGCCGCTAGCAGCATTTGTCGCCTCGTAGCCAGCTACTTAATTATTTTGGAGACGGCAGCAGCACCATCTGCAGCTGATATTCAAGTACAAATACATAGTTCAGTATTGCCACTTTCATATATTTTGCATTTATAAAAATTAATTTTTCTTTTAAAATGTACTTATTTCACATAAAAGTACAATAATGAATCAATTTATTCTTTACATCAATTTTTGGATATTGTTTCTAGTAAATAGTATGAAATAATTGTACGATATCATTCATTCACCATTTTGTATTATACTGGTAACACTGCATTTGCTCATTGTAGCCAGGGTTGTCAGATACGGCGATTTCTCGCCAAACGTGGCGATTTTTTAACTTGTTTGGCGACTAAATTTTTGATTTGGCGACATGACGATTTTTCTGGCGATAAATAAATTTGTTGGCGATTTAATGGCTATTTTCTAAAAAAATTGAATTTCAAAATTTTAGTAATTAAGGAAAATGAGTTTATTAAAGGAGTAGTTTCAAAAATAAATCCTACCAAAACTCGTCTGCAAGATATTCGGGTATGTGTATGTTCTGTATTCCACGTGAAATTAAAAGGTGTGGAATACAGAACATACCCGATTAAAGCAATTTGATTTTGATGATTTTTCTTATATTAATTAATTACTAATGCGTTTTGAATTTAATAAAATAAATAAAAAAATTTTTGGCGATTTTATTTCTGCTTTTGGCGATTTGCTGCTGAATTTTTATACGATTATTATGTTTTAAAAATTTATATTAAAAAAAGTGTTATATAAAAACAAATTTATTATCAAATATATATTAAGAAAAACCACATAAAATCAATTTTGGCGATTTTTGGCGATTTTTAAAATCAATTTGGCGAAATAGCTGGAAAAAAATCTGACAACCCTGATTGTAGCCAGAGAAATAGAAATTAGTTTAAAGTTGGCGACAGCTACAACGGTGGTCGTGCAGTCGTGTAGCCTGCTGTCGTTAAAATAATTGTTACCATAAGAATGTGTGTATTCTATTTTTGACAGATTGTAGCCCGTAGCCTGCTGTGTCGAATGTGTTTAATGCATTAAGTCGATCCAAGTAAAATTGTGATTTTCGGAAGCTTTGACGCCACCATTAGGGTATTAAAAGGCTCTATCTAACGCAAGCTTCTACATTCGGTGATCCTTTCTTTAATTATGGAGTATTGTAACCAGTGCAATTTTCAACTGGGACATAGTACAGCAAAATAAAACAAAATTTTCTTAAGTCATCATAAACGATGATTACATATTGCCACAGGTCAGAATTTCCAAAAAATTTAAAAACATTATTTGTTTTCATATATTTATATGATTTGATTAGGCTATAGTTCGTATCGCTCTGTAAGCGAAATTATATGTGATAATTATTATTGAGCTAATAACACCAAAGTTAAGTGCAAGTAAATATTGTGACAAACACTAGGAGAACGGAACAACTAGCTGTTTTCGAAGGTCCCTGCACCTTCATCAATTTTACCATCTCCAAATTTACAACAGTCTTGCCATTGTCGTTTGTTCTTTACTAATTGTGCACATTTTAGTTAATTTGTTTTCATCAAGGACCGTAACGGTTATAATTTTTATTTTAAAAATTATTTTTAATCATTATTTCTTGAATTTTATTTATTCCTCAGAAAATAAAATTTCAGTTACTTTTTGATATTTAGTTTTTTGCTTAGTTTTTAAAATTTAGAAAGCGTAATTTTGCCTTAAAAATAATAGTAAGGAAAGAAATGTTGCAATGTTCTTTAGTCCAGTAAAAAATCGTCGTAGTCCATGTAATATGGAGTATCTTGGTGTATTCCTTGTGCATGTAGCTTTACGGTTCTTGTCAAAACAGCCTGTGACAGGCACACGGACATCGCAGCGGAAACAATAGGGTCCTCTTCACCTTTGGTGCACAAAATCCTAAAAACTGTGGATATTCGCCTCAATGTGTAAAATTTTTCGACATATTTTTGATATTTTAATTTGAAATTATTGAGTGTAATTCTAAATGTACCCACATACTTTATCTATCACTTTTGGTTTGATTTGATAACAGAAAAGCTTGATTTTTGTATTTTTAAAATTGCAAAGGAAAATGTTGTCTTTAGGGTATTGCAAAAACAAACATCACTTATCACGCAATTCCTCCGTATCAATGGATGTAAATCTTCTGTATCTACTTACATATAAATAATGTCAATTGATGATTGCTGTAAATGCAAACAAATATGTACATAATGACGAGAAAACCGACAATATTGTCAACAATCAAACAAGCAAATTGGAAACAGTTATCAATAACAAAAAAAAAAAAATTCATTGAACTTGATGCAAAGAACGGTAACAATCAGGGATGGAAAGTTCCATAGAGTTTATTGATGTTTACTAAAAGGCAAACAAACGGAGATGGGTGTAAAGCGGCCCACCCACTTGCAATATAATTGTACAATAATATCGCCAATGTGTATGCCATATTCGAAGGTGGCACAATATTTTTGATTTTTAGTGTACAATCAAGACAATTGGGTAATGTGGTGGAAACATTTTTCAATGTTTTTCACTGTCAGAAAAATTCGGGAATATTTTCTTTGAAAATATTGTACCATTTATTGTATAGTAAAGGTCAAAACGGCAATAATATGTTCAAGAACATGTGCAACAACATTGTAACATTGTTGTGTTTTTTGGAAGTTTCGAAGCTAAAGCTGAAAGTTTAAAGCTTTCTAGCGCAGAGTTATACTTTCGTGTGAACCTTTATTTGAACTGCAAGTTTCAATTGGGGCATAATACAGCATGATAAAGCTTAATTTGCTAGTATGTACTTTTTGAAATGCCTAATATTTTGGCCAGTTCACGCACCGACGATCATTCAATAACATTTTGTAGACTTTCTTAACCATTCTGGCGTGGATGCATCAATTGCTCGAACACTAGGATGCTTGTCTTGATAGCTTGTACGGCCTCTTTTAAAATCTTTCATCCATTATTTTATGGTCGTACACGCAAAGAAAAGATATGGTTGTAAAATGGTTGAGAAATCAATACTATGTTCTCTGAAACAAATGTGTGGTCGTTGAAAACTAGTTATTGTTATTTTAAACATTAATTTCGTTACGATAAACAGAGTAATGTTTGAATTTAATAATTACATTATTATATTCATAGAAAGTGCGATATGGTTAGAGTTTAACAATATAATTTTGTTAAAAATTTATGACTACAATATAATTTGTATTATTGTGTAAAAATAATATGATGTAAATAACAATATAATGTTATCCAAAACCATACTATGTTAAGTTTTTAAAAAAATCTTTTTAAAAAAACCTTCTGTCAGTTCAGTGTTTCGTTTGTAAGCTGTCGGTAGTGCACGCGTGGTGTTAAATAAATAAAAAAAAGTATAAACAAAAGGGTAGATAAATAAAAAAAATATGTACATATGGTATGTATGTATATCTCTTTATACAGATGTGTTTGTATTTCGTGTATATACATATATGTAAGTATATATTTCTATACATACATATGTACATACGTTTTATTTCAACAATATTAATTTATTTTTATTTCGGATTTACCGCACAGCTGTTTTAAACAAAAGATTTGCCAATAAATATGTGATTAAAAAACAAAATATTATTACATAAAATAATACTATGATCATATTTAACAATATTATTATAATATTAGAACATGGTATGGTAAGTATCAATTATATTTGAGTCACATCTAACAATAGTGTTGTCTTATTTACAATAATAAGATTAGGTATAACAAAGTTAATTGTTTTTGTAGATAATATTATTATTAACTCAGAAAATAATATTATTTAAACATTGCTTTTCCATTGACAATAATATGATTTGACTGCAACCATATAATTCAATCATATTATGTTGCTGTTTGATTATGGTTACCTCAACCATATTTTTTCTTTGCGTGTAAATGAAGGAATAGAGTCTAGCTCGTGTTTAATAATGGTTGGACTGAGACCTGTCAGATGAAGGTATTAAAAAACATAACTGTGACCAATTTTTTTACATTTTTACAAAATCACTGAAATCATTTATTTTTGATGGCTCCAGAAAAATACTAAACAATATGGCGCCTTGAACTTTGAAACACATGTTTTATAAAATTGCCCCTTTTCACCAAAGAAATTTTTTTCAAACTACTGCCGCCATCTATACGCCAAGTCGCCTAGTTTTGAGACCGCGCTCGTATGTGAGCTTTTGTTGTTGCATGCTTAAAAATTTCTATTTAGTATTTTATTCATTACAAATTACTCTCATAATTCTTTAACAAAGAAAAGGCGTATAATAATAATAAAGAAACAAAAAGAAATATTTATGATTCATTATATGTAGAACTTCGTGTTTTGAAAAATTAGGAAATTCAGGGCGTTAAATAAATTCTACTATTACAGCGTACAGCGAAATCAAACATTTTCCAAAATAAAGAGTAAATAAATATTTAATAAAGTTTAGCCATAAATATGTATGTATGTATGTATAGGGTTAAAACATATAAAATCAACTGACGCTTTGACCTCACCCCTTGCGATTTTTATCAAATGTTGTACTAGCCATGACTTGGAGAAAGTAATCATTCATGACAATTTTTTGGCACATTATCGTGGTCCACTCGCGAGATAGAGTGACTTGAAAATTTAAAAATTCAACAAAAATGTGCTATTAGTTCATTTAATTATTATTTTACGAACTGTATTTGTTTCTATATTCTTATGAATTGAACGGGCTAATGTTCGTATCGCTTTTTAAGCCAAATTACATGTGATAATTATTAATGAACAAATAACATCAAAGTTAGTTGTAAATATTCTGACAACAACACATAGTTGAACGGAACAGCTAGCCGTTTTCGAAGGCCACTAAACCTTCATCATCAGCGTTCTTCTGTGTTTGGTCCACTGTGTGTGGTGTCAGTTGATGTGGATTTCTGCCTCATATACGAAACTTTATTGCAAATGGAATATGTGAATTGGTTTGATTCATCGTATTTAAATTTGCTAATGTGTTTGTAATGAAGGCTCAAAGTTACCATCTTTAAATTTACAACAGTCTTACCATTGTCGTTTGTTATTTACTAATTATGCACATGTTAGTTAATTTGCTTATTTTTGTTCTACTTAAAACAAACCATTGTGGCATATTTTTATTGAATTTCCTAGTTTTAAATTTACTATATTTCGCGATTGAGCCGCGATAATCAGCCTAAGTTATACATACATATGTACATGCGAACTCTAGCATGAGCATATATGTATTTTACAAAGTTTCAGCCGATTCGGGGAGGGTTGGGTCCAAAATTATATAATTTTCAGTTGATTGTAAATGGAATTAATCTATAAGCTTTTAAGCTTATATTTGTATGCTTTAAAATTTAAAGTTTTAATGCTAATTAATGTCTGCAGTACTATATAAAAAAACGTTCGAATTGATTTCTAATTTGTATTTTCTTATTTTAAGCAAATAAAGACATAAACCCAGAAAAAACAAACTCTAATCAAATACAGACTTTGCCCAACAAAATAGTGATAAGCTATAAATAACAAAAATGCTAGTGTTACAAATATTTTAATACATTCTGGCTAGGGATGCCAAACGGGAAATCCCGGGATTTGGCAAATCCCGAATCCCGGGATTTCTTTTTCAGGATTTCTTAGCAATTTTTATATAAAAAACTTAATAGATTAAAATTTTCGTTGATTTTATGGTATTTTTTTATAATATTTAAAAGTCCCATACAATTTTATACGTGTAGTTTTAACAATTTAATGACTATTCGTGGCATATTTCTTATAAATTAACAACAAGTGCAAAATAAATTAACTACTTTCTCACGGTTATTTTCATCAAAGGTGATACAATATACAACTAAGAATTATTTTGAAAACGAAAAGAAGCATATGAGCTTTGGAAGGAAAATAACATTTGGAAAATTCAATAATTTTGACAAATTTATTGCGTCTTATTCTATATTATAAGGCCAATTATGAATAAAATTCCATGAGAAATTTTGCCCGGGGAATAATTTCAAACAGTAGCAAATAATAGGGAAAACAAAAAAAATTATGGAAAAGGGAGACATTTCTTGTGGAAATTTATTTATAATTGCAGTGTATAACTCTGTATATCGACTCCTCAACCCTTATCCACTTTTCGGTAACAATTGAGTACTATTGACAGCTCCTTACAATTGAAGTAGAAAATAAAAAGTCGGGTTGACGTAAAAGCCAGAAATATTTACAGAATAATGCGTACTATTTTGTCTAAAAAATTTCTCTAGTGTGAATGTATGTTTTTTTACATTGCAGCTCAAAATTATTTTTGTTAGACCGTTTAGGTCGTTTTTGACACAAACCTATGACCTATTTAAATTACATGGGTTTGATCAAAGGTTTGTGTCAAAAACGACCGACTGAATGAGTTCGACTCAATTATAGTTTTATTTGAGTTGCAGAGCAGAAGGACAGCACACTAATAAACCATACTCCTCTTAGCGAACTTAGGACTACATATGTATCTGTTGAACTTGCAGAAAACAACTTATGTATGAATTTAAAATTTTTCAGTAGAACAAAAATACTGTTCAAGTGATCAGGTAAACTTTTAGTGGCATATTCATAAAAAATATTTTAGGCTTATTAAGCGCTTATTTGACGTATTTCTTTGGGAAATTTGTCAAATAAACCTGTAATAAACCTAATTTTTTTTATGAATACGGCGGTTAATGTATGTGCCTACAAAAATGTGATCATTAGACGTAATTTATAGAATTTGATTAGAATTGTGTATACATTTCTTTTAATTTTTCGACATGTTCAGCCGTATTATCGTTGTCATAGCAGTGACGAAATCGATTAAAAATAGGCAATGCCTGGTATATGTAACAACCGTAATGGCTACTTGTTGGTCAATCGCAATTAAAAAACGTTAATAGATATATTTAAAAAAACAATAATGTTTTTGCAGCTTATTTTCGTAAATCAACTTAAGCGATAGTGCTAAAAGTCCACAGATATGTACATTCGTTTTGATTTAGATTATAGAAAAAGATTTATATTGAAAGCAAAAACAAGTTTTCATATTTAGTTATTGTTTTCAGTATAAATTCTCTAACATCAACTTAAAAATAGATGATTAAAATTCTTTCGATTTTTATTTCATACTAGTATTAAAATATTGTTAACTTTAAAGACAAATGTTTAATGATATATTATCAACATAAAAACTTTTAAAATGCATAAAATTTGTTATTAAAGTAATATTTATTAAGCAAAATTATTTATTTTACCAAAAAATTTTAGATCCCGAAATCTCGAAAATCCCGGAATCCCGAAAAATCCCGCGATCCCGAAAATCCCGGGATTTATAAATCCCGAATCCCGGGATTTCCAAAAATCGATCCCGACTGGCATCCCTAATTCTGGCACACTCACATGCACACACACATAAATTTGTATATTTGTGCATACATACATACATATGTACATATGTATGTAAAAGAGAGAAAGTAACTTAAAGTCATGACCTTTAGCAAACCTAGTTTCTGTTTATATCAAGTTTTTTCCTTTCTTTTCTAATAATTTCCAGTTTAGCCTTTGGTTATGGTCACCATTACATTATTGTCATTATCATCATTATGGTTTTTGTTATTATAATTTTTCAGAGGTGGTGTCGATGATAATGATATTATTATCATGTGTTTTTTATGCACACAAAATAGAAAAGTGTTTTTTTTTTGCTGTGCCGTTATTATTTAGCCTAATCTGGAAAAGAAATCTGGAAAATATGAAAATGTATAGACAATTTTTTCAATCAAAATATAATTCACTGTGTTAGTTTTTTATTATTTTATATTATGTTGAGATGTGTGTGTGGTATAAATACATACATACATAAATATGCAATAATGTAGAATATGCAGAAATTCTGGAAAAGATAATTTGTTGTTGAAATCAGCGTTGCCTTATGTTACCATTTTAGTCGAAAAAAATTTTTAGGGGTTAAAATTCCTTTTCATAAAAAATATTGAAAATTTCTTTCTTTGAACGTCAAAAAAATACGTACGAACAAGTACGATATGTACACTAGGGATATAACTTTTTAACAATTTTTTAAAATATCAAAATTGCCATAGCACAGTCCTATAGAGCATAAAAAACTATAGAACGTATATATTTTTTCGCTAAGGTCAAAAAAATTTTAGTTAATATAATAATATGTTTATTTAAAACAAAAAATAAAATAAAAAACATCGTATAAAATTATGAATATTCAATATTGCATTAAGAAAGCCTCGAAATAATTTTAGATTATGTAAAATAATATTTTTGTTAGCTCAAGTCCGTGCTTTGGCTTAGAAAAACCAATTGCTGCGTGAATTTTTTTGAGAAAAATTACAAAAGATTATGATTTTCGTGGTTACTAGGACATGGTTGACCTCATGGTACTATGCCAAAAAATTTGTTATACCCCTAATGTACACACATTTAATTTAACATTTGTTGCTGTTCAAATATAAAATGTAATATTATAAGATTTAACGCAAATATAATGAATTATTAAACATTAGCATATTGGATTATTAAATCTAGAAAATATTTTAACATATCGCTCATTTACTCAAAGAACATCATAACTCAAAAAATTTAATATTTGAGGTAATCATACAGAATTAATCCTCATATCGTTCTTCATATTGTGTAAAATTTAATTCAAATATCTTATTTAACTCAACTCTTAAAAGCAAAATAGATATTTCTTTTTCCATTATGTAAATGTATGTTATGTATCGACGTATGTAACTCGATTAATATTATGAGCAAATAATAATTGTGAATATAATGAAAATGTTAATTATAATTAATTTTATTTAGCGGCATATGCACCTTTCTCTTCAAATTATATTTCATGAGTAAAAAAGTAACAAAATAGTTTTATGGTTTAAACTTTAAAAGTACAAATGAGATAAGCTACAAAAATACCTGTGATCGTTCTCACTGTTTTACTCAGCAACAGTGAGGATGATTTTAGTAAGTAGAGTACGAAAATCTTATGTCTACTTTACGCGTTAACCTAAAATGAAAACTTAAAACTCCTTTTTTTCGCAAACTAGTTTTTTTTTTTGAGTTATGACGTTGTTTGAGTAAATGAGCGATATCTTATTTAATATTTTCTTTTTTGTGGCGCACAACCAAGAAAGTAATAAAAATAATTGTTTGCAAATAGGAAAATAGAAGGTATTTAAAACCATTACGAATGCTTGCAAACTTGACCTCATTGTTGTAAAAAAATTTAGCAAAACAAATCCTTGTGTTGAATGGTTAAACTTAACACATATGTACATACGTTATAAGGTCATAAAAAGTTTTCTTTTATCGTCTTTGCTTTTTCTATTTGTTCCACTTTTAAGAATAGTGACCCAATGTTTGTGACAATCTTCATAAGGTTTATTTACGAGTAAAAAGAAAAATAAACTATGGTAATGCAAAAGTTTAAGTTTGCATTTCTTCAAATGAAAAAAAATATATACATATGTATATTTGTTATTAATTTGAGAAGGAGTAACACGTGATAATAATAATAATTTTACATTTAGAAAAAATCAAATAAGTATTTAAGCTTCTTACTCCTACTTCAAATTTATATTGTATATCTACTAAACTTTAAATGAATTTTAAAGCAAATCCCACTCGAATTATTCCCTCTTAAAGTTTCCTTACCAACTACAAAAGCAATGGAACCCATATCCATAACAAATTTAAGATTTATATTTATTATTTTTATTTAAGGCAATAAACCGAATTTTCTTCATAAAGTTACGACACATATTAACATAGAATATAATAAATGTATTTTTTTCTCTTTAAATATATTAAGTAAATAAATAACAAAACGGATGAAAAACAAATATTCGCAACAGTTAGATAGACTTAGTATGAATGATATTAATTTATAATATCAATTCTTCAACACGTATACGTCACATCAATTTTCGTTTAATGCGTGTGATTTTTGAATGAGTGCGTGTGTGTGTGTGTGTGGAAGTGGTAACAAATACCCGGCAGTGCGTGGGATTTTCTTATTGAATTATTTAGGGATCGCCTCAGCTGATAGAAATATGCTATTGTGAACAATCAAAAATTATTGAAATTCACAATAGATATAACACTGTAGAAAAAATAAGCGAATAAACAGTGATGCCATTTCTTGGATCATCAAAGGCACAATGAGTATATAAAAATGGGATAAAAAATTTAAAAAGTTGCAGGTAAAAGAACACAAAGCTAAATATTCTCTGTTATTTATGTTTTATAACGGTAATATAACAAATAAGTTTTATGTGTAGTTTCCACAATGCAAGCAAACGACTGGTCTAGAAAATTTGTTTAGGATTCACTCAAAAATTTTAGTGTTTTTCATATACATATATTTTCTAGACAAGTCGCCTGCTTGCATTGTGGAAACTACACGTTAATTTTTTGTTTGATTATGACATAATTGAGGATAATTATTTTAAAATTGCAACAAATGCAAAGTTCATTTAACGCATATTTTGCCCAGCTAAGGCCACCTTTTGAATGCCGGATCATTTTCCCAAGCTTTTTTAATTTTAAAGAAAGCCATAATAAGCTAATAAGCTTGAACAAAAAAATTAACGCAAAAATTACTTTTAAGAAAAATGTTTAATATCCACTACAATAATACTTACATGTATGTACCGACGGTAAATTGAATAAAAAATTAATGTAATGATCGTAAAAGATAAACAAGATTAGTTAAATATACTTAGATAGAGCTATATAACTTCGCGCTAACCTGAATATAAAATAAAAAACGGATAACTGAAAATGAATAGTGATACTTACAAATGCATTTACAAAGGTAAATAAATAATAACAATAATCATTAAAAATGCATGTTAAATAGTTGATGTTAAAAACAATCTCTACCCAAGTAGATGAAAACGTCGATATTTCCCCCAGCTAAAAAAGTCAAGTTTATTTTTTTTTCTCTTCTTTAGAAAATTACATTAATTAATAAATATATTTTATTCTATAAGAATTGAAATTAATTTATTGGTAGTTAAGCATTGTCTATATGCATTTCATTGGTGCTTTGCAAAATCATCAGTAGACTTCAACCACACATATTGAAGTCTACTGATAATTTGGCAAAGCATCAATGAAATGCATATTGACAATGCTTAACCACCAACAAATAAATTTCAATCAAAATAATCTTATGACAATATGAATAAAAAATATATAATATAAAAAATACTGAACTCAAACGCGATTAACAAATTATTCCTGATTAAAAATGCTTAATTTTATAGGAACTAAGACACTTTTTTATTATTTCTTAAATATGCACAAATGTCTAGAAGCGTTTTCTTCTTTGCAAAAATTTTGATTATTAAAAAAGCACTAAAAAGCACTGTGACAGATGGTAAAAAGCACTACGAAATACTGAAAGGAGTATTTAATAAAATTGCGGGTATTTAGAAAGGAAAACAAATAACACCAAAAATTACCCGAAAACCACCAAAATGGCAACACTGCTATAAACACAACTGTATAAATTCTTCGTATGAAGCACAGTAACGATGAACAAACTAACAGCTGTTATAAGTGATAAAATTGTTTACTGTTTTCAATAAAAATAAAATAAAAAATTAAAAGAAAATGAAGCACTTAAAATTTTGTGAAAATCATTAATATCATAAATATTATATTTATTATAGTTAAAACATTTTTGTTTTGTACGTAAACGTTGACCTGCCCCCTTATTCTATAATACGCTAAAGGTAAAGCTAAATTTGATCGCTAAAATGCTGAACAAATAAAAAAATAATTTTGACGATGACACTAAAATTTCGGCGGATTACATTTTTAGGCCATTTGAAAATTGCATTTGTAGCCGAAAATATGCTTTATAATAAATATGATAAATATTTATGCCCTTATGCAAAAACGATTGTCAAAGTTAAAGCATGCCTTAAAACCGGTTTTGCCATAAAAAATTCGTTTGTTAAACCAACTTTAAGTTTAACAATCGTTCGTCGGCATTTTGGTCATGTTTGTATATATTTTCATATATACAAAAATATATTTTATTTTTAGTAAAGAATGTTCGCAGCCAAAAATTCCTCGTTAGTGCCAGTTATGTTCCTAGCATAAATAATAAATATTAGCTTAATTTCATATTAAGAATAAATAAATAAATAAAATTGATTTGATTACACTCAAGTGTTGTCCTTCTAGTCTTGAAATATATCATTGAAAACCCACTTATTGCACTCAAACATTCATTACAAAGTTGGTCTCAATTTCTTACAAATTAAAACATTTTGTTCACTCAACAAAAAAAAATTAGAAAAATCCAGGATTAATTCAATAAATTTTATTCGAGCTATGTATGTATGCCATTTACAATAAACCATCTGATCATTTAAATAATTTCAACTCTGTGTTTTTTGTTCAATGTTCTCTCGCTGACAAATTAACTAACGAACTACCGGGTATGTTAGAAGAATTTAATATCTAAAATTATTCATTGAAAAGGAGCAATATTTCAGTCAATTACAATAATAATTTACAAAGTTATATTTGAGAATACATAAGTTTAATACTGCTAGACAACACAATTAGTATGCAAATAACCGATAACATTTTTATTAGTTACAAGACGAAAAAAAGTTTTATAAAATTATTATAAAAAATTTGGCAAGCAGATTTACTGAAAACATTTCTAGTTATTTTTAAAATTAAATTATTTTTGCGGCAAACTTTATTTGTGCCAACACATGTTTTTTTTAATACAATTAGCTAGAATATATGCCAAACATAAAATGTGTGCAAGTTTAAGGACACATAAAAGTTTTAAATTGTATAAGAAACTTTCAGGAAAAAAAATTATACCTGGAACTTTAGGAAAAAAAATAAAAAAAAATGGTGCCATGGGCCAAAAGTCATCATGCGCTCTCCAAAAGTTTGATTTAAAAATGCCATTGTGCCTCGCGCAGTGTGGGCAGTGATTCCATACTGTTGCAACGACACCTCAGGTCTGTTTTCAAGAGCAGGACTAAAATAAATTTCTATCATATTTTCTATTCTATAATATTCGTGGCAGCCTAATATGACTTTTGCTATATGTGTTAAAGCTCGCCAAATTTTTTAAATATTATTTTTTATTTTAAGCTTACTGCCAATTGTGGTTACTTACGACTTGATTTACTACTAAGTAATAATATTTAATTTATATATCATTTATGCAAATAAAAAATAAATAAAGCTAAAAATACTTTTATCACATGCATACATATCGTTACCGTAATATATGTAGAAAGGCCCTAACTCATTATTTTTTGCTTTTTTCGGTACATTAGATGTTCTTCTATTAAAGTATAGTAAAAATTCCAATTCAAATAAATAATGAGTTAGGGCCTTTCTATATTAAGCTAACGATGTGTATGTACATGTGTATAAATTTTGCTTGAAAACAAAAATAAATCAATTTCTTCACACTATTACTATACAATGGAAAAGTGTTTAAATAAATACAGATTTTATTTTTCAATAAATATAAATCATCCATCGATAGATACTTTCGTTTTCACAATCAACTTTTAAATATGTTTGGCAGCTTGCCAATAAGAAATACATAAGTGTGCCTACTAAAAATAGCAAAGACACACTAAAAATTTAACAAAGATTAACACAATTTCAATAAAAATTTTGTACCCGTTCGATTTTTTTGTAAATAAAATATGTATGTATGCAAAATAAAAGGACAAATTATAATAACAAATAAATTAAAAAAATCAAAAAACCCGACTACAAAAACAAACAAAAAATATGGAAGTTTTTTAACCCTACGTCCTCACCCGATATATTTTTATCATGACAAATGTCAAATTCCATATAGAAAAAAGAGCTAACATAAAAAAAATTACTTTTCAATATAAAATTTGACTTTTGTTATGATAAAAATATATCAGGTGTAGACGTAGGGTAAAGATATATTTAATATTTCGAAGCTAAAATGCATATAACTTAGACCACTTTCATAATCAAGAGAACAATTGTGCTTTCAGTCGCTATAGTCCCATTTCTATTATGAAATGGGTTGAATTTACTATTTTTTATAGATATTAAAAAGCGCTTTATATAAAAATACTCTAGATAAAATATGTTCACTATACATTATTATCAGTCACTTAGTGGGTATTTATTTTTTGCTGTTCTTATCATTAAAGCATCTAAGTTTTATTTTAGCAGAAAAATACAAATTTTATATTCCCAGAGATATAAAATTACACATCCATACACATTTGCTTACTTAAAGGCAAATACAAATAAATCACAAACCATGCAAGATGATTTTTATTACAGTCTAAAAAATCTTAAATAAAAGAAAGTAATGCAAGGATAGATAGCGCGCAAATTAAATTAAGTTTATGGTTAGTATTTTTATTTAATTTTTTTTTTCTTCTCTTATTTTTCAGTTATTGTTCTTCGCTCTTGTTGCTGCAGCAGTAATAACTGGGTGAGTAAATTTATATATACTTTTACATTTTATACATTTATGCTTAAAAGCAATAACAGCATAAGTAGACTTAAGACAAAATCGAGTTACAAGAAATTTTCCCAACGATGCTATATAAACAAAAACAAACAATACAATAATTACCTAAGTCTTAAAAAAAGTTCAATAAAATGTATAATAAGAGCCAAATTATACTAAAAACTACATTTTCATAAAATCTTGGCAGTATTCGTTGACATGGTAACCTTTATTTAACGACAAAATGATTTTCATTTGCCCATTTTGATATTTTCGAAATCAAAAAATTTAGGGTGTATTCGTTAATACTCTTTTGAATTTTGATTTTTCAAAAATATTTTCGTACGTTAAAAGTGGGGTTTCTCGAAACTACACATATTTTCGACTTACGGTGTTATTGCTTGTGACCACATACATACAGACATATTGTTTATAGTCGCACATGCATGCCTGAGAAGTTTTACACAAGTGCATTAATATTATTTTCGTTTAATACTTGTTTATTGCAATAATTGCATACTTTTAGGGATATATGTATGCGTTTTGAGAGAATTGAGTGTGTGTGGCTGTGTAGTTTTGTATTGTGATCAGCGTTGCCGTTTTAGTTACTTTAAGCCAGAATTGCTTATTGTTTGTTCTAATCGTCGTGTGGTTTTTGGTTTGCCGCACAGTATATTAAAAATACATTATTACTGTGGAAAACCAATAACCAACCGATGTAAAGTGTTCATTTGTAATTCTTTTTCATTTTGATTACTTTTTGGTACTAATAATTACATATGTATGCAGTTTTTATTTGAAATATGCGAAATTTTCAAATTACAAATTTATATGTGAATATGTAGATATGTTAAGGTTGGCAAAACAAATATGTTTCAGTTTTAAATGGCTGTTTTTTCACATTTGAAACTCAATGAGTTTTGTTTAGAAAATGACCAATAGTATCGAAATAAAGAAAACGCAAAATAATGTAGGGTATAATAGTCTCATGAGTAAATGTAGGCTAGAAGTATTAGATCAAGTCAGCTTTCAAACGAAAAAACCATATTAAAGTCGGTATAGCCGCTTGGGAACTAGGCCGTGAAAGGCACACTGCTGCACTTGTACACACACACACACTACAAACTTATAACACCCATTTTTGTTTTGGTCGTAGGTTAAAAAATAAAATTTACATATTTAAAATCTATTTTAAGAAAAAATTTTATCATCAAATTTAAATAGAATATATTTCAGGCTCCTTTAAATTTTATGAAACGGCAGGTAAACTTTTTAAATTTTTATTGAAAAAAATATGCAGTAAATTTTTAAACTACATACACATAATACGAGTATAAATAGAGTTGCTGTGGAAGTAGTGCATTCTCCAATCTCAAGATGTCCAAAATCGAAAATAAAAAACAACAGAACTTTAACTTGTAAACAATTAAATTAAAATTCAAAAAAATTTTTATTTCAAAGGATTTGAAAATTATTTCGGGTATATGGCCACCGCTGCTATTATTGATAATTTATATTCTGCACGTCCAATTTTGATAGACTTTTTCGAACAATGCCTGCTGCAGTTGTCGTTGTGTTGCTGGCTTATCAGCATAAGCCAGTGACTTCATCTGTCGCCTCAGGATATAATCGAGGGGTGTCAAATCGGGCGACCTTGGAGCGCAATTGACAGGGCCATCTCTCAAAATCGACTTATCGACATATTTCGACTTTGATAAGTTGATGTTTGAGGTCGAATATGGCATGTAGCGTCATCCTGTTTAAATCAGATATCGCCCGTATCAATGCGATTCATATTTTCAAAGAAGAAATCATTGATCATGGTGCGGCAGCAGTATCCATTGACCAGCTTCACATTTGACGAAATAAGTCAGAATATTGCCATTTTCATGGTTATTTTGAAATATTGGTTTTGAATTTTTATCACGACTAGATAGATTTTGATATAAGAAAAAATTAATGAGTGAAATAAAAGGTTATTTTTTTAGCAACAACTACACGAGACATTTGTTTATTGAGGTCAAAAATGAGAAGTTTCCTTATTATATCAAATTCGAAAGTGCAGCAACTTAACCTGAGAATTATGTAACACTAACGTGACCAGAAGCTTTTTACAAAAAGCGGGACACGATCGTTCAAAAAGCGGGATTTTGACGAAAATACGGCCAAAAAGCGGGATTTTTAAATAAACAACTATTTGAAAGCGGGATGTGTAATACGCACATAAAAAGTTTCGTATGTACTTAGGAAACACAGTTTTTAACTCAAAAGAATCGATTTTAAATAAACAAAAGTTTTTATTAATAAAAATTTTTATTTAGTAACGTAAAATAAATAAAATTAAAGATTTTTTGACTTCATTTACAAAACAAAATACGATTTTTATACAAAACAATGTACAAAAACTTAAGGCGAATGACAGCAAGTGGCCTTGTTAGTCCATATTATCATCAACTGACTACACCAATGTGTCAAACTCTTTATAAAAAAATAAGCAAGAACTTTTTATTTTATTATTGACAGTTTGGTGAATGTCAGTTATTATTCTCCTAATAAGCCCTCTTGGTAATAAATTCCTAAAGCAGCAGAATGTCTGCACATATAAAGCACTGTAACAAAAGGATCTTTTTTTAGGAGCTGCCAGATCCAAAAAAAATAAACAATAACTACACTAAAAAATATTTGGAATAAATTTTTATCAGTTACATATTAATAAAAATATATTAAGAGATAAGAAATTTCAAAACTCTAAAAAGCGGGATAAAGCGGGATTAAAATTCAAGGCGGGATCAACCTCAGAAAAGCGGGATAATCCCGCCTAAAGCGGGATGTCTGGTCAGGTTATGTAACACCCTAATACACAGATAAATTGCCATAATACTGCATTCATTATTTAAAGTGCTTGTATGTATGTGTATGTGTTAATATTTTAAAACGGTTTGATGTGTTTTAACTTCGCATTGTTTATCATTAATTTAAGTATGTAATTTTACTGCTATTTAACAGTAACTGTTTTCCCTTACTGTTAAATAACATGCGTACATATTTATTGCAATCATTTATTATTTGTGTACTACTACATACTTACATATCACGTATATTTCGCAAACCCCAAAATGCTCTTGGATGCATATGAGTAATGAGATTTCCATTTAAATTTCTGTTGAATAAATCCAGAATAAGAAGAAGTCCTTAAAGAAACTAACATTCAATTGCATTTTAAAAGTAAATAAATGTTTTTGTATGTTTTATGTAAATTAATAAATGCGAATTTTTGACAGAAAGAAAATATGTTTTTCAAGATTTACTTTACTTATTTGAAAGGTACTTTTTTAAGATACTTTTTCAGAAGAAAGTTTTTAAAGATGCTTTTTGTAAAGATACATTTTTAATTTTCATTTTAGAGGATTTAACAATTATTTTATTTATAGGTACTTTTTGAAAGGTACTTGTTATACTGTTCAACATTTTTGCACTAAAATGTACTTTTCAGAAGGTACTTTTCAAAATGTATTGTTTAATATGTAATTTTTTTAAAGTATGCACCTTTAAAAAAGTATTTTGTTAAAGGTTTTCTGTAAAAGGTACTTCTTAGTCGCACTCATTTTTAAAAGGTAAGGTACTTTTCATTTTACTTTTCCGAAGGTACTTTTTAAAAGATTTTTTTAAATTAGTATTTTAAATGTACTTGCTTGAGGCAACATTTGTACTTTAAAGGTGCTTTTCAAATTGTACTTTTGAAAAGGAAATTTTAAAAATGTACTTTAAGGCAACAAGGCAATTGATTTTTGGTTTTATTTTCAATTATATTTTTTTATTGCATTAATATTTTATTTTTAAACAAAACTTTAATTAACTTAAATGCATTTTTAATTGATTTTTGGTTTTATTTTCAATTGAAGTTTTTTATTGCAGGAATATTTTTTTCTGTATAATGTACTTTTTTAAGGGAGTTTTTCAAAATGTACTTATTAAAATGTAATTTTAAAAAGGTACTTAAAGTACCTTTAAATGGTTCTTGAAAGGTACATTTATAAACTGCTTTTTAGACGAACTTTTTAAAAGGTACCTTCGGAAAGGTAGTTTTAAAAATTTTCGTTTTAAGGAAGGTAAAAAGAAGTAATTTTCTAAAGGTAATTTTTCCAAAGGTACTACTAGTTGGATCTAGTCAAATAGTGTAATTTTCTAGGTTAAAGTGCTGGTGGCTTAACAAAAGCTATTTTAATGGCATTTAAGTTAACAATGTAATTTTTTTTTTGTATAAAATAATAAACTAAACAATGTTAAATAACTTTAAAAATAAGAAACGACAAAAAATTATATATCAGTATTTTTTTAGAAAAGTTTCGTTGCAAATTTTTAAAAATCATGATAAAATCTTTTATTAAAACTTCTCTTTAAAAAAAGAAATTTAAAAAATCAGCCTTTAAAAGTATCTTCGATAACAAAAATTAAAAATTTTAAAAACCCCCCCGAATATAAAGTAACTTTTAAATAAGCAGCTCTAAGAATTTTTCTTAGAGCTTAAAAAGAACTAACTTTCTAAAAATATTTTTCTTAAAGTAATTTTAAAAATGTTCATTATAAATTCCAATGTATTTCATTTTGAATGAAATAATTAATGTAAATACTTAGTTCCATGCAAATGTGTAAAAAAATGTACTCACAATAAATGTAAATTATCCAGTTTCGCAAAAGTTTCTTCTCCAATATATGTGATTCTATTATGATCCAGATATCTTTAGATTGCCAGCAGAGGAATTTAATATATTGTTATTATATTTTGTATGTGTGTGTGTGTGTGTTTTCAAAAGATAAAAATGCAGTAACAAAAGTTTGAATAGAAAAGAAAAACTACACATAAATTTACATACAAAAATAATAATAATTTGTGTAATAAATTTATGCTTCAACAAATTTCTATAAAAAAAACTTAATATCGCCTTCATACTTACAATTCATACAAAACATGTATGCGTGGAAAATTTATGCCAATCAAGGTCAATAAATTATCACTTAAGTGCAACCATTCCAAGCATGGCAAATTTAAGGACATGTCCTTCACGTGCAGTGACTCCAAACGATTTGAGCCCAGAAATAACCACTGCAAATTCAAAAGGCCCTCAAAGATTAAAGGCCTTAAATGGCTGAGTTGATTGTAACGCAGGTCGAGTGTTTCCAAATGCTGCAGTTGATGAAATATACCCAAAGGCAAATCTTTAATGTTATTAGATTTAAGTTTTCTAGAAGAGCGAAAAAATATATTAGAAAAATATGTATGTATACATTTTTTTTTTTTTTGAGGAAATCTTACAATCTGCGTAGTTTTGGAAAATATTTAAAGTCATTTACATTCAATATTAGATTGTTGTCGATAATAATTATACCAGTAGCCTGGAAATTTAAGAAAATTTCTTATAAAATTATAAGACTTAGCCAGCGAAATATTTCACAAACATACTTCTGGTCCAATTTCCGGCATTTTTGTTAAATTTGCATTCTTTTTACAGAAAAGTATGGATTTTTTAAGGCAGGTACATTGTTTTGGATATGTTGAGATCTCTTTTTAGTCGCATGAAATGAGAGTAAATTTAATATTTCTATTGTGTATGGATTTATGTAAATGATAAAAGGTTAATTTAAAAAAAATTGTCCTTTAAACATAAATCAAATACCAACAAGGATTACGTCGTTGAGTTTTAAAGCGACTGCTTCAAAAAATAACTTTGAATTTCATAGAAATCCGTTACTAAACGTTTTCTAACATATTTTTGAATGTAATAAAATAAAATGAAAGGAAATAAAAGCTTCTGAATTCGGTACGTACATGATTTGAATTTAATACACAGGGTAATTATGTAAAAAATGCCGCAGGAAATTTCTCCCAGGGAACAATTCCAATTAATAGCAAATGATAGGGAAAACAAAAAATTCTAATTGGAAAAGGGAGAAATTTCCTGCGGAATTTTTTTTACATAATTGCCCTGATAATTTAATTCTGCTAAATAACACTCATATACGCCTGAATTAACACAAAATTTGCTGTAAATTAATAGAAAAAAAAAAATAAGGAACAGCACACACAACCTAAAACAAAGTTTGCATTTTCTTCTTCTTTTAAATTAAAAGCACTACACATTTATAAATTCTAATTAAATTTAAGATAAAACACACACATACTCGTACATATGTACATACATATAAAAAGAAAACAAAACAGAAAAAAAATAAAAAAGAGAAATATGTTCAAATACATTTACTTTCTCACCACAAATAATACGACTTGTATTATCTGCATTAATACTTGTTGTGGCGAATGTTGTTGTAGCCGGCATCGTTACACTTGGCATCGTAATAGCCATTGTAGTATTTGTAATGTGTTTTTGTAAATGTGTTTTTAAATTAAACTTCTGCTCTCCCTGTTGTATTAAATGTATTTGTTGTTGTTGTTTGGTTGCGTTGCCCTCAACAGTTTGTGTTGTTGTCGTTGTCGTTGTCGTTGTTGCTGTTGCTGTTGCTGTTGCCGATACCGTTAAAGTTGACTCCGTTACTTCTTGTTGACGTCGTTGCTTCTCGATGGCATTTCCCACAATTTTATTGGTCATTTCACGACTGCCATAAAGTAGGCCACACTCAACGGGATCTTCATCACTGCCATCATGACAGTCTCTATGATGGTTACAGATTTGTCGCTGTAACACACACAATTGACCATTATCACAGGCAAATGTGCCGTGAGGACAAGGACCTACATAGATTAAGGCAAACGATAAATATGTATTAGCTGCTATAAAGTTATTACGAGTATAGGTATGTATATTAATAATGAAAGATGTTGAGTTTTGAGATGGTTTTTATAAGCGTAATATAGTAAATTATGAAATTTATATAGAGAAATGTGAAATATATGTAAAGAGTCTTCTCTTAAGCGCTTCCTATTTTTAAACTTAAATGAAACAAAGAAGTTTATGTGAGATAATATCAGCGAAATTTTTTAATCGTTTGAAAGGCCAAAATATGATTCCATACATATTGGCCTTTCAAACTTAACTTCGTGCGATACCAGACTTTCAAATCGCTCGTGGGGAATGTGACATGTGGTAAGAGCTATGTGACGCATAGCACCGTTCTGTGGAAATCACGTGTCGTAGGTGTTCATATCATATTGGGCCTTATTACGAATGTCGTATTACGACTTCCACTACGACGATTTTGTACTAGACTAAAGAACATTGCAAAAGCTTTTCTTTCGAAAAAGAAGCTAATAATCATCAACATATAGCGCTCGCTACCGTAAAATGCGCGCAGCTCACGGAATAATTCCTGGCAGAACAAACATTTCGATAAAACAATTTTATCATTTGCGCGTGTAACTCTGACAATATGACCGCTATCAACTGTCAAAGTTCGGAAGTCCCTATTGGAAGTGCCCAATTGCACCATAGACAATTGTAATTATTCTGAAAAAAACTAGCAAAACGGAACAACATGCTGTTTTCGAAGGCCGCTGCACCTTCATGATCAGCGCTCTTGTGCTTAGTTCACTGTATGTGGTGTCAGTTAATGTATTCTTCTAGCTCATGTAGAAATTTTTCAATGCAAATAGAATATGTGAATTATTTTGTTTCAACGTATTCTAATTTGTTGAAAGTATTTTTGCAACGAAAGCTGAAATTAATTTATCATCACTAATTTACAACAGTATTGCTACTGCTATTTGTTCGTGACTAAGTCTCCGTTCGTACTATGCAAGTCTTATTGCTAAGCTGATTGGTTTGTTGGGGAGAGAGACGAGTGGAAAAGAAAAGAGTACTCAGCTTCAAGTACTGTCAATACGTTTTGCTTTCTTATTCGTAATGTTAAATAAATTCAGTAAAGTTCAACTGTGACTCGCACATGGAAGGTTCCGTCATATAAATTAAAAAAAGGTGTAAGTTACATTTAAGATATTTTACAGGAAAAGCAAAACGCCTTATAAGTTTTAGTGTATTTAGTTCTCTGTAGTATTTTGGCTGTCGCTAATAAATTCGATATTTATGAGCATACACGCATAAAAACGTTGTGGGTAAATGGATTTTATTTTATTACAACATAATCAATGAAAAGGTATATATTAAAATTTTTGTAAGTTACTCCCTTTTTGAATTTATATGACGATATGTAATACTATACGAGCCTATATAATCAAATATCTTACCTGATGTAGACATTTAAAAAAATTAGCTACCCGATAAACTTTTTTTGGGTTTTTGGGGAATTTTTTAGTTTTTGCTGGTTTTTATTATTTTTGGCGCTTTTGGGATTTTTTCAGTTTTTGGTGTTTTTATCCATTTTGGCGGTTTTTCAGTTTTGGCGACTTTTTTCGGTTTTAGAAGTTTTTTTCGTTTTGGCGTTTTTTAAATTTTGGTATTTTTTAGTTTTAGTGTTTTTGAAAACTTCAAGAGTTTGCCTGTTACGGTTTCCAAGAAAGTTGTCAAAATTAAATTAACTGATAGAACACCCTTTAATTTTGATTTTTTTTTTAATTTTAGTGTTAATTGTTGTAGTTTATATAAAAAATACACTAAGTCCCGGTCCACACTTGCAATTTTTGTTGGAGCAATTCTTGAATATGTGTGAGAGTGTTGAAATAGAAATATATATACTTTTTGTATTCCTCTGTCGCTCTTTTGCACTAAAAAATAAAAAGTTGCTGCAACAAAAATTGCAAATCTGGACTGGGTCTAACTTTGCAAATTTCAAGGTTCTATACATAATTTTATGTATATTACATGAGATTTTAACATTTTTCGTTGCTCGTTTTGGAACACCCTTTAATTTTTAACTGTCACATATTTTTGTTGTAGTGGCTAAAGTCCTACATGTTCGGTTAAAATTTCTGGGCCGCAGATCTTGCGGTTCTCGAGAAAACAGCCTGTAACGGACAGACGGACAGCGTTTCGAAAACAATAGGGGTTTGCAAAACTATTAATAAAAAACTTTTCGTCAAGAATAAGACTTGCATTGTGACGACGCCAATTAAAGTTCAAAGAAATAAAAGTGATAAACTTAGCAATAAGACTTGTGTAGTGTGAATTGGAACTAATCATGCAAATGCCTGTTAATTTGCTTGTGCATATTTATTTTGTGCTGACTACACATTGCGGCATTTTCTGATATTGCAATAGTGTGTACTAGTGCACGCAAAGAAAATATATGGTTGTAAAATGGTTGAGAAAACAATATTATGTTCTATGAAACAAATATTTGGTCGTTGAAAACTAGTTATTGTTATTTTAAACATTAACTTCATTACGATAAAAACAGTAATGTTTGAATTTAATAATAACATTATTATATTCATACACGCAAAGAAAAGATATGGTTGTAAAATGGTTGAGAAAACAATATTATGTTCTATGAAACAAATATTTGGTCGTTGAAAACTAGTTATTGTTATTTTAAACATTAATTTCGTTACGATAAAAACAGTAATGTTTGAATTTAATAATAACATTATTATATTCATAGAAAGTGCGATATGGTTAGAGTTTAACAATATAGTTTTGTTAAAAATTTATGACTACAATATAATTTGTATTATTATGTAAAAATAATATGATGTAAATAACAATATAATGTTATTCAAAACCATACTATGTTAAGTTTTAAAAAAAACCTTTTTCATAAACATCTTCTGTCAGTTCAGTTTTTCGTTTAAAATCTATCGACAGTGCACGCGTGGTGTTAAATAAATAAAAAAAAAAGTATAAACAAAAGGGTAGATAAATAAAAATAATATGTACACTTGTATGTATGTATATCTTTTTTTACAGATATGTCTGTATTTCGTGTATACACATATACTTATGTAAGTATACATTTCTATAAATACATACATACATTTTCTTTCAACAATATTAATTTATTTTTATTTCGGATTTACCGCACAGCTGTCTAAACGAAAGATTTGCCAATAAATATATGATTAAGAAACAAAACATTATTGTTACATAAAATAATACTATGGTCATATTTAACAATATTATTATAATATTAGAACATGGTATGATAAGTCTCAATTATATTTTAGTCACATCTAGCAATAGTATTGTCCTATTTACAATAATAAGATTAGGTATAACAAAGTTAATTGTTTTTGTAGATAATATTATTATTAACTCTGAAAATAATATTATTTAAACTTTGCTTTTCCATTGACAATAATATAATTTGACTGCAACCATATAATTCAATCATGGTATGTTGCTGTTTGATTACGGTTACCTCAACCATATTTTTGCTTTGCGTGTGGCAACTTTTCTCATTTTCGACATTTTTGGTTGTGTGGCATTGCGTTACAAACAAAAAACATAATGCATTGTACACATTTTGAAAATGACACCACAAAGTAATAACAAAAGAAATGCCAAATCCGTACTCAGCATAAGTTAAAAACATATATAACAATGGACCCAATTGGATCCCCGAGTGGAGGTGCGGTATAACTCCTAACCTAAAAACATATCATTTAAGAAAATAAATGGTCTTGAGCATGCCAGTTATTTCCTTCTCTTGGAAAGGTAAGAAATATTGCCACTATTTATGGAAAAGAAAGCGCCATAAGATATGAAGATAAAGTTTTAACACTACATATATTGTTTCCCACGAATTCAGATCTTTTATATTGATTTCGAATAATTAAAAGTATTGTTTTAGAAATAAATCGAACTAAATTATAAAGGTCTGCTAACATTGGGGTAGCGGAGGGCATTATGACTGTTGATTTTCATGAGTAATATTTAAAAAAAATAATTATATGCAATTTTTAATAATTCTCGGAGAGGCAACATGAAGTTTTTTTTGAGGAGGAGTGCAATGCATCCCCCATAATGAGCTTTTTTCGCATATGTCTGCTAGTGAAATGTTATAAAAATAAAGGAAATGAAGTATATACACATAAAAATAACTCAAATAATATTAATAATACAATTTAAAAGTATTTTTAAGAAACAATTAATATTTTACTGAAAAAGTGCTATAAAAATATAGAACTTTAGTTTAAAAATGCACAAAGAGGCATAAATTATTAACTTGGCAGCACCCGACCAGAAATACTGGTGTGGCAACACTTTATTCCTGCAAAAGCAAAGTATAGCTGTTGTTGTTTTTTTTTTAATGTGTTTTCACTTATACACTTCTTACAACTACATAGGTGCAATTCGAGCTGAAAACAAACCTATATATACCCTTTTCCATTTTTGGTAAAGGGTATAACAAGTAAGAGTGCTATATTCGGCTGTGCCGAATCTTATATACCCTTTACCAACGTACGTACATATATATAGTATACAGACACATACATACATATTTGTTTTGTGAAAAAATTTATCATTTTTTTAAAGTTTCCATCTTTGGAGCTGTAATTTTCTTTCAGAAGCATAAAATATATTCAATTTATAAAGAAAAAGAAAAAAATTGTTAGACCTATTTAATTTTACATAACACAAAAAGTGTGAGTTTTCCAACCCTGGAGTCATAATTTTGGATTTTTTTGATTATTGATACCAATCTAGTTCTTTAAAAAATACATAAAATATGTTAAGTGAAAAAAGCAAAAACGAAATAAGGTAAAACTTAAGGTCAGATTTTGTAAATTCAAACGATTTTTTCGTTTTGAAATTTGTATGGAAAAAATATTTTTTGAAAAGAATTTTCGTTATTTTTCATACAAATTTGAAACGTTTAGAAACAAAATTTTTTACAAAATCTGCTTATTAGTTTCATTTAATTCCTTTAATATTAAAAACTTCAGTAAAGTGCGACTTTGAATCGCGCACGGCTTTTTTAAGTTTTTTCTTCAGTTTAAACGATTTTTTCAGTTTTGTCGCTTTTTTCTCGTTTTGGCGATTTTTTTCTGTTTTTGGAGGTTTTTTGTATTTTGGTGATTTTTTTCTGTTATTGGGATTTTCTTCATTTTGTAGATTTTTCTCATTTTGACGATTTTTTTTTCATTTTTGCGATTTTTTTCTGTTTTTGGGTTTTTTCTATTTAGGAGTTTTTTTTTCATTTTGGCGACTTTTTTCTGTTTTTTGGGTTTTTTTCGTTTTGGCGATTTTTTTCATTTTGGCGATTTTTTTTTCATTTTGGCGATTTTCTTTCATTTTTGCGATTTTTTTTTATTTAAGCAATTTTTCCGGTTTTTCGCGATTTATTTTAGTCCTAGAAATTTTTTTTAATATGGCGATTTTTTTCTGTTTTTGGGTTTTTTTTCATTATGGCGTTTTTTCCTGCTTTGGGGTTTTTTTTTATTTAGGCGATTTTTTTCTCTTTTTTGGGGTTTTTTCATCTTGGCGATTTTTTTTTTCATTTTGTCGTTTTTTTCCTGTTTTGGGATTTTTTTTTAATTTTGGCGATTTTTTCATGTTTTTTTGGGGTATTTTTCGTTTTGGCGATTTTTTTCCGTTTGGCGATTTTATAATTCCTTGATTTTTTAGTTTTACCGTTTTTGAAAATTTCAAGAGTTTTGCTTTTACGGTTTCCAAGATACAGCAAGTTGTCAAAATTGCATAGTCAAAATTGCATTAACTGATGGAACACCCTTTAATTTAAATTTTTTGAAATTTTAGTGTTAATTTTTGTAGTCTGTATAAAAATACACTAACCTTACAAATTTCAAGTGTATATACATATATTTGTATGTATATTACATGGGATTTTAGAATTTTTCGTTGCTCGTTTTGGAACACCCTTTAATTTCCAATTCTCATGTATTTGTTGTTGTAGCGGCCAAAAGTCTACACACTGTGTCCAAATTTCAGGTCTGTAGCTCTTACGGTTCTCGAGAAAATACTAATATAGTTTTAGACATAGTTAATTTTACATAACACAAAAAGTTAAAGTTTTCCAACCCTGGAAACGTCTTTTTAATTTTTTTTATATTTTTTTTTATTTAAAATACCAATTTTAGTCGTACTGAAGTGTAAAATAAATTTATTTATTAAAAAAAAATAAAAATTTGTTTTCGGTAGTTACTTTTATATGGCAAAATATAGTTTACGTTTTCCAGCTCTGCAATCGTCTGCCCGATTTTGCTGAATTTCAATACCAATCTAAGTTGGACCATTTCTGATACATCAGTCCAAGAACGAAGTCTCTAGCTTTTCTGGGAGCTTCGGAAAACCGTACACCGGACGGACAGACGGACGGACGGACGGACAGACGGACATCGCTTATTCGTCATCGCTATTCATAAGGACCCAGAATATATATATTTTTTTGGTCGCAAATTAAAATTATGGAAATTACACACGGAATGACAAACCTATATATACCCTTTTCCATTTTTGGTAAAGGGTATAAAAATAAAGGCAGTCAGGTAAAGGAATAAAATAAAAATAATGTTGATTATTGAGTTCTTGTTTCAACTATGATATTAGTTGAAGTTCTCATTTGTTTAAATGATAGTTCTTAGCACGGATTTAAGGTACAATTAGACGTGCTATAGCAATAATGCAATAGCCATAACCAAACCAAAATTCAATTGGTTTCTATGGTAATGGCTATGGCGTTATGGCGAGTCACCTATAATCAAATACAGTGTTGCCCACTAGTTTGGTTCGAACGGCTATTTTCTATGGCTATGGTTATGGCACGTCTGATTGCACCTTTAATAATACAATTTTCTTAAATATGTTGTCCAAAGTTCAGGTTTAATTTAATTTTCAGCAAACAAACTAAAAAATTTTATGAATTTCTGCAATAAAATTTTTCTTTAACGCTCTCGCTCTCTCTCTCCCTCTCTCTTCCCCTCCCTGTGGTTTGTGGTCTTAAAAGCTAAACGACACTTAACTAATTTGAATTTATATCACAAAAGTAAACAGGTAGTAAGTAATAGGTGCTTGTTAAATTTAAAAGTAAGTGTCCTCTTAAAATCATTAATGAAATGAACATAAAAGTAGCATTTTAATACTTTCTAATTACAAATTTAATGAGACGAGGGGAATAGATAGGCTTGCACCATGAATACAGCATAAACTAATTCGAATTCTTGAATGAAATTCAATGTTTTAAAAGAAATTACTTTGCATTTTTTAATTTATTTTAATATTAACTTAGCGAGAATATAAAGATTGCAAAAATTTATTATATGCTAACGAGTCTATGAATGTAAACAAACGAATAAGGCTGAAGAAAGAAGACCCGGCTTTAAACCAATTTAAAGTAAAAAGTAAATTGTATTTTTTTTTTTTGTTGGAAATTATACACAATAAAATTGAAGCACAGAGACATTAACCAACAACGATGATGAACCTACAAAATTATGTGGATGTAGAGTGCAGATAAAAGGACTTAAAAATAAACCAAAAGGCATTTAATTGTATGTTAAAAAAAGAAAAAGCTAAATAAATTGAGGATTATTTTAACTGTGGTTTTTAATGGCTCGTAAGCAAAATAGAATATTTTTTTTTGTTTTAGCAGGCTTAAGTGTGAAAACTATAAGCTATTTAATATTTTCTAACTCTTGAATATTTACGGCCACATGCATAATGAAAAACTGGCATGAAGTTAGCATAAGTGACGAAATTGAACTAGGTGTTAGTCCTAATTCACACTATGCAAGTCTTATTGCTAAGCTGATTAGTTCGAGGGAGAGAGAGAAACAGAAACGTTTCTTTTCCCCTCGTCTCTATTATCTAAAAAAATAATCAGCTCAGCAATAACACTTGCATAGTGTAAACTAGGACTTAACGAGTGCCTCCATACAATTTGGCAGCTCAGTTCGATTTTGTCCGGACAAAATATAAAATTACACAAATTTAAACTGAGAGTTGTTCGTAAAAAATATTTTCTCTCTCAAACTACAAATTTTGTTCGGAATCAACGGGTGAATCCAGCTTAAGAATTGAAATTACTGGACTTAAGCTCGATTCAGAAATTAATTCTGATTACTTTTCTTAAAAAAACGTACTTTTCTATAAAAAATTTAATTTTCTTAAAAAACGTAATGTTTGTCTTAAAGAGGAATTTTTCTCTAAAATGTGTCTGATTTAAAAAATGAACTTCTCGTTAAAAATTTACTCGTATGTCATTCCTTTAAAAAAGTGTTCTTTAAAAAAGTATTTTTCTTTAAAAATGCAATTTTTCATAAAGGTGCTTGTTTAAAAAAGTTTGGTTTCTTTAAAAATTTTATTTTCTTCAAAAACTTAATTTTCTTTTAAAAAGTACTTTTCTTTTTGAAAAGCTACTTTTCTTTAAAAATGTATTTTTCTTTAAAAAGGTACTTCCGTTAAAAGAGGTAATATTCTTTAAAGAGGTACTTCTCTTAAAAATGTACTTTTCTTTAAAAATGTACTTTTCTTTAAAAAGGTACTTTTCTTTAAAAAGGTACTATTCTTTAAAAAGGTACTAATCTTTAAAAAGGTAATTTTCTTTAAAAAGGTAATTTTCTTTAAAAATGTACTATTCTTCAAAAAGGTACTTTTATCTAAAAAGGTAACTTTCTTTAAAAAGAATATTTTCTTTAAAAAAGTGCTTTTTTTAAATGTACTTTTCTTTAATAAGGAGGGTACGTTTTTTTAATCCATTTTTCTTTTAGAAGGTACTGCTTTGTAAAAAGGTACTTTTCTTTAAAAAGGATCGTTTCTTTAAAAACCTAATTTTTTGAAAAGGTAATTTTGTTTAAAAATGCACTTTTCTTTAAAAAGTTACTTTTCTTTAAAATAGTACTTTTTAAAAATCGTACTTTTCTTTAAAAGGTTTGAAACGTAAATGTTTTCTTTGAAAAGGTGCTTTTACATAAAAAAAACAACTTTTCCTTAAAATTCTTGTTTAAAACAAAGATCTTATTTGTTTAATATTTTTCAACTTATTCAAAAGTAATGCATTCAATGTCTAATCTAATCTAATTTGTCAATAGATTTGCAGGAAATCTACTCAAAATCTAATATATTTATTTATTTCTACAACAAATTTATGTATATAAAAGGTGAGCGAATTAGCTACGGTCTGCTTAAAAAGGTGTGTGAATTGGCTACATTGCAGTTGATTGGTTGTAGTTTTAGAAAATTGTCAGTTAGTGGGTTTGGTTTTGTATAATAAAATCTTGACAAATGTCAAAAAAAAAAACTTGGTGTAAACGGTATAGATTTTCATAAAGATTTTAATTTTATTTATATCTCTAGGTGGTCTGCTTAAAAAGGTGTGTGAATTGGCTACATTGCAGCTGTTTGCTTGTACTTTTGGAAAATTGTCAGTTAGTGGGTTTGGTTTTGTATAATAAAATCTTGACAAATGTCAAAAAAAAAAAACTTGGTGTAAACGGTATAGATTTTCATAAAGATTTTAATTTTATTTATATCTCTAGGTGGCAGGTAAACTGCAGCAAGTCACATATTTTTTTTTAAATATGTATGTTATTTTACACTAAAGAAAACAGTAGTTTTCCTCTTTCGATTGGTACATCCCAGTAAACCATATCGCTCATTGACTCAAACAACGTCATAACTCAATAAATGGAATTTTCTGGTTAATGATGCAGAAGTATGTAATCGTTAATGAAGAACGGTATTGTGTAAAAATTTCATACAAATTGAAAACTTTAAGTTTGTTTTCTGGCAAACTAGTTTTTTTAGTTATGTCATTGTTTGAGTAAATGAGCGATATATTTTAAGGAGTAGTAGTAGTAGTATTGTTCAATAACATCTGCGAGTTAAAGAGCACCAAGTCCTTATATGACGTCATTCTATTAAGATTATCTCCAACACACCCTAAGCCCTGAAAAACACTCAATCTTGCATTTAAAAAATGGGCGGAGTCACGCCCATGTACTTCTTCTTATCTTCTTCTATCAGATCTTTGCATTGAAATCGGTTTTTTTTGGCAGAAAGAATTATTACTAGTGTTTTATATATTCTCTCTGTCAGTCATCAATATTATTGATACGAGCGAATAGCAACAAATGGCTAAAAAGTTCTCTACATTACAGAAATGAATAACGAATTTTTGTTAAACACTCTGAAACCAGGGCTACCAGAAGCTTTGAGAAGAAAATCATCATTTGCCGGAAAGAAAATCATATTTTGAAGAAAAAAATCATCACAAGTCCAATTTTTTTTAATTAAAAAATGTAACAACAATTGAGATATGTATGTATATAAAAATCAAATTTCTTTTTAGCTCAATTCATAATCTTGTGCAAATGGTCTTGCATACTCACGACTAAGAATATGTATATACTATACCATTTTGCACATGCTACGATGCAAGACCATTTCCACAAGACTGTGAATTGGACTATTGTATATGCCCAAAACACTGATACATTGTGCACCCTGCAATAGACCGTCACCCTTATAAGCAAAAAAAAAAAAATTATGGTGCTCCACCGAATGTAAAGTATTGTTGCTACGCAATTTCGAAAAAATTATTATTTGTTTTTGCCGAATGTAGGTGTCCCCAAAATACATTTTTCGTTATATCTTCAGTATTTACAATCGGATCTTAAAGTATGATATATCGATGTTTTTGTCTTGAGGAGCTTTTGGTTTCTTTAATAGAAATTGACCTCAAGTACCCTCTTCTAGTACTTACTCATTATAGATCCAATAATGAAATTTTAATCAATGATATTGTTAATTGATTCAAGTTGGCTGTATTTTGACGACTCTCGAGTTTGAAAAAAATGTGGCCCATGCGTTGATCATTGGTGACAGCCATGGCTTTCCGATACAAATTAAACTGATCGTCTCGAACATTCCAGCTTTCTATGTTCGCTGGCATTTCTTTCATTTTAATGTGTTCGAAATTTTTATTGATCTGACCAAACAGAATAAGCAATAAAAGATCCGAATTATTAATTAAATGCTTACAATTGCATTGAAATATAGTATGCAGAACACAATCAAATCTACTTAAAAACTGTTAATATAATAAACTTGCACTATATGCAATTCTGAATGTATTCTCCGACACTTCCTGGCCAGAATCTGTATCTTTCTTTCTGTTTGCCAAGCAATGATCTGAATAGAGCATTTAAAGAAAAAAAATTAAAATGGTTCTGGTGGAATTATTAAAATACTTCCTTACTGGGGGTCTCCACGCGCAATAAACTTGGAAATAATTATGTTTTTAACTGTCAAATTCTATTTCCAACACGATATGTTCAGGTGTGGACCGCAAAAACATTTATAAACATTTATAAATATTGCGTGTGGAGACGTGGTGTTATCAAAAGTTTAATGATATCTTGCGAGCTTTAATTTTTTTTATTAGGGTGGTAGGAACTGAGATCTGTTGGGTATACATATGAATATATCAGATATCGATATATCAGACTTTAATATCCGACTGTAAATGCCGAAGATATAACGAAAAATGTATTTTGGCGATCCCAAATTTTTTTTAAATGCTGTGCAATAATACTTTTTGTTCGGTGGTGTACGGCGAAATTTTTTTTGCGAGACATCCTAATGGATAAGTAAAGTGAATGGAGGCAATATATAACAAGCTGTTAGAAAACTGTTTTCTTTATACATATATAGCTATTATTATACATTGTAGAACAACAAAGAAAATTGTACATACATATGTATGTATTGAAACTAAAAATCATAATTTGCAAAATTAAAAATCATCATTCGAGAAAAAAATCATAAAATCATATTTTGGTCTAAAAATCATCAAAAATATGATAAAATCATCATTCTGGCAGCACTGTCTGAAACCAGTAAAGCTAAGCTAAGAATTAAATTTCCATTAAATAATGCTTGCCGTCTGCAATGGAATAAAAAATGTTAATAAAATTACAGAAGAATGTGTATAAATTGTGCGCAAAAATTATTATTTGCAAGCACTAGACCATTAACTGATAAAGGGTGTTTTTTTTATAGGTATAGAACTTCGAATTGAAATAAAACACAAGAAAATCGTTTTAATGTCCATCAATTTGGCTTTATTGAAAGGATAATTTTATGCCATTAATGTTTAAATATGATTTCGGGCATGTGGCCGCCGCGGCTGGCTCGAATAAAGCCCATTCTACAGGTCCAATTTTCAACCACTTTTTCGAGCATATGGGGCCGTATGTTGGCAATAACGCCACGAATGTTGGCTTCCAAGTCCCCTAACGTTTCTGGTTTGTTGGCGTAGACGAGCGACTTCACATATCCCCAAAGAAAATAATCCAATGGTGTCAAATCACACGATTTTGGTGGCCAATTGACAGGTCCATTCCGCGAAATTATGCGCTCATCGAATGTTTCCTTCAATAAATCGATTGTGACGTGCGCTGTGTGGCATGTAGCGCCGTCTTGTTGGAACCACAACTCATCCACATTCAAAATCTTCAAAATCTTCCATAAAGTTGATGGACAAAGCTCCAATTGCTGTGCACGGTGGCGAATCGATTCATTCGGGTCCTCTTCAACACTTTGCTCTACAGCGGCAATTGTTTCTTCGGTGCGCACTGTTCGACGTCTCTGCGGATGCGTATTATCACATAGAGTAAACGTAGTGCGAAAACGATCCATGGTTAACCGAATTAATTGCTCTGATGGACGATTATGTCGACCATAAAATGGACGGAGCTTGCGGTAAACTTCGCGAACTGAACCATTATTTTCGAAATAAATTTGCACGATTTGCAAGCGTTGTTCTTTTGTCAACCTGTTCATGATGAAATGGCAACCCAAACTAAATATTAATCACTTGACAGCTGACAAAATGGCCGCCAGTTAAAAAAGTGATGCCAACTTAAAGTTCTATACCTCAATAAAAAACACCCATTACAATATATGTGCATATAATAAAAACAAAATTGTTTAAAAATAAAATCTGCTGCTACTGCCTCAAACATTTACAAGCCATAACTATTCTTCTCATACGTACTCGTTTAGATTTAGATTTTCACATTAATATTATCACAGTATTAGCCAATTATAATGAGAGAAACCAAGATGAAAATTAAAATACTAACTATACATACATATGTACATACATTTATACATATGTATATTTATCTCAATCTCATAAATACCATTTTCTCATACTTCAAAATACATATTCCTTTCTTTTTGCCATTAAGACTATTGGTAACAAAAAAGAAATGAAAACAAGTCCTAAATATTATTATTGCAGAAACATATTTTTTCTATTCAATTGAACGGAAAGAGGCCAAATGAAGAAAACATTTTCAAAAGTAAACAGATTCTTTTTTTTTTACAAAAAACATTTTATTTTTCTCTAGTTGGAGAATAAAACTTAAATATAAAAATTAATGTTTAAAGTTGTTAACATTTGACAGTGACCATAAAAATCGATAGAAAACAAAAGTTGAAATTAATTGAAATGGTACTGATTGTTAAAAATACGAGTCTATAATTTATCTTTGGTTGTGGTAGGATGAATGAAATTGAGATTTAAATTCATGAGTGTTTTTTTTTGCGGGAATGTCAAATTAAATAAGTTGAACTTTCATACAGGATTTTGTGCAATAACATCAAAGTAATTTATATAAAATAAATTATTTGGTTATTTTTTAAGTGTTTTTTTTTAATTTCTTGGGTATGATATTGTAAAATACTTTATCTACGGAATCGACGGAACGTACTCACTAGATCGTTCAAAAGTTGCAAGCATTGTTTTCATTATTGGATAAAATGCGACCGTACAGATCAGATCCAAAAAATAGTGGAGAATATGTTTGTCTCCAAACCGTAATTAAAGTCTTAAAAAATGCCTTAATTTATTATAATAACTTCAGTAAAGTGCGACTTTGATTCGCGCACGAAGGGCTCCGTACGTTCGGTTTTGAGCATTTTTTCAATATGGCGTTTTTGTCGTTTTTTTCAGTTTAAACGATTTTTTTTAGCCTTGTCGATTTTTTCTCGTTTTGGTGATTTTTTTCATTTTGGCGATTTTCGGGTTTCTGCGATTTATTTTTGTTGTAGAAAATTTTTTAATTTGGGGCTTCTTTTCGTTTTGGTGATTTTTTTAGATTTTTTGGCGATTTTTTTTCGGTTTGGCGATTTTAAAGCTATGGAATTTTTTAGTTTTACCGTTTTTGAAGATGTCAAGAGTTTGGCTCTTACGGTTTCCCAGATACAGCAAGTTGTCAAAATTGCATAGTCAAAATTGCATTAACTGATGGAACACCCTTTAATTTAAATTTTTTGAAATTTTAGTGTTAATTTTTGTAGTCTGTATAAAAATACACTAACTTTACAAATTTCAAGTGTATATAATGAGTCCGCCAGATAACTTTTTTTTTGAAAATGCTATGCAAAACATCGAGTGTAGCTTCGGCTGTGTGGCACGTAGCGCCGTCCTGTTGAAACCAAATGTTGCCAATATTCTCCTCTTCAATTTTTGTGAACAAAAATTCGTTCAACATGGCCCTTGCTCATTTTCGAAAAATGGCCCAATTATGCCTCTGGACCAAAATCCGCACCAAACAGTGACTCGTTTTGGGTGCGTCGGCTTTTCAATGTATGAGTGCGGGTTTTGTTTACATACCCGCCAAGATCAAAATGAGCTTCATCTGAAAAGATGATTTTATTGGCAAAATCGGCATCTTCTGTAAGCAATATTTCCCAGCGTTGTTCAAGCGCATACACAACCATATTCGTTCAGCGGAAGGATAAAACTAATTATCTGTCAAATCAGACATGAGCTAAGTGTTACCATTCACGAAATAAGCACTAGTTGAAAAAAAAAACGTTAGATGGCGGACCCTTTACATATTACATGGGATTTTAACATTTTTCGTTGCACGTTTTGAAACACCCTTTAATTTTTAACTCTCATGTATTTGTTGTTGTACCGGCCAAAGTTCCAAATTTCAGGTCCGCTGCTCTTACGGTTCTCGAGAAAATAGCCTGTAACGGACAGACAGACGGACAGCGTAGCGAAAACAATAGAGTTCCTTTTCACCTTTGGTGTACGGAACCCTAAAAAAAATAACTAAATAACAAAAAGGTGTAATTAACAAAAATTCAAAATCGAGTTTTTGATTGATTATTATGAACGGCATTAAACTAAAGGGTGTTTTTTTATAGAGGTATAAAACTTTAAGTTGGCAACACTTTGCCAGCTGTTAAGTGATTTATGTTTATTTGGGTTTGACATTTCAACATGAATAGACTGACGCCTGAACAATGATTCCAAATTGTGTAAATTAATTTTGAAAATCATGGTTCTGTTCGAAATACGTATCGCGCACAACTTGCATTTTACGGAAAAAAAACATAATCATCCATCAGAGCAATTAATTCGATCAACTATTTGTTATCGCACCACGTTTACTCTAAATGGTAATACGCATTCACAGAGACGTTGTACACTGCTTACAGAAGAAGTCATTGCTGCTGTAGAGCGTAGCATAGAGGATGACCCGAATCAGTCTATCCGCCATTGTGCACAGGAATTGGATATGAGCGTATGCACTTTTTCCGTTGATAAATTGAACAACCATGATGTGCAGCAGCTGTTGTTTCAACAAGACTACGCAACATGCCACACAGTCCGTGCCACAATTGGTTTATTGAAAGAAACGTTTGGTAACCGCATATTTTCACATTTCGGACCCGTGAATTGGCCTCCAAGATCGTCCGATTTAACGGTGCTAGACTATTTTTTTTTTTGGGATATGTGAAGTCGCTAGTCTACGCCGTTAAGCCCGAAACGTTTGGAGCACAGCATTGCCCGCGTTATTGCCAATATACGGCCACAAATGTTCGAAAAAGTCATCGAAAATATGATCTCCAGATTAGACTACGTCCGATTAGATTATAATGCCAGAAAATTATCTTTCGAATAAAGTAAATTTCATGTCAATTGAAAAAATTCATCAAATTTCTATGCCTCTATAAAAACACCCTTTATATGTTATTAACAAAAAAAAAACAAGAGGAATTTACTACAATTTTGTAAAGTTTTTTTGCTTCTCCTGTAAAATTATATTTTTTTAGTTACGCCTTTTTGCATTTTAGCTAACGATATGTATATACATATCGCACACTAGATCTTAAAGAGTCACAACTCATGATATAACGGCATTTTATATTGTTCAAGTAGATCGTTAGAGATTTGTTCATTGAACTGTTTTAGAAAAGAAACAAAACCATTTTCATAATTTTGAGTTGTGACTGTTTATGATTTACGTCCCTTTTCACAATGTATGGTTAAGAGTTAACGTGAACTTTAACTGACAGTTTTTCACACAAAACTTGCAGTTAAAGTCTCTGTTATCTTTTAACCATACATTGTGAAAAGGTACGTTAGTGAGCAATATTTTTCTTTTTGAAATTGTTCATTTCTATTCACAAAAAAAATTCAAACTCAATGAAATTTTTCTATTGTAAATTGATACAAATACTTACCCAAACTCAAATAAAATATTAAAGCTGACAGTGCACAAATGATGGCCAAAAATAAAACGCCAATCGCCACACTCCGTCCATATACCATACTCGTACCGCTGTTGTGCTTCTTGTACTCCTAATTACTTTCAATGTGTTCAATTCAAAATTAAAAAACGAAGAAATCTTATAAGATGTTATCCAAATGGATAGAAAATCTCCAGTAATTTAATATTTTCACAAACAATAAAGACATCTTCCAAGTAAGATAAATAAATTGCAATTATAATAGTTTTTTTTGCTTTATTTATCTATTATATTTTTTCTTTTTATTTACCAAATTCAACAAAAAGTGTAAGGAACTAGAAAATATTGCACAGACACATTAACTATTTTAACACTTGCAAACTTTCCCGGAAAGACAAGCGAACAGTTTCCCTTTATTATACTCGCACGAATAAAAAAAATACAATTTAACGATTAATCATTTTTATTAAATCTTTAAACGTCATCATTTTGATGCACTTGATGAAGACAGTGTGGTCACTTGACACTGATGTCAGCATTAAAAATGTCACTTATATATTAAATATTTATGTAAGGGAAAAACACTTTGTTTAACTGCATTTTCTCAAAGGTTCTTAAGTAAATATTTTTGTTTAATTTTTATTTTATTTTATTTTATTACAATGCATTTCATTTATGTACATTCGAATTTGTTTTGTTTTTTTTTAATAAGTATTCAACTGCTTTTAATTTTTATTGAGATTCTGCACAATCATACAAAATGTATAATATTTAAAAATTTTTGATTTAATTTTTTGTTTTAAAAAACTTTGTAATACAAGAATTATACAAAATAAAATTAAATATCTAGTACAAGTTTTCTAAACAAAAGTGGCAACGCTCGCTCATTCTCTTTTCTCAATGGCAATTTGCTTATTTCGTAAACATTGGCAGAGAATATGTGTGTGTGTGTGTGTGTGTGTGTATTCTCATGCAATTGCATGTGTTCGCTTAAATGTTGCATAATTCAGGCTGAATAAAATTTTGCACATAAAATGATATTAGAAAATGCATATTTATTTGATGTTTTTAAAACTTATTTATTATACTCTACGCCAAAAATGATAAGGCTATATGTGCTGTTATATTTGAAAGTCCATAAGTCCATTTTTACATGTATCGACATGTTTAACTTTAACGGTTTGCGTTTGAGTTACCCAGTTGGCCAAATCGTCACAGACGACATTGTCCTCGACGATTAATGTACGACATGTGGCCTGTTCATTAAGTTTTCTAATCGAAAATTTAAAGGAAATCGTCGTTCATGACTATCTGAGCGACAATATCCATCTTTTTGTCTTCAATAAAACTTTATTGAAGACAATCTGAACGACAATATCCATCGTTTTGTTTTCAATAAAGCCGTGTTGACGACAATCTGAGCGACAGTGTCATACGTTTTGTCTTCAATAAGGCTTTGTTGAGGACAATCTGAGCGACAGTGTCATATAAGTTTTGTCTGCAATAAAGCAGTGTTGACGACAATCTGGGCGACATTGTCGCCCATCTCGTCTTGTGTGACCTCGGGGCCATTTGTATGAAAATTTCGTCAACGATTTGTATGGGGCTGTCTTCAATATGTCTTCTACGACTTACCATTGTCGTGTACCCATCGTCAAAGATGTCTTAAAGACGTGGCCAACTGGGTAATTTAAAAATATTGGCGAACGACCATCTATAAGAATAATGTTTTTATTATGAAAAATTAATCATTATAATTATTGAGAATAATATTAATTTTTTTATGCTCCAAATGGACTTATACCACTTTCAAAAATAACGTACTATCAGAAATAAAAACAAGAGCACATACAAATATATATGTACATAGGTAGACCTGTATAGACATTTGCTTTTCTCAAATGGATTTTTAAGGTAAAAAATAATTAAAATGAAGACATCGTGTATTTAACACGATCAAACAAGTTTATTAAGACTTAATTTCATTTACATACTTGTGTATACAAAAAACTCTTATGGTAACATAAAGCAAAATAAAATAAAAATAATTGAATCTTTCACTCACATATTTCGCGGTTACACTTAAGGCAGAATTAGTCTTTACGTGCTGTTCTGTTCTGAATCAGCTGTTTTGTTTCTCTTCAATTGAAAGTCAGTATGTGTGGTTAGTTTTTCCTTTTTCGTTCTGTTCTGTTGCGGACAAATCTGTAGAAAATAGAATTCAACGTTAAGTAACAGCAAAAGTGTGTATGTGTTAGTGTGTTGTGATACTTTGTATAGGTTGCCAGCTGATTCTTTCCACAGAAAAAGTAATTGCAAAATATTTGATACAGAAAAGAATGGCACAGAACAGCAACGAAAAGTAAAGACTAATGAGGCCTTTAGCGTTACGGAGTACTCTTGATAAATAGGTGGAATGTAAAGCCAGGTTTACATCGGTGTGCCAAATATCACACAAGCGTAAAAAAGCTTAACCCACTAATTACGAATGAAAAACTGTGACATGTATAGTTCCACACATAACTAATAGACAATTCTATAGAATCCAACATGATTGGAAACTGTTTAAATCAATAAATACATGTCTGAATCAAACAGTTTTTCATTAGTAATTAGTTGGTTACGCTTTTTTGGGCAAATGACACACAGGAAATGCCAGATGTAAGCTCAGCCTAAGGCAGTTAACTCATTATACCAATCAATTTGGCAAAATAGGCCAAAAAAATCTGACAACACTGGCCAAAATCTGTTGGGTTATACACTTATCTTTTATACTTAGTCAGTGATACTCATATAAAAATTGAAAATGTCTAAATTTTTCAAAACTTTAAAGTTTAAAAAAATTTTAGATTTAAAAAAGCAGTTAACGCTTTTTTGGTCCCTGTAAAAGAAAAGAATAAGTATTTTTTCTTCATACTTCACGCGCTACTTCTGGCAAAAATGAGTTAATCTGAAACCATCCTCGTACTTTATGCATGTGATACTTATGTCTTTTAATTTAAATTTATAAACGGCGCTATTCTGGCAAAAATTAGTTAATCTGAAACCATCCTCGTACTTTATGCGTGTGATACTTATGTTTTTTAAATTTATCAACGTACACACAAACTTTCACTAGTTATGCTTAAATAAGTAAGTACAATAACAATTTGAATAAAAGACACTAATAAAACTTTAATTCAGATAAAACCATTTTATCACTTTAATGCTCCCGCTGACTGAACAAGTGCGTCTGTCACCCCACCAAATTTTATACCATTTTCACAGCTGGCAAGTGTTAACAAGCTGAGTTTTCTTTTTGTTTTTTTTTCCACGCATTATATATTTTTTTTTTCTTTTTTTTTAGAGCACCATAATAAATTTTATTTAATAGACTTCAATAATAATTAATGGACAAATTAATAAAGTTGTTAAGCAGTCGTGTGCTCACTTTTTTATACTCGTAGTATTTAGAAATAAATAAGTTAGATGTTTAATCATATTAAATTGTTTTGTAATAAACAATAAACTATAGAATGGAAACAATATTTTACATCTTTCTTTTGCCTTTTTTCGCAAAGAGCCTCGAATAAAGAGACACTCATCATTAATTGTCTTATTTTTTTTTTTAATTCTTACTTCGAATTCTTTGATATTGTTCTAAGCTATGAATTCTATTAAATATCAATGATTAGTTATTATTTATGGACTTGGTTTTCTTTTTTTATTATTTACTTTATTACAGTTCTATGTTTAGTGTGTTTTATTGCATTGAGGAAGGAAGTTTTAAGGCGCCTTTTTCAAATGTTGTCCTTTCTCTTTTACGCTGAAACTATTAAATATATTTTAATTCACTTGACTTTAGTTGTATCGTATTATCTACACTTGTGTTTTTAATTATTAAACTTTAAATTTATTTCTTGATTTTGTTTTGAAACTTTATATTTGCTAGTTTATAAAATTCTAAATAGTTATCCCAGTAAAAAAAAGAACTTCCTAGGACGGATGTATAGAAAATCTGGATGATTTATAATGCTTAATACGAGGGTGGGTCATTAACTCAGTGTTTTTTTTTTTAATTTACCGTTTCTTAATTGAAATGGCAATACTGCTCCTGTCAACAGGCAAGTGTCAGCTGACTCCTGTCTAAATTTGAGCAAGCTGCCTCATTTAGCTTGTGTTTAGCAGCCGTTGATGAGCGTTTTGAGGAGAAATTTGAAAAAAAAGTGAATTTCGTGTGCTCATGAAGCATTATTTTTTGCGGAAAAAACATCACTTAAACCAAGGCTAAGCTTAATAAATACTATGGCGACTCTATTAATTTCAATGGTAAAAAAGTGGTTTACCGAATTTTATTGTGGCCGTACAAGCCGAACGTTGGGGATGCCCAGTTAAGGTCTCTACATACTGAAAAAAGAACTGAAAAAATTCACGATATGGTTTTAGTCAAGGCAAATTCATAACAGGTAAAATTAACACTACAACAAAGTACAAACAATAACAACAATATGGTATTTTGTTGTTGTCTTGGGAGGCTCGTATGTCAAAAGCAGCTGATTGAAGATACTAAAGTAGAGACCAACACCATCGTTGCTCACAGCCGGCTGAGCCGAGTCCTGATCATTTTCGTCAGCCGCGCCGCCGCCGAAAAAAATTTGGCTTATGTCGCATGAAAAAAATAATAAAAAACTAATATGTAATTATTTTATTTATTTCTTAATTACTTTTTATCTTAAATTTGATTTTCATATTATTTCCTCTCAGCCGAATTTGAGCCTCCAACGACGACTCGACTCAGGTCTCTGCATATAAACAACTTTTGACATACGAGGCATATAACTGTTGTTCGCCTTGATCAGTAGGTCAGCTGTGTTTTCAACTTGACCTTATTAATCGTCCTTGATTTTAGCCGATCACTTGGATATGAGAAAGATTTCCGCAAGATGGGTGCGGCGCACAGTGGGGGATTTTGAAAAAAAAATGGAAAAAATTCTGCAGTTTCTAAACGAGCCGTCCGATTGTTATGAAATTTCATAGAGCATTTAAGGAGGTGTCACCAAACTTAATTCTATACTATATATCTTTAAATGGGGCGGTGCCATAAAGCCCCAAAGTGGGCAACCTCAGGTTAATGAAAAACTCAAAACGATGCCAAGCTGATGTTTTTGATCTGATAAAAAAGATTTTTTGCAAGAGGATTTCTCTATCCAAGAGCTAAAAAAAAGTCTGCCACATTTATGCAGTTTCGCTTACAGTTTAGGAAATATTCGAGAAAAAAAATTAAAATTTTGGCTTTTTTACCAACCTTGGTTCTGCTAATGGAGAAGTCAAATCTTCTTCGATTTTAAAAAAGAAACTTAGTATGAGTTAAGAACAAAATTTTTAATATTTAGACAAAAAATTCGTATCAAAATCATAACTAAGTCAAAAGTCATAAGCAAATTAAAATTAAATATTTGATAAAAAGTAGATTTTTTGCCGTTTTTTTTTTTAAAAAAGTGGGTTGATTATTTCGCTATTATTAAAAAACTATTGCAAAAAACCAACCCCATATTTTTATTTATTCAAAAGGTAATACTATAAGAAACATTACAAAGAAATTTTTTGTTAAAAATTTTCCTTTTTCAAGGTGCCAGATCGTTTTGAAATATACCCTTATTTGTTATAAATGTCAAATGTAAGGCCTTTTCTCTCAAATTCCAAAGCTGGAGCCCAAAAATTCGTTTTTCCATTTTAAGACATGATATGTTTTTAAATATTTCCTAAAATATTATCTGCGCACGGCGAAATATAAGAGAAATACAGCAGAAATACTAAAAAAAAACATTTTTGGAATTTTATGAAATTGTTTTGGGAATTGCCGCGAAATCAAAAGCAAATTCTATTTGTTTTTACTTTTTATGTATTAATTGCATCATTTTCAACCTAAGGGAGAATTTTCAGCCGGTTAATCACAATCGACCACAAACGCATGTGCGTTTTCCATGGCAAAAAAAAACATGACTTGGGCTACGAATTGCTCCTCATCCGCCCTATTCACCAAATTTAGCGCCGAGTGAGTATTTTTCTTGTTCCCAAACTTGAAGAAATGGCTCGGCGGAAAGAGATTTGTCTCTAACAACGAACCATCTCACAAGCAAATGCATATTTCGATGAGCTCGATAAATCATATTTTTCGGAAGGTATAAAAAAGTTGGAGAAATGTTGGACTAAGTATATAGAACTCAAAGGAGACTATGTTGAAAAATAAAATAAATTTTATACAGACATCTGTGTTCTCTTTTTTATCGTTCGAGTTCTGCCAGTTTCACATGATTCTAACACGATTTTAAATTTTACACCACATTGATAAGGCAATAAAACATAGGATCAGTTTCCCACTGCTATGAAGTCTAATCGGCGAAAGAACAGAACACACGATGGTCTCAAGGATTTAATTTGTTTCCAGTTGGATGTAAAACGCGTGTAGTCCAAGACGGACATAGCCACAATACTTGCGACCAACGACTGACTAATCAAAAAACTTGGATCTTCTTCCACACTTTCATTTACAGTAGTTACACACATTCCTTCCTTATTGCATCATTTATAGAGTATGTGGTATGAAATCTATCCACAGTTCGACGGATGACTTGCTCAGATCTGCCCCATAAAAATCATGCAGTCGTTCTCAAATTGCCATTGCAATTTTATGTCTGATTTTCAAAATAAATTTAGATTATTTGCTGGCGTTGTTCAAGCGTCAATATATTCATGATGATTAGACAGATTATATCTATCATAAAAAATATTACTAATCTTAAGCAAATTATCTCTTGTTTAACTTTTTCCTACCATTTTGTTTATTATTAATTTAAAGGGTCGCTTATTTAAAGTTTTTCTCTGGTCTTGTAATATGCAAACTATCGAGAGTCTACTGTGCACATGTATACAGTGGCTAGTGAAACTATTCATCAAGTATTTTATATACAAACTTGATTAAATATTTTCTTTATTGTTTTTAAATTCATTACACATTGATTAATCAAAGATTTTCATGAACAACATCGTAAGACGACTTTTGTGGATTTTAAGCTATTGATAATAAATTGCTTTATTTGACAAGGTGTTTACATAAGTTTAAAAATTGTTTAGAACATATAAAACCTATTTAAATATTTTTTTTTTAAGTTTTCAGCATTAATAACACACACAAACATCACACAAATTCTTTCACTTACGGTGTTTTAGTTGTTACATTTAAACATACATATTTCTCTGACCGATTTTCACTTTTTAAGAACCACCTAAATATTTTGAGATAAGTGGTTTTACCTGCACGATTTTGAAGTGAGTTTCACCTGAAATTTTTCTATAAATTTTTTCTTATTTACTGATTGCCAAACAGTTCTAGTGCCTAGTCCATTATTTCAAACAAATGCAAATAAAAAGTGATTTAAGGCATACGTTGTTATTCATCAAGAAGATTTTGATATTTTTTTTTCGTAATCAAAAATTTCTCCGAGTAAATTAAAAAATATACAAATAAAATTAATTTAAACATGTTTAGCCAACTTTTTTAATATGCATTAAAATTCAATAATTCAACACAAACAAACATACATATGTACATACAGATATACATATGTATGTGTGTCAACACCAAAAAAAGTACTTGTAGTACAAAAAAAACAAAATATTCACTTAACCTGTCACATCAACAATTTCAAGTGCAAACACATAATAATTGCATTCACTGCACACATAAAAATACTTAAAAAGTTCATTTATTCAAATTCTTTAACATAAGCTTAAATCAAGCTTAAAAAGCCTTTAAATCTAAGTAATTTTCCGTTACAAACATTTTTAATTTATAATTTTCGCTTAGTTTTGTTCGGTTCGGTTTAATATCCTTTTTTCATCATATTGCCGTTAATGCATCCTTTTGTTATCACGAATCGTTTACAACTGATTGTTCGTTCCTTAAATGGTTTCAATTTTCAAATGAAAACATAAAAGTAAAAAAAAGGAAAGTAAACACACAAAATATTAACAAAAGCCAAAATGATAAGAAAATAAAGATGAAAACTAAATATCAACAGACAACTTTTAACACTCATGCTAACAATTCGCACAGCATCAATAGAAACAGTTTTTTTTAATACGAAAACATATGTATATATGTACATACAAACATATGTATATGTATGTGTAACGCACATTCAAACACACGTACACACACACTCACGTGTAAGCATTCGTATATCAATTCTCTTTACACATTTGAAATTGATTGGTTTTTTTTGTTGTTTTTTTAAATGATCATTTTCTTTTCAATTGGCTGTTTCACTCGTGCAGTTACATACACACACACGCGCTCTCATGCCATACCAATACCAAAAAAAATTAAGGCTTTTTTAGTGCTGCAATTCTCTGAGGTAAGTTGTGGCGTATGATTAATGTAAAATACATACAAAACACAATGCTATAAACATTATGTGAAAAATAATGTAAGCAGCATTGCTAAAACAAAATTGTTTATGTTGTGGCGTATGATTAATGTAAAATACATACATATAAAACACAATGTTATAAACATCATGTGAAAGGATATGTAAAAAAATAATGTAAACAACAACATTGCTATAACAGAATTTTATATCGTACCAGAGAAAATGCAAAACGCCTTAACATATTGAAAACAGGGACCGAAACTGTTATGAATCTACATATGTATATATGTATATAAAAATGAAACGGTCCATGTATGAAATCGCATAACATGAGAACGGCTGTAGCGATTTGGCTGATTTTTTTTTATTCGATTAGAAATTTTCAGGACATGGTTTGTAAAGAAAAAAAATTTTAAAAATGCCTACTATTCACTTCTCATTTTATCTACGCACAAACTAACAAAGGGGACAATCATTAGTAAAAAACTTCCGAGCAAAGCCGGGGCGGTCAGCTAGTTTATAATAAAAGTCAAAAGATAACAGTTATGTTTTGATGTTTATATTTATGAGCAGAAATAACTGTTATTTTCTTATTTTTAAATAAGAAATAAAACTTATTTCGTAATTTTTATTTTTTCGAGGAGAAATAAAAATCAATTTCTGAGATTCCGCAACCGAAAAAAAACATGGTGACACTATTTTGATCACTTTTATGATATAGTTATTAAATAAAAGGTGTTTTCGGTATTTTCTAATGGAAAAATATGGTAGTTATGTACACACATACATATGTATATATGCATATATGCATAATGTAACTTCCATATCTGTTAAAAATATTTAAATCACAAATTGATTTTTATGTCTGCTCAAAAAAATAAAAGTCAGAAAATAACAATTTATTTCTGCTCAAATATATAAAAATCAAATATAAAAGTTATCTCTGCTTAAAAAAAAATCAAAAATTGTAAGGTCATTAGATTTTCGAAAAATCTTGTTGAAAACAACAAGATTTTTTGTTTTTTGTACTTGATTTTTTTCTTTAAAAATTCAAGAATAAATATTATTTTCGGTCCCTGAAAAAAACTACTAACAATTTTTTTATTTTTCTGCCTTTATTTTTACTTTTTATTTTTGCGCAATAGATAAATATTTTTTTATAGTTATATGTATATGTATAAGTACATAGTTGTATTTTTTTGAAGAAATTTTTTTCTAAATATTGATATCTTCCAGTTTGTTAACATGAATGAACAATTAAGTAACTAATTAAATTTCAATGTGCATAATATTAACTACAATGTAATGGTTGTTACAAAGAAATTTAACTTATGTATTGTGATTAATAAAATACAAAATTTTATTTTAATTCCAATTTAACATTTTAGGAATACTTAAAAAAACTAATTTTTATATAGGCATACATATTTGCTAAAAAAAAGTTACCTAAGTTAATGGTCTTATAGAAAAACAATATTGCTTAGTAATGAAATACAATAACTTTACTAGCTTAACTAAATAGTTTTTAAATAAAACTAATACTACAGCACATGAGAGTTTCAGTAGAAAAATTTACTACATTTAGTTTTGAAAACTTACTTTTAATTTTTTTTGTTTAATTAGAAATTTTTAATGTAAATTCAACAACAATTAACAAAGACTTTTGTTTTTTTTCTGTATACCAAGTGTGTTTTAAAAATAATCTAGTGATTTCTACGTAAATTTTCTAGGCCTTTTAGTCGCATATTAAATAACGTGTAAGACGAGTTTTAATTGTTGGCATAACAGTTTAGTGTATTTTTTAAAGAAGTATTAAAGTAGTTATATGGAATTTTTCTAAATACTAAATAAATGACCTTCGTTTAAATAAGTCTTGTTTTAAGAAAAAATATTGCATAATTTTTATTTTTTATGTGTTTTTTTATGAATAATAAAGTCTTAAAAGTTTTCGAATAAAAGTTTAAAACAAAAATGGCATGCAAGTTTAAACAGTTTTAAGCCTTAAGTCGCAAATACATAAAATAATTCTTCTAAATAATTTATATGTTTAACCTCCGACACAACAAATAGAAAAGCATACGACTTAATTACGAGTGTCGTATTTCGATTACAACCTTTTTGTAATGGCTTTATTAGTCAAATCGTATTGTCTTACTTTTGAAGTTGTCGTATCGTTTAAGTTTGGATGTTAGTTAGTAAAATTGTGAGTCTGCCAGCGAATGTCAGCTGTTATTGTATTTCTCTTCGCTTTATATGTGTGTGTATGCACTCGTAGGTAAGGCTACGTACGTACTTTTGCTACGTAAAAATCTATTTTCATCATGCTTATTAAATGATGCGGATTTTGTCAGCTGATACGCAACAGAACGATACGATTTAACTACCGAAGCCATAATATATAAAGGAAAAGATGTTGCTGTAATCATATTATTTAATATAATATAGAAATATAATTGATGGAACTCGTAATTAAACCGAATATCAGCTATTTTCTGCACGTAGGCATCTTAGTACTCGTAGCGAGCCGAAGCTTTGACATTCTGTTCTTTTAATTTTATTATAAGAGCTTGAATTGACACCAAACATACACTTAGAATTTACTGGTATTTTGTCGGGATACTTTTTAATTTAAGTTTACTCGTATTGACTTTTTTTTTAGTTTGAAATTAAAGACTAGAATTTTATTTAATAAAGATTAAAACTTAGATAAAAAATGGTTTTTTGTGCAAATTAAAGTTGTCACAAAAATTATGCAAAATTAAATAAACTTTTTGAATACTTAAAAAATAATTTTTTCCTCTCTAAAATAAAACAATATGTGGTCCTTATTATGAGCTGTATTCGATTTTCGATCTTCGCTCACGCGAATCTGAAATTCCACATCATTTTGTGTTTATGTTCTATTAAAATACTCTGAGGAAATTAATTTAAAAAAAAGAGACAAATGTATTCACTAGAAGAACAACTGTCAAAATAGAATTTAAAATGGAAATAATTTTTGTTTGCACCCTGTAAAAACGGGAAATAAAAATAAACATCAAAATTTGAACTTTAAATAAATTAATAAAAATTTGTTTTCTAAAACGGCAGTGTAAAATATATACTATGTATGTAAATAACTAATAATAAAAAGGTTTAAATATTATTAAAAATAATTGTAATACTTTTTGAAAATTTGTATATGAAATATACAAATGAAATGGGGTTTTGTTAATGCAATGATTTTTACTAATTTTGTTAATTCATTTTGATATGATTAAGTCTTTTTAATTTTGTTTTTGTTTTGTATAATAGATAAGAAATGTTGTAAAGATAGAGATCGTTATAATTTGTTTAATATATTCGAATTAATTTTTTTTAAGTTTATAGTTCGATTTCGTTTAATGTTGTTTAATGCTTTAAAACTTGAAGCTCTTATGTATGATATTGTTGTATAAAATACTTGTGTGTACCAAGGCATTTTCATATAAGATAGACTCGCCTCAATTTGCTTTGTAAAACTCATACTTAGGATGTCAAACAAAAATGTACTGAAAAATTTCTGCCTTATTCATAAAAACAATATTTTCGTTTTATAAAGGTTTTATATAAAAGAAATTTTATATAAAAAAATTGTCTTTAAACATCCTTTAACAGGCAGATTTTGTAAAAAAAAAATTCGTTTCTAAACGTTTCAAATTTGTATGAAAAATAAGAAAAATTCGGTTCAAAAAATATTTTTAACATACAAATTTCAAAACTAAAGAAATATTTTTATTTTATAAAGTTTTTATGTAAAAGAAATTTTATAAAATTTATAACTACAAGAGGCGAAAATAGGCACCTGATATGGATTCGCCTTGGTCTGTACTTGTTATCTTTCGAATTTATGAGTCTTGTTTTCACTACATAATTCTATAATAATAATAACGGATATGTTTGTCAGTAATACATACGGGTTGTGTTTTATAGTATTTGTTCCCATTTTTTTTTTAATATGTCTTGATAAGTTCGTTAAATATATTTTTTAATTGGTCGATTATATACAACCAAGGAAATAGTTTCATAATTGTTTGTAATAAACCTGTGAAAATTGTTTTTTAAACCCAAACTCCATGAGGATTTTTACTAGTTGGTACAGCATTTTCTAACTGACGTGGCGAGCCAATAATACGTCTACTACTGCCCGGTTTATTGGAACCTGAAAAGGAGGAAAGAGAATACAATTAATTTTTTAGTATTTGAATTAACACAAAATCACTCAATATTCAATTTCAATTTTTAAGAAGCAATATTTTAGTCAATAAGTTAAACAATTACATAATTAATTAGTGCGTTAACAAAATTTTAAATTTAATTGTAACAATTTCCAAAGAACTCACTAATTACTAGCTTGACCGTATCTGGATAAAAATACTTATGTGGCAACACTCTATTCTTGCAAAACCAATGTATAGCTGTTATTGTTTTTTACCTTTATTTTCAATTACATATTCTGAGTAGAGACAAAAAAAATATTCGTAGAAAAACAAAAACAAAAATTACAGGGTTGTTGATTTGTTTAACTACTCTGAATTTACCATTGTTTTACTATAGAGCGTTTCCGTTACCACACTTGATTTAATAAAACATTTAAATAAAATTACATTTAATTCGTTTGTTTTAAAGAAAAGCTGATTCCGATATATTTAAAAAGCAAAATTCATATTTAAACAAATTAGATTATTTTTTAGATTAGATTTATTTTTGTGTATTACACAAGGAAATTAAATTAAAAATTCTTGTATAATGCATAAAAATAATATTTTTTCTTAAAGATATCTAATGAATTTTTTATTTTCTAACAAATTACTTATCGAAATGTCCTTTTGTTTTTGTTATTCATTAAATAGGTGTGGCACAACAAAAATAGTGTAATTACAGTTATTTTTTTTCTTACAAGAGTTTTTAGTTTTTAAACGTTCACAGTGTACGAATATTAACTTTGCATACTGTGCATTTTGTGTCTCCTCTGCCAGAATCTGTCGGCAGAATTTTCTTTTTTTTCGTACAATATTATTAATTTATTTCTATTTATACTCGTACCTTCCAATAAATGTTTAATTTCCTCTGATGTTGTTACCGTCAAACTCTGCAGATTTACCTCCTTCATTTCATTGACCAATTGTTCCACCTGAAAAAAGTAGAGGTTCAAAAAAAATTATGTTATTTGATAAGCATTCAATAACACTTACTTGTCTCTTTTTCTCTGCTATTGCAGTTTCGATAAGTAAAATTTCCTTTTTTAAAGTTTCAGCTGTTTTATTGGAGGAGTCTGTATTGTGTATGGCCTGATCAATTTCACTTTGTATGCGCTCCATTTCCATCAGAAAGTCACGTTCGACATTTTGCCTAAAATATACAAAATTAAAACTAAGATGTAAAAATGCTTAAGTATTTAAAAAGAACCAAGGCAAATTCATTTCAGCTGGTCTCATCAGCACAGTCATTAAAAGTATACATTTTTCAAAGCGAATTGCCCCGAGTGAAATTTATCCGAATATGTTTTATTTCGGCCTTCTCAATGAAAATTCTAAATTGTTCCTATTGGAATGTTAAGCTTTTCGTTAAAATTTCCGGTTTACCTTAGATTTTGTTTAGAAGTCGAAATAGCTCTCTGTTCAATTTCTATATCATCCAATAGTAGACGAATTTTATTTTTGCACTGCAACAATTCCGTTTCACAATTGGCCAATTTCGAACGCAGCAAAGCAATTTCCGACTTTAACGTTTTTTCCTGTTGCTTAACCAGTTCATTTTCTTCTTCGACATATTGTAAAGTTTGCAGCTAGAAATACATATGTAAAAATGTGATATTTTTAAAATTTCCACAAATTTAATTCTTGTTGTGGTGGAATTGTATGCTTCAAGCATTGCAAGGATTATTAAAGATTAAAAAGTAATAAAATGTTTTTTGTTACCTGCTCACTGCCTTGACGAAACAATTGATCCGCTTTAGTAATTTCCCTCGATATAGCTTCCAATTCCTGAGCCTGGTCACGTTCTTTTGATTCTAAATAAACTATTTCGGCATCATACTGTTAAAAAAAAAGATATAATTTAAAACTACATATTCTTTATCGTTATTAGATTTTATACAAAAAAACTGAGCGATAGTTTAAGCTTAATAATGAGAATTGCATAGATGCATATGGGCATTTCTCCGAGAAATTCCACTTTTTTGTCGCGTGCGACAGCAAGCAATTAACCTTGTATTTCTGAACAACGTGACTCGATTTTTCTTAAAATTTTACCTAACGTAGAGCAGCTGAAGGCCTACACAAATATAAATATAAATAAAAAGCTTCGTTTTCTTTGAAAAAACAAGCATATTTGTTTGGTGTCGCACGCTACAAAAACCACATGCAAAAACCGCTTGCAAAACCACGTAACTAAAAAAAATTAAAAATCGCTTTTTTAATTATTACTTCGAAACAGATGTCCCTACAAAATTTCCAAACATTTAATCATAAAAATCAGCCAAATTAAAAATGAAAATAGAAATACTTTACTTCAGTCTTTTTAATAATTTTAGATTTTTAGTTTAGTTTTTGTGTATCTCCTATAACATTTAAAAGCAAAATAAAATTTTCTTTTTCCATTAAGTTGTGTGTAAATTGAAAACTTTAAACTCGTTTTCTGGCAAACTAGTCTTTTTGAGTTATGACGTTGTTTGAGCAAATGAGCGTTATGTACATATGTACGTACCTTGTTTAACTCCAATTGTTGCTGATTAATTTTTTCTCTTTGAAACTTTATCAACTGCAAGAGATCATTGTATTGTGTAGCCTGGAAAATACTTTCACTTTCATCCATATTTGTAGGCAAAACTAAATCATTAATCTGTTGATAATCAGCATAGTCGGCATAGTCCGATTGTTGCTGCTGCTGTTGCTGATTAGCTGAAGCTATTGGTTGATTTGAGTACAAAGCATTTCCTGTATGTAGCGGTGAAACCGATTGTGAGGAAATATTTGAATTCGGATTTGAATTTTGTAACTGTGTTAACGCGGCTGTTGAAGGAACATTAAGCTGTTGCAAAGGACTATTGCGCGGCGGTGGCGGATCACGATACGGTGGTGGCACTAAGGCACCATTTGCCGATATAGTAGTTGCCTGCTTATACAAATCATTAGGTGAATTGGAAAATTTATTACTGTTGCTACAAATATTCGGACTATTGCCATTGAAAATATCTAAAAGATTTTCGTTGCTTTGATGATATGCATTATTAGCATTTAAAGTTTGATCTGTATTCGTAAATATTATCTCAGCACTACCGCTCACATCTAAGCAGTTTTGTGCTGCGTTCGTTGATGTCAGCATATTGCGACGATCTAAAGCATTGCGAACTTCAGCTAAATTTATTTCATTTATAGACTTACTATTATGAGCACCCAGTTGTTGATAAATATTATTTGCATTATTATGTTCATTATTATTACTACTATTAGTGTTGCTGTTGTGTTCTTGATAAGCACCAGTTGTTCCTTTAAATAAGTTACTACCAGCATCTAAGTTTCCAAGGCCTGCATTTGCAGGCATTTCTATGGGATTTGAATGGGATTTTTCATGTCGCGGTATTAAAGTTGTTGCTGCTACTGTTGTTTTTGCTGCTGTTGTTGTAGTTGTAACTGCTGCCGCTGAGTAATTATTATTGCGTTGTGGTATTCCCTTAACAATTCCAATATTTTCGGAAAATTTTGCTTCGTGAACAACACTGGGAATAGAAAAGAAAATAATGTTAAAAGCTTTCTTTCATAAAGAACCTTTTTTTCTCTTGATTTCGCAGCTTACCCAAAAGTTTTCTTCAGCTCTTTGGCTCGTTCATGGGCTGCATTTAAGCTGGATTCCATTGTTAAGGGTTTTTGATGTTGCGGTTGTAGTTGCTGCTGCTGCTGTAAAGCTGCATTGGCGTTAAGCGTATTATCAATTATATTACTGTTGCCATTATTATTATTAATTATATTATTGTTACTGCTATTGTTGTTGTTACTTTGTTTATTAAAATTGCTATTATTATTGATGTTGTTATTAATATTGCTTAAACCCAAAGGCTTTTTATTAAACATCACAGTTGTGCTTTCGTTATTATTATTGTTATTACTTATATTGTTAATATTATTATTATTATTAATATTATTAGTTGTATTATGTGCTTGTTGTGTTTCATGTTTTAAATGCTGCAGTTGTTCTTGCTGCTGATGCTGTTGCTGTTGCTGCTGTTGTTTACTTTCTGAACGCTGCAAAATAAATTGCACATCATTGGCATATTCACCCCATTTCAGTAGCAGTTTTAAGGGATTCTCATTTGGTGCCAGTAGACGTTCATTGTTGCGCCAACGTTCAATAAGTGTAAAACGTCCCACTTTGCCTGTGGCATGTGCTAAAGCGAAAACCACATCCTGCAAGAGCAAAAATGTATAAAGTGTCAAGTAATTTAATTCATAAAGGAAATTTCTTTGCGTAGAAAAAGCTTCCGTTCAGAAAGCAATATAAATCTAAAACATTTTGACAGCCAGGCGTTAAAATAATTAAAGGCCTTATTTATGAATTAAATTAGTGCTTTATAAACGATTTATAAAATAAATTTTTATATAAAACTAGCCGACCCCGGTGCGCGTTGCTGGCCCTAATAGTATGTTTAGACGGTACGTGCTTCGCTCTCTATTCATGCTTCACGCCCCAATCATGACCGAATCCACTTGCTTCGCCATACAAAATTATGAGAGCGAATCTAGTAGATTCAATATGAATCTACTTGCGAAGCACGTAAAATTGGTATCTTCTCTAACTTTTATCGCAGTTAATCGCCACTTTATCTGAACTAGCTATCAAAACAAAAAAGGTATATGTGTATGTGTGTGTTTGTAAACAAATGAAAACAAGCCAAAAAAACATAGATGTGAGTTTAATATAAATAAATTTAATTAAGTTATGAATAATATAAAAAGGAAAAATAAGAAGAAAATATAGAGATGCCTTCAAAACAAGATTTCGCATGAGTGGAATTTATGTAAAGTATGTATGCTTATGTGTATGCATGTATATACGAGCGTATGATACGTATGAATGTGTGAATATACATAAAAAAAATGCCACGCGAACAGTGATGCCAACTTTTTCAGAGCAAAAATCACTGTGTGTTCATAAAAACGCACTAAATGCAATATAGTTTTTATTTATATTTTTATATTTATCTATTTATTTTCAATACAGAGAAAGCCCACATGGCTAATTATATATGTATTGAATGAGTAGAAATTAAAAATTTAAGTTAACTACAATTTTAAATTTACTACATTTCATAGGTTTTTGTAATAATTTCAATTATATCGAGCCATATTTCGATTTTGCTTATAAGTAGAACATGAGTAGGAAAATAATTGAAGTTCATTTCGCAAGACACTGCAATTATGGTGTATTATTAGCGATTCGATATGATTATATTTATTTAGAATTTTTTTGTGGAATTTTCTATAATAGAGGCAGTTGCTAGAAAAAACTTATTTCAAGCATTTTACATTCACTTTATGTCCATGTTCATTATTCAATTTTATTTTTCTTGAAAATTATTATTTTGTTGTTATTGAAATAATATTTTTGTGACTTTTGTTTTCATTTGACACTCGATTACTGGAAATATTCCAGTAAAAACAGATTCAGTGTTGTCTGTTTTCACATTCAATTACAGAAACACTTTTTTTTCACAAATCGAGAAACGATGGAATTTTGTGTTTCACACTTCATATGAGAAATTTTACGATGCGAGAATTACAGAAACGAGTTACTGAACAACATAAGCCTTTTCCTTTTAGACCGTATTTTATATGAATGAAACAATTTGATTTATAAAATCATTATTGTATTTTTAACTTACTTTTAAAAAAGTTATAAGCGCTAAAAGTTATTTCTACTTCAACATTTGAACATGGTAATGTTAATAGTGTTAGAGAAAATATTGGCAGTATTAGAAATGGATTATGATTATTTGAATTTCTATAATTATAAACTTCAATCTAAAATTGATCAGTTTTGAGCAAATTTTTCCATTTATGTATCCTTAAATTTCTGATACTTCGTTCTATTTCTTCAATTTCACCATCCCAGCAAAAATTACCGCTTCCCAGAAGAGTTTTTGTAAGCCAGCTAGAAGCAATGCATTCAGTTTCCAAAAAGCCATTCATTTTTTGCTTTACTAATTCATTTTACGGAAGTAATAATGTGTAGTTTTTGTGTACTCAGATGCAAAAGTTACTGGTTTACATTTTTTTTACTTTTGTCCACTTTGTTAGAGAGCCTTATGTTAGTACTTTTCAGAAGCATTTTTGAAAGCTTTCGTTATCAAGAAAGCAATACATTGCTTCCCTCAGTGGTTAGTAATTAGATTATTGTTGTAATTAAGTTATTTTATAACTGTAATTTCTAGAAATATATTCTTTTTTCTCACTATGAAAGATAAAGTTTTTCTTCCTTCGTATTTCACCCAGCTGAATTTACATTCTGCAAAGGAAACTTTGCATGTCTAAAATGGGTGAAAGCAGATAGTTTTTTTTTTTTTTTTATTTTTTTTTTTTTTTTTATATGCATGATTTTTATTTATTGTATCTTCATATATGAACTAACAATAAGTATTCAAATCTTAAATCTAAAAAATTTAATTAGGCCCGACCAATGTCGGACATAAGACTAGTAGTAGTTATATATAATACATATGTAAGTAGTGATAATCAAAAGGAAAAAAATAATAATAGATAGTTTTTGAAAAGTGAAAATTTCTCATTTGGTGTTTCTTATAAAGCCACCACACTTTCACAAATTAATATTTAGTAGATATGTAAAACGCAATAAAATCAAAGGTGAAAAGCAACAATTTAGTGCCTTTTTCTTAAGCAACAATTTGAAAAATTCCGCACTGTTATAAATTAAAAAACTCTACATCTAGTACGAAAAGCACTAAATTGGCACGCTGCACACGAAGCACGAATGCGTAGTCTAAACAGCATGATTCATAAGCATGATTCAGAGAGCGAAGCAGGTGATTCAACTCGTCGTCTAAACATAGCATAAGCAAACATTAGTGTTGTATATGGCATTGGTGGTACAATATGAAAATTGGATTTTGCCCACGAATAAACTAAATATTGCGCCATCTGCCGGACGAACTTCAAACTACACAGAAACGCTTCTCACGCCCCATAGAGCATGTATATAAAGTTTGGTCGAAATCGGTGCAGTAGTTCTTGAGTTACGGTGCAAAAACACAAAAAAAACTAAATATTGGGCCATCTGTCAGACGAACTTCAAACTACACAGAAACACTCCTCACGCTTCATAGAGCGTGTATATAAAGTTTGGTTTAAATCGGTGCAGTAGTTCTTGAGTTACGGTGCAAAAACACAAAAAAAAACTAAATATGGCGCCATCTGTCGGACGAACTTCAAACTACACAGAAACACTCCTCACGCCTCATAGAGCATGTATATAAAGTTTGGTTTAAATCGGTGCAGTAGTTCTTGAGTTACGGTGCAAAATCACAAAAAAAAACTAAATATGGCGCCATCTGTCGGACGAACTTCAAACTACACAGAAACACTCCTCACGCCTCATAGAGCGTGTATATAAAGTTTGGTTTAAATCGGTGCAGTAGTTCTTGAGTTACGGTGCAAAAACACAAAAAAAAACTAAATATGGCGCCATCTGTCGGACGAACTTCAAACTACACAGAAACACTACTCACGCCCTATAGAGCATGTATGTATATGAAGTTTGGTCAAAATCGGTTCAGTAGTTCTTGAGTTACGGTGCAAAAACACAAAAAAACTAAAAATTGCGCCATCTGTCGGACGAATCACTATTTCTGAAAGGGGCGTAGCATTTACCGGGGTAGAATATATATATAAAAACACGCGCCGGTCTTTTACAAATATTTTGTGGGGTGGAAGGCGAAAATCTGTTGGGGCATTGAAGAGTTCACCCCTAACAAATAAACGTGTTTTTGATTTTTATATATATTAAGATTTTCCTTATAAGGCAGTAAAATATTTTATAAATAAGGCTTATTTATAAACGTCATGGGCTTATAAAGGCTATTCTAGGGAGGATGAGCATTGCTTTGGGGAATTTCTATTGCTCCTCTCCCCTAGAATTATTAAAAACTGCACGTAATTATTTATTTTAATATTACTCATGGAAATCAATAGTAAGCCCGCCCGCCCCCTTTAAAAATTTCCAGCTACGCCAGTGGTTAATTTTTATTTTTAATCAGAAAGTTCTTTGGGAATTACTTCGAATACAAAATAATATACATATCAAGGCAAATTCATTTCCTTGATACATATGTATATACATATGTACAAACATATGTACATACGAGTATTATAAGAAAGAAACTCAGATTTTAACAAAAATCCAACTTTCGACCATATTGTTCTGAAATAGAATGAGATGATTCAAGAAACTTACATGGCTCATAACATTAGCAAATGTGGATCGATTTACAAAAAATTATATTTTTTGCAAAATAAATGAGGCATAAATAGACTTGTCCAAAAAATGTGTAAGGGAATCACTCAAAAATGTTAGTGTTTTTCATATAATTTTTTTTATATAAGTCGCTTGCTTTGCACTGTAAAAACTACACATTAGTTTCCTTATAAAAATTATTCTTATTTCTTTCACTTTTTTAAACTCTTTTTAATTTCATGGTTATCTATAATTTATTAAGTTTACCCACCCCCAAACGGTTACTGCAAGGGTCGACTCGCCTATAAAATTTCTACAGCACAGACGGTCGACTTGAGTATAAAATTTACATATATGGAAAGTACTAATTTTTTTGAGTGGTTTTCATGCACATTTTTTAGACGAGTCGTCTGCCAGACTTGTGGAAACATCACATAAAAGTATTTATTTCGATCAATATTCAATATTGGGTGTCCCTGTGGCTGAGTGGTAGCGATGCTAGCCTCTCAGTCCAGAGGTCGTGGTTTCGATTGCCGCCATAGACCCTGGGTGTTTTCCGCAGCCAAGCTAATCGCTTCGCGGGTTGTGTTTGTTAAAAAAAAAGTCGGTTCAAAAATAACGTTTATGTATAATATTATGATATGAATATATTTATGTACATATGTATATATGTAAATATGTACAGTATGTGCTATTTACCTGACATGTTGTATTTACTGTTACTCCACAAACTATCCGCTGTATGCCCTCAACCCATACTTTGAGTTCCATGGTGAAGTTTTCAATTCGGCTTAATACGCGAAAGTAGCGAATTTAAGACAAATTTAACAAAAGTATTTATTGATAAAGGCACCTTTTCGAATAGATGCTTAATGAACGACTAATTTTGCCATAACAACGATAAATGTTAAATAAGGTGTTGGCCGGTTTCAAAACAAATCTTTTTTTTTTTTTTTTTAATTTGAACTGTTAAATTTAGTTTAAATACTAATTAAATACATAAACCTTTTGCGATAGGTAAACACATAAATAAAGCTTAGCATGTGCAACGTAGCGTAATGCTATAAAATAAATAACAAGCAATACTCTTAAGTAAATATGCAAGTATGTATGTACATATATACATACATACATACATAATACCTATGCTGACAAAAGTCAAATATCGATATTTCAATGAAATGGTAAAAAGCATGTACATACATATGTACATATATTTATTTTAAAGTATATATGTATATATAGTATGTACTCATTAATTTCAAAATTGAAGTAATTTTAAGGTTGGGTTGTGCCAATTAACTCCACAAGTAAAAGCGAAGGCCATATTTCAATTACTTTTACTATTAGGGCAACCTATAAAATATATTAACGTGGTAGATATTTTGCTTATGTATATATAATACATAATAAATTATATACAAAGGACTTGGAAATATATATAGATACACATATACATATGTATGTGCGTAGGCATGTAGTAAAAATATTCAGCCATTAAACCATGAGCATATTACAACTGTCTAAAGTCCGATAATTAAGATACGATTTAGAACCAAATATTATGTGCTCAAACGAGTTTTCCAATATTAAAAAAATTTTTATTCTAAATTAATTTATTCTGTTTTGTAATTAAGAGTTGCCCCTCGTACATATATACATACATACATACATACATACATACATACATACATACCCAGTCAGCATTTTATGAAATTAATGATCATATTCGAGTCTTTTTCGACTCCTCCGCGCGATTAAAATAAGCATTTATGCGGTCGTTTTCGAGTCGAAAATGACTGTTCATTCGGGAGAAAATGGTACCCTAGCCGGGAGTCTTCTAAAAGAGTCTTTTATGACTCGCGTTTCTGATCAATTTCGACTCACTTTCGAGACAGTTTGTGGTATTACTTACAATCACTTTTTTTGTTTTACACTGGGTCTTCACGTAGCAATTTCATTGCTGAGAACAAGCAATAACGTCGGCAGAATAATATATTTTTTTTGCTTCTTGCTTGAAGCGGCGAACACGTACCGCAATTTTTTCCACAATTCTTGCACATTCTTAGAGCAGGTATTGCCTTAAATATATACTTCCAATGCAAAAATACGAAAAATTTATGTTTAGTTTTTCTTATATTATGTTTTTGGATGATGTACTTTTATATTTTCCTCCATTTCACTGTTTTGCAGAAATTAATGAAAAATACAACAAAAGTGACAGCATATTGCTTGGCAATAATTGCTCGAGCAATCAGCACAGCAATCATTGCTCAATGGATTGACACTTATGGCAATCACTGTCTACACGCAGGAAATTTCTTGGACGCAATCAAATTTGACAATTGCCTCAATCGATATTGCTACGTGAAGACCCAGTGTTAAATTTATTTTTTAATTTTATTTTTATTTTTTTTATTTTAGTGCACGAGCTTGCTGTTTGTTTTTATTTTTTAAACAAATCACTTTCTAAGTATTTCTGGGAATCATTTTCGAGCCTTATTTTAAACGCAGAGCTGATAAATCGGTTTTTTTATCATCTAAGGTATTCGAAAAAGACTCAGTTTGGTAAAACAATCTTAAACATGCTGACTGGGTACATACATACATACATACATACATAAGTAAGTAGTAGTGGTTCAATATCATAGATAAACAAAACATATCTATAGCAAAATAGTTATAATACGACGAACGAATTCACTTTTTATTTGATCTCGCATAGAGAATTACACATGAACATACATTATGTTTGCATGTGCAGAAGCTAAATTACTTTTTATTGTTCCCTTTTCTTGGATTTTACTTCCTAGTTTTATTATCTGCAGTTGTTGCACTTGTATCTTGCACTTAAGGAAAAAGAAAAAAAGTGAAATGAATAAAAATCACTTGCAGTTTATTAATATTTTTCAGTAATTTTTCTTTTCACACGGGTTTTTTGCAGTCAATGCACACAGCAGCACCTTTAATTGGTGACACACAATATTTCAAGATACATTTTTTCACCATCATCACGCATGCAAGAAAAAAATAGCAACGAAATTTATTGATTGAGGTCGTTGGGGCCGTAACTAGTTCTTCCACTACATACTTTTTTAATTTGTTGTTTTATTCTTTTGCTTAACATTTGTTAATTGTTATATTAAATAGTTTATTTACTTTAATATACACACATGTTTATGTATGTACCAATATATTTCATTTTAATTTCGCGTAGTTTAACTGGATTTTAAATTTGTCACTGCTGTATTGCCTAGATAAGAATCAGCGAATTTTCTCGTTTTAAAATTTTCTTTTTTGCTTTTCATACATTTACTTATCCACAATGTTTGAACTTAATCTTAATTATTACTTAAAGAGTTTATTTAGAATATTACACCAATTGTGGAGAATTTTTCTTATTTCGTGTATGTGTTGGTCAGTGCCTTTACAACTACAAGAACGCCATTTTGCCCTTTTTAGTTATTTTCCTTCGCTACTGACATTTCATGGGGTTTTTTATTTTGTTTTCTACTTTTATATCTTGTTTGTTTACTAAATACATTTTGTTGTTGTTTCACAGGTGGTTGCCAAGGTTTTTGCAAGAGGTGCCACATCATCTGAAATCATTTCAAGATGTGAAAAAAATGAAACGTTTACTTCCGTGAACAATTTTGAAACAGTTTTAAATAGAGCTCCTTTTCTCTTTTCCCTTCTCTCCCACAAACTCAGGGGGTCGATTCTGAATTTATGATAAAAATGAAGTGAAAAAAAATTTATCATATTCACTTCACTTGACAGGTAGTTCTCATAAAAACTAAAATCAGAATCGCATTTTCAATGAAGTGATATTTTATTTTTCATTTTCACGATTTCACAGAAACAGAATCGACCCCCAGGACTACAAAGTAAATTTTGCATGTGTAAAGGCCGTTTTACTCTCTTGAATAAATACATAATTAAATTAAAAAAATTTTCTAATCGCAATTCAAGTAAATCGCAAATACTGCTTAACAAAGTTCATATGATAATCGATTTTATTTTCAAGATTCCGTTATTAACGCAGAAGTGATACTGTCATATTCATACTATCACTTCCGAGTAATGGTAAATTTTACTGTAAAAATACCTCCGATTGTGCTGATTTACACGGGCATAATTATGCTGGCGTAACATGGCAGTTTGTTAGCAAATTCGGTGAAGAGAATGGTTTTGTGCTTGGCATAATTTTTCAACCAGCTACGACCACGCATTAGACGCAATTTACACTGTGCCTTTTCTGCTTGCATGTGTAGGCAGGCTTTTTGAGTTCGTTGGTGAGAGGTGTTGAGAAGCATGCGGAGTAAAACAAAAGGCACGAAATGAAAATTCGAGGGGATTTTTGACATATCACTTTGTATTTTCGTACTCTCAGCACTAAGAGTGTATACAAACGTCAAAAAGTCATGAAGAAAAAAGTCTTAATGTAAATGTGCTTGACTTTTCGTAGGGGGTTTAAAACAAAATTGTCGAAAGAAGGCAGGCTAAAAAGGCATAATGTGAATAGGCTCTTATTATTATTAGCAGCATAAAACCAATGCACACAGCTCTTAAAAAATATCAAATCTTAAATGAATACGAAAAATGCCAACACACAAAGCTGTGTATACATTTTATGCCAGATGAATTAGTATCGTGGAATTTGGAAAAGAGCAAAAATTGTGCAGCTTAAAAATTGTTCTCCTGTAAATTAACTTGGAATTAAAAGGTAAAACTTGATCGTGGAGCTACAAGTAAAATAATTTTGAAATTCAAAAGGAATCGCAAAATAATATTCTATTTTAATATCGTATTGAAATTACCGGCATTTTTCTAAGTGTAGGATTAAGACACAGTGGCAACTCTATGTAACGTTCTGTTCAACAGCGCCACATAGCGGTCTGCAAAAGAACAACAACTTCTGATTGTGTGAAAAAATCGTATTTTTTCTTGTGCACTTTTGCAGAAACTACTGTTAAGAAATATATATGTATATATCTCAATGAACAACTTTCTTCTACAACATATGAACTTCCTAGGAATGATTTTAAACACCGTTTGGGTAGTGCTTAGGCAGCCACAAAAGTGAAAAATATCAAAAAAAAATTCGGGAAATTTTTCACTTTTGCGGCTACCTATTAAGCGCTACCTAAACGGTGTTAAAAATCATTCCTAGGAAGTTCATATGTTCTAGAAAGTTGTTCTTTGAAATCTTAGGTACATTTTAGTGGTTAATTGTTTCCTTAAATTTTGAACGGTTGTTTGCTACCTATGGACTTGAACAGGGGAAAAAAGGTAAAAAATATATATATATAAAAAAATTTTAATTACTTTTTTTCATATTCTGGCTGTGGCAACGCTGGTAGTAGCATGTTGAGACAGAGATGTCAGAATTAGCCCCTTGCTGTTTCTTCTTTTTCATGTTCGTACCAGGGCTGTCAGATTTTTTCTAGCCTATTTCAACAAATTGATTTTAAAAATCGCCAAAAGTCGCGAAAATCAATTTTATGTAGTTTTTCTTAATAAATATTTGTTACTAAATTTGATTTTACATAAAACTATTTTTAATATAATTTTTTAGAAAATAATCGAATAGAAATTGAGCAAAAAAACCACCAAAGGTAGAAATAAAGTCAACAAAAACTATTTTTTGTAAATTTTTCTCATCCAAATTCAAAATGAATTAATTAATATAAGAAAAATCATCAAAATCAAGTTGTTTTAATTTCTTGCAGACGAGTTTTGGTAGGATTTTTTTTAACTACTCTTTCAACAAACTAATTTTCCTGAATTACAAAAATTTTTAATTTAAATTTTTTTTAAAATTAGCCACAACATCGCCAACGAATTTATTTATCACCAGAAAAATCGCCATGCCGCCAGACCAAAAATTTGGACGCCAAACAAGTTGAAAAATTGCCACGTATGGCGAGAAATCTGACAGCCCTAGTACGTACGTGTATGGGCCTGGGGCCGTGTTTGTGCAAATACGGCGAAAAAATCAAAAAAAAATAGATATTGTTGTTGTAAATGTTGTTGTTTCAACTCTCTTCTCTCTGAGAGAATAATTGTTGTTGAATACGCCGCGTGTGCACGGTTGCCAGAAATGCAGATTTATCTGGATTTTGCAGATTTTTACTCTCCAAAAAGACGAATGCAGATTTGAAGCCTTTTGGCCTAAAAATGCAGATTTTTCGACTCCAACTTTAGTGAATTTTTTTACATTTTTCCTAATACTGCTACTACTTCTTGTTTATTTTATGAGTGTACGACTCATAGCTTAGAGAGTTACAATTTTTGAACTTAGAAAACATCATTAAAGAAAAAGAAGATTTAACTTTTGCAAGCTTCTGGAAATGTATATCTGATATAAAACGAGTTTATAATGATTACGATTTTGCAGCCCTAAGTTTATTTAAATTGTAATGTCTTTACCACATTAATTTGCAAATGTCGAAAGAATTTTCAGTCAAGTGAACTTGAATAAAATAAAACTTCGAAGTACTTTGGTTTTTTATGCAACAAATTAAACTACTTTTTGTGTAATTTTTTATATATCCGATTTCTTTTCTCATACTTTTTATATCATTTACACATAACTATAAAGAATTTTTATTTGTTTCTTGCTTATATGCATTTCGTTTCTCCTAAAGAAAGACGGGTTTTCTACACACAAAGTTTACTTTGCAAAGCCTTAAGTTTGTAGAAGAGAAGAGAAAATATATCTTATTCCATATTCTCTTTTCTTCAACAAGCTCAAGACTTTGCAAAGTAAACTTTGCGTGTGGAAAAGCCGCCAAACTCAGCAGTAGACTTCAACCAATGTGGCAGCTAATTGTAAAAAGGCAATGAGAAAATAATAATGGATTCAAAATCAAAGCAGAGACCTGCGCCGATTCGGCTAAAGCCGGCTAAGCCTAGCCGCCGATGAGTTTTGATAGCCGCCGCCGCCGAAAATTTGACGACTAAAATCGGCTTAAAACTAGCCGCCGATTTATTTTTATTTTCCCTTTTTTCGACAAGAATTTCTAATATTTTTTTATTTTGACATTTTCTATGATTTTTGAAGGTAATTTTAAGGTTGTATACCTGTAACTGGCAACACTGATAGATTCCGTTGTTAGTGATAGAAGAATAGGAGTGATGGTAGTCTAGTGATTTTTCCTTCGAATCTAGCGATTTTGATACTTTATAGTTTGCAGAGTACATACTATTGATTTTGTTTTACTCTCAAACCGTCATTCAAGAAAGAAATTTGACATAAAGATGCGAAGTACGAAAACTGGATATGCTTAATTGATAACAAAATTGTTTATAATAAAGTAAAATAACTTTTTTTAAATTAATTTTAATTATTATTTTTCGAACTTAATTTGTTTCTATATTTATGATTTGAACGGGCTAAAGTACGTAACGCTTTTTAAGCCAAATTACATGTGATAATTATTAATTATTAATTTTTATGAATATTACCTATTATGTTTTCTTACGTCATTCTTAATAACATATTGATAAACGTTCTATAAACATATGAAGTTTTAAAGCATATTTTGGTTGAAGTCTACTGATGCATTTCTTAAGCAGAAACGAAATGCATATTCTTCATATATTAAAGGCTTATATTCATAAAAAAATAGAATCTGCTTGAAAGTTATTTTAAGAAAAATTTTTCTAAAAAATTTAAATAAAATACATTTTAAGCCAAGTTTAAATTTTATGAATATGGGGTAATGAAAAAATATTTATATAGCTCATGTACTTCCAAATTTATGTAATTTTTTAATAATATATAAAAAATTTTGTTTTGAAGAATTTAAAAATAAAGTAAAAATTGTTGAAATTTGCAGATTGTATTTTTAGAAATTCTGGCAACACTGCGCGTGTGGAAAAATCGTATTTTTTCTTGTGCACTTTTGCAGTTTTACGAGACATTTTATTGAAGACGATGCAAAAACCTCAGCTGTTGAACGATAAATATAAAATAATCAATTTAATTTTAATTAATTAATTGAAAAATTTTACTTAATATATATATATATATAAATTAGAGAAATTAGTAAAAATGGATTGGAAAAATGTGTAGTTGAATTCCAAAATGAATAAAATAAAATAGAAAATAATTGTGTGTGCAAAAGGAAGAGAAATTTTTTGTTGGAAAAAAATATTTTTATCGTAGAAAAAAATGTGTATAGTTTGGTTAAGGAAACCATTGTTCAGTAAATAAATTATTACAAATTAATTAAAAAAGTGAAAATTGGAAAAAAGTGCTGGATAACGGAGCAACTCCCCGAAGGAAAAATATATTTCATTTCATTTCATTGTCTGCTTCTGAGTGTTTTTTTTTTATTTTCTCGTTTGTGGGGAGTTCTGCTGCTAGTGTAGCTGGATGTGTGCTGTTTGATTTTACGATAAAGAAAACGTAGACAGACATTAGCGTAGAAGAGCATTCTTGAAAATAACAAAACTATATAGAGTTGATGGTGTTGTTGGTGTCGCCATGACCAGCCGCAGTCGAGCTATACTTAATGTTAACCTGGATGCGGTCATGGCCAATGATCCATTACGCGAGCTCTTCGAGGCCTGTAAAACTGGCGATATAGCGAAAGTAAAAAAGTTAATAACATCACAGACAGTAAATGCCCGTGATACTGCTGGACGTAAATCAACACCTTTGCATTTTGCAGCAGGTGAGTTTTTTTCTCTATTATTGTATTTTCACAAAAGTACTTTAGTTTTTTGCTTTTGAATTAAAATTACATGACAGTAAATGTGGCGTACATACATCCTATTTTGATTCTCGAAAGGATATTAAAGGAATAAACGGCAAATTCAAATGTCCTTGAGCCAGTTTTGTACATTTTTGAATCGTTTTCTTTTAACCTTCCAAATTCGGTTGCAAAAAATATATACATACATAGGTAAATGTAAATAAACAAAATTTAGTTTAAAACCAAATCAAAACAAAAATAGAAATAAATGTTAGGGTATTGTTTGTGTGTTCTCGTATATTTCTGCCCAATATCAAAATATTTAATGACTAGAATTGTGGGCAGTGTTGCCAAAATTTCTAAGCATAAAATCTGCAAAATGTAACAATTTTTCAAGAAAAAATCTGCTAAAATCTTCAAAAAATCTTCAAAGCAATTTTTAAAACAATTTCTTTGGTATTTTATTAAAAAGAATTACATAAATATGATGTACATGTGTGACATAAATATTTTTTCCTAACCCATATTCATAAAACTTAAACTCGGTTTAAAATGTATTTTATTTAAATTTTCTTAGAAAAAGATTTCTTAAAATAACTTTAAAGCATATTTTATTTGTTTATGAATATAAGCCTTTAATGTATGAAGAATGTGCATTTCATTTCTTATGAAACTCATCAGTAAAAAACTTCATATATGTTTTTAACAATTACGTCCGCAATCATAACAGGTAATATTCATAAAATGATTTTGAGTTACAAAACGTTTAACAAACAAATTTCCATACAAAATTTGTTTTGTAAACCTTTTGTAAACTAAAACAATTTTTTATGAATACGGCAGAATAAGCTTAAAAGGTTCAAGCAAAAATCTTTACAAGCTAACATCCATTTTTAATTTCTCATTACATTTTTACAATTAGCTGCCACCTTTGTTAAAGTCTACTGATGAGTTTGTTAGCTTTTCTACACGCATTTTGCTTTGCAAAGTCTTGAGTTTGTTGAAGAGAAAATAATATAACTTCTTTTTACAAACTCAAGACCTTGCAAAGTAAACTTTGCGTGTGGAAGGAAAATCCCTCTTTTTTAAGGAGAAAAGAAATGCATATAGCCAACAAACAAATACCAATTCTTCTTGATTGAAAATTCTTTCGAATATGGTAAAGACATTGCATTTTGAATAAACTTAGGGCTGCAAAATCGTAATCAGAATCAGCTCGTTTTATATCAGATATTCGTTTCCAGAAGCTTGCCAAAGTTACTTCTTCTTTTTCTGTAATGATGCCTTCAAAGTTCATAAATTGTAACTCTTTAAATTCTGTGTTCACACATAAAAGAAACAAGAAGTAGTAGCAGTATTAGGAAAAATTTAACAAAAAGGCACTTTAATCCGAGTTGAAAAATCTGCGTTTTTAGGCAAAAAATCTGGAAATCTGCATTTCGTCTTTTTGGAGGGTAAAAATCTGCAAAATCCAGATAAATCTTCATTTCTGGCAACCGTGATTGAGGGGCCTCTATGGAATGATGACGACTGGTCTATTGTCAATTTTGCTGTATGTTTGTATGTACAATTGTATGTATGTATGTTTGTATATACATTAGGATGTGTAAAATTGTATGGATAACTAAAAATATCAAAATCGTATGTAGTAGGTATGGAATCTGCTGCAAACTGATGGAATTTATTATTTAGAAAACATAGTTCACAAATTAAATTAAAATCTTAAATAAGTAATTAATATACCAAAGCTCATAAACTATTAATTTTTTTATTTAAGTAAGCAAGACAAACTGTTCATGATTGATAAATGCTAATATGTACATATCTATATACATACCTCTCCTTTATTGCAATATAGGCATACCTCAAAAGAGTTAGGCTTGCAAAAAACTACGTTTAAGGTTTTCAATTTGCATACAACTCAAGACATGAGTATACTTTTGTATGAAAATTTTACACATGATTAAATTTTATATAACAAATTTTTCTGCATTATTAACTTCAAGAACGCATTTTTTGAGATATGACAGATATGTATGTATGTATGTATAGGTATATAATTTTTATAAAAAAAATTATATCTATCTCAAAACAAGTAGAATCGGTTTGAGAAACGTAGTGCAGATTTGAATTCAGTATCTACATAGGTACATATCACTCATTTACTCAAAGAATGTCATAACTCAAAAAAACTAGTTTGCTAGAAAATAATTTTGAAGTTTTCAATTGACACACAACTTAATGGAAAAAGTGTCCAACTCATAGAATTTTTTTAGAGAATTACTCTTTTGTAAGAGATGATAGTTCCATAGGCGTTGCCATCGCCTTAAGGGAAAACTACTCTTTTCGTCGTGTTACAATCGATTCAATTTCATTTCCAAATCTGTTTATTGAAGTTTTTTTATTAATTGACGGTTTACCTAGAAAAATGTTGTTTGGTTCTTTATACTTTCCATGTAATTTTAATTATAATTCGATTTATAATGGCTTATCTGCTATCAAGGCAATTTCATCCAACTATGATGGTGTAATTTTGGGGGGTGATTTTAATGCAAAACATATTTCTTGGGGTGACGTATTAAATAATTGTAATGGTATTGCGTTATTCAACTGGTTGATAGATTTTTGTTCAGATTTTATTAGATTTTCCGATTCCATGCCTTCTTTCCCTAATGGTAATTCATTTTTGGATCATTTTTTGATAAGCACAAATTTAGTGGATACGTTTAATCCAAATTTTTCAATTAAATCTCTTCCAACATTTTCGGATCATTTCCCTTTGCATTTTCGATTGAAATTTTTGAATTTTGAATTTATTTTAAGACAACCTAATTTATTCACATCTTTTAGGAATACTAATTGGGATTCTTTCAGAAATGAAGTTGCATTTAAGGTAAATTTAAATTTTCCTCCATCGAATGTTAACTTATCAAATATAGAAATTGACAATTTTATTGAAGAGTTTTCTTCTGCAGTAACTGAAGCAACAGATAATCACTGTGAGAAAGTCAGTATAAAAAATAAACATATTTGTATATCAGATAAAATTAAAAATTTATATAAATTAAAGTTTGCTTGGCAAAAGGAATTAAGACGGCTTTTTAGAAGAACTTTAGATAGAAGAAATCCCAATTATATTTTGTTATCAAAACAGATTCATCTGCTTAAAATTATTATTAAAGAACAAGTTCAAATTGAACAAGCCGAAATTTTCAAAAATCGTCTTGCAGGTATCAAACCCGGTCCTACAGCATACAAAAAAATTTATAATATTTTAGGAGTTTCAAGAAAGTCTGGATTTCCTAAAATAATGGTAAACGGAACTGAAATAATTGATAATAATCAGAAATTATTACATATTCAAAACCATTTTTCGTCTATTTATTCTGGTTCAGTGCCTAATAGGGATGTCACAGATGTTGAAAATACAATAAGACTACATTTGTCTCAGATACCAAATCGTTTGTTTTACTTTGATAATAATTTTCCATCAACGAATGTTCAAAATGATTGTTCTTTAACTAATACTGATCAACTATTGTCAATTTCTAAATCTTTAAATAACAAAAAATCTTTTGGCTTAGACGGTATTTCGAACTTCATCATCAGAAAATTACCCCCCTTAACTTTTGATTATTTAGGAATTATATTTAATAATTGCATTAACAATGGATACTTTCCAAATTCTTGGAAGATAGCAAAAATTTGCCCAATCCAAAAAAAACCCAACAATTTTGAATTAGACAATATTAGACCGATCTCTCTTTTATCCAATTTAGGAAAACTCTTTGAAAAAGTTATTCGAATTCAGATGGATATAAATTTAACTACTTCATATATTCCAAATTTTCAGTTTGGCTTTAAAAAATTTCACTCGACCAGTCATGCATTACTAAAATTTCAAAATGATGTAGTAAATAATTTGAGAGCGAGACGCTGTACTATAGCAGTCTCTCTTGATATTGAAAAAGCTTTCGACAATGCTTACCACGATGGCATAATATTTAAAATGATAAATATTGGTTTTGGACCTCACATTGTTGGGCTTATTCAAAATTTTTTTAAAAATAGAAAGTTTTGCGTACAATTACAAAACGAATATTCTACAATTGGTAACGTTGGATGCGGGGTACCGCAAGGTTCTATTTTGGCTCCACATTTGTATAACATTTTTATTCATGATTTTCCACACCAATTTAATTGTTCTACTGGTATTCTTTACGCAGATGATTCGTTACTTTACGCTCATGGAACTTCTCCAAATAATACTTTGAGATCTATTTCGTCATATTTAAATTGTGTTAATAATTTTTATAAATTATGGGGTATAAAAATAAACGCATCCAAAAGTGAAGCCATTTGTTTAAGGAACGCTTCTGGAAAATGCAAATATTTTGTTGTACCAGAGACCAAGCACCTTAGTTTATCCCTTGATGGACAAGAAATCCCTTTTGTAGACAATCTTAAATATTTAGGCGTTCATTTTAACAAGCTTTTTAAGTTTAACCGTCACGCTAGAATTTTTCTCAACAAAGCCCGCAGAATTAAAATTTCTTTTGGAAGGTTGTTCAATAGCAGATATTTACCAGAAAAGACAAAATTACTAATTTATAAATTAAGCATAAGGCCGGTTCTTATGTATGCATTTTCGATATGGTTCTCAGTTTCACCAACGGTAATGAAAGAATTTGAAATTTTCGAACGTAAAATTCTCAGAATTTGCGTTAACAAACACTTTGAAAGAATTCACAAGAAATTTTCCAATAAATATATATATGATCTAACAAAAATTAAACCTTTAGCCTCATATGCTTTTGATTTAATGAAACGCTTTATTGACTCTTTACATAATGTCGATAATGTTTTAATCCAAAATGTACTGAATGATCAAGTTGGTTTCAATTGGCTTAATACCAACTACTACTCACCCTTAGGTTTTTTGGAACATGAAACTACATGCGTAAATAACTTATTACCTAAATTTTATGTTTCAAAAATTCAAGGTGCCCACAGAGGGTAATTTTTTTCTTTTCTTTTCTTTCTTTCTTTTTTTCTTTTATAATTTTTTAGCTTTAAGTTTAGTTTTTAAGTACATACTTTTCTACTACTATTCAAAAATGTTGTGCCGGGAGCAAGCATCATAATCTTTAATGTTTGAAATCTTTCACAAAAACAGACAAGTTTGTTACTGTAAAACAATAATATTCATTAATACAAAACATTATAGTTTTAAGTTTTCTTGTAATTTGACCTTTTAATTCTTTTTTTATGTATGTCTGTTTTAAAGTCTCAAATAAACTTAACTTAACTTAACTTAATGGAAAAAGTAAATTTTCTTTTGCTATCAAAATATGTGTAAACAAGTTATTTTTTTGAAATTTTTTCACAATATGAAGAACGATATGACGATCAATTCTGGAATTTGAGGTATGAAGTTCTTTGTGTAAATGAGCGATATGTATTTATATACATACATAAACGCAAATATAAATCAATATAACAAACAAATCATTGCATCAATCATTTAACATCTGTATTTCACGCTTTTGCACTATGGGAAATATTAGCTAATTGATTGCTATATTTTTTTATTTGTTTTAATAAAATCTATTGAGAAGAAAGAATTAAAATTATCGTGGGTGTTTTAATTAGCAGACCTAATCTAATTGCCTTTTTTTATTGTTTTATACATGCAGTCTTATGGATACGTCTGAAATATATTTACTTTTATAGTTATAACAGTAGTAGTGTATATTATTTGTAGTTCTATACTTATATAATTTGTCCTTTTCTTTAGTACATGCACCCATAGTGCAATTTGCCATTGCTGATAATTATGCGATGACCTAGATAATTCCCTACGCTTCAACTCTTGCTCCTTTTTTTTAAATCAATTGCTTTACACATTACTATTACTAATGTGGTTAATGTTGTTGGTTGGCGCTACATCTCTTCCTTTTACTGAATGTGTGTCCCACATGATTCACACCTTTCTTTTTCTCTTTTTGTCTATTTAAAAAAAAAAAAGTTAAAAGTTGACGTATTTTATTGCATTTTGTTATTGGCATTGTAGCACACAACACTGTCGTTGTTGTTGGCTGCACAATATATTAAATAACGATACAAATCACATATTGAACAACAAATTGTTGCTGCTACGTCAGCAATTTTATGTTGGCACAATTCTGTTGTAAATTGTTATCCTTGAAACTATTCAGAACGAAAAAAAAAGAAAAGCTTATTCTTTTGTCCAGTCAGTTGCACATATAGATATCTAGATACATAATGTATGTATGTAACTTAATTTTAAGTGCATTATTTATATATATGTACATACATATCGCACACTAAATCATAAAGAGTCACAACTCAAAATTATAAAACTGCTTTTGCTTTTTATAAACCAGTTAATTGAAGTATAGATTTCTCAACAATTTCTTTTGCAATACAGTCTTCTTGAAGAATATAAAATACCGTTATGCTTGTTTTCATGTTATATACTTTCTTCATTTGTACGGTATCAATATTTGTTTATCACTACTCAGTATCTAAAATTTTTTGAGTTGTGACTCTTTATGATTTAGTGTGCGATATGTATATAGGTATACTTCATGTGACCATAGGAAAATGCAAACTTAAGTTTTTAAAAATATTTCCTTTTTTTTTAATTATTCTTATTTCACGTTTCTGTAGAAGTGTAAATTTTTATTCTATTCCTAAATTCTCTTTATTTGATGTTACTTCCAGGCTGTTGTTTTATTTGCGTTAGTTATTCCCCCACAATTATGCGAAAGAAAATCTTTTTTTTTTTGTCATAAATTTTTGTATTCATCTTTTTTATTTACATTTCCTAAATATTGACTTTGACCTAGTTTTTCCTCATTCGTTTAACTACAACAATAACTGACAAAGCAACAATTATTATATAAAATAAAAGGAGAGCAAAACAAAGAATTTGAAGCAGCAGCAACAAATGGAAGCTGTATCTGTATAAAGGACAATTAAATTTAAACTCAACTATTCGTTTACTATTTAATTTAAAAGGTCTTAATCTAAAATATTTTAAACAGTTTATTAAATGTGGTTGCGAATCATCAGATCGGAACAAAATGACCAAAATCTTAAAGAAAAACGTTGTACATTTCACATTTCTCTAAAATGAAAATTTTTGTCTGTTCATTGGTTGAGCAAAGTCTACACATATACATTTCGTTTCTGCTTAAGAATCATCAATTGGCTTTGACCAAAAAAAAATGTAAATAAGGTAAAAACCTTAATTTTCAGTAAATGACGTCGATAACTCAAAAAACTAGTTTAAAGTCTTTCAATTTAAGCACAACACAATGGGAAAAAGAAAATTTTATTTTGCGCTCAAGAGTTGAGTAACGATATGGGGAATAATTCTGCATCATTAAATCAAAAAGCCCATTTCTTGAGTTATGACATTGTTTTAGTAAATGGCGGTATAAAAAAATTCCCGATTTACAATTTATATTGAAAACAAAAGCAAATTTTCATATTTTATTGTTTCCAAAATAAATTTTCATTATAAAGTTTTCTTTCGATAACGTGAAATAGGCCATTATAGAAGTACTCTGCACACTGGGCCATATTTAAAAAAAGGAATTTAAAATTTTTTTATCTTGTCAATGAAAATAAAATAAATAAAATAAAATAAAAATGTGTTTTACTGTGGAACGAAAACTAAGTTGCTATTGTGCTACAAGTCCAGCATAGATCCAGTCCTCTCATTTGAAAATTGCTAGTCTATGGGTGTTTAGATAACATAAAGTGAAAACAAACAGAAAAAATTAATATTTATACTTTTGATGTAAAAAAATGTACTGACAAAAACTTGTTGACATCTAATGTATATTCAAAATACAAGCACCGTGAGCAGTTGAGACCGCTTAATATGGATTCGCCTTAGCCTTCATAATTTTTAGGCTCTGTTTGTATAAAAGCCAAAATCGTATTTTCAAAATTTTCTCGCTTTCATGCAAATATTACTTGGTGACGTGATTTAGACAATTACCCCCATGTGAATTTTAATTTAATTTTTTTATGGAAATTTTGCTTTAACGTACACTTCAAGCACACGTTAATTTTTTGCATATGGGTGTTAGGCTCTAAATTTGTTGCCTTATTTTTTTTACTAAAAAGAGCGGGAGACGAGAAAGTTTGCAAACAATTTTTTTATTGGATTTTTGGAAGTTTCGGTCGCATCCCATGCAGTAAAATTCTTGAAAAACGTACTACAATTACATTATATTGCATACGTTATAGTCTTTTCTCCTTATTTTTTCAAATAGACAATTTGTTCAAAACTACAGCCTACTATAAACTATTTTTAACCGACTTCAAAAAAAATAGGAGGTTAACAATTCGTCCCTACTTTTTTTAGCTGTGTTACTTCCCAACTCGGTACATTTTAGACTGATTGTAAAATTTTGTTGTTGTCTGGGTATAGCTTCCCATTGTAAAAAAGTGAGCGGGGACACTCCCAAATTTTTTTTTATATAATATTATTATATTCTACTTATTTGATTGCTGCGAAAACTATAAAACACCTTTGGTTCTTGTAATTACACAATTTGAAAGTTTAAAAAAATGGGCGGAGTTACGCCTATTGAAATTTGTTATAATATTTCACGCGGTTCTACTTAACAGATTTTTACGAAACTTACCACACAAATTGAGCTCTAAAATAGACAAAATCTTTTATATAGAAAATGGGTGGAGTCACGCCCATTAAAATTTAATATTTTATTTTACGTGGTTCTACTTTACCGATTTGTACAAAACTTAACACACATCCTAAGCCCTGAAAAACACACAATCTTGCATTTAAAAAATGGGCGGAGGCACGTGCTTTTTGTCTTTTTCTATCAGATCTTTGCATTGATGTCGGTTTTTTTTTGCGGAAAGAATTATTTACCACAACTCGGACAACCTGACCTGTGATCGACCCGATCACATACATATATTTTTACAAATTCACCTACTCTATGTAGAGTTGTTATTCGCATCTTGATCAGAATTTTCTCTCCACAGCTTGATTTTACACTCCTCTTTTAAGTGCTCTTTTCTCATTGTATTCTTGTGATTTGAATTACTTAACGTTAGTTAAAAGTATGATTTTAGTACGAGTTAAAGGCAACTTTATAATGCCTGGTAAATTAAATTAATTTGTTATAAAGGGTAACTTTTAATATGTCCAATAAAATTCTACTTTTAACTAATTTTAACTTCATTAAGAAAAATAAAAAAAAAATAAATACTCTAAAATTTATTTAGTAAAATTTATACATAAAAAAAATTCTTGCACTCGTATAAATAAAGCGTTAACAATTTGTTAATATTTCAATAAAAACATTTTTTTTTTTTCTTAAAATTAGAGAAAATTTTTATTGTTTTGAAAATTTAAAAAGAAAAACGTGAAATGAAAATTATATACATATCTACATATATTATACAACAAATCAAATGGCAATTAGATTTTGTACTATTATATGAAAGTAACACAAATTGGCAATAGATAATTGATAGATAGTTATCTATTTGAAGCCATTAATCATACAAACTGTTGCGTTCAAAACAATAAAACAACTTAACGCAATAGATACTGTTACAACAAATTAAAAGCACTAAAAAGCCAATTATTCAACAAGTTATTAATTAAAAAAAAATATGTGCATATACCATTGTACAGCAATGGCCACTTAAATAGCACGCTTAGCAAAAAAAAAAAAATACAAAAGAAAAATAGTTAACAGAAATTTTATAATTAAATGCAAGAAATTTAAATTTTAAATCCTCTTTCCAAAAATCATGCAGGTAACGACTCATCTAGAAAATGTGTATGAAAATCACTCAAAAAAATTATGTGCAGTTTCTACAAGTCAGGCATACGACTTCATCTACAAAATTTGTATGAAAATCACTCAAACAAATTATGTGCAGTTTCTACAAGTCAGGCATACGACTTCATCTAAAAAATTTGTATGAAAATCACTCAATAAGATTAGTGCTTTCCATATAAATTTTACACTCAATTCGACCGTCTGTGTTGTAGAAACAGGGTGTTAGTGCTTTTCCTATTACTCAAGCCGGCCGTCTGGATTGTAGAAACGGATGTTAATAATAGAGAAAAGTTACAGTCTGTTTGTGTAAGACGTTGACGTTAGAAATCTTGGCGTTTTTGTAGTAGATTAAATAAAACTTGTACATTTTTCCTTTAATCTATTACGAAAACGTCAAGAATATTTTTTTTTGAAAGTGACTTATATTTTCTTTCGTATAATATATAAATTTTTTCATAAAAGTTAGCGAAATACTTAAACAAATTGGAATAAAAAAGATTAAAAGCTTTAAAACCCCCGATATATCTAGAAAAGATGTGGGTCGATTTTCTTCAAAAATAGCTAAGAACAACACTCTTGATCAAGTCACCTTACAAACAGAAAACTCGAAATCGATCCAGCCGAGGTGTATGTACGTGGGCTCCTACACACTACAAACTTATAACACCTCTTTTTTTGGTCGGGGTTTAAAAACATATAATAAAATATGTCTTATACTTAATTTAAATTTTTTCTGGCAAATATTTATTTATTTATTAACGGCCTGGCCCACAATGTCACTAGACATCGTTCGATCGACAACTTGTATTGCAAACAACAATAAGTTTAGAAAATTTGTTGTTGTTTGCAATTCAAGTTGTCGATCGAACGATTTCTCGTGACATCGTGGGCCAGGCCGTAAATTTTACAAATAACAATTATATAAAAATTATATAGTCACTAGAGCGTCTCGCCCAACAGGCAACAAAAAAAGTGCCCCGTACACCAAGCGAATATAAGGTATTGCTCCAAGGACATTTCAAAAAAAATTTTTTTTTGCCGATCGTAGGGATCGCTTTTTTAGTTTTTTCGTTATATCTTCCATATTTACAGTCCGATTTTAAAGTTTGATATGCCGAATTTTTTTGTTTCACGGAGGCCAATATTTTTGTTCTTAGGTTCATTGACCTCAAGTGTACCATTCTAGTACTTACCCCCCAAATCTCATTTCCTACCACCCTAATGTTAGAAATTTATAGCTCGCGAAAAATCATAAAACTTTTGCTAAGAAAGTATTTCGATAATTACAGCACAACTATTTAAAAAATGCTTTTATAAATTCATTGTTGCAAAAGTCTTTGACCTCAAGTACGTCTATAGTATCAACCCTTCATATCTCAACTTATACAAAAAAATTAATTAAAAAAATTAATTAATTAAAAGAAGGGAACACATTTCACATGAACTTTTATTCCCGATAAGGGTAAGCGATTTAAAATTCCATTTGATATTTGGTTAAAAATAACTTCTTTACCATCTAAAAATATGCATTCTATACTTTCGAAGGACATAATTAAAAAGTGTTCTTAAGGAAGTACTACTTTTATTTTTGGCTGCTTTTTGATACAAATAATTTATTTCATTTATTTTTTTGCAATCACATTTTCTTTCTAATTTAAAAACCACTGTCATTACAATGAGTTTTTGAGTGCACAAAAAAAAGTATAATTCTCCAAACTTATGCATGATACGAGTACGTCAAGTGTAAAAAGTACAAAACAAAATTAGCCAATTTAAAAAAGTGAAATTTGTTTTAAACAAAAAAAAAAAAAAAACAAAATAATAATAATGAAAGCCAGATTATAACAAGTTGTTAAAATGAACAATAAACTGTATGTATTACATACTCGTAGTAAAATTAAACCCAATAAAGATAAAAAGAATAATAATAAAAATTAAAATTATTTTTACCTAAAAGTATATACGAGGGTGATCGTTTTCAGAACTAAAGTACTGAAAGAAACAGTTTGAATTTAGTGAGACTCTTCCTATTCAGTGCAAACGATTTTCCGTCATACTCAGTCAGCTGTGGAAAAGTTAGTAGGAAACTTTCTCTAGTAAACAAATTATGTCTTGCAAATTTTCTTCCAATATGGCGGCGTCTAAAGTACGAGGTGACGACAAACTTTCTAAATTAAACTAGCCATTTAGAAAATTTTACTATTTTGAAAATTTTAAATGAGTACTTGAAGTGGAAATAACATATGTATTTAAAATTAAGCATGTTTTCTAACTAAAAAAATTCTAATTTTTAATAAGAGCTTATTAACTGCTTTTAGATTAATATGAAATGTCATTTAAAAAGTATTATAAATACTATTTATTTTTGTGCAATACTGTAGTATGTTCATTTAGTTGACAACTTTTTATTTATTAGTTTTTTTTTTAATTCTATTTTTTTAATCTATCAAAACACCATTTGAATGCGTAAGTATCTCGAACACACCATCACTTTGGCGGTTATGGCGGTGATTACTGATTCAATGTACAATTGATAATTCTAACCAACTTTGACAATCGCAATAAAAAGTATACCGTCAATTTTCAGTTGACTTCTTGTCTGTCGTGTGTGAGGTGAGTGAGTGTATTTAAATTCATACCAGCATTACTTACACACATTTCCTAAACTCGAATGTCAGTTGAAATAAAATTTAATGGACAAGTTGTCAAAATAAACTTAAAAAGGCTTTTTGCTGTTATTATTGTGCCGGTCACTCTTGAAATAATGAAACACACGTATGTACGAGTAGGTACAAAAGTACATAAACACAGAGAGGCAAAAATTGGGGTTTGTCAAAGTCAACAGTAAAGAATTGTTTAATTAACTGCACTTGACAAGTTTGTGTAGTTGCGGATGACTCAAATGTCAAGCTATTAGTCATTTTCGTGAGTACAAAGTTTCTCTTTTAATATTTCTTTAGTAAAAGTAATAAAATGTAAATCTTAGCAAAATGTGTGCTGTAGTCCAGGGATAGGAAAAGTTTTTTTTTTTGTGTGAACAATCTTTAACCTGCTTTTAATCATTTATTTATTTATCATTCATATCTGTAGTAGTGATGCACGAATATTCGTATTCGTATTCGAATTGTCGAATTTTCGGCCATTTTTAGATATTCTTATCCGTATTCGTATTCGCCAAATTCAGGCGAATACGAATATTTTTCCAACAAAATTAAATAAATAAATGCATAAATCCTACACGAAATTTAAATAAATGGCTCAAAATATTAGTTTGTAAAAATCCATTAAATTTTTTATAGAAATTTGTGTTTTGTATCATTTTCAAATATTAAAATTTTGGGTAGTTTTTATTAACTTTAAAGTACGCCAACAGGAGTATGAAGTCCTTTTTCATAACAATTTTTTAATATTTCATATTGCAAGCGTAAAAACAATTCTAATTTAATGTCTATAAATTTCACATATAATATTCGTATTCGTATACGCGAATATCGTTTCAAATATTCGTATTCGTATTCGCGAATATCAAAAATTGACATTCGTTACATCACTAATCTTTAGTAAATATTTCTAGCTAAGTTTTCGCCCCCATATGTCATTTCTTAAACCAAACTTCAACTTGGATGCCCGCTTTTAATAAAGCTGTTTTTATACTTGTTCGAGTTCTAGGCTGACTTCAATAGCTAACCCCAAGAATTAGAAATTTGAAGCCTTATTCAGAATAAAAATAATTGTATGGAAATTATTCCATACAAAATTTATTTTTTAATCCTTTTGTAAAGCAAAATTATTTTTTCTGAATACGGCAGTTACAATTCTTGTTTTGTATCAGCAGAAAATAAGACAGATTTTATTATTAATGAAGGGTTACGTTCGGCTCTTGGTTCTTTGGGTTTTATTTTTAACGGAGCTGGAGTGACCAACAACAAATAAATTCACTAAAGTGCAACATTGACTCTCACATGAAGGGTTCCGTACGGTGTTTGTTTCTTTTTAACCGACTTAAAAAAAACATAGGATGTTAACAATTTGTCTCTATATTTTTTTTGGGGTGTTACTTCATAATTCGGTACATTGTAAAAATTAATTTTTTTGTCTGAAGCTTCCCATTGCAAAAAAGTGGTCAGGGACACGCCCACATTTAAAAAAAATTAATTTTATGATATTCTACTTATTTGATTGCTGCGAAACCTATAAAACAACTTTGATTCTTGTAATTACACAATTTGAAAGCTGAAAAAATGGGCGGGTCTACGCCCATTAAAATTTATTATAATATTTCACGCGGCTCTACTTAACCGATTTTCACCAAACTTACCACACACCTTGAGCTCTAAACTCGACACAATCCTGCATATAAAAAAATGGGCGAAGTCACGCCCATTAAAATTTAATATTTTATTTTAAGTAGTTCTACTTTACCCTGAGCTTTGAAAAACACAAAATCTTGCAATTAAAAAGTGGGCGGAATCACGTCCATTAAAATTTAATTTTATATTTCAAGTACTTTTTCTTATCTTCTTCTATCAGATCTTGGCATTGAAGTCGGTTTTTTTTGGCAGAAAGAATTCTTTTAAATTTTTTCGGCCTAAAAGTTTTGGCGATTATTTAATTATTACATATATTGACGCATTTTTTCGTTCTGGCGATTTTTCCGTTTTGGCGATTTTTTTTCGTTTGAGCGTTTTTTTTTTGGTTTTGGCAAATTTTTAGTTTTTTTGGCAACCTTTTGCTTTTGGTGATTTTTTCCATTTTAGCGATTTATAATATTTTTGGTGAAATTTTTCATATAAGCGCTTTTTTAATTTCGGCGATTTTATTTTTGTTTTTCGGCCAACTTTTACTTTTGGTTTCTTATTTTATTTTATTTTTTGTGATATTTTTCTTTTAAGTGCTTTTTTATTTTGGCGATTTTTTTTAGTTTTTTGGCAACCTTTTACTTTTGGTAATTTTTAAATTTAAGCGATTTATTTTATTTTTTGTAATAATTTTTGGCAACCTTTTACTTTTGATGATTCTTTGAAATTTAGCGATTTATATTATGCTATGTGATATTTTTCATTTAAGCGCTTTTTTAATATTGGCGATTTTCCGTTTCGGTATTTTTTTTAATTTTTTTACCTTAAGTTTTTTTTTGAAAATTTCACGAGTTGTCAGAATTACATTGTCAAAATTACATTGACTGATAAAATACCATTTAATTTTTATTTTTTTTCAATTTCTGTGTTAATTGGTATAGAGTGCATAAAAATACCCTAACTTCAAATGTCAATTTCATATATAATTTCAAAATTTGTCGTTGCTCGCTTTAGAACACCCTTTAATTTTTAGTGGTGGTAGTGGCCAAAGCTTTACATATTCCGAAAACAGCTTGTGACAATAAAGCGGTGTTATAAGTTTGTATTGTTTGTCATTGTGTCTGTACAAGTTCACGTACAGACCAAACTGCTGAACCACGTACAGACCAAACTGCTGAAGGTGGGTGAGTTAGAGCTCTAATATGTTCCAAGAATAATATTTGCCTGAATATTTTCTACAAAGTTGCTGAACATGGATACCCTACACCTCAGATGTAAAGAGCACATAGTTTCATACATATGCCGAAACGCGTATATTTTTTTGTCACTACCAGAATCATATTTTTAGCATTAAATTCTTTCTATAATTTCAACATTTTTATCACTTATCAGAATATATTCGACCTTTTAAGAATTATCATGTAAAAAATGAAAAAAAAAATGTTTTTTTTTATTTTTTGAAACTAGGAAATAAAATCTTTCATGTGAGTAGTATGATGTGACCGTCTATGGCCCATAGGCTAGGTATACATAATGAATAAATAAATGAAATGAAATGCAACACGTTTCGCTTGCAAAAACCTTTCTGCCAACTTTTTTGCTAATATTTACTTCTTTTTTGAATTTATTTTTTATTATCATTAATTTGCATAAGTTTCACTAAAAGACTTTAAGCTGAGTTGAAAATCTAGACAATAAATGACTCATCGTTTGTTTACACCTTCAAAAAATAAACCACATTGATATTATTCAACTCATGTTCAAAAAATTTACTAGTTTAACATTTAATTTCGATTTTAATTGAATTGAATTTAGTTTCGGTGGTTAAACAAAATTACCATTCATCAATGACGAAAAATAAAATGCAATAAAAATAAACTCAAGGTTGTTGCTACATATTACTTGTGATCGGTTAGTAGAGGGTTTTCCATTGAATGCGGTTTGATTTTGATGGTCTGTTGGTGTTGCATATCGTCGCTGTTTTAACTAAGTGACCTAACTGACCTAACTGACATTTTGTAAATTTTACAGGCGAGGAGCTTTTATGATTGTTTTCTACATGTATTCTTATGGAAACGTCTGAAATATTTTTACTTTTATGGGCTCGACAGTAATGATTACAGTCATAAAAATTGTGGACAAGTTCTATTATGACTTATAAAGTCTAATAGTGGACTTAACTCATTTTTCAAAATGATGTCAATTAGTTAAAACAGCGACGATATGTCAAAGGCGTAACAAGTATGTTTGTGGCTAAAAAAAAATATACAAAATTGGCTTCTCTGGGGCGTATTTCGACTACGTTCAAACGTTGGGACACTGGGCTAAAACTTTTCTCTGGTCCCTTGAGTTTCAAATTATCGAGAGTCGACCGTATAAAGAAACTACAATAAGTCAGCTGTTAGTTTAAATCGTTCATTTAAAATTATAATTCGAATTTTGGAATGAGACAGAATGTCTAAAATTAGTTTATAGCTTTAAAAGAAAATTCATGTTAATGATTTACAACAATGGATACATATTGTTACATTTGTGTAATATTTTTTTATACTGTGTGTACACACATACATACATACATATGTATGTACATGTATAGAGTTTGTATGTACATATGTATGTATGCAGAAGTGGCTTTTATTATTTGTGGTAAAAATGTGTAAAAAGGTTTTTTTTTACCAGTGAGATTTCTCTTCATTTAGTTTGAAACAATAACATGGAACAACAACAATATTATAATTAACATTTCAAAGGTTACAAACTATTCATAGAAAAAATGTTTTGCCGTAGTAATCAGCATAAGATAGTCAACATGATATCAGTAGGCTATATATACATACATATATGTATACCCAGTTGACCAAGACTTTCGTTATTAATATCGATTTCGAATATGTACATATATCTCGAACATTTAGCGTGTAAAACTATCGAGAGTGACGCTCAAAAATTAATCGAAAAAAGTTCACCTGTCGCTCAGTTTCATCCCAAGAAATATTCGATATCTAAGTTTTGCTAGCAATATCAAAAGGTAGAGATTATCGAATTAATTTCGATATCGCAAAAAGGCAGCAGAAAGAGTAAAAATTATTTTTATTTTTTTACTTATTTATTTTAACTTATTTGTTTTATTTATTTATTTTTAATACCTTAACTTACGCTGCAAGATTTGAACATAGTACCTCCGTCACACCTTCGAAAAACTATCGAGAGAAGTTAGATGTTCGAAGCTTTAGCGAACATTCGAATTTTTTTAGATTTGCGAACAAATATCGAACAATTTTTTTTCGAAATTTCTTCGGTAGTGAGCATTCGTTTTTATCGAATCTCAGGTCAAGTGGGTATGTATATGGATGTATGTGTGTGGCTATGTGTGTGTGTGTGTATGTGTGTGTGTGTGTGTGCATGTGTATTTACGTGTTTCTTAGATACTGTGACAAACAATCTTAGCGTCATCAAGGTTGCTGGATTTCTTTCTTACAATTTTACTATTGTTGTCAGCGTGACCATATTAGCTTATTTTGAGCTAAATTTAGCTTATTTATTTCAGATTTAGCTTTAAAATTTTCATTTAGCTCTTAGCTTATTTTTTAGCTTTTTTTAAAAACTCATTTAGCTTTTTTAGCCTTTTTTTAGTCTAAATTGCGTGTTCTCTAAAAATATATTAAAAACATAAACAACTTATAAAAATTATAATTTTTTAACATTGTAAAATAGTTTACAAGCAGTGTTGTCAGATTTATTTTCAGCCTCCTCGCCAAATGAATATCGCCAAATATCGCCAATATAATAAAACATTAAATTTTAGCTACAAAAATATTTTTATTATGTAATTACATTACAAATATCGTTAAATTTTAAATTCAGTAGGTAACGTCTATCGTAAAACATAAAAAAATTATTATTTGAAGGGGCCCACCCACTTGCAATATAATTGTGCAATTTTTCGTATTGTACAATAATATAGCCAATGTGTATATCATATTCGAAGGTGGCTCATATCAAAAGACTTTTTCTTTTTATTGTACAATCAAGAGAACTGTGTAATGTGGTGACAATATTGTTCAATGTTGTTTACTTTTTCACTGTCAGGAAAATTGGGCAATATGTTTTTTGTAGAACAACATTTGCAATATTGCAAAGTATGTAAATTAACATTTAAAAAATACTGGCGTTTAAAAAAGACTTAAAAATAACTTATTCCAAAAATCAATATTAATATGATAAATTGAACTTGAACACTAAGATCAAAATTATTATATAAATCTTGTGATAAAACGGAATTCACGTTTAATTAAATGTGTGTTAAAGTACACATATCATATCCTTGAAGTAGTAAGTGCCAGAGCATCATCGTAATCATACAATTTAGGTAATAACTTTTGCAGCCTTTATTTCTGCTTCATTACAAAAATTTTGGTTCCAACTTATAAAAGCAAGTTTTCCCCACTATGTTTTATAAACACCAAATGAGATTTGTTGGTCCATATTTTTTTTTTAACTTCTTGAGTTTCAGAAAATTTTTGTTTGAAATAAAGAGTCACAACATTTAGAATTTTTTGCACGAAATATTTTATGTTGGAGAAGAAATTGCTTAAATAAAAAATTTCATATTTTTAACATTATTCTATGTTATTGAAAACTTAAAAATTTAGCCAAAAATATCGCCAAGGAGTTCAATTATCGCCAAGTAAATCGCCATTTCAAAATTTTCATCGCCAAAAACAAATTTTTGTCGCCACGTTTGGCGAGATATCGCCATATCTGACAACACTGTTTACAAGAAATACAAAATGTAAATTATACGACAATTTTATAACAGAAATGGAAAGTTGAAAAATAGTAGATAATGGCAGAATGGTTAGAATTCCAATGGAAAAAGTTAAATTCATATTAGTGGCCAAAACACTTTTTGAGTTTTTTGAGTATAAAATTATTTGACTTGAGTTGAACGTTCATTCAGCGGCATCAATTAACTTAAAACAAAAACCTGAAATAGCCTTAAGCCTGGATAACACTATGTACCGATTTTCGTCGGGCCACCTCAATAAAGTCATAAGTAATAAGCCAAAATGGCATTACTACTCAATTAATTCTGGAATAATTCTATATGGGCTTATTACCAATGCAGTGTGGCGCAATTATGTCCTTGCATTTCAAGTAGTCGATAAATTAGAGCAAAATCTTTACTTATGACTTTATTTCACTGATCTGACGAAACTCGGTACATTGTGCAGATAGTGTGATCCATGCTTTACCTTAAATAGCATTAATTCGCTTAAAAAGCTTTCGTATTTTATAGTATAAATGTTTTTACATTTTTAAAAACTTTTCAAGATTATTTTGGGGAAGTTTTTGTTTTGTTTTTCATTAAATCTAAAATATAATAATTAATAAATAATTTCATTAAGCAAATATTCTATATGTATAATGAAAAAATATGTTTGTGTAATATTTAACGTTAGTTTAGCAATAAGAAACTATTGAAAAGTGATCAAAGAAGTGGAAAAAAGTTTAGCTTTATTTTCTAGCCTAAAATGTAACTTTTTAGCTTATTTTGGCTTTTTTTCAAACGTGATTTAGCTTAATATTATTTTAAAATCTGGTCACACTGATTGTTGTGTTTACTGTTGTTTTGTATTTTCCATGTCTTATCTGTTATCTAAAACATGTATAAGTATTTGTCCATATAATGAAATGTTAGATACGAAAAAAAGAGTTGCAAAAAGATAATCAATCTCCATTAAATTTCTTTAATTTTTTGTAAATAAAAATAAAAATGCTCTTGACTTCCTTCAATTTGTATAACAAAGTATTAAATATTTATAATTTAAATGATGTGTGTGAAGATAACTTTAAATTTAACTAGCAGACACTAAAACCAAAAAAGTTAACAGAGCGAATTTTGCAGTTAACAGCGGACTGTTAAGCATTTAACAGTCCTAGTAAATAAAGGAATATTATTTCGGTTGCGAAATCCAGAAATTTTGCTTCAAAAACCACTTCAAATTAATTTTCCCAAACTCCCAAAATGATTTCAGAAATGCGACTTTAGTTGCTCTTGAAAGATCCACCAAGAGCACCATTTCTATATATTGGGATATATGTAGAGTTCTTCTACTTCCCACAATGACCACTAATCTCCAGAATTTTTTTTTTATATTTCAAATTTTTGTCGTATTTTTTTGGCACCAGTTTGTTTGAAATGCAATTTGTTTTTTTTTACATACAGTCATCAATCCGAAGTTGCAATATATCGAGCATAACTGCCAAAAAAAAAAGCTTAACCGAAATATTTCTATGTCTGTGAAGTTAGCTCCGTCAGTTAGCTTCGTTTTTAGCATCCCTGTGTTACTTTACTTATCTCTCGCTCAAACACTGTGAGGTTAGAAAAAATCTCTCACTTAAACACTGTTAACTTAACAGAGTAGATATTGTATAACATTTTCAAGCAAAAATAAGAATGTACATATTGAAACTTTTTTTGGTGGTCAAAATTTCGACCAAAATCGAAATGGTGGGGTTATTCGGCCAGTTGAGGTCGAAAGTCAAGGCTTCAAATATTTCAGAGCTATATAGATTGTATTCAGAAGCAATACAGCTTTTGAGATATATGACTTTCAAAAATGTGTAATAAAGCATTTTCATATGTGTATGGAAGCTATTTTTGGTGGTCAAAATTTAAACAAAAATCGAAATGGTGGGGTTATACGGCCAATTGGGGTCGAAAGCCAAGGCTTTCAGCGTTCTTCTGTGTTTGGTCCACTGTGTGTGGTGTCAGTTGATGTAGATTTCTGCCTTATATACGAAACTTTATTGCAAATGGAATATGTGAGTTGGTTTGATTCATCGTATTTCAATTTGCTGATGTGTTTGTAATGAAGGCTCAAAGTTACGATCACAAATAATCGATTTTGGTCAAAAAAATTTAATTCGAAAGTTATGTCGCTTAAGATTTTTTTTACGGTTATGGCTCGATATGTATAGTATAAGAAACTTGTAACAATTAACCAAGCCAACTGAGCAATCCATCAATTAAATCATGTAACTCCAAAAAAAACACGTCATAAATTCAAATATTTTCACTTTTTATTTCTTTACACTTTTGTCTTGTATGTTTTTCCTTGATTTACAGTACAGCTCCAAAGTTTTCTTTTGGTTCATTGTTTTTTTTTTTCCTGAGAGTCACCTACATTTTGTCTGGCATTGTTTTGCTTTTCCTGGCTACATTCCCAAGATTATTAAATTAAAATTCACATGTAACAATAGTTTTATTTTCTTTTTTTTTCCATCACTAAAATTGTGGCAGAGCAACCATTAAAGTTAACAATTTACAAAAATGTCTTCTTGTTTTATTGTTGACACACTGGCAAACACAATCATACGAGTACATACTTTTTTTTAGTTTGATTTGTTGATTCAAAATTGTTTAAAGGACTACAATAGCCTCTCTTCTATTCAACAATGCTTGGAACTTCTAATCAGTACAAGAGTTATTTAGTTTAAAATATATTTATTTACAGAGTTTAGTGTGAAGTCGAATTAAAAAAATAAATCAGTAAAGTGCGACCGACTGTTACTCGCCCACGAAGGGTTCCGTACGGACACTACATAAGTAATACTCTGCGAACTCTATAGTATGTTTCCACTGACTTTAAATCAAGTAGGTTTAAGTAAATCACTTCGAAGTGTTTCCACCGACCTTAATAAAAACTGCTGTATTTATTTTTTCAGTGTAAAGCATACCTTTATCGTCTGATATATTTCATTAGATAGATAATAGCTTGGAAAATATTAAACGTTATTAAACTTCACTCATTTTTCACGTTAGTGCTTACGCTTTTTAGATCTCAAAAATTCACCTTTTAGTGTTTTTTTTTTATAATTTTGATGTGCTCTTAGAGCCAAAAAAGTTTGCATCACTGCTTGTGAATGATTTGTTGCTCGAATTTTCGTATTAAATTTATCCACGAACTTTACAAGGTGGGCGCAGCAGTTGTAATGTGTCTTATCCACATGTAGTTGACATTTAAAATTTATTAAATATTCCTTAATCTCTTTTTTTTTTGGAAATTGTCAATAACTATCGATGGATGACCCAGGGATGGAGCTTGTAGTTTTAAAAGCAACACAGGGTAGAGGTAGAAAGCTATCGATAGTGTCACTATCGAAAGTTTTCGATAGTTTAAAAAACTTTATCGATATATCGAAAGTTAGTCTTGAATCACGCGGCATGCAAATCCGTTATCCGACTCAGGACAATAGGGCAGATGTCGTACGGACCATTTGGTCACAGTAAATTACTAGAAAACATGGAGTGTAGCTCGGACTACATCATTCCAGTGATGAACTTTTTTACCAAACCACAGATCACTATAAGTGAAGAAGGCTATCTGGAAAGTCCATAGTGGTTCTGGTTTCAACTTTTTCACTGATGGTTCAAAGATGGATGGAGGGATGGGAGCTGCGGTTTACTGTCAGGAGCTCGGTATAGATGAATCTTATAAACTTTTTGATCACTGTAGCATTTTTCAGCGGAAATCTATGCAGTCAAAATGGCAGCAGAGTTAGACTTCACCCCTCTAACTATGTATGCTAGTGTAAATTTGTATATAGACAGTCAAGCAGCTATTAAAGCAATTTCAGCTGACTGCAATTACTCCTCGGTTGTGCTCATGTGTAGGAAGGCCCTAAATATGTTATGTGCTGGTAGACAATTATATATATTCTGGGTCCGGGGACACATGGCAATTGAGAGAAATGAAATGGCCGATACACTGGCCAAAAGGGGAATTCAATTATCGGCTGAGGAAACGGTATATGTCCGAAAACCAATTCAACACCTTAAAGAGATCATAGACTCTAATATAATATGAGGGAAGAAGCGGAGAAATGTTGGCGTGAGACAAAAACTTCTAAAATCATGTGGAGTTCCTATGATCCCAAATCGACTAAATTCCTTTTATAATTAACTAGAAGAAACTGCAAACTTCTAGTGGGGGTTTTAATTGGACACTGCTGGACGGCTTCTTCGTATGCAGGAAATGTAAGGAACCCGGGGAAATTGAAACAATGGAACATCTACTGTGTCACTGTCCGGCTCTAAGCCGCACTAGATATAACTATCTTGGTGCTCACACTTTTCGTAGTCTTGAACTTGTATCGGGAGTAGAAATGTGTAGATTGCTAAAATTTGTTAAATATGTGTGGGAGTCATTCGATACGACAAAACTATCGCGATAGTATCGAAGTTGTATGGTTCTCGTATAACCTGCATTTTATTTACACTAAAAATTCAAAACAAAATATTTTTAAACAAAACAAAACAAAGTAAAATAGAATTTTATTTGTCAATCCAATAAATAACAAAACTAAAATAATTGTATGTAAAATAAATGAGATCATCGGAAGAAATTTTCCCGTCATTCAGTTATTTTTGTTTATGAAAAGCAACATATTAAATTTTTTGGTTTTAGTGGTGAATCATTTACTATCGATAGTGTCTAAAGAATATTGATTGTTTTCAAGTATTAATCGATGGCAGAATTAAAACATCGATAGTTACAAAAAAAATGAACTATCGATAGTATCGATAGTGCCATCAATAGTTTTCCAACTCTAAAACAGGGTTGCATAGATAAATCCAGTTCGAAAAATAAATAATAAATCAACTACTTTGAGGTGATTTAGCCATATGCAAAATGTATTGCAAATCATGTATAAATTAACATGATAAATCTTGCCGGTGGAAACACACTATTATTAGCCTATATAATCAAATATGTTACCTGATGTATGTATACATTAAAAAAATAAGTAGCCGACAAACTTTTTTTCGGTTTTTGAAGATTTTAATAGCTTTGTCGGTTGTTCTTATGTCCTGATTCACACACGTCAGGTCTGAGTCGTCAAGTCTTGAGTTTTTAGGAGAGAGAGGAAAAGAATGGAAAGGGGTACAGACTTGACCGCAGCGATGCCAATTTAGCGCCTTTCGCGCTAGTTTTAGCACGTTTTAACTATGCCAAACGCGCTTTTTTTTCGTCTTAGCGCGTTTAATAAAAAAAGCGCTCAATTAGCGCGTTTTGATTAAAGTCAAAAATATCATTTCAGTTCAATATCTTTTTACTTTTTTGTATAAATTTAAAATTTTTCTAATATACAAAATTTAACTTTTAAATTCGTTAATGATTCAGATGTTGCAAATAAAATTCTCTTGACTGTGGTTAGAATTAAAAACGCATTTTAATATTGTAAATGGCAACTATTTTCAAATTTCACAGTTAAAAATATGTACTCGTACTCGTGACTTAAAAAAATTTATATAACTTATTAAGCATCTATTCTTTTTGTACTTCAAAAAGCATTTGAATCGCAACACTATTCGACAATTTATATAAGTTGTTACAAAGTTTGACAAATAAAATTAAAACAAAAACTAATTTCGAATATTTGGAAGTCTGTATTAAATGATTTTAGTTATTTAGGATATAATTAGTTATTAAGGATATTATAAAATGCAATATTGCATAATCTGAAAAAGAGTTACTAAAAAAGTAATTGTACTCGTATTTACTAATACATACATCGGCCTTTATTAAAATTTAATTTAGCGCGTAGGAAAATAGCGCGTTTTGACTATAAATTGTTGATAATGCTGCAACTTAGCGCGTTCTAGCGCGTTTTGAGAAGGGGTATAGCGCGTTTGGGTTATAAATAGTTGGCATCGCTGCTTGACCGTACCAGTCAAGTTTGCTTTTTCGTTTTGTTTTGTCATTCGTAATACTCTATTTGATGGGACTTGATGACTTGACTTGATGGTGTGTATGAACGCGAATGCAGGTTCAAAAGAAAATTGAACAAAAACTGATCAGGTAAACCTGATGTGTGTGAATCAGGACTATTTTTGACGCTTTATTGCGCTTTTGGGATTTTTTTCGGTTTTTGGTGGTTTTTTAGTTTTGGTGGTTTTTTTTTTTAATTTTGAAATTTTTAGGTTTTTGGCGATTTACTTTAGTTTTACAGTTGTTTTTTTAGTTTGACGCTTTTTTCGCGTTTACGTGTTTTTCGGTTTTTGACAATTTTTTTCGATTTGGCGATTTTTTCGGTTTGGCGATTTTTTAGTTTTAGCGTTTTTAAAAGTTTCAAGAGTTTCGCTCGTACGGTTTTCAAGATGCAGCAAGTTGTCAAAATTACATTAACTGATAGAATACCCTATAATTTAGATTTTTTTAAATTTTAGTGTTAATTGTTGTAGTCTGTATAAAAATACACTAACTTTGCAAATTTCAAGTGTCTATATATAATTGTATGTAAATTAATAAACTATAATTTTTAACTGTCATATATCATGTCATGTAGCGGCCAAAGTTCTACATATTATGTGCAAAATTTCAGGTTCGTAGCTCTTACGGCTCTCGAGAAAACAGCCCGTGGCGAATAGGGTTCCCTTTCACCTTTGGTGTATTGATCTATTGGAATACCCAAGCTCTGTCTACCAGATCACTTCAAAAGTATCTCTAATATTTTTCCTTTTTTCACAAGAGAGTTATTTATGAAATATTACAATGGACCCAATTGGGTCTCGAAGTGGTGGTGCGGTATAGCACCACCCTTCCTAACCTAACTTATTTATGAAATGCAATTTTCATAATACCCATACATATTTGGTTTATGCATTTTAAATCAATTCTTTGACAGCTCTTTCTTGCCGCACACAAATAAAGTTGTTATTGCCAAATCAAAACATGTAATATATTTTTTATTTTTTTTCTGATAAAGAAAAATGTTGAAAAAAAACCTTTCGAAAATTAAATCACGGCATTAACTATTGTCTATCGCCAATTATAATTGTTAATTATTTTATTTTTGTGTTACTTTTTTTAAACACAAATAATAATTTCAATGAATGAATTATTGAGTTCAAAATTTTCATTGCTACACACTTTTCATGCAGTTTTGCTCTATGAGTTTCTTATTAATTAAAAATACTACTTCAATCATTTAGAAATTAATTTGTTTTTTTTCCCAAGTGATTGCTGTCAAAAAAAAATTGTAAATAAAAATAAACATGAAATTTTTACCAGACCATTTGGCGCCTTCGTCTTGTTTTCATATTTTTTTAAGACGATTTCTTTGCAGTTTACGTGTATAATTTTAATTTATGGATGAAATGAATGTTTTGTAAAATATTTCTTATTATTAAGAGCTTGTTTTATTCGACAGCGAAAAAATATATACGGATTCTAATGACCTAAAGAAAACGAAAACTTGCCCCATAAAAAAATTACAAAATTACCTTTAAAAAAAAAAAAAAATAGTCAAGGCCGTAAAACATTCACTTGAAACTTGTTTATTTCAATCAATTTGCTGTGAATTACAATCTATTATTAAACTTTTTCTACGATTATCTGCTTTCGTGAAATATAAAAGATCGTTAGTACTTAAATTTCCAATTGTACGAGGGTGGGTCAATGGGTAGTATGAATAAAGAAAAAAAGTATTTGCTTTTTACTTAAAAATTTGTTAAAAAAAAAACAAAAAACACATACATACATATTTGGTGTTTTAAAACAAATTTTTAAGTAAAAAGCAAATACTAAATAAATAAATAAAAACTAAATAATGATCATTATTTAATTTTGTTACCCAGTGTACATGTGTTTTTAAATGTTAAAATAAAAATTAATTTTCAAAGAATTCTATGTCACGTTCACGAAAAAATTTAATTTCTTATCATCATTTCATTAAAGTAATTATTTATTAAACATTTTCCGCATTTAATTATGCAAAAGTAGTTTAGAAATAAACAAATGATAACAAATGTGCAGATAGTACGTGTGTTATTGTAATTTATAAATTTAAATAGAAATTATTATACACAATAATGCCATAATCAACGTCATCAGATCTTATCTTAAAAAATTCTCTTTTGCAAGAAATTCATATTTATATTACAAAGAAATTCGAGTATGATTCACTAACGGCCGTATTATTGACAAGTTTGAAAACTAGTTTAACGTGAAAACTAGTTTTATAGGCAATTAAAAAATTAGTTTTGAGAAATTTGGTATTATTCATTGTAGTTTTGAGCGATAAAACTCGGATTTTGAAAACTAGTTTTATTGAAAACTAGTTTTCGTCAAAACCAGAAAAAGCTGGCTTTGGGGTAGATAAAACTAGTTTTGCCTCTGTTTCACATTATTAATTTGAAAAAATGGCACGCCGAGCAGCACTGCAAGAAATGGGGATGGCCGATAAATTGATAAATTTCATAAAGAAATTTCCATTTGCTAGTACGGACTTTCAAAACAAAAGTGCACACAATTTTTGAAATTTATTGCCTACCTTAGGGATGTTGCAAATAGGGATGTTGTATATGGATGTTTTATAAGTGGAGACTTTTTTCAGTCAACTGAAACAAAAATTAATGTTCAAACAATTGTTTGGTGGGGGAATTTTTATCAAATTGTAATTAGTTTTTAGTGCTTTTATGTATTGTAAAGAAATAAATTTCTAAAAATCCACTTGAGTGGATTGACTTAAAAGTGCTCTCCTGCAAAACAGTCAAATATGACTTAAGCACTTTTGCTTTATTGCCACAAAAATGTAAAATAAAAATGCTTCTGCAAGAAGAGAGTATTTACCACACAAGTATTTTTGACCGGGTGCAGTCAAAATAATTATTATTAACAATAATTGTTTTTGAATTTTATGGCAAATATTTTTATAAAACAGTTTAAAGCCCGGTATGGAGTTCTTACAGAAATTAAGGTTTGTAAATTTACACTCATTTCTACACGGAAAAGTAATCGTATAGCCTTTTGTGTAGAATTATATTTTCATACACACAACTTCGTTTATTTTTGAATTTACAACGCACAAAAATACTAAAGAATAATTACAATTTGATGAAAATTAGAAACAAACAATTATTTGAACATTAATTTTTGTATCAGTTGACTGAAAAAACTCTCCACTTACATATATTTATAAATCCCCAAGATAGACAATAAATTTAAAAAATTTTGTGCATTTTTCTTTAGAAAGTCCGTACTAGCAAATGGAAATTTCGTTATCAAATTTACCAACTGAATTTCCGTAATTTTTTTTATATACAGTTTGTATGAGAAACTGAAATTCCGTATGAACTCCGTACCAGGCTTTAGTAGCTAAAATAGAACTAAAAACAAAATAAATAACATTAAACACATATTACAATCAATATTTATTCAAATCGAACTCACGAGTAATATTTAAAACAATATTTTGTTTTCCGCAATGATTTTAAGCACTCAAAATGTAAACACTGCCTGCGATAGCATGTGTTTCGATGCAAAATATTGCACAAAACTAGTTTTAATCACAAAACTAGCAATGCGTTTGAAAACAGAAACCAGTTTTGTTTTCATATGTGAATAATACCAACTTTTTTTTAAAACTAGCTTTGAATGAATTTCAGATTTTTTCCACGAAAACTAGTTTTCACGAAAACTAGTTTTCAAGCTAGTTTTATCAAAAGTGAATAATACGGCCGTAAAATAAGTAAAAGTTAAATTGGATAGAATCACTCAAGTTTAAATTATATTTTTGTTTAGGCATGGCAACAGATATTTTTCTAATCCTTAAG